>CM077480.1:1920430-2520430 GCA_039654755.1 Calcarius lapponicus
TTCCTTTCCTTTCCTTTCCTTTCCTTTCCTTTCCTTTCCTTTCCTTTCCCATTTCCTTTCCCATTTCCTTTCCTTTCCTTTCCCATTTCCTTTCCTTTCCCATTTTCTTTCCCATTTCCTTTCCTTTCCCATTTCCTTTCCCATTTCCTTTCCCATTTCCTTTCCCCTTTCCTGGAAATTTCCTGGAAATTTCCTTTCCTTTCCCATTTCCTTTCCTTTCCCATTTCCTTTCCCATTTCCTTTCCTTTCCCATTTCCTTTCCCATTTCCTTTCCTTTCCCATTTCCTTTCCTTTCCCATTTCCTTTCCCATTTCCTTTCCTTTCCCATTTCCTTTCCTTTCCCATTTCCTTTCCCATTTCCTTTCCTTTCCCATTTCCTTTCCTTTCCCATTTCCTTTCCCATTTGCTTTCCCTTCCCATTTCCTTTCCTGGAAATTTCCTGGAAATTTCCTGGAAATTTCCTTTCCTTTCCCATTTCCTTTCCCCTTTCCCATTTCCTTTCCCCTTTCCCATTTCCTTTCCTTTCCCATTTCCTTTCCCCTTTCCTTTCCCCTTTCCTTTCCCATTTCCCATTTCCCATTTCCCATTTCCCATTTCCTTTTCTTTCCCATTTCCTTTCCCATTTCCTTTCCCATTTCCTTTCCCATTTCCTTTCCCCTTTCCTTTCCTTTCCTTTCCTTTCCTTTCCTGGAAATTTCCTTTCCTTTCCTGGAAATTTCCTTTCCTTTCCTTTCCTGGAAATTTCCTTTCCTTTCCTTTCCTGGAAATTTCCTTTCCTGGAAATTTCCTTTCCTGGAAATTTCCTTTCCTTTCCTTTCCTGGAAATTTCCTTTCCTTTCCTCGCCTGTCTTGGAGCATTGGGCAACCCTGGCACTCTCTCCTTTAGCAGCAGCAGGGCAGGGATGCAGAAATCTTCCTTCTCCTGCTGAGAAAATCAAGGCAAAGGGAATGGGAGGGGAGATGGAAATAGATGCGACACAAATTGTCATTTTGCAAAATGACTTTTTCCACGAGCACTGCTCTGAATGCACAGTGACACTGTACAGATGATTCTTGGCCTGTTAAATAACAGTTTTCCCCATATTTATTGCTCTCGAGCTGTGCCTGACAGCTTTATTGCATGCAGGCTGGCACATTATGAAAAGAAAAGTAAATAGGTCTGTGCAATCATGGCTGCAGTATTCCTGTTTAAGGGGAAAACAACTCTTTGGTTTTACATGTTTGAAAAGAGGAGACAGCTCTCCCTCAGTGTTTTATGGCAGCTCCCCCCTCTCGCCTCCCCCTTCTACCTTAAACAGTCTGGGTTTGTTTTGCTTGTATAATTAGGCAACAGCAGCTGATTGGCTTGGAATCTATGGCATTATATCATCCTGAGCTGCCTCAAGTGATGGACAAGAGAGGCAACAGTCTGTTTATTTGCAAAGGCTCCAAACGGGCCTGCCTGAGCCATGCACACAGGGAAGTGCATTAGTGCAGCTTTTTTAGAATTCTTTGAGAGTAGATATACTGCTAAGGCACTTGAACTCTATTATGATGTCAAGCTTCTGCTATTTTCTATCATCCTTAGAAAGAAAGCAGAAGAAATCCCCTATATGGTTCCATGAAAGAGAATCCATCATTTGAGAATAATTGTGCCCACAGCCCTTAACGCACTGTCGAACCTATACAAATTAAAAGAACCATTATCAAAGTCAGTGCAGTATTTATACATTCAACCATCTCTTTGCTAAATAATTGCAATAATGGTGCACAGCAGCAGTGCTGAAAATGTGTTTTACTGACTTATTTCCTTCCTGCAAGAAAAGATACAGCTATCTTCTTCTATCAGCCAAGATTTGGATTTAATGACTTGCCCTCTTTCCTCCCAGCCTTCTCTGTCTGGTCAGTTAAGAGCTGCAACTCTTATTTCCCATATATCCCACCCTATTTTTGCCCTCAATTGCTTGCCATTATCTCCTGCTGGGAACATTTTCTGCATAAAGTTGCTTGGTACAGCTGGCAGTGTGAGGCACCCCAAGGATGGCTGTACGTGAGGATGCTAAAAAACCCAGGGAGAAAATATCCCACAGAGCCAGGAGTTTTTTTTCACTGATTTAATTGAGACTGAGACTTCACTGGTTGCCTGTAAAGCCGTGCTTGCTAGTTCAACCATACCCTTTCCAGCAAAGTCGTCTAAATTTTCTGCAGCAACTCCTGTGGAATTAGAGTTGAATAATTCCGTGAGTGCTGATTCAGATGAGAAATTAGAAAGAAATTATTCCCTGCGAAGGTGGGGAGATCCTGGCACAGGGTGCTCAGAGAAGCTGGGTCAGGTTGGACCTGGTCTAGTGAACAGGGCTTGGAACTGGGTAATCTCCAAACCATTCTGTACTTCTATGACTCTGTGATATTTGCACAACAAGACATAAACTAATGTACCCATGCCTTTGTTCACAGCCAGATCAATTCACCATGCTTGAAATCATTATCATACTTCTATCATACTTGAAAATATTTCCTTCTTTTTGAAGTGGAAAAGCAAAATGGAGTTTTCTTGGTGCCTAAGCACTACCACAAATGTTTCAGTGTCTCTGCAGCCTTGTCTTCAGTCCCTCTGTGGTTTGGTGACAGGGTAGTGGGGGTGGCCCAGGAGGGGCAGCTCAGGCTCTCCTGGTGAGGATCCCCTGGTTGTCACAGACATCTTTTCATGAAAATCCTTTACTTAGGATTTTTTCCTCCTGAGAAGCTGAGAGGCCTCAGGAACAAAATGTAACCAATGGTTATCTGCTGCTGTGGAATGCAACAGGTGCATCTGGGATTGGTCTCATGTGGATGTTTCTAATTAATGGCCAAGCACAGCCCAGCTGGCTCAGACTCTCTGTCTGAGCCACAAACCTTTGTTATTCATTCTTTCCATTCTGTTCTTAGCTTAGCTAGCCTTCTGAGATGAAACCTTTTCTTCTATTCTTTTAGTATAGTTTTAATGTAATATATATCATAAAATAATAAATCAAGCCTTCTGAAACATGGAGTCAGATCCTCGTCTCTTCCCTCAACAAAAGACCCCTGTGAGCACTGTCACACCTGGTGCCTGACAGGATCTGAACTCCAGGTGCTTCAGCCTCAGTTGAGCTGCTTGGGGATGCATTTCCTCACCCTGATTCCCTATTTTCATGTATGACTTTGGAGCTAATGGGAGCTTGTCACCCTGGGTGAGATGGTTGAAGGTCTTGAAAGGTCGACTGTAGAGAAGGATCAGTGCTGGACAGGAGGATCACAGGAACTTGTTTGCTTAAACAGCTCTCCTGAAAACAGGAGTCTCAGAATCTCTGCTGCTCACAGTGACCCCGAGATGTGTTAGAAAGTCTCTTTTTCCCAGTCTGGCAGTCGAAGAAGGAGTCAGAACTCTTCTATTTTTGTTCTCAAGGTTGTTTATTGTTTCTTATCTATAAAATTCTTTCTTTGACTTGCTGAGGTCTGTCTAGCAGGTCAGACAGCCACACTGGCTGCCCTCAGGGCAGTGTTACCTTTTTATACTAAAAACTACGTGTACATTATTTACCATAACTTCCCAATACCTATCACCTGTGTTAGACAGTGAGCTTCTACTCTAAACCAATCCAAATGTGCCAGCATCACCCAGAAGATGGAGGCCAAGAAGAAGAAAGAACAAGGACAGGGCATGCCCAAATTCCTCCATCTTGGGACCCCAAGCCCCCATTCTAAAACCCTCAAAAATCTGTTTTTCACCCCATGACAAACTAACTATTATTCTGTTTAAACTCTCTTGACTTGTAATTCTTCATATAAAGGTGGTAATTTGCTCCATGGGTCAAAATCAAGGGCACAGGTGTCTTGGGCTCTGTGCCAAGGTCTGTGAGCCCCCTGGGCAGGGTCTCGAGTCCTCCAGGGCAGCCAGAGGAATTTCCTGGGTTCCAGCACAGGAGAACTGAAAACTTCTTCCCTCCCTTTCATTCTCCTTGCTCTTCTATCTGTTGTGCAGCCACCCAGGAGCTGAAATGAGACAAGGAATGAAATGTGAATTTGAATGAAAATTTCTGTAACCACTTGAGTGCCATGGGTCACTGTGGTTCCCACCTTCACAGGCTGCTCAGGTCTCTATTAAAAAGCAGTTTATTTGTCTCTCAGAAGATACTTTCAGCTCCAAATGAGGCAGCAGAGCTGTGCAGGCTGTGTTGGGAAGGGGCTGCAGGGCTCTGCTGGCTGCTGTGTCTCGGAGCAGGGACAGAGCTCTGATGGAGAGAGATGTGCAGGGAGATTAAATTTCCTTGGGAGAAGCTGTGCCTGGCCTGGCTGGGGCTCTCAGGCTCATTTTCACAAATACCAGATTTATTGTGACATTACAGTGAGTATTTTTCTCTTGCCTGAGATGGGGGAATGAACCAAGGAGCAGCACTTGGCTAAACAGGTTCTTTCCACTCAGCTGTGTAAAAGGTGCCTGCCTTTTACACTTGTAAATATGAAAGAGAAAACGGTGTCATCAGCTTGTAATAAAGTATTCCAGTCTCAGATTGCCATCTGTCAATGATATTTTAGCTCATTTTCTTTCAGGGAAGAAAGGGAGCTTGTTTTCTTTAATCTCCTGATAAAATTCCAGTTATTTACAGCATTGGATTTTCCCAAAAAAAAAAAGATTATGCTGCAGCCAAGGGAATTATTTGACCAAATAGGTTTTTTTGCCTTTGTTTCACTGCATTAGTTTATTTCAAAGGAGGAAAGAAAGGCTTAGCTGGTGCTTTGTGGAGGCTGCTAAAAGTTTTTTACTTGCCAGCTCTTCTGTCTCTGCAAAAAAAAAATAAAACCCAACAAATCCATGATACAGAATTATCAACCTCACACCCTTTAGAAGTTACAAAACCCAGACAACCCAGGACTGATTTTTTAAAGAAGTTAATTTTTACACCATATTTTCAGGCTTTTATTTGCTCTCTGCTTTGAGCCTCAGCTCATTGAAGATGCTCTATCATTGGGATGCCATGAGGATGGAACCCTTCTGAGGGAAAACAGAGCTTTGCTATCACCTCCAAGAACAGAGACTCCAAACAAACCCCTGAGCAGGTACCAATAATGGTCCTAGCTTTGGGAGAGATGCCAGGAACAGGAGTGGAGAAAGGAAAAGCAGTTATGGGGAAGAAAAGGGATCCTATTTTGCCTTCTGATGGTCAGGGATGCCTCAGCAAGTGACAAGGGGGGTGTGAGTAAATAAAAAATTGTGGAGTGGGCACATTCCTGTCCATCATTTCCAAGCCCTTCTCAAGGAGGGTGATCCTCACCCCACACACACAACCTGCATTTAGCCAGCTGAGGCAGGAGCAGGAATTCAGCATTTTAATTAAACTCCAGGGACTCTGGTGAGATCAAATCCCATCTCCTGGAAGGAGGCAGGGAATGCACCTGGGGGCAGCCACGTGCAGCTACTGATGTGCAGATCTGAAAACTGGGAAACAGTTCCCACTGGAATTACTCTTTCCTAAATATTGCAAATTCCATTTACTAGAGCAGCTGGTGTTGGAAAGAACCTAAAGAATTGGCTCTAAAGCCCATTATTCTTTTCACTACCAGCTAATGAATTTTCCCTCTGCCCTTCTACATCAGTTTTCTTTTAGCAAGAGACTTTTTTTTTCATATTACTTTCAGCTATCTCTGGTGTTGGAGCTTTGATATCTCGTTAGTACAATCTGTAAATACGACTCTGCAGACATTGCTCAAGGGCACACTTTGACCCTGAGCACTCCAGCAGCTCCTGCTTTAGAAAATCCATCTACATAGGGCTGCTTAAAGCTGGGGCTGCAGCAAAGAGTTAAATGTGAGAAGTGAGAAGTGGAATGTGATGGTGGCCAAGTTTATCCCTGTCACACACAGTTGTTTTGGCATAAAAATACTCTATTATGTCAAAGTGGTGCCAACTCTTGCAGTTTTAATACGGTTCACACGTTATATTTGTTTGGGCTTTTTCCCTTAAAGTCCTGGTTCCTGGAGTTCTGCCAGCACAAGAAATTCAGCTTTTTTCCCCCCCTAAAAGTAAGTTTCTACTTCATGGTGAAGAACAAAGCCTTGAAAAGATGATTTAAATTCATTTCGACGACTCAGAAAAGCAGAAGATAAATAACTGAACACATATTATTTTTCTGAAAGATAATACCTCATGTTTTTGTGAGGGCTGACTTTTAAATACTGGTGGTTGGCAGCACTGTTTTATAATTTATGACTAAGTCTGATTTTTTTTGGTTTTGTTGTTGTAATCAGTCATATCTGTGTCTACATACTATATACATTCCAAAATAAATGCATGTAGCTCCCATGTTTGTGCTGCAGGGAGGGGTTTCTGTTTACCTGTGTAGAGAGCTGTATAGTTCATGGAATAATTAACATTGGAAAAGATCAATCATATCCAAACTTTGGCTGAGTTCTATGGTGTTCACTGAAGCATATTGTGAAGTGCCACACCTGCTTGTTTTGTGAACACTTTCACACACTGTGACTCCACCACTGCTTGTTTTTTGAACAGTTCCAGGGACTGTGACTCCACCACTTCCCTGGGCAGCTTGTTCCAAATTTCCACCACTTTTTCAATGGAGAAATTGTTCCTAACATCCAACATGAGTCTCCCCTGATGCAACTTGAGGCTGTTTCCTCTTGTCCTATCACTTGGGAGAAAAGACAGATCCCCCATCTGGCTCCAACCTCCCTTCAGGTGATTGTATGTCACAGACATCTTTTGTAGAAAATCCTTTCTTTAGGATTTTTCCTCTTGAGAAGCTGAGAGGCTTCAAGAACAAAATGTAAACATTGATTATCTGCTGCTGTGAATGCAACAGGTAGATCTTTGATTGGCCCATGTTGGTTGTTTCTAATTAATGGGCAATCACATTCAAATCACAGCTGTCCAGTCAGCTGGCTCGGACAGAGAGTCCAAGCCGTTTTTATCATTCTTTCCTATTCTATTCTTAGCTAGCCTTCTGATGAAATCCTTTCTTCTATTCTTTTAGTATAGTTTTAATATAATATATATCATAAAATAATAAATCAGCCTTCTGAAACATGGAGTCAACATTCTCATCTCTTCCCTTGTCCTGGGACCCCTGCGAACAGTCACAATTGTAGAGGGTGATAAGGACCCCCTGAGTCTCCTTTTCTCCAGGGGAAACAACCCCAATTCCCTCAACTGCTCCTCACAGCTCTTATGCTCCATATTAAATGCAGTATATCCCAATATCCAGTCCAGATAAAGTGTGAATCTCAGGAAGAGTTAAAAACCAGCACAACAGAGGTGCAGTTTTAATTTGAGAGTGGTGTCTCTGTAATTGTGTGGAAAAGATGGGAAACCCAGTAAACATCTTCCTTCTCCCCACATCAAGCTGATCTATTTCACACTTGCCAAGAGGGTTTTTTTGGCCCTCCTCATACTAATTTAAAGATTTACCTCATGTGGAGTTGGGGATGTGCTCGTGCAGAGGGGATGCCATCTCTGGCATGACACCAAGGGCTGATGAGCAGCTCTGGAAAAAGCAGGCAAAGCTCTTCAGTCTGTCATTATAGGACATGAAATAACACAACACAGCTCTCTCAAGGTAAAAAGAGACTTTTTCATTTCTGACTACAACATTTATAGATTTCCAGAAGTGACAGTGGATTGGAGGGTGAAAGTGCCACCTCTCCAATGACACTGGTCAAACCAACAGTCCATCAAATTTCTCCTCCTCCATAAAAGAATGCAAAACAATGTTATTTACAGAAAGTGTGTGAGAAAGTTCGTTACAAGAATGTAAACATCAGAAGGCTTAGAAAAACTTAAAAAATCAGTCCAAACATCTACCTCCAGGACTGGGTGTTTTTACACTTTTTAAAATGAACTGACCTCATAAAGTCAGGTTTTGTGCTGAAGGAGGTGCTTCCATCATAAAACCTAAATCTTGACATCTTCTCTTCCAGGCCAGGTTGGGGCTTGGAGCAACCTGGTCTAGTGGAACCAGGGAAGGTTCCCTGCTCATGGCAGGGGGTTGGAATGAGATGAACTTTAAGATCCTTTCCCACCCAAACCAGTCTCGGATGCTAAGATTATAGGGTTGCAACAGCCTTAACTGCCCCAATCCACAGCAGCCATCCCAGAGTAGTGATGCTGCAGGGGTCTCTGGTTTGGGAAACCCTCCCTGCTCAGGCTCCATTCCTGGTGCCATCCTGGCTAGAAAGGCACTCAGACAAGAGAGTTGGTAGAACAAAAATAGGATTCAGTCTTGGCTTTCCTTTTCTCAGCTTCTCATTTGTTCAGCCCCAGAAACTTCCCTCCTCCCATAAAAATATCCCAAACAGACCGATACGTATCAGAGACATATTCATTTACTGATGTTACTGCAAAGCAGGACATTCTATAATAAAATATATTTCAAAAAATTGCATTCTGAGCAGGATGTTTAACACAGAGTCTCTTCCATGCTGAAAACACAGGATTTCCTGTGTGAGTGAATGTCTTGCTCAGTACACTTTAGTGAGGGGCTTGATTTCAGCAAAGTCTTGGCATTGCAGCAAAAATCTGCTCAGGAATCAGTTCGGTGAGCAAAATCTATTCAGAAAGCACAAGAAAATGCATAGAAATAGTAACATCTTACCCCCAAATATGCTCAACAATCAGGGCAAAGCAGCATTTACCTCACTGAGAACTTTCTGTGAGTGGCCACAGGGAGAATAAAATGGCCACAGAAAGTCCCTTGGCCCAGGATATTTGGCCTTGCCCATCCCAGCAGTTGAATTTTCAGGTGGGACCAGGCTGGGAAATGGCCTTGGAGTGTGTCTTACAGACCCAATCTGCAATTAGCCCCTGGATGTATTTTCTAATCACACGGCTCTCAGTCACACCTTCCATTTTCAGGGCTCCTTCCTGAAGCCCAGCTCCAATATTTGCCTGGCTTTCAAATCTCCTGAGAGTCCCCCCTTTCCAACCCTGCTGGCACACGATCCATCAGCTCTCCACGTGCTCCTCAAACGGGGAGCTGGTCCAGTGCTAATAAACCCCCTGCAAGAGCCAGGAGAGGCTGGTGGAGTGCCTGCAGAAATAATATTGGGAAATTTGATTTACAGTTTGCAGAGCCTCCTAAGGATTACGTCTCAAAATTAAGAAGGGAAAACTTATTTTTAACATCTTGGAGGATGAATAGAAGGCAGTGAGTGCTTGCTTTTGCTGCTTAACTTACACCTTTGCTCCTCTCTGTCTAAACATAGGCTTGGTACTTCATTATTTCAGCCTGGAAAATTCCTGAAGGTGGACTAGCTGGAAAAATCTGGGGTAACATTTAGTTTAAGCTTTCAGACTGAAAGGTATTTGCATTGATTTCATCCTACTCAATTAACCCACTTTTCACTGATGCTCTTCCTTTGTTTTGGTAAAACTCCACAAATTTAACTTGTCTGTATGTAAAATTTGGGGCCAGTAAAGAATTATTTCAATTAAGCAATTTCCTAATTTTCCCATTAGAGACATTTGGGTTTTGTTTTCTTTTTCTTAGGATTTATTTTCATGTAAACATCTCGATAAAAAGATGTTACATAATGTCAGTTTTGAAAGGTAAAAGAGAATTATGTTATTTTGTGTTTTAGTTCAGGAGACTCCCTTGCATGAACGACAGCTGGTTCCTTACATCAAACACCCAGCTGGAAAATCAATGTACAGGCTGCCCAACATAAATATTTGCAATTTAGGTGTTTTCTATGAGGGTTTTATTTTTAAGAAATGTTAAAAATTTTAGGAGTCTTAGGGACTGTTGGTCTGCTGATGTTAAAAGCATAAAACCAGAGACTCAGGCCCTTTATTTGTCTGATAGGATCTCTAATACATGTGTGAATACTGAAGGTAAGTAACTGTGTCCAGCTCCATTCCAAGAGAAATTCATTGTTGCAGCAAAGGTTTTCCATCATATTGCTGTGGTTTGATAATTTCAGTGCTGCTGGTCAGGGAGTCTGAGGCAAAAGCTCAGAGAATTATCAGCTAATAGCTCCTGAAGGCCTGCAGCTGAAATTAAACTTGAACTTTTATGAAACCGGATTTTCTGCTACAAAGAGGCAAAAAGCACATTAAATCTGGGCTAAATGAGAAAACATTTTTTTCCTCTTTGCATAGGGAAAAGGTGATTCCCTGCTCCCACACTTGCCCTGGGCTAGCAGCAAGCAGTGTTTGGCCAGTCCTGGTGCTGCTGTGGCTGTGTGAGGAGAGGGGGGATCTCTGTACTTGGCTTCCCAACTGGTGGATGCAACCAGAGGATCCCAGAATTATTTGCATTGGAAAAACAACTTAAAAGACCTTGTTCCACCCCTGCCATGGGCAGAGACACCTTCCACCATCCCAGGGTGCTCCAAACCCTGTCCAGCCTGGCCTTGGGCACTGCCAGGGATCCAGGGGCAGCCACAGCTGCTCTGGGTGTTGGTGTCAGGGTGGCTGAATGGAAAAAGTTCTGGAAAAAATGTGACAGCTGCAAGTGCTGTGGGCCAGAGTTAAAATAAGTAGTGGTGAACCCACAATGGCTGAGGGGAAAAGAAGTTTTTGCAACACTGAGCCCTGATTCAAGGTTTGTGGATGTGAATGAGAGGTTTATCAGTTCTTGGAGTAGGCTCAAGGGCAGAACTTGTAATAATAAACAATTTAATAAAGAAATCATAATTGGGCAAGCCTGAAGAAATAAAGGGTGTAAGGAAATATTCAAGAAGTAAAAAGCTGATGGTTTATAACCTACAATGGCACATACATTCTTGCACTTGAGCAGGCAGTGGGAACAGAGATTGATACTCCAGTCACTGTCTTGTGGGGTACATAGAACCATAGAATGGTTTGGGTTGAAAGGGACTTTAAACCTCATCCAATCCCACCCCTGCCATGGCAAGGACACTTTCCACTGTCCCAGGCTGCTCCCAGCCCTGTCCAGCCTGGCCTTGGGCACTGCCAGGGATCCAGGGGCAGCCACAGCTGCTCTCACCCTGTGCCAGGGCCTCAGCACCCTCACAGGGAACAATTTCCTTGCTGTAAGTCAAACCCAAATTTCGCCTCTTTCATTTTGAACCCATTCCTCTGTCCTGTCCCAGCAGCTCCTGATGCAGGGTCCCTCTCCAGCCTCCTTGGAAAGCTGCTCTGAGGCCTCCACACAACCTTCTCTTCTCCAGGCTTGAGATTGAGACAAAGAAAAAGTGACATTCTTGCTGTCTTTTAGGCAAACCTGGATTTCTGAGAACCCACCCCAAACCAAGTGAGAAATAATAATGGATATTTTGACTGACCTTTTTCAATATATCTGTGCTATATGAAAAGCTGCTTCATGAAAGTATCCCACTGCAAACTCAATTATTTCAGTGCCACAGTTGTGTCAGCTGGCATTTTGTGCTCCCTTTGTGGCTGGCATGAGGAGAATAAATCACACCTCACACGAGCCTCTAATCACTCACATTTTCCAGAAGAGCTCCTAGCAAGCTAAATGAAGCATGGTGACCAGGCTTTGAGCCTGCTCAGCCTGCAGGTAGGTGCTGGAATGAGGGAGTTTTAGTGCAGAATGAGCAAATCTGGACCAGCTGCTTGCAGAACCTCCACCTCACCCAGTCCTGTGGGGACTCCCAGGTCCTGGAAGTAGGGAGTGACCCTGAATTTGCAATATCCTGCTCCCAGGAGGCAAAGCTTCAAGGAGTAAATTTAGATGGCAAAGTGTGGGCATTCTGGCAGCAGGGTCAAAAAATAGGATAAAATATGAATAAAATAAAATATTGCTAGAAAATAAATTATTATATTTATGAAAGATGACAATTAAGTAGAATATATTATATATTACATTATATTATATTATATATTACATTATATTATATGACACTGTATGACATTATATGACATATTATAGGACATTATATTAATAAAAATATGACTATTAAATAAAATATTATATAATATTTCTAAATGACCGTGTGTTTGTCCACTCTGTTCACAATACAATTAAAAGCACAGTCAGGAAATGCCCAGAGAGCCAATAACCAAGAGGCATCTGAGGACTGGAAAACACCTGGTTTGTCAGTCTCCAGAGCAGAGAAAGGAGGAGGAAACCTCACAGGTTTGTGCCTTCTGAAAGGTCTGTGTGAATAAAAACAGAAATTCTGTGAGTGAGGGCAAAGATTTATAAACAGAAGCAATGGCCTCTATTATCCATTCACGTCCCAATTAATGTGGTTGTGTAAAGAAGCCTGGTGAGATGTTAATTAAGCACAGAGGCCTTTAGAGTGAGATGATGTTTGAGGATGCGGCCTTTCCACAGGGTGTCCATTATCCCAGAGCATTTGGGATGTTTTCTGTCAGAAATCTCAGTTAACCAAAGCAGTTTGAGGGTTGCTGGTGGCAGCAATGCCACGGCACGCCTCTCTTGTGGTTTACAGTTAATCTCCTAATTGCTCCCACTCAGAGTAGAGGAACTCAGAAGCTTTCAGTTGTGGTTGGAAAAAATATTGGATTATATAAAAGACAAATTAGGCTCGTATTTTTTCTTAATTGATAAGCTTTTGTCTAAGTTTCCCAGATTGCTGTGAAAAAAACCAAAAATAAATAAAAAAGAAACTAATCCTCTTGCTGTCTTGCTTGTGTTTTTGAAGAGTGCCAGGTGGGATTCTAGGGACCAGCTGGGCAGGGCTGGGATAGGCATTTTGCAGGGTGCAGAGAGGGAATTGGATTCAGGTGAGAGCAGGAGGCAGGTGTTTGTAATTATGGAAACGATAAATTCCCAGGGAGGGGTGGGCACTGTGTGGATTTTGTTGTAGGAGCTTTGGGAGGAGGATTTACTGGGCTGGCCATGCTGGTGAGGAAATTCCTAAAATTTTTCAAAATTCTGGGTTTAATTTGGTATTTTGTGCTTTTTCTGTTGTAGAAAAGTTAATTAGTCTGACTTCCATCCTCCTAAAACCTCTTTCAGCTCAAAGGCAGCTTTAGTTTTTGTGGTGCCCTGCTCCAAGGGAGAGGTGTAGGCAAGTTTGCCTCAAAGCTGTGAGGATTCCTGATCCTGGGTAGCCCTCCCTACCTTTGGTGCAGCCTTGTGGGCATGTACCTGGTGGTATTTACCCTTCTATACTTTAAAATTTCTCAAAAGGAAAGAGTGCTGGAAGGAAATTAAGCATAATTTAACTTACTCCAGGTCAGCTTGGTTAATTAAAGAGAAAATCCAGCCTGCAGCAGACTCCAGTGGGGCCTAAAGCACAGAGAACAAGGTAAGAAATATATTTAAAAGTAGCATCTTTTGATCATCACAGAGTTCCTGTTCTTAAGTGAAATGTTTTTGTCTACCTCCCCAAACAAATCCTGTCACTTTTTGGGGGATTTGGGGGGTTTGGAGCTGCTGGGGCAGGGGGTGCCTCCCTCCCTGCCTGCCTGGTTGGGTGGTGCTGGCTGGGGTTTGGGTTTTATCTGTGGGCAGAAGGAGCCCCTTGGACAATGGAGGTTATGTTCTGCACAGGGTGGGCTGAGGAATGTGCTGAGATGAGGCTCAAAAAGGGCTTTTCCAGGAGATGTGGGGACTGCGTAGGGTTGGCAGCAACACAGAAACTTTTTAACCTGATTTTTCAGGTTGGAACTGGCTGGTCTTTAAGGTCCCACCCAAACTATTCTGAGTTGTTCTGATGAAAGCAAACCTGCAAAGGCCTTGGGTGGGTGGGGGGAAAGAGGCCTCTTTCAAAATCTCCTCTTAGTTCTGCTGTCTTTGTTTCCTCTCTTTTACATTCGTGTCTGTGCAGTGTTTGCTCAAAGGAAAAGTGTTGCTTTTCTTTCAAGCTTCAATCCTCTCAGGGGAGCTAGGTGCATCTACCTGAAAGCTGTGCCTGACCACAAGTCCTACCGTGTCTGTTTTGTTGGGAAGGTGATTCTGAGCCTTGTTAGCCATGATGAAACAGAGTTGGTTAAAAAAAATAACAAAAATATCGAAGTTATCCTTTGAACTCGTGTTTTGACTTGAGGGATTTCTTCTTCCTTCTAAGCCTGCTTGCTGGTTTTTTCCTTCATTTCTGATGATCTTTCTAGTAATGAGAATGCAAGTTATTCCAAAGGGTTTATAAAGGTTGACAGTGAATTATTATTGGTCCATTGGGTGTTTAAATTGCAAATATTATACTCAAAATCAAGCTTTAGAAGCAAGCTCTTCCTGAAAGATTTATGGCTACAGTCACAGAGGGTGTGATAAATTTAACATGGCATACAAAGCTGTATCAGTCATGGCTTTCCTTGCTGGATTCCTGCTTGCATTGGATGTAATAGCTGCTCCCTGTTCTTGAGTGCTCAGGAAATGTGTGAGTGCATGACCCTGGCAGGAAGAGCCTTTGGGATGCTGTGGAAATCATCACCTGGTAAAGGAAGAGGGAAAAATGATGTTTGTGTGTCTGGGGCTCTGCTGGTGGCAGCAGCTCTCCTCTGTGCCCACCCAAAGGGGGAGGAGAAGGAAGGGATGAAGTCAGCAGTGAGTTCCAACCCTGAGAAATCAGGAAGGTTGGAAAAGACATCCAGGATTATAAAGTCCAAACTCTTAATGGTGCCCTTCACGTGTGCTCCCACTTACACTTATGGCAGCAAAACCAGAGAAAAAACTAAACCCACCTCCAACTAATTCAAGCTCCATTATCAGCTGTGTGGGTGGCAATTAATTTTTACGACAAACTGCTGTGCCTTTGGGGCATTTTCTTCAGGAGTTGGTTGAATTTCCGAAGTGTTCCTCACCTGGAATTCATTGCTTATTGTGATGTTCTTGATGCTGCAGTGGCAAGGGTTGATTTGCTGCAGCTGAAATTTGTTCCACGCCCCATCCAAATCCTGAACCTCCTAAAATCCCACCTTACCCCGAGTCAGTTGCTCAGTAGAGACACATTTCTTATGTTCCATTTTTCATACAGAGCAAAAGTAATCAAAGCTACCTTTCCATCCCTTTGGCTTTGTGCATTTTGAGGTGTCATTTACAGCACATCTCTGGTGCTCTGCTCCTCTCTGAAATAATTAGGAGATTATTTTGGTCAATATGACTGAATGATGATTTAGTGCTTTTCAATGGAGAGCTGCGTTAGTGACTCTTTAAGGATTAGAGGCTTAATGAAATGCACACATCAGGGTGGTGATTTAATCTTTTTCTCATAAAAATCTTCACAACAAGATAATAAACCATAAGAATAAAAATCATTTTGACAAACCTGTCTAGCTTCCAGGCTGTGAAAAGTCTGAGTTAATTACCTGTGGGCCCCTTCTGTTATACTGAGGATTATTGAAAGGGCATCTTCCAGGAAAGGTGTAAAGTTCCCAGGTAGGCAATTGCAGTTCAAGGTTGGGAATGGAGGGCAAGAGATCTCCTTTCCTTCCCTACCAAGGCATGGATCCTCAAATGTATCCCTGTGTATGTTTGCCAACAAGTGTTTTTAAATTTTCTGGTGTTTAATTTTAAAATAAATCCTCAAATGTCGTACTGGAAGGAATCTCTTTATGAATGAAGTAGCTTTTCAAAATTTAACAGGACAGCTGCTCATTAGCAATTAGTCTGGGCTGGCAACTCTTGTTTTTTGAGACAATTTTGTCTTATTTGTTGGTCAGTTTTATCAAGCTGAGCTTCTCCAAGGCTGGCAGAGCAGTGGAAGGTTTGAATTTTGCACCTGTCCAAAGGCCTGGGTGAAAGATTTGGTGTCTCAGTCCAGTTTGCAGCAGAAAGAGGGTTTTTTTATCCTGGGCATGTGTTTTTATCTTTGTGCCTGCATTGGGAGCCCTTTTTTCTCTCCCTCTCAAGTGGGGGACACAGCTAAATGATGGAGAATGCCCCTCTTTGAAGGAACCAACTCCTGAATGGTGCAGGAGAAGGAATTTCCAACACATACACAAAAAAAGAAATAAGTATAGAGTTACTAATTTATAACTTGAAATAAACTTCTGAACTCAGGCAGGCGCTCCTGTGCTGATCTATTGCAAGCTGTGCTGTCCCACTCCTGGTTATCCCCCCTTTTATTTGGTGTAGAGGGAGTTGGTGTCCCATTTCCATAAGAAATGACAGCAGGCCCCCAGAGTGTCCTTCAGATAAGGTAAGGAAACGGCTGGAGGCATTGCAGCCATGGGTTACGCCTGGGTTTGGAAGCATAGAAGAATAAGATATTCCAGTAGAAAGGCAGATGCTGCGCTGTGAGTAGCAAACTGGAATTTAAATGCAACAAACTTTCAATTTCTTAGAAATAGACTTGAAAAAAAATAGGAATAGGAAAACTGTTGAGTTTTTTTCCCTGATTCAATAGTGTTCTGTGCTTTTCATGTTGTCCCTTCTTTCCTCTGAGAGTTTTCTGAGAGCCAATGAATTGCTTTGTAAATGGTTACAAAGTGGAAAGTTCCCTTTAAATGGGGAGGTTTTTGCCAGGAGTAATACAGCCCAATGGTTTAGGGTGAGCACAGTAAGCTTCTACAATCCCATCTCTTTGTCTATCTCTTGTTCTCCCCCTTCCCAGCTCTAAAATTTTGGGGTGGCACAGGGAGCAGCATCTCCTTTGTTAGATTTAAATAACTGCTCAGGGAGGAACAGAACCCGCATAGGGAAAATCTCATTTATCAGTGGCACTGCTTCTAAACTTGGACTTCTAAGACAGATGTGAGGAGGATGAACAAGACTCCAGGGAGGTTGAAGTGTATTTTCTTAGGGATAATGGCAAGTCTTCCTAGAGAACTCTCTCTTGTTTCTGTAGACTGCATGCCCTCAAGCTGCTATCCTGACACCTCTCTCCATATTTCTGTCTTCCTGGTAATCAAAGCTGAAATGATTCTCAGAATTACTACATTTAAATGAACTGCTTGCTGGTACTGTGATTCAAGGATGATTTTTTAAAAAAACCGGTAATATTGAGGTTGAAATCTATTCTGGGCTGGAGTGTAATACAGAATAATCTGCTGGCTATCCAAGTAAATTCTTGTTCATTATTTAAACATTTACTTGGCTTTGATACTGTGGCTAAAACCAAGATAATCAGGTTTTGAAATCTGATTTAGAAAAGGCAAAATATTTTTTGGTACCATTTGAAAGCAGACAGAACATGAATAGACCCCTTTTATCAGGGATCTGTACCAAAGCAAAAAAAACTCAGGAGCTGTTTTTCAACTCTGCTGCCATAAAAAGCAAATGCCAATGCTTGTTTAATGTTTTCTTACTAATGAACCCAAATGTTGTGACCTGGGTCTGTGAATGTGCTTGATTTGTAATCAACTTCATCTGACAAGCTGTACTGCTGCCGTTTTTGTTGTTTATTTCTGAGGGGATGGGATGCTTGAGATGGTTCTTTTCATCTTTGAGATGCTCCCAGCAACAGTGTGTGCTCTGCTAACGAGCCTGGCTGCCCCTGCCTGTGTGTGCTCCCTCCAGTGCTGCCAGCCTGGTGTGTGCAATTCAGCAGCCGCCTCCAAGCTGTGCTCTGAGCAAAATCCATGCCTTGGGTGGGAATCGAAGGGCTGCATGGATGAGATCTGACGCATAGGCAGGATGGCAAGGATGCTGGAGTGATTCCATGTGGTCTGGGAAGAGTAGGGAGGAGTGTGGTGTTTTCTGAGACCCCCGTCGAGGGGAGGAATGATGAATCTGACTCCATGTTCTTAGAAGGCTAATTTATTATTTTATATTCTATATTATATTACAGTATTCTATTCTATATTATATTACAGTACTCTATTCTATATTATATTACAGTATTCTATTCTATATTATATTACAGTATTCTATTCTATATTATATTACAGTATTCTATTCTATTGTATTGAATGTAAAACATAATACTATAATATAATATTATTCTAATAATATTAAATTATAGTATTATGCTTTATAATATTATGGTTTATATTATGATATTAGATTTATTATTTTATATTATATAAACTACACTAGAGAATACAGAAAGGATACAGACTGAAAGATGCTAAAGAAAACTCATGACTCTCCAGAGTATGACTCAGATTGGCCCTGACTGGCCAATAAGTAAAAACAATTCACGTGTTGGATAAGCAATCTCCAACCACGTTCCAAAGCAGCAAAACACAGGAGAAGCAAATGAGATAACATTGTTTTCCTTTTTCTCTGAGGCTTCTCAGCTTCCCTGAAGAGAAATCCTGGGCAAAGAGTTTTTTCAGAAAATATGACAGTGACAGAGGAGAGGAAAGAGGATTATGTTATTTTTTACATTTGTGGTATGATCAATAGCCAATGAAGCTGCTGGTAATAAGGAAAACCCAGCCATGGGAAAAGCCTGATCTCAGTGTGGCTTGGTTACCAGGAGTGGGTAATCCACCTGCTGCTTTAGTCTCAGGTTGCTGGAGAAGGAAATAATGACAAACAGAAATGAGCTTTTCCTCAGTATGTCTGGCAATAAAAGCTGTTCCCTCCTCAGAAGTGCAGCAACCCCAGGCATCAGGAGATGAAAGTGCAGAGCTGTGAAGGATCTTGAGAGCAGTGCCTGCCTGACAGGCTGCACTGGGGGATGTTTCAAGTTTGGTTTCAGGTGAGCAGGCAAGGGGAGACTGAGGCTCTGTGTGCAGGGGAGTTTATTTAAAGAGTAGCAGCACAAATCTAATTATGGGGGGAGCTGCAGGATAGACCCATCTGTGGCATTAATAATGAAAATTCAGAGGTGATTGCTGGCAGAAAGAAGCTTCGTGCCACAAGAACTGAGGGAATTCAAAGCAGCAGAAGCAAAAAAGTCTTGAGCAAGGCATATGAATAGACAGAATTTAATAAGCTAAAAGTGCCCCTTAAAAGGTGCTCGAGTTCCTAAGGGGAGTTTGCAGTGTCACAAGATTTTAGTGATCATTTCCCACCAGCCTGTGAAGCTGTAAGAGGCCCAGTGCTATAAATACCTCCAAACTGGACACTTGTAAAAGCCAAAACTTTGCCTTTTCAAATTAATGCAAATAAGCTGGAAGTGGAAAGAAAACAAAGCAGTTTGCCTTGGAAGCAGGTGGACTCCTGTGAAGGGGGAGTTATAAAGGGCTGATATGGGGACTTCCCTTGTTGGAATGAGGTAATGCACTTTGCAGGGCTGCAGAGCAGAGCTGAACACCCTGGTGAGTGCAGGGCTGCGTGTGCCAGCAGAGGATAAACCACAGCTGGTCCCTGTGGAGAGGATTTAGCAATGACAAAAGAAACAAATTGCTGAGTCTGATGGTCCTGGGCAAAAGACAAAGTCTGGTGACAAGAAACTAAAACTGCTGTCGGGAAAAGCTTTACAAACAGGTTGTAGCCAGATGCCAGGGCTTTAGGAAACCTTGACTTCCAGCCAGGCATTTGTAAAGGAAGTTTGCTGTGTTGAGCAACCACTTCATGGATAAGATACAGATCCTCAGGGGGTTTCAAGGTAAAATCCTAGAAAGGAGAACTATTCCATATCTGCTGAGAGTTAAGGATGTCTGAAACTGAGGAGAAAGTGTCTTAGAAAAGTTTGCTGAACTTTGATTGATAAGTCATTTGCTGATGGATGATTGGTAGATATGACTTGGCATGTAGGGATGTGTAGGAATGTGCCCCCTGTTGATGGAGGGACTAAATGATTTTGTCTGCTTAAAAGCGTAAAAAGCCTAGAAGTTTCTCTCCCAATTTGGTACAAAATCTCATAGGACCTTTGGGACTTCAGGTCAGACCTGGGGCTGCCCATTGGACAGAGACCAAGAGGTCACACCCAGGTAATTCACTAGAAAAAAAGAGAACAAAGGAAATGGCTTTTGTGGGGTGTTTTACCAGGAGCAAGAACCTCGGACCTTGGCTTGGTTTTCCTCTGTAAGAGCTTTGTCGTTTTGCCTTTTATTAAACCTTTTTCTCTTTCCAACACTACCACTGAAGCCATCCTGCTGACTTTATGCCATTTGGGGTAGCTGGGCTATGTGATAGTTTCTCTGAGAGCTCATAAGATCTGGCTTGAGGAGAAACCTATCAGGGATGGTAAAACTATGAATGAATTTTTCATTTGAGGTGGTTCCTCTGCTCTGCACAGACAGGACTTGCTGTTTGTGCTGTGCATTAGAGTCTGTGTGGCTGCAGGAAGGATCTGATGGTCAGGTGAACAGCAGGACAGGGATAATAAGGTTAAATGCTATCAATAAGGTGGCTTTTCCTAGGGGAAGCCTGGACTTCTCTGAGATGAGCAGAATTTGTTGAAAGACACATTTTTGTGGTGAGGATTGACAGGCTTTCTATACTGAAGGAAATAAACCTGAATGCTTGTCAGTATTGGAAAAGGTGTTTCAAAGCCTGTTTTTGCTGCCTCTTTTCCTCCTGGAGCCCGCTGTGAGATGGGGAAGGATGTGTTTGGTAAGAAAATGATGGGTAGTGGATGTTACCCCGAGTGTCCTACAGGTTTGTCAGGCACAGCTGTGCTGTTATTGCAGATTCCTGCTCCATTTTCAGCATGTTCAGCACCCACTGCCTGCTGGGTGGTGCCTCATGTTAAACAAAGAGGATTTGCCCAAAATTTGAAGTTTTTAAGGTCCCTGGAACTGTTGGAGCAGTTATTTGTCAGCATCATAATGATGCCAGCTAAGATCTTGGGTGATGCAGCTTCCTTTTTCTCCTGGAAAGTGAAATTTATTGGCAAACAGTCAACTTGCTGCCTATCCATCAAGGTCAGTCCCCACAGAGGAACAAGCTGTCTCCTGGCTCTTACAATAAACACTTTTTCCTTTTGTTTTAATTTATATGCCAGTAATACTCATTTGGAAAGCTTTTTATTTTTCTGTCAGAAATCGTGCAGATAACAATGAACAACTTCAACAACTTCATTTCTTAAAAAGCCTAAAATGCATGAAAAAACAAAGCTTTTTTTTTAATTAAAAGAAAACAAACACAGAAATGAAAATGGAAGAATCAAATGGCCTGTGAAATTAAATAAATGAGAGGAAGTTTGAGAGGAGGAGGTGCCTGACCAAAGAACACAACCAACCTAGCATATCTCAATATTTTTAATGTGGTACAGAGTTCCCACAAATAACTTGGAGGAGGTGTCATTGAGGTTTTTCTGTCTCCCATCCCTTGAAAGAGGGTTGTACTGAGAAGTTTTTGTTATATTTGGGAAGGGCATTAACCCGTCACACGTGGTTTGCCCTTGCTGTGTGCTCCAGCACTTGCTCAGATATGGAGAAAGCTTTTTCCTGTGCATTCCCTTCCTTCAGCACAATGACTGAAAAAGTTTTGTGCATTGATTGATTTCTCTGCTCTGAGATATTGATTTGGTTTGTGGAAAATGGTCAAATAAAATCAAGTGGTGTTTGGTGCAGACTGAAAACCATCTTTTCCAGGCTCTTAGTGATTAGATCACACTGGGCTTTTTTCTTTGCACATCCTGCTCAGGCTGGCACTAAAAGCCCTTGTGGCAGTTTTGCTGCAAGACCTCAGTAAATAACAGTTGTGTTTCTGAAGGGCTTTAAAACAAACAAAAATCTTCCTGTTCAACACATAAGGTGACCTCACCCTTTGTTCATATCACCTCTAACAGGTGAGACTGACATATTTCAGGCAAATTTAATTCAGTGTCCCCAGATATTAATGGCTGTGAATTTATTTTTCTCTCCTTCTACCAAAAAATTCCTCAAACCAAGGACATAAAAATCCCTCCCCCTCAAACAAAAAAATCTCCTAAAAAAAGACACAACTCCCCCCAACAGCCCCCTTGTACTTTTATTGTAGCTGTGAAGCTGGTTACTGTCATCACTGGAGATCAGAATTTTGATAAGAATTGCTGACCAGCCAGCTGAATGGTATCAATGCTTTTCTGTTTATTACATTGAATTTGGCAACTTGAAAGAATTCCACAAAACTGGAAGAAGTCAAAGTGAAACTGAAACCCTGTTCAGCCTGACAGAGGGGAAATTTGGATTGGATATACAGGAGGGGACTTGCTCCCTGTGAGGGTGGGCAGGCCCTGGCACAGGGTGCCCAGAGCAGCTGTGGCTGCCCCTGGATCCCTGGCAGTGCCCAAGGCCAGGCTGGAACAACCTGGGACAGTGGAAGTTGTCCCTGCTCGTGGCAGGGGGTGGGATGGGATGAGATTTAAGGTTCCTTCCAACCCAAGCTGTTCTATGATTCTGTCTCTGGATACCTCTGAGGGCTACAGGCATTTGAAACTCAGTGTGGTAAAATTTTCTTGCCCAGGGACATGGACATAAAACCCCTCCTGATACACCAAGAGCCTTTTTGGAGCCAAGTTCTGGGGTCTGTAAGCCCCAAGAGAAGCTGGGCAGTGATCGAGGGAAGGCTGGCAGCTCCAGGTGCCACATGCTTGAGGCACTTGGGGCTTGTCTGCAGAGAGGACCAGGTGAGGGGTTGTTGGGGAAGATGGAACAGGAAAGCCTTATCAATATGATTGCCCGGCAAAAGATTTTGAGAATATGGAAACTATAAGCAAGATTGAAATGAAAGCAAGCTTTGAGATCCCTCAGTTACTGAACAACTGGAAAACAATGGCATGGCCAGCTGAAGGTGATCCCCTTTGGATGGAACAACACCCTCTGCTTGCAGACAGGCCCAAGGGTCAGAGCAGACCCTACAGCTTGGCAGAAGGGGCCCAAAGAGGAGTTTTTAGGGTTTAAAATGTAACACAGTGTGGTGATGTAGTGATTCTTATAGGCTGTATGGAAATGCTCTAGGATTTGTATCTTGTACTAGATTGATTAGTGACAATCAGAATATTCAGCACAGAAGATGATTTATTGTATTGGAATGGGAACCTCGTGCTCTTATGCTCTTATCCTCTCTCCCACTCTCTTTACTTCTCTTTTCTGCTCTGAGCTGTGTTTGGCAGCTCCCAGCAGGGCCCTTTGCAATGAACCCCAAGTTCCAGCCCTGGCTGCAGAGATCTCTCGTGTCCGTCTGTCCTGACCATCCTACCCCCGATGCTCCTACAAGGGGTGAAGCTCCTGAAAGGCACTGCAAGACAAAGGAGAAATGGGGAATAAAGGAAAATGTTTTTATCTGGTGGTCAAAGCACTGAGAGGAGCAACAGCTCACATGGGAGAACTCTCTTGCCTCTGAGGGGTGGAGGGAAGGTTTAAATAACTTTTTTTTGTTGATGGCAGCTGTGCCTTCTGTGCTGGGTGCCACTTCCTCAGGGCAGAGCACACAGAGTGAATCTGCATTTAGTGCATTCACACAGCCCTTGGGCCCTGCCCTTCCCTCCTCAAGGCGTTGGAGTGTCTGCGATCCCCCTGATGCTGCTCCACAGGAGCCTTGGGCAGTGAGTGCTCTCACCCTTGTGGTACCCGATGGCTGCAGGTGATGTTCCTGCTGCTCCAATCCCATTTATTTTGTGCCTGCCCCTTTGGAGCAAGGAGTTGCAGTCATTGTGTCAGACATGAGTGGTTCTGCTGCTGCACTGTCAGCTCAGTGACTCCAGCTCTGTTCCTTCCTTGCTTCAGTGTAAGAGAACATCTTCAGGGGATTAAAGATTTATTATAGGACCAGTTGATTTGCCTCTCGCTATAACATTAAATGCTCTTATTCTGTGTTCTGTGAAATAATTTGTTTCCTTTTGTTGTCTGCTAAAAGTATTTCAACAACTTGGCAGGAGAATAAACAGACACAACTTCAAAATAACTCAAAGTAGCAAGATTTTTTTTTAAATTACAAGAGGAAAAAACAGGCATGGGGGAAGCTTATTATTTAACACTTTGCTGCAATGATGAATTGCCTGGTTCTGATGTTTTTATTGCTGTTCATGTGACATCAGCTTGCTTCCTGAAGTCCTCAGGTGAAAGAAAAATGAGAGTTTCTTGTGACTCGCATTGTAATCTCTGCTTCACATAATATAAACAAGTTTGGTCAATGTATTAGCATAGAAAAAATGAATAGATTTCAAGCAAGGCTGTGTTTAATTTGGAAGTTTTAGTCCTGAATGCTTCTCTGTGGAGCAGAGCAATTTCTCAGTTGTGAGCATGAATGTCAGTGTTCAGCCCATGGTGCTGCCTCAACTCTGTCAGAAAACAATTGTTTTATTCAGCACTGCTGTAGGAATGCTTGAGTTTCTCTGGGTAAAAGGTGGAGGGATGCAGATGCAATCCAAATAGGGAATTCCTGTTAAATGTGGTTGTTAACTTTGTCCTCACAACAGGAAAGCTGCCAACACTGTCCTTGGTGCTTCAATCACTGTTCAGATCCAAGGAGCTCGTGGAAAGAGAAGCAGGAGTTATTACATCAGACAGAAATATACATCAGAAAAATATCGGTGCTGGGGAGAAACCCCATGTGAGCTGTTGGGCTGGATGGGCTGGAAAGAGAGTTGTGTGTTCACCTCTTATGCCCCATCAAGGCAAAAAGGAGCACAGGAATAACAATGTTCAGCTGGTTATTCCCAGCTCCAAACATCCCCTTCTCAAAATGCTGCCTCTGAACAGCCGTAAATGCTGAGGTTTTTCCTGGCTAGCTGGTTCTGCTCTGGCTCCCTATGGCTGCACTTTGGTCTGCTCCTGCATCAGGTGTGGAGTATTAGGAGTCAACTTCCCAGCCCTGATTTTTCAAGGTTACCATTCTGTGGTTTGTTTTATTGGTTTTTTTAAGTCTGCAGGAGCAGGATTTTAATATTGTCACAGCAGTTTGTGGGTGAGCTAAACCATATTTGTGGAGCATGCTTAGGATTTTTTTTTCAACTTAATTATTTTAAAAAATTATTTATTAGCACAGCTTCTCTAAGGCAGAATGCAAGCTAAATTAATTACTTCATATGTGGATTAAGGTACCTTGGGAGCTACAGGTTTGGCAGCAGCTCCTCACTATGTTTTGGCATCTGCGGCCACTGCGCTTCTGGTGTGTGAGGTGCAGGGCCTGCATGAGAAAATCCTGTGGCAAATGCAGTAATGTGCTCTGGAGTGCCTTGTGACTTTATCTGATAACCCATTTCCTCCTGGACCCTTTGCTCCAGCCCAGGGTGTGGAATTAAATGGATTGGTGGGTGCCAACAGACTGGGCTGCAGGTCTGTCCATACCTGTGCTGAAAACATGGGGCAGGTAGAAAACATCAGAAAATCCAGGTGGGAGAGCACTAAATAAGCCGTGTGAGTGCTTCTGGTAGGGCTGTTGAGATAGATAAAGCTGTACTTTGTGCAAGTATCTCTTGGTGTATTTTCTCATTGTAGGGCTCTTCTAAGTATTGCTAAAGTGCTGTTTCCCTGCTATAAATTTCTGGAGTGAAAACCAGAGAAGCAGGCAGAGCCACCTCTCCAAGAGACCCTGTAATTACATTTTTGACGACTCAAGGCTGGTGTTTGTCTTTTTTTGTTTGATGCTGGCAAGGAGCTGTGTAGCAAAAAGCCTTTTGAAGTTAATACCTAATTAAGATGGATGGGGAAGGTCACAGCCCCTGGTAGCACTGCTGGTTCAGGCTGTTGGCTGCCTCAGGAAGGCATCAGCAGGGAGATTTACTGGGAGCCATTCTGTGCATCCAGGCTGGGAAATGTTATTTAAAAATCAATGGGTAAACAGGAGTTCTGCACTCAGACAGAGAGGGGATTTTGTCAGATGGGGGAACTGAGGTACTTAACTCACTTTGCTGTCAGAACATCCTTGATTCTCCTCTGATTGAACACAATGGGAGGGGGGTTTGAGTCACATGGAGGAACTGGAAGGGTTGGGGCTCCAGTCCCTGAGGTGGGATGTTGTTACTGTGATATTTTCTGAAAAATCCCTTCGCCAGGATTTCTTCTCCTGGGAAGATGAGAAGCCTCAGCTTCTTCATGTTTTGCTGCTTTGGAATGTGATTTGGAGATTTTTTTATCCAAACATGTGAATTGTTTTTAATTAATGGCCAATCACCACCAGCTGTGTTGACTCTGAGGGGTCAGTCATGAGCTTTCATTTCTAGCCTTCTGATGTATCCTTTTTCTTTTCTTTAGTATAGTTTTAATATAGCATTTATTTTAATATAATATCATAAAATAATAAATCAGCCTTCTGAGAACATGGAGTCAGATTCTCATCTCTAACCTCATCCTGGGGACCTCACAACCCCACAGGATGCAGCTGCACCCAGGGTTTGGTTGTCAGGCTGGAAATGGAGCTTTGGCTGCTGTGTGATCTGTAGCACTGCTGGTCCTCATGGCAGTGTCACACTGCATCTACGTTCAGGATCTGAGCACCAAAATGAGGATTTGGGACGTGTTCTTAAGCGTGTTCCCAATCCTGAGCTGATGCTGGTGTTTCAGTGTAGGAGCAAACAGTGAAAAACCAAGTGAAACCCCAAAAGAAATTGAACCTCAGACCCCATTGCACAGGGAAAGGGAAACAAGACAAAGTCTGGTTGTCACTAAACTAGTTCACACTTCTCAGAGCCCAGCTCTGTTCATTGTGCTCTGTAGATTTGGGACTCTGAGAGAGATGCTGAGATTATTTGATCTGTTTTACAATAACAACAAGTGAACAAGCCAGCCTGACCACTTCCTAAAGGGGCGACGTGTTTTGTGTGACTGAAGCAGACACGGCCTAATGAGTGCCTGAGTTAAGGCAATTCCCACTGCTGCTAGATTGGATGTAGAAAAGCAAATTAAAATGTAGCCTGTTTAAGTCTGCTGTGTGCACCTCTGAGTTTTGGAGAACAAAAATCTACCCAGCCTTCTTTCTGATTGAGTCCCAGCTTGGTTATGTTTGCAGCCTTGCTGCTCTTTATTTGCTGCCTCTGCTCAGCCAGCTGAAGGCTTTTCCAGCCTCAGATGAGGTGTTGTTGCTAAATTACAGAAATCTGGCCTGATGGTGGAAAACAAGAAGGAGGTGGTGCTGTTAGGTAAGCCATAATTAAGTGTATTCACTCAGGCCCCAGTAAATGTTTTGCCCCACTTGAAAATTCAGGATGTCTGGTGAGAAAAGACTGTTGGATAATAACAATACAGAAACTTGCTTCATCCTGGATAATTTCTGCCAGCTGGAAACGAGGCCTTGCTGAAGAATAAAAGCAGTTTTCAGCAGAGCTCTGCTAACCCAGATTCAACCTCCTTTGCACAGGGTGGCTTGGTCATGCCAGAGGGATGGGAGGCATATCTAGGTCTGGTGGTGGGTGGGGTGGCACGTTAGATCAGAGAGAAACCCCCCCAAACTTCTCCTCAGAGCTCCATTTGTTCCAGCCCCAGCCTTATTTCTTCGTGTCAGTTTGTTATTGCTGCCTCCTACACGTTCCTTAGCACATTGGCCCTGCCGTGGTCTCTCCTGCTGCTTCACAGAGTTGGGAAAATATTTCCTTGTGCCTGCAGTCAGAGTATGGGGTTGAACAGGGGGCTTTGGGGGTGTGTTTATGGAAGATGGCTGGTTGAACTGTGTGAAGCTGTGTGGGGATTATAATTGGGCTCTTTACCAGCTCAGGTAGCCCAGAATGGGATTCAATTAAATTTAATTTCAATTTAATTTCAATTAAATTTACTTTGTCTCACTGTCCAAAGAAATGGTTACTACACCAAAAAGCCAAGATTTGTTTACTGTATATATTTCTTGTTAAAAGCTAATGAAGAAGCTCTTCAGTAGCTCTGAAAGAAAAAAAAGGGAAATATTATTATAATAATGGTTCAATAATGTTGTAAGTATGCTATTACTAATTTTGGAAGAATTTCAGCTAGGATTAAATTAGTCCCTTTGTTTTACTTAGTCCAGCAGCACCTTGGATTAATTATGGGGAGAAAAATTGCAATTTGGCTGTGCTAGAAGAGATTATTTAATATCTAGATCAGTAGACCACCAGAGCAGAGATAAGTGGAGAGTAAAAACCTGAGTGTTTCAATAATCATTAGGGATGCATCTTTTCTTTAGTTTTCTGAAGCTCTTTAGGAATGGGAGCTCAGCCTCAAATGACACAGGGAAAAGATCCCTGGTCTGATGGCATTCATGGTTTGGCGGTTTAAAAGTTGGTGCCGCAGACCAGTGACACTTTGGAAACATTTTAAATGAACTATTTACAGCAGATCTGAGGATTTCCCCCTGTTTGAAGTCCTGGGAAACAGTGCTGAGGGTTCCTGTGCCTGCCTGGTTTTTCTGAGCTGGCCACCTTGGCATCAGAGCTGCAGATGAGTGGGAGGGGATGCCAGTGGGACCAGGGGAGAATATTGCATATATTGCCCTGTGTGCTCAGCTGGGGAAGCTGCCAGGAGGCTGGGGAGGAGGAGGAGGGCCTTTGGGATCAGCACCCAGGGAATATGTTGGTTTTCTGCTAGCTGCTTCGGGGGATGGATCATTGTTGCCTCCATCTGCTGCACTGAATGCTCAGCTCTTGCCCTATATTTTTTTCCCTCCTTTCCCCACGAGTGCTGCTGATTCATTTGGAGAGCAGGGAGCCACACATATGTCAGCACTCAGAAAAGGCAGTGGGAGTGTTTGCTGAGATTGCTTTGGACATTTAACCTTCCAGGTGAAGCTGTTGGCAGCTTGCAGAAGAGTGAGAGCACCTCCTCTGGCCCATCATCCTCCTCCTTTTCCACCTTCCGTGGCACACACCCTGTGTCTATCCACCCAGCCATTCCTCAGGCCTGAGATAATTGCTCTGCCCCTGCTGTGTTAATTGGGAATTAATCTCAGCTGAGTGATGGTTATTGGAAGGGGATATTAAATATTTGGTGATGAGCTCTGGAGTGCTGCAGAGGAGTCTGTCAGGGTGTTGTGAACTTTGCAGGGTGTATCTGAGTGAATGCTGAGGTGGGGAGAATTGTTTGTTTATTCTGAGATGAGTCAGGATGTGGCAGGTTCACGCCACCAGAGAAATGTCTGGGGGTGACTGAGAACATGTAGGAATAAAGTAGGCTGTGAAGAAGAAACAGAACCAGGAGATTCTTAAGGGCTAAGGAACAGAAGAATTTAAGGGAGAAGACAGAATGGGAGTTGAAAAGTGTGTGAGGAAGAAGAGTGGAGGAAAGTGTTTTGGAGCAAAAATAACATTTGCTAAACTGCTTAAGAATTAAAATTAGGTGGAGTGATTGAAGAAGCTGCTATAAAACTAAGCAGTCATGAAATTGAGGAAGTAGTTACCACAAATATCACACAAAGAGAGGCATGGAGGACTTGAGGACTTGGGAAGATGTTGTTTGGCAAGAATTTTCCTTAAATTTAATCATGTGTGTAATATTTCCCACAGGAGTGATGAAATCTTTATGTTCCCAGGCTGAGGAGTCTCTTGAGGACTCTGGCATGGCAGTCCCTGGTGGGGGATGAGGCAGAGCTCTGCCTCAGAGCTCCCCAGAGCCCTGATGTGTGTCAGAGCTTCCCATCAGAGCTGGGCTTTGGGGGCAGGAGGAGCTCTGGGGCTGTTTGTGTCTCCTCCTGCTGCTGCCATGGATTTGGGGTGGCTGGAGGAAAGTTCCTGAAGTTTTCAGCCTGCTGTAAAAGAAGTTGCTATTTTTCAGCTGGTCCAGTGTAGTTGTCCAATGGCCTCGTGTTGAGCAATGGGATAACTTGAGCTTGGTGTCATTGTTCTTGAGACTGAGCCTGGCCTTTAGAGCCCTTCCCTGTTTTAAACTGTTATTATTAATCAGGTAATTCTTTGGGATATTTGTCACCTCTGTGTGGTCTTTTGCTTTGCAGTTTATAGTTTAGGCAGAAATGTTGTTTCTGCATTTGGTCAGAGGGGATAGCACGTTGTCACAATGCTCTGCCTAGCACCCCTCCAACCAGGCATAAATGAGATGTGAATTGCTGATATTTATGAGTGTGCTACACTACAAAGTACTTTATAGCCTTTCTGTCATATGTTTCAAATGATTCCACTTCAACCAAACAAATTGTCCCGGCTTAATTTCCAAGAAATCATTGTCAAAATTGCTGAACCAGTTTAATTCTAAAGCACATATTTATACTGAGCTGCACAAAGCGCACCGCCAAGCGAGATTACAAATGGCAGAGAGGAGAGTTTAATCAGAAATGAGATGAAATTTGAAAATGTGGAGTGTTAGTGATTGCTGCTGAGGCTCAGACAGGGTGTAAAGCCATAGATTTTTCTTAGCAGGGCTCAGAATAGCACACTTGAGGAAGCTGAGGAGCACATATGCCCTGGTGCTGACAGTGGGAGAACGTGGAGCTGGCCTCAGAGCAGGGGGCTGGGGCTGGGAGCAGGGTGCTGCAATGTTGTGTTGTGAAATGAGGTGGAAGAGGGAGGAAGGAAACCCGAGTGGGGATGGGAGACAGGAAATAAATGAGCTGGTGTGACCTGCCTGGCAGCAGCACCTCTGAGGGGCTGGGAGCACAAACCCTGAGAGGAACCCCTGAGGGAGCTGGGGGTGCTCAGCCTGCAGAAAAGGAGACTCAGGGCTGCCCCCATCACTCTCTGCAGCTCCTGAAAGGGGCCTGTGCTCAGCTGGGGCTGGGCTCTGTCTCCAGCAGCACTGACACAAACAGAGCACACAGCCTCCAGCTGCACCAAGGGAAATACAGGTTGGAGATTGGGAAAAAGTTATTACAGAAAGAGGGATAAAGTTCTGGAATGGCTGCCCAGGGAGGTGGTGGAGTCCCCATCCCTGGGTGTGTTTAACAAAGCCTGGATGCGGCACTGGGGGCCAGGGTTTGGTTGAGGGGTTGGGGCTGGGTTGGACTCCATGATCTTGGAGGTCTCTCCCAACCCAGTGATTCTGTCCTGCTCTGGCTGCTGAGGGCAGCTGGTTTGTTTTGAGTTTTTGGGCAAGCTCTGTGTGTTTGAGTGGAGGGTTTCTAAGGTGACATTTCCCCATGGGTGCCGTGTCTCCCCTGTGCTCTGGCAGTATATATCATGGTGCTTATTGATACCAGGTCAGTTTTAAATGCTGCCCACCCCAGCCTGCTCCAAGAGTGGCCTCTTTGTGCCATTCCTTGTTGCATTACAGTTGGGTGGAGTGTCCCTGATTTGGCATAAAACACTTGTATAAATGTTATGCTTGTATTCAGAGCTGTTGTCCAGCACATCCAAGCCCTGGCTCTCTATATGAAGGAGCAGTGGTTGGGTGTGTGGAGGAGCAGGAGGAGACACAGTGTTGTCTGAATCTGCTTTTCAGGAAAATGTGCACTTGGCACAACTTCCTTCTTTTTGTATTGCGGGATGAACATTTCATACTGATCATTTCAGCTGTAGGAGGAATTCTGAACCTCAAAATGGGATGTTTTGCCTTGGGGAAAGTTTTTTTTTTTTTTAATTTAAACACTTTGGTGGTTTGTTTTTTTTTTTTTTTCTTCAAGTCATCCCTTGAGCACTACTAAATAGGGAAGAATGGTACAAACCTGCTGTTGTTGCCACATTCCTCTTACAGAAATCTGAAAAAAATCCCCTAATTGAGAACTGAACGGATCCCTGCCCCCCAACACTGAGATTATGCGCTGTTTTATAATCACTACAGGGAGAAGCAAGGCATAGCAGCTTCCTTTATTACAGATGAGCCAGGATGTGCTCAGTAATCTCCCAGGTCTGTATTAAATCTGGGCCACCTCTCCAAATTGCAGGTTGATGAGAAGTGCAGCCCAGGAGCAGCATTAATGTTTTGATGTGTAACACAGATTACAGCAGCTGCTGCTGCTAAGATGCTTGTGCTCCCTGCACTCTCAAGTTCACATCTTCAGGCCACCGAGGGGGTCCTGGTTGTCCTTATTTATTTTTTATAAAGCATTAATGAGACAATTTAAGCCTTGCACTTCTGTGACCAGTTATTTCTCAGCTCTGTCCATACTACCTTCTATTTTTTCTTGTAGCTCTTTAGTTTTGTGTTTCCTTCTAAAATGTATTCAATGGATAATTCTTTCTTGGTGATCCATATTTTAGTGTACAACAGCGTTTAAATTGGAGGTGGTGGTTGGGTTTAAAGTCTTATGACCCTTGTTTAAGGGATCTAAGTAGCACCAAGGACTGCTGACTGTTTGTGGTGCACACTTTGAGGGGAGAATGGAGAAGCATCTATTCTTTGGTGGACAATGTCCTCATGGAAAACTGACCCAAAAGTGCCAAATGGGACCAATACAGAAATGGCATAAATCATAGAAGAGACCTTGATGACTTACCTGGATTAACACATCAGGAATGACAAATTCTGTGCCCCTATGTAAGGCGTGATGGTGAATAATCCACCTAAGAAACAGCCTACCTTGAGTTTTGGCACTCAAAACTCTGCTGCTTTTGAATTATCGCCGCAGTTGACTGAATATACATTGTGTAAAGGGGTTTTGTCCTGGGAATGGGGTGGAACATCCTAGGAACTGGGAGAAAGGCTCTAGCTCCTCTTGATGCTTGTTTGGTGCCTTGAGGGATGCGATGTTGCTGGCCCTGTGGCTGCAGGTGGGATTTCATGTGCAGGTGCTGTGGCTGTGTTCAAAGGGCTATAAACTGTGGGGGCTGGAAGCCAGGTTCTTAGCAGGTCTGGCTGCTTGTGCTGCCCATAATGGTGTGCTTAATTGGTTAAGAAAAGGTCAGAAATGTGTTATAATTCAAGAATCTCAATGTTTTGCATGGAGGTACTACCAGTTTTCTGAAATGTCTCCCTTTTGAAAGAATTGTGCAAGCTGGTAGTCAAAATTCTAAATAAATCATAAAGCAAAAGCTCCACAAAACTTCCTGGCATGCAAACACCTGACTAATTCACTTCATATTCTGATTTTAATTCATTTAGTCTGTGTCAATCAGCCACAAATTAGATTGTACAGCTGCTATTAAGAGCAAGTGTTGTGTTTTGGTCTTTAAAATGCTGGACAAGCGCTTTAAAAACCTTTACTGAATTTCAGATATGGCCATGGTAAAATTGGACCAAGGATTATATTGTCACTTTTCCCTAATACAGAATTATTAAAGCATATATAAAGAGAGGAGCAGAGCTGGAGGCCAATGCATCATGCGATAGACTTTGTGTCAGGCCACGGAGGGAATGCTGCTCACAGAGGACAGGGCAGAAATGTTCCCTCCCAAGGAAACAAACTGGGACAAAGTGGCAGAAAAGCCGGGCAGGGATGGAAGAGAGGGGCAGAAAAGCCGGGCAGGGATTAATTGAAGAGTGGCCTCCAATTAGGGCAGAGGTTTGGTGGCTCCCAGCAAGGGGAGCTGGCAGGCACAGCACAGCCCCAGCCATGGCAAAGGGAGGGCTGTGCTGATGAAATACCAACTTTGTGCTGCGCAGAAATCCGTGAGCATCCCAGAGGGACCCATTAGGGCAGTAAACACTGGATGTGTCCTGCACTGGGAGGGCTGTGGGGATGGGGGACGGAGAACACAAGGGGTGTTAAGCTATTTTACAGTCTGTCCTTAAGTGTAATGATTGCTGCAATGCCAAAATGCCATGCATAAAATGGGCTCTGATGTAATGAATGCATTTTCTGTGTAGCTCTTTAAGAGGTGGCTTTGTCTGTGTATAACTAGAAAATGAAAATGTCAAGAAACGTTTCAAGTGCCACTGCTTCTTAGGGAAATCATTAGCTTTGCATTTACTGAAAGGGGAGTTCTTCACCTGCCTGAGCCTGGATCCTCTCCTTGGGTTTATGTGGTGCCTTCCAGGAGCTCCAGAGCAGCAAGGTGCACATTAATCTGTAACCTGAGCTGGGGCTTTTACAGCAGGAGCGAGCCTGAGTCATTTGTGTAGTGCCAGCACAGACTGAAGGGTCTCAAAGAGCTGAGCTGCACGTGGGTGAGCAGAGCCATCAAAGCACAGCTTTTTGTTGTGCTGCAAGCATCTTAGGAAGGACACTTATTCAATTATTTTCTTTCCCTCCACTCTCCCCTGGAGCAGGGATACAAAAGGAAACAAAGACTGAAGAGTGAGACTATAATTTTGTGGCATTACAAGGACACTTACTTTGTTCAATTCCTTGCTTTTTTTCCTCCTCAATATTGTTTCACACTACTTTTATTTCAAGTTGATGCTTTAGCTCCTTGCAGATTGCACCCTGAAAGGCTGACCTGTGTGAGTTGTGTGTAGTACGAGTTAAATACGGCAAGCAGCAAACTCTGCAAAGAGATGAAAAACTTTGCCTGTGCACACCAAGTTTATGAAAAGTCTACACAAAAGAAACAGCCCTTGGCCCAAAAGAGTTTTATAAAATATTGGAGAAATTATCCTTATTCCATGCACAGGAACTGGTGACAGAGACAACAGCAGCCTGACAGCTGCTGGGGAGTGTGTGTGACCAGTCCAAGCCAGTCCTGTAGTCAGCAAACTGAATGTGTGGGGACTGAGTCGAACCCCCCAGAGGAAGCTGTTACAGTTTTTAGCCTATAAATCAGTGACACTGGGTTATTCTGCCTCAAAGGAAATGGTGCCAAGCAGATCCTGTTGTGTTCTGAACTCACAGCCCCACCAAGGGTGCTATTGAGAAATGAGTCCATCTGACCCAGCAGCAAACAGGAGGGCTGCCAGCTTGGTGTGAGTTGCCACCTGCATCCCATGGAGAGATGTGGGTTTGTGGTGGAGGATTCTTGCTGGCTTCTGTCAGCCAGCCAGGAGTGGATTATTCTGAAGGAGCAAGAGGCAGACCCTGGGCTTTGTCAGCTTCAGGGCTGTTTTTCTCTGGTTGGCAGCCAGCAATGTGCTATGCCACTGTCCTGCTCCTCAGACAAATGAAACTGCAGTGATGATGGAGGAAGAAGTGGCAGCAGTGTCACTGACATCTTTTATGGCAAATCCTTTCTTTAGGATTTTTCCTCCTGAGAAGCTGAGAGGCCTCAGGAACAAAATGTAAACAATGATTATCTGCTGCTGTGGGATGCAACAGGTGGGTCTGTGATTGGCCCATGTTGGATGTTTCTAATTAATGGCCAATCACAGCCCAGCTGGCTTGGTCAGAGAGCTGAGCCACAAACCTTTGTTATTTGTTCTTTCCTATTCTATTTCTTAGCTGAAATCCTTCCTTCTATTCTTTTAGTATAGTTTTAATATAACATATAGCATAAAATAACAAATCAGCCTTCTGAAACATGGAGTCAGATCCTCGTCTCTTCCCTCAAGCTGGGACCCTGTGAACACGGTCACACAGCAGCACTGGAAGGAGATGCCCCTCAGATTCACATTTGCTTGGTGAGCCAGAAGATCCTGCAGAGTCTTGTGGGGATGGAAGTGGCAGTGCTCAGCCCTGCCATGACAGGAGATGCATTCCCTCCCTTCTGTGATGACTGAAGTGGGAGCTGGGCTGTGTGCCAGACCTGTAGCCTGTGGCATTGGGCTGAAGAGATAAGAATTCACAGAAATGTAGAGCACCATAAAGTGTACGAGAAAAATTGAAATGACAAAGTTCTTCCAGTAGAACTTCCATAACTGGAAGCGTTTCAAACTGTTCCATCCTCCCTGATAACTGCAGGCAGCTTTCATGCTCCCTTCTTATCTTCTGCTGCCATGTATGCAATTATCAGAAATGTTTGTTGGAAAAAAACTTCCCTCGGTTGGGTTTTCTGTTCTGTGTGAAATCCTTACAGCCAAACTGAGTGTGCACATGGGGGTTTTCTCCCAGGGGTTTGAGCACTGATGTTTTCTGTCTCCATATCTCAAACACTGGTTGTAAATGGAGCAAGGTTTGGTGTTTACAGGCACCCAGAGTCCAGGGTGGTCAGTGTGCACCCACAAAAGCCACACAGTTGGTCTAAAAACCAAGATATTGCTTGTTTGCAAAGCCTCATGCAGAGTTTTGCATATGCAAAGTGTTTTTGAAGGCATTCTCTCCTGCTAAAGAACAGCTTGGGTGCTGAAATACAGCTACTACTTCATTGGCAGAGTTTTCTGATGTATGAGGAAAACTTAGGATGAGCTGGGAAAACATCATTTGCCTCCTGTGATCCTCCCCCCATGCTTGCTTTTCGTAGAATCACTCTGTCTTGTAGTGAGCTGAGCATTTTGGGGAAGGAAGTGGCACAGAGAAGCCCTTGTGACTTCAGCAGGGATGAGGATTTAGGATTTCACTGGTACCCATCATGAGGGATGGTGCTGCTTGGCTGTGCTGCCGTGATACTCCTGGTGTTCAGGAGCCAAACCTGTAGATTTGTACTCTTTAAAAGCCATCAGTTGCTCTCCTTTGCCAATGGATAAATTATTTGACTTCTTAGGCCATTAAAAATGATCTTAGTGTCATTTGTCACAGTTTCAAAAAAGCACTGCTAATCGACAGGCCATTCCTTCAAAATTAACCTGTCTAAACAGCAGGAGGGATGAGCAAGGTGTGATCCTGGCCCTATCACCATATATCATAATTCTCATTTCTTCTTCCAATTCCTAGAAAGCAGGATTGTTTTTCAGAACCAGAATTTGGGGATGTTTTGCTGGAACATGCTCCAATTTCTATGACAATCCTTTTACTATGGTTTTCCTCGTTCTTGATGCTGTGGGTAGGATTAGAGGAGCTCAGGAGTGAATGTGCCTGTGTGTGTCTGCTCTCCAAGCCTCCTTGTGCTCCTCTGCTAGCAGAACAAAAGGGGAAAGGATAAAGTATAAATTTGCCAGATCAGGCTGATCTGATGAGTGTCATCGCTGACAGAGCTCTTCAGGACAATTCAATAGGTGGAGTGGATTCAGTAAATTTTCCAAGCCCTGTAGTTCAGGATACATTCTACACTCCTCTGATGCTGGACTCGGGCATGGTGGCATTGCCAGCTGGGGGAAACCTGAGCAGCTCTGAAATTCTCATCCCATGGTGGTGTGTCACTGTCGTATTTTCTGAAAAACCTCTTTGCCAGGATTTATTCTTCTGGGAAGATGAGAAACCTCAGAGAAAAACCAATATTATCTCATTTGCTGCTCCTGGTTTTGCTTCTTTGGAATGTGGCTGGAGATTGTTTACCAACAGGTGCAGCTTTGATTGGTTTCATGTGAATTGTTTTTACTTAATGACCAGTCACCATCAGCTGTATTGGACTCTGAGGAGTCAGTCATGAGCTTTCATTGTCATTCTTGTTAAGCCTTCTGATGCATCCTTTCTCTTCCTTTAGTATAGCTTTTGTATAGCATTCTTCTATATAATATAGATGATAAAGTAATAAATCAGCCTTCTAAGAACATGGAGCCAGAGTCTCAATTCCTCCTTCATCCTGGGGACCCCAGCAAATACCACAGTGGTGGGATTTACATTCCCAGGTGTAAGTGGCGCTATCTGCTAGAAACACAATGCAATTTTTTGTTTTTATGCTGTAATAGGAATAAATCTAACCCTCATAAAGACTTCTGTATTACACACAGCCTGTTTTCTAGAATGTATGCATGCACACTGGTGTGTGTTTTTCCTTTGCACTGTAGGCTGTTACAGGACTCTGCCTTATTTAAGTCTCCAGCAGTAGAAAAATCACACCAGGTTCATTAGGAAAGGCGATAAATATTTTTTTTGGAGTGGGGATGCAAAGGGGATGAGGAGGAATGGGAGGGTCAAACAACATTGACATTTATGAGTGAATGGATGGTAATAAATGAATGTTGTAGCAAGAGCAAGAGTGATACTTTTCTCTTCTTACTGACATTCAGTGATGCTTTGAAGACAGCAGGAAGCTTTGCTTTGAATCCCCAGCATATCCAAATTAGATAATTTGAATTTATTTTTTATAAATTTACCTTATCCTGGAGCAGTTTTTATTAAAGATGCTAATTGCCCAGACCCTGACTAATGCAGGCTGCACTGTGCTGCTGGATTATTCTCCTCTCTGCCTTCTGAAATAAGGCAAGGCAAAAATGAAAGCAAGGAGATGCAAGTACCATTTTAGTGCTTTAATACTGCAAATGCCATTGCAAGTGGAATTTAGCCTGAAACCAGGGCACCATGGGCAGCTTGCACAGAGCTCTGCTCCCTATTAGCACATCTGAGCCAAGTGTGCTGGACACGATATCCTTCATCAAGGAGCTGCTACAAGTTTTTGTTCTGTCTCTAACATGTGTGGAGTTGCACACTGAATTTTACAGATGTGTATCTGTATGTGTGAGCTGGGTCACAACATCCTGGCATCACTGACAGATCAGCTTTATTAACGACATAATTAATAGCAGAATATGGGATGGCTGTCCTGCAGCTGATGGCTGTGTGGTTTTGCCCTTCAGATTTGTGGGGGATGATGCCTCCACCCCATCCCACAGCAGCAGCTGCTTGGCCATATTATTGAGTGTTGCATCTGGGATAAAAGGGACTTGAAAGTCTCAGTGACAGCCTGCTGCACGCTTCCTCCTTTGTTGCTTTAAGGCAGCCTTCAGTTTTTCCTTTTAATTTTCTTGCATAAATCGAATGTCTTAAAATATCAACACTTCCTAATGACTTTTTTTCCTCAAACCGAGCCTTATTTCCCTCTAACCATTTTAAAAAAACCCTCATACTTGTCAGATTTATCTCTTTCAAGTATTTAGATGCCTCTTTAATAGATTAACTGTTTGACCATTTTCTTTTATGCTTCCTTTATTGGTGAGGAAAGAAACTATAGATTTTTTTTCCAGGCAAAAATCAGTCTATGGGGCAGCAGTGTTTATGCTGGATGAGAGCCTGGAAATCTTAACTGCTTTCTTCACAGACTGTAAGCACAACCAACTTAATGTCTCTTTATGGATTACATTGAATTGTAACTCTTCAGTGTTCCTGATGCTTATTTAGATGATTTTTTTTTGAGGATGCTGAATGATTCTGTGCACCATGCACGGTATATTTTCATTGTCCTTATAATTTATATTTTAATGTACTTTTACTTTCTATAAGCTCTGCCAGTTTAACTGATGACTTATCTTGCTGCTTTTTATGTGGGGAGAATAATTAAAGACACAGCAGCTCTGGTGGAGCCCAGACTCCTGCCCTCATTCCACAAAGAGTTTTCCCTCCTTGGATTCACCCAGCATTCCCATTTTACTGCTGTACCCCCTGAATCCTGTACTTGCTGGCTCTTTGCTGGCATAGGGGTGACCTGGGAGAAGCAGATGGTTTTCCAGAAGGAGCAGCTGGCTCTGGAAGGATCCTGCTTGCCCTGGCTGGTGGGACTGTGTGAATCCATCACTGGGTTCAATCAGATTCAACTCAGCTCAGGAGGGAGCTCAGGGAGTCAGCACAAGTTAGGGTGGCTGGGATTTATCCCAGAATAATTGCCCGTCTCATCCTCCTCTAATGCAATAGTTTACTGAACATCTTTCAAGTTTCAGGGCAATAGAAGGGGTTTTAAAGGAGTGTCCCTCAACTTGCTGAGCTCAGGCACAGCTCTGGCTACAGGGAGGTTTGGAATGAGAGCTTTCATTCACAGCACCTTACTCCGGGTGCAGGGAGCGGTGAGTGTGTCTGAAATGCAAATTTTCAGAGGAAATGGGATCACTCAAGGACTGACCAAAGTGTAAATTTGCTTCCCAGAGCAATTGGAAATGTAAATTGGCTTTTCTAAGTCAATTACTGTTAATTTGGGTGGCTTAAATGGCTGATGGCAAGCAGAACTTTTTGTACCCCTGGTGAGGTGAGTAGCTGTTGAAAGAGTAGCGGATTTTTATGGGGTTCTAAAAAGAATTCAGAAATACTATTTTTTTTTTTTTTGCCTGTGCACTGAAGTGTACCATATTCCAGTCTAAGTGTCTGAGCTGCCACAGGGACTGTTCTCATATTTGTCACTAATTTGCCAGTTAAAATAACTAATATATATCCTGTAACCTCTTGCAGTAGCAGTGCCTGTGATAGCAGGCATGTTAAAATGTGTTTTAGAGATGCATCTGAAATACTCTGTGGATCTGGAGAGCTCTACAAAGCAGCTGGAAACCAAATTGTTCCTCACTGGTGATTCCAGCTCTGTTGAAAGCAGGGGCCTTACAGGTGCAGGCTCAGGTGTTTTCATGCTGTTTTTAGAGTCTTAAGGAATAAATAAAGTCTCTGCAGGTCAGTGCTGGCATTCTGGGAACTTTCTTCAGCAATACAAACTGTAAGGTCTCACTGACATTAATGACTTGCCCCTACCTGGAACTTGGTTTGTGCAACATCCCAGCTAAGGCAGAGAGAGAGAGAGAGAGGGGAAGGAATGATCGATCAAGGCTCAGTTCTGGTGAGAGGAGCTTGTATCCTACCAAAATGTGTTCCTAGAATTGCAATTTCTTTCCTCAGTCCCAGTTTGAATAGAGGGAATTTGGAGAACAAAGGTATGTGAATAGCTACCCCTGTGCTTATTCATTGCAATTTATCTTGAGTCTTTCAGATGAAAGATGCTGTGAAAGACTCAAAATACCCTGTAAAATAAAACAAGACCTGCCTGGAAGGTGTAACAGGCCTAAGTGATTTAACATCTGCTCCATGGGCTCAGCTGAAGCCTCCAGGGCAGATCTCAGCTCCCAGAAAGCTGAGCTGGGTGAGGGGAAGCAGAGCTGTGCAGGCTCTGCAGTGAGCCAGGTGAGTGCTGATGTGAGAAATGCCAACCACTTGTTATTAAAATTTTAAAAGTTTAATAGTAAGAAAATGGTTATAAAAATAATAATATAGTTGGAGTCATACAAATTTGGACAATTAGGATTAGAACAATATGAGACAATAAAAACAAAGAGTTATGGACAGTCCAGGTACCTTTTCTGGGCAAAATAAGCCCAAAAAAAGGGCCAGGTTAACAGAGGGTTAACCCTTAAAAGCAACAGCCTGTTGCATATTCATACACCTCATACATGATGCATAAATTCCATTCAAACACAGGATTCTGTCTGGTCAGTGTCAACTTCTTGCTCTTAATCCTCACGGTGTCTTCATGGCTGAGCAAGGCAGGAAGAAGTTCATTTCTCCTGATAATGGAGCAATAAATTCTCTTTCTCTGAAAGATTCAGGTGTCCCGTGGCTGCTGTCTGGTGTGAGTCCTTTCTTCAGAAAAAAAGTATCCTACATAGCATAGTTTCTAGTTTAACCTTATGTTATAACCTAAAACTATATTTAACACAGTACTTAAGAGAATTAATACAGCATTACTTTCTAACACAACACATATAATATTCATTTTAATATTTGCGAACAGCCAATCATAAAATATGCATTTTTCACAGCTGAGGAGTGAGGTTTTATGTTCTGATTGCTGTTTATCACCTGCTGTTTCTGGGGAGCCTTCCCACTGGGTTGGTATTAGCTGTATAAAATATGTCTGTCACATTCACATTTTCTGGAAAAATCCCTTCTCCCACGATTTTTCTCCTGGGAAGCTGAGAGGCCTCAGAGAAAAGGAAAACAATTCTTCTCTCGTTTGCTTCTCCTGTGTTGTGCTCACCTGTGGAATGTGCTTGGAGATTGTTCACCCACAGGTGATTGTTCCATTGCATTCTGCTGGGAGTTGTTTTCACTCTTTGGCCAGTCAGGGCCAAGCTGTGTCAGGACTCTGGAGAGAGTCACCAGTTTTCATTATTATCTTTTTATCATTCAGTGAGTATCCTTTCTGTATTCTTTAGTATAGTATAGTATTTAATATAATATAGTATAATAAAGTAATAAGTGAGCCTTCTGAGAACATGGAGTCAGATTCATCATTCCTGCCTTCATCTGGGGGTAACACAAATACAATATATACACCTTCTTCAGGAAGGTGTGGAAATGCCATGGGCCTCCTTTTGCTTTTGCCTCTGAAAAAGCTGCATGCTGGGCAAGGGAAGACAAGGAAGTGTGTGTTTACAAACTGTGGCAGAGAAGAGAACAAACCTATATACAGAATTAAAAGATCCTGTTTAGCTTCTTAAGAGGAGCTTATCTGGAAACTGTGTTAAGGTGACACGCCCCAGTGCTGTCATTTTTGTGGCACTGTTTCAGTAGACAGGTGTCACTGTCATATTTTCTGGAAAAATCCCCTTGCCCAGGATTCTTCTCCTGGGAAACTGAGAAGCCTCAGAGAAAAAGGAAAACAATTCTTATCTCATTTGCTTCTCCTGTGCTTTGCTGCTTTGGAATGTGATTTGGGGACTGTTTACCAACATGTGAATTGTTTTTACTTAATGACCAATCATGGTCAGGCTGTGTCGGGACTCTGGAAGGAGTCACAAGTTTTCATTATTATCTTTTAGCCTTCTGTCTGTATCTTGTCTCTATTCATTAATATAGTTTAATGTACTATTTTTAAATATAATATAGTATCATAAAATAATAAATTAGCCTTCTGAGAACATGGAGTCAGATTGATCATTTCCTCCCCTCGATGGGGGTCTCAGAAAACACCACAGACAGGAGTCTTTACAAATTCAGCAATATGCCATATTCAAGTGCTCAGCCATGTGAGTTTGGTTTTCAGCATCCCCAGGGATTATTTCACTGCTTCAAGTGGTGTAACTTCTTTATTAAGGGTAGTGGTAATAGAAATAATGTTGCTGAGGTTTTGTGGTTTGCTTCTTTTTTTTTTTTCCTCTTATTGTGGTTGGGCAGAGGAGAAAACTTGCCAAGTTTTTCAACTTGTCTGGTTTAGCCTTGCAGACATTGCTCCTTGTTATGCTGCTCTCTATTACATTAAGAAGCTCTTTAGGAGCTGGTATCTTTTCCCCAAGGACACACTTGTAATCAAGTCCCTTTCAATCTTTTGGATAAAAGAACCAGAGTGATCTTTTGCCTACTTTCTGAGACACTTTCTGGCCCTAAAACAAATATTGTTCTGCTTTCCGCAGCATCTTGACTCTTTTACCTTGTTTTTCCAATATTGTCAGTGAATGTGAGCATTGGTTTGAAAGGTACCAGTATCTGTCATGTGCAGTGGTGGGAAGAGCTGCTTTTCCTGTCTCATAAATCCAAGAAAGCCTTAAAATTGCACAGGTCATTAGTGCTTTATTACTGGTTTTGTGCTTCATTATTGGTATCGTTACTGAGAGTATGAACCATTAATCTCCCTTGACTTCTCTCCTCACCAAAATTTCCCAATCCACAGAGAGTCCTGCCCTTTCCTAGAGCAGCCCTGCCTGGAATTGCACTGAAATCTCTGTTGTGGGAGTGGATGTGTCCCTGTGGGAGCCCTCCAGGCTGCTGGGTGGGACAGACCTTCCTGATCAGCATCTCCCAGTTCACCAAATCCTTGTGCTGGTGGTGTTGAGCTTCACCCCAGCTGCTGATAAACACAGTGATATCTGATACACTGAGCTGCTCCTTGCTGGAGAGCTCATGACAAAACTCAGATCACAGCTCCTGACAACCACTGTGGAGCAATCAACTCCCTCTTCCTTACTCGGCTTTAATTTCCTTATAGCTTACAGCATCTATTAGGGAATTGTGTGCATTATTAAATCAAACACCTTAAAGCCCTCAAAACCTCACCTCTGCCAAGGTCAGCTTGATGAACGGATATCAACCCAACCTTCTAGAAATTCCTGCTCCTTAATTTTCCCTCAGTCACATAACTGGACGCATTTTTCCTTTTTTTGCCCAAGATTTAGCCTAGAGCAAACCAGGTTTTGTGCAGCTGAGTCACTTCCCTTGCCTTACATGGATATTGGTGTGATATTATCAGTCTTCAGAGATGTATTAAAATTAGCACCAGCATGTCAACCATGTCCCAGGGAGCTTTCAGCGAGTTCCTGTTGTTATCCTTTGAGTTGCTCTTGATTGCAGCTGCAGCATGAAGTACTTTGTCTTTCTCAAGTGATACAAGTATATCCTCCTCCTTCACTCAAAATGCAAATGCAAAAATATTTATTGAACTTTTCTGTCATTATTAATAATTTTGCCCTTCTCCTGCAGCAATGGGCCCATGCCAATGATAAAAATCTCATTACACTTTAAAACAACACCTCTTTGTCATACTTAGCCCTTCTGCTGTGGGTTTTCCCTGGTGCCTTTTGACTGTTCTATCAGCTATTCCCCATTTTACAGTCCTGTGTCCATTAACTGTCTTCTGTTAGTTTGTGATAATCTGAGTTTCCCATCTCCTGCTGTGGGGAATGTTGGCTCCTTGTTAACCCCATCAGAGGTGATAAGGATGAACCTCCTCAGATAGCTGAGCATTGGAGCAGCTCTGGGACTGACCTATTGCATGTGAGCCACCTGTGATTCAGCCAATGAAATCTGAAGCTTATTTTAGAGCAAATCAACTTTTAAGTTTTTTTTTTTTTTTCTAGTGCCACCTAAGGGAATTAATTTTAAATTCACTGGGATTTATTGGGAGCTTAATGCTACCTTTGAGTCTCTTTCAACTCCCAGCCTGATTTCTTTTTTCTAAGTGTCATGAATATATGTGTAAGTGCTCTTGACTTTGTGAGAGAAACTGCCTTTGGTATTTCTAACAAAATTGTAACAATCCACTTCTAGAAATTGTAGGGATTTGGTGTTGAAGTGGAATTGTGTAACACCCAACACCACGGAGCACAAAATGTGTGCCAGACAGAACTGGATTTGTTCTAGGCCGGACGCTGTGTCTTTCTTATTTTCAGGGACATGGTTATTTAGGATTTGGAGGAGGAAAGATGGTAAATATTGCAGAGAGCTCAGGTTGCACCGACTTGTGATCACTGGGAGTGCTTAATTTGATGTTCTTGCTGAGTGAACTGGATTTTTATAAACTTTGCTATGGTTGTGCCCTCAAGTTCAGAGGAAATCTTGTCTGTTTATCTGCAGAGGGAAGCAGAGCTGAAGACTTTTGCCTTGTATGAGCTGTGTTGTTGCTGTATGACATGGACAGTGAAATTTAATCTTCGCTTTGCCTAAGCTTTAAAGCTAAAAATAGTTCACCTGTCATGTAAGGGACACTTCAATTTTATTAGCCAGGACTTGGGGAAGGATGTGGGAGTGTAATGGGGGTGTCATGGACATGAAAGTGCTGGACTACATAACCTGCATTTCATTTTTAACCCCATTTCCCCAGGGGCAGCTCTGTTTAGAGGGCTGAAGGAGGGGAAATCCAGTCCTGGCCCAAGCAATGAGGGTGAGGTGAAACACTTCCTAACTGGAAACCACTTGTCTTGCAACTAGTAAACCCTTCCCATGTGAGATTTCCCTGATTACACAGATTTTGGAAGTTGTGCTTTTACAATTTCACTTGTTAAGATATTGCTTTTACTGCAGACTGAACTGGTTTATTTCTGGCCCTAGCAGAAAGCAATTACTGCAGCTACAAAAACATTGAGTATTGAACTAGAATTCTCAGCCTGAAAATTTTTGGACCAATCTTTTTTCACTTCTGGTAAAGCAGAATTTGGTGGTGCTATACCAAGAGGAATTGGATATATGCTGTTTTGATTTTAAAACAACAAAAAGCACCCATAAATTCCCCAACCCTATAAAAATCTAAACTATGGTTTGAGACTTAATGCATATCAAGGTGTTTTTTTTTTTTTTTAATGTATGAGGGCTGGCTGGAGATTTGGTGGTAGGCTGGTTCTTTTTAATTAAACGTAAGCTGAAATTTTAGCTGAGGATGCTGTTTCCTGTTTAGGTGCCCAGTCTGAATTCAGTCCTGCCTCCACCCAAGCTGGTGGCAATCCTGTGTCAGCTTCCTGGGCTCAGAACTCAGTGGTTTCAAACAGCAGCATAACCTTTGGTTGCTTATAGGAATAGAAACAGTGCAACAAACACTGAACGAATTCTCAAATCTTTGTGCAAACACTGATTTCTACATGTGTTTGTGGACTTCTTGCCTCTGTTTAGCTCCTTTATGTGCCTCTGGTTCTGTGGGGTTTTCATGGATCTTGTTTAGTGAGGTATTTCAGCTGGGCATGGCTATTTCAGCAGATAAACCTGGATCAGCTGGTTTGATGCAATCCTTGCTCAGGGCTCATGGAAAGCCAATTTTGGCACTGCAGTCTGGGGAGTTTGAAGCCAGGCTGGGCATCCAGCTCTGGAATAAACTCTCTTGGGAGGTGGCAGGAGTGCTGCACAAACCCATTGCTATAGCAAGTGAATCAAGCACCTGGGAAGTCTGTCTGAGGTTGGTTTAAAGAAATTCTTGAAACCTTTCCATCTATTTTTACTAAAAGCTGCGCTTTTGAAAGGAAGCTCTGATTATTCACTAAGTTCCCATCCTTGGGTTTTGTTTGACTGCTGTGAGCCATAAGGATACTGATGACAGGGCATTAATTACATGTTTTAGTTCTAAAACTAGTTCTGCTCTGCACCTCTTCGGTGTGTTGGCAGCACTTGACCCCTGTTTTCCTGTCTGTCAGATGAAGATAATGATGCCGTTCTGCTCAGCACAGTTAGCATCAGGCACTTGAATATAAAAAGATAAAAAGATGGCAGCTGAAAAAGAAGCTTTAAAAAACTTTAGGTGTGCCTACATGTCATGTAGATAATCAGGAGAGTTTGTGCACTTGGTTTGAGTGGGAGTGTGAGAGCCACACCTTACCATAGCAGGAGGGCTGGAAAGGAGGTGAATTCTCTGCTTTCAGAGAACTCTCAAATGCTGTTTTCTATTAGGTGGTAAAGCTGATGGTTTGGGCACTGAGAGCCTTGCCAGGTTCCCAGTAGGGGACTGATTCTTCACACAGCTTTGAGTGCACAGCCACTTAGTAACTTCCCAGGCTAAAATGCTTTCTCCCATCAAAAGCTTAGAGCTTTGTGTTGTTGGTTTTTTTTTAATTTTTTTTTTTCAAGAGCCTCTGTGTAAGTGAGCTGGAAATATCATCAGTAGCTGTGATTCAAGTGAAATTCCTGCTGCTAATTACACAGGCTTTTTGCTAAAGGTAGTAAATAGAAATCATTCATGGGTCCTTAGAGGCCTCAAAATCATTCAGTATTCAGGGTAAATATATCAGGGAGCTTCATAAGAGAATAATTTTAAAACAAAGCCTGGTCAGCTCTTTAATAATTTACTGATTGTGATAGGAAGGAGAATATCTAATAACCAGCAAGATTGGCTTTCAAGTAGAAAATAAATTAGTGTTAGAGGAGTGTTTTTTCAAAGAATGATAATTACTATTAGAGAAACATTTGGTTATCATATCAGTGCTTGATTGCTTTACAAGCACTTACCGAGGCAAAGGCACTTTATGTGATTGTTTAGGAAGCTGCAAAGACAGATTTATTCACATGACACTTGTCTGAAACAGGGAGCTCTCAGCAGCCTTATCAAGTCCAGTCTTAAAATGCTGCAAGCGGTGCACTAAAAGGTTTTTGTATCTGATGGCCACCTCTGTTCACTGGTCTGCCATGGGAAGGGGTGCTCCAAGCACCGGGACACCTCTCCTATGAGGCCTGGGCTTACTCAGTCTGAAGAAATGAAGGTTCCAGAGGACATCGGAGCCCCTCTAGTGTCTAAGAGGGCTCCAAGAGAGCTGGAGAGAGGCTCTGGAATGACAGGACAAGGGGGAATGGCTTTAAACTGAAAGAAGTTAAATTTAGATTGAATATTGGGAAGGAATCCTCCCTGTGAGGGTGGGCAGGCCCTGGCACAGGGTACCCAGAGCAGCTGTGGCTGCCCCTGGATCCCTGGCAGTGCCCAAGGCCAGGCTGGACAGGGCTTGGAGCACTCTGGTCTCACTATAGACATGAAATAAAATGATGCAGATGCTGGAACCTCCAAAATAAAAAGAAGAGCTGTTTAATTTCTAACTCCATTTATAGAGTTTCAAAAGTGACAGTGGATTGGAGAATGAAAGTGCCACCTCTCCAATGACACTGGACAAACAAACAGCCCATCAAATTTCTCCTCCTCCAGAAAAGAATGTAAAACAATTATTTACATAAAACTGCGTGAGAAAGTTTGTTACAAGAATGTAAACATCAGAAGGCTTAGAAGAACAGGGCTTGGAACACCCTGGGACAGTGAAAAGTGTCCCTGCCCATGGCAGGGGATGGAATGAGATGAGCTTTAAGTTTCCTTCCAACACAAACCATTCTGTGACTTTGGCCAGCTGTCAGCTATTGAGTTTTATTTCTAAAAGCTGAATTTAGGATAGCTATAGGATTTCAGTGGGGAATACAGGCCTGCACAGGAAGGCAGGTCCTTGCTGTAGGATATCTTGCATTTGCTGGTGGTGCTGACTATGGCAAACCCAGATTAGAGCCTGCAGGAGAACATTAATGGGAAAAGAGAAGTATGAGCAGTCCTTGCCTCCACCCCCCAGGTTTTGGGTCTGTTTTGGTCCAAGGGGCCCAAGGAGTTGGCCACTGAAATGGCAGGGCCAGGGGTGTTGGTGAACTTGGCTTTATGGGAGGTTTTGGGATCGTGAATTGGGAAGATGAAGAACCATCATGTGGGAAATGTAGAGATGTCACAATACGACATGAAATGAACGACGCTCACGCACTGAGATGTCTAAGGTAAAACATGTTTATTTCTGGACCTCGGTATTTATAGAATTACAAAAATGGCCATGAATTGGAGGACTAATTGCCACCTCTCCAACCACACTGGTGAAGCCAACAGTCCATCAATTCTCTCCTCCTCCAGAAAGGAATGCAAAACAACCATTATTTACATGAAAAGCGTATGAGAAACTCCATTACAAAAATGTAAACGTAAGAAGGCTTAGAGGAACTTTAGAGGAACAGGGTGACATAGAGGGGAGGCCTTGCACCCTTGTGCAAGTATTGAGGGAATCTACAAATGTTAATTGTTCACCTAAACACCTTTAGATGGACTGTGCCATGGGATGGGATGTCAAAGGAGGAGGGAAAGTTGAATTAAATAGTGAAGGAACAGCTGTTCCAGTAGTATTAATAGGAAGGGTGGCTGGGGTTGTGTTTCCTACAAGCCCTTTGTCCCTAACACCACTTTGGCCTAAGGAGGAGATTGCTCCTTTGCTTCCCAAGCTGCTGAAGCTCTGCTGTGTGACTCTGTGTTCCTGCATCCTCTGCTAATGACTGTTAATGACGCAGCACTGAGAGGAAAATATGGCCTTAATGAACTCTGATGAATGGCTATGTCCTAAAGGGGAATTAAGTGATATTTTTGAGGGGGGAGGAGAGTGAAGATACATTAATTCTAATTACTTTTATTTTATGGCACTCTATATTTTCCAAATAACTGATAAAGTTTATGCTTGGCTGTAACTCTGCAGCAAATTCCTACCAAAAAATATTTGCTATCATTATGTTAGCTTATAAATTTCTCTGTAGATTTTATTAGATAAGCTTCATGACCAATCCATTAAAAATGGGAGTTGTGGAATTTGCAAGTTTTCCATGGAGTTTGCTTGAAAACATCCACGTTTTCCTGAATGAGGAGTGCATAATGGATGTGACTCGACTCTTTAGTCACAAGTCCTTGGCACATTGCAGGGGCTGGTGCTCTGTGTGCTGTGCAGGAAGAAGAAAGGCTTCCACCTCCTGCCAATGCTCAGCTGCTTCCTTTATGTGGGCTCAAATCCCCTGGGAACAGCTCAGAGAAAAAAAGGGGACAAGTTATGGTTTACTCTGAGGTAATGCACGTTGTCATAAATTTTAACAGAACTGGTTTACTTTTAAAGTAATTCCTAATGTTCTAGGCCTCTTGCACTTTCTAGAAAAGTTGCAATCACAGAATTGCTGAGGTTGGAAGCGACCTTTAAAGGTCATTAAGTCCAACTGTGTCAGCACAGCCTTACCACCACGTTCAACTAATCCTCATCCTCAGTGCCACATCCACAGGGGTTTTGGAGCATTTGCAGGGATGGTGATTCCCCCACTTCCTGGGCAGCCCATTCCAATGCCTGGCTACCCAACCTATGCAGAAAATTTTCCTACTTATCTCTACTCTGTCCATGTAGTGACAGGTTCTGATTTTCTATCTACAAAATGGAAGTGAAAAACCTGCTGTAGGTTCACGTGTGTATGAAGTGCTGAATGCTTCTGGCTCCTCCTTTCTGACAAACTGTGCACTCCAAAGTTTCACAAGCTGCAGTGGTTGAGACAGCTCTGTCTGCCACTTTTCATGGATTAACCTAAATGGCTTTTGTTTGTTTTTGTTTGGGTTTTTGGTCGTTACTGGTTTTTTGTTCGCTTTTCCTTTTTCTCCCCTCCCTCTTTTTTTTCCTCCCCTCCCTCTTTTTCCATTTTTCCTTGAAATGTACCTTGTAGAACCTTAGCTTCCGAGTCAGGATTCTGCAGTTTCTGGGAAGGAAGACAGAGTGAGGCAGTGGAAGAAGTGTCTGTGATTTGTCATACTGTCCTTGATGTAAGTGGGGAAAAATATACTTTCAGATATGCTAGCTGGAGTTAAACTTGTCATGGTTGTTTATTTTTCCTTCTACCCTAAAAAAAAAAAAAAAAGTCACGAGATTCCTAAAAGTTTTTAGAATTAGTCATTTTTTCATTCATGCTATCGCATGCTCCACAACCTGGGCTTGGAGTAATCTTTAACTGGAATGCTCCCTTCCTTATAGGTGTCAAACACAGTAACTGTTTCTGAATCCCAATAGACACAAAGATAGAATATCACTTTCAGGTGTTTTGCTGAGGTTTCCTATTGCAAAAGGAATCTTTGAGTTGTCTGAGTTAGGTAGCAACAAATTCATGTGCCCTGCCTGGAGGAGCTGTCCTGTTCCTTGTGGCTGATGAAAAGGCCCTTGATTCCCCTTCCAATGGCAGCATCCTCTGGAAAGCTGTGCAGAACACCTGCTTGATGATGCAAATGTCATCCAGATTCCCCCCTTCACAGTGTTAATTCAGATTATTTTTATATTAAACAAAACTTGCATGGAAGCTTTCAATGAGAAAAGTGAGCAGCATCAAGCACTAGAACTTGAGATGTGTCATGGTACACGATGGAACTTGGGTAAAACAGGAGTTTTACCTGCTCAGTGAACCCAGAGGGGGAATTGTAGGAATGCATGAAATTGGAGGGTTTTGGGAAAGCTGCAAAAGGCAGGCCTCAGAGACAGCAGAACTGAGATTAGAGCTAAGCAATAGCCATGAGATGGGTCAGCAGAAAAATTATGTAAAAAGTAGAAAAGCAAGGACGAATAGAACAATGGTCTGTGTATTAATGCTTGTCTAGAATAACTCCCTAAGCTACAGAAAAGTTTATCTAGTGAGATATTAGGAAGTTCTAGGCTTAATAATGGAGCTCTGTGCATTGTGTTTTAAGGCTTACAAGCAGGTATTGTATTTGAAATAAGCAAGCATTGTTTAACCAAAGGTACCTGTGCTTACAGTGGTTGGATAGAACTACTGTCAATGTGCTTTTGCTTTGTGTGATTGGTCAAAAAACTTATAAAGTGAGTTGTAACATTAAGTTCTGTGTCTGCTGCCTGGGATGTGAGCTGATGGCATCTTCCCATTGTCATAACCATGGAATGAGGCTGATGCTGGAAAATAAACCAGCTCAAGGCACGTTCCTAGCAGTCCCATCCCTTTTGTGATTTGTACAGAGCCCCCAGCCAGCAAAAGGGACATGATGGAACGTGGGTAAAACAGGAGTTTTACCTGCTCAGTGCTTTGGAAACAGCTAAAAAGGATAGGATTAGTGGGGAAATATTCTGTGCAGGGAAATGCACTGGAGGTCTCAGTGAGTCAGAAGGTGGCAGCAATGACACTGACATCCCTCTGTTGTGCTTTGCCTTGACAATAACTTACAGCTGGCACTGCAAGAATTGCAAACTTTGGATAATGGTGAAGAGCTCAGAGGGATCTTAAAACTATTGAATAAAAATAAAAAGTTGGCTGAGCAATCTGTCTGTGCCCAGCCTGTCCCCTCATGGAACAGAACAGGGCAAACCCTGCACCAGCTATTCCTGCTGCTCAGAAAATCCTCTCTGCTCCCTCCAAGGCCTGCTGTGGGTCTGCAGTGCTGCTGGCCTGGGCTCCTTTTAAGCTGGCTCTGATTTCTCTGTCCCTGCCATCTCAGGCTGCACATGAGAGCTTTCCCCGCTGAGCACAATCGGGTGTTTTCCAGAGGGAATATCCCCTCTCCCAGGGCAGGTTCCACCCACCCTGAGCCTGCAGCCAGCACAGGGAGCCAGGTGCTGCCTCTTCTGCCAGCTGTAGTGAAGCAGAGCAAGGCAAGCTACAACCTTGTGTGTTACAGCTGTCTCTGGAATTTCATTAATTGTGATCCATAAATTCAGCTACACCCATGGGAAGTTGTGCTTTCTTTTAGAAAGATGCTTATCAGGGTCCTCTGACTCTTATTCTATTATATGGGAAGATAAAGTTTAAATTCAAGACTTGCTGCTAATGAAGAGCAACTGCTGGGCTGTTTGATATTTTCCGACTGTTTTGATGTTGCCTCCTTGCTGTACCTTTCTATTTACATGTGTCTGCCTATGGTATTAGATTGCTTTTCCATGATCCAGCATTGTTAAAATAAACTGCTGGATCCTGGGCCTTTTAGCATTTCCCAGAAGGTGTCATTGTGCTCATGTCTAAAGGTGAACTTGTATTTCTGAATAATTGATGGCTGGCAGTTAATTTCTTTATCTTCAGAAAGGAAGAAACTTATTAATGAGGATAATGCATGAGAGATCAATGCCAATGTGTGTGACATCGATTAATGATTTCAACTTGTAACCAGGTTGGAAAAAGCAGCTGGGCTCTGTATTTGAGCACATAATTATCTGTAATTGTGCTGATTACTCAGTGGGAGTGGGAAAACAGATAAGGCACCACTTACAGGGTACAGAGAACTGGGCAGAGGTCTTCTCCCTGGTACTCATTGAGCTGGCTTATGCTTAACTCCTCAGTGGTGAAGTTTATGCACAGATGTGGTGTGGGTTTATTTCTCCTGTGGTGATGGCATGTCTGGATGTGCTCATACGTATCTATAAAAATGGATGAATCTGTACAAAGAAGTGAAGCCAGTGCTGGAGAGACAGTTTTGTTTCTAATAATAAAAAATTGTAATCAGGAAGGCAGATGGTGAAATTGCAAATGGTATCAGGAGAATGACCTGAGCTGTTAAGTTTCCTTTCTTTAACAGCATGACAACAAAAGCTCAGCAGATCATATTCTAGACCCAAACTTTCAGTGCATAATATAAGGATGTGGAAACTTTTAATCCACCCATTGAAGTTTACCTAAAACTTTCACCCATCAATCCTGTTTTTTTAAGTAGGATGCTGCCTAACAGGACGCTCTGTAATGAAAGCTGTAAGTTGTGTGAGTATTTATTTGTAAGTACATATTTACTGCCTGCCTCGGGGGAGAAAAAAGAGTTTGCTGTATTGAGCTGACTGATCTTGGTGTGTATTGAACTTGTCAAAGCTGAGGTTCTCTTTAAGCACCCACTGGTGTGTGGAATGAAGCTTCCCCTGTACCTCCAGGACTCTGCCTAGAGCCAGACTTGAGTGAGACCTGTGTTTTGGGGACCTGTGTACCCTCAAAGAATCCTGTAGAACTGCAGAAATATGTTTTCCTCCCCTTCAAAAAAAGCACATGGGCTGTGGAGCACTCATTTCCAGGCAGAGGAGCTGTGATGTCTGGAGCAGAAGCAGCCTGGCTGTGCTCTGTGTGTCAGCTTTCTGCTGGAGCTGTGAGATGCTGTACACACTGCAGGGGACTGGAGGAGATCCTCTAACTTCCCTTTCTAGCCTGGTAGTAGGATTGGGTATTTACATACTAACTTTTTGTTAAATACTTCAGAAACGTATGTATTGATTCAATTTTGTGAGCTGATCTTGTTTAATGTGTTTCCTTGATTAAATGCATCAGCTCTCCTAATGTGACAGTGCCTTCAGTTGTTTAGCACTTCATTTGCCCCACCACAAATGGTACAGACTGTCCCTGGAAACCAAAGAATTACATTTTTTTTGTCTCATCTGACCCAGTGAGGGAACAGCTTTACAGAGTCAAGGAGCCTCAAGCAACAAGCTCAAGAAAACTTCAGAGTATGTCAATGTTTTCTTTTTTAAGCCACTTGAGAGTTATTAGTAACAGCAAAATCAGCTGCTGTGTTGTACACCAGGACGAGATCAGACTTAGAACTTTACCATTTTCAGAAAATAATATCGTGTAATACATACTAGCCTTGAAATGTAGAAGTCTAACAAATTCTTTTGTAGGGATTTTAATTCTTCATGCCAGCTCCAAAGCCACCTATTATAAAAGCTTTTTTGTGCATTACTGCTTTGTGAACACCTGAGTTTTAGAGCACAATTTGTCCCTGTCTTTCTTGATGGTTTATGAACCAACATTATGGCTCTTTTTGAATTTCAGGAGCTCCCTTAGCTGTAAATGAGTTATACTGATGGCTTGGCTCTTTATTTTTAAATTACACATTCCTTATCTGCAGCATGTTTTCTCATTTCCCTTCTCCAGCCTTACAACTTCTTTTAATAGCTGGATTTCATCCCACCACTATATATCTAGTCCTCAAAGATGTTGTTGTTGTCTGGAAGACTATTTCAATCCTCCTGGGTTACAAATATCTATTGACTTTGCCATTAACTGAAATAATTTCAGACTTTGGGATTTTGTGCTTACATCTGCCTAATTTTAATTTATCCTGTTCTTGCTGCAGTCACCCTGCATCTTATATTTTTTGATTTCCTTTCTCACAAGACTTTTTGAGTTCAGACAATCCTTCATAAGGTTTTACCCTGATTTTACTTCAGCCTAATGTTTGCCTTTGCACTATTTGATGTCCAAGACAGTTGCCTCTTGTCAGTTTTTTCCTAGATTCTTGTAGGCAATTTATTTCTAACCTTTCTCCATCTAGATCTTCCCTTCCACCCCCTTCTTCACCTTGCTTATGATGCAGACTTATTGGTTTGAAAATCTTCCCTGTAAGAAGTATTACATTTCTCTCCTTTTCACTCCCTGAGCACCTTGGACCTCAGGAAGTCACTTTACCTTTTTTTTTTTTTTTTTTTGTCATTCTGAACATGAATGCCAGACTTGCTTCTGTTTCTTCCCTTTTATTTAGTTTATATGAAAACAACTTTATTTGGAGTTTTTTTACAGCTGTTCTTTGTTATTGTTTTATTCACTTCTTATCAGCACCATCCCTGTGTTTCAAAACTTTCTGTTCTTATTGCCCAGGCAATTTGCCCTGATCTAATAATTATTCCAGTGGTTTCTATGTCTGCTGTGCTGGCTGGATCCTTTCTGCTACCTAGCAGATTATGTAGTGAGGTGTTGTTGTTCTGTTCTCTGCTCTGCCTTCATCTACAATTGTACTGGTTTGTGATTGTCCTTGTGCTGAATGAAAGATAGAGGTGTGCCTTAACTCCTGAAGTGATGCTGACACCTGAAGAGAGGGTCACACATCATTGATTGGAGGGGCTTTAGGGCTGGGCATAGGATTTGGTTCCCAGGGAAGCTGTGGCTGTCCCTGGATCCCTGGAAGTGTCTGAGGCCAGGCTTGGAGCACCCTGGGACAGTGGAAGGTGTCTCTGCCCATGGCAGGGGTGGCACTGGGTGATCTCCAAGGTCCTTCCAACACAAACCTTTCTCTGTTGAGATACAGGGACCTCTCAAGCTCATTTCTGGCTCAGGCTGTGAATGGCTGAGAGGGAGTGTTTGCTGTATAGCAAGCTGATGCCGTCTCTGTTGGCTCCTAGGGTGGTGCTCTTGCAGTCAAGGACTGCAATGTGCAATTCTTCAGTGGTTACTCCAGAACCATAGCATAGTTCAGGTTGGAAAAGACCTTTAAGATCATTAACCCAGCAGTGCCAAGCCCACCACCAACCCATGCCCCAAGTGTCACATCCACCTGCCTTTTAGATCTCCCCAAGGCAACCTCTTCCAGTGCTTGACCACTCTCTTAGTGAAGAAATTTCTGATTATCCCACCAGGCTGAGTCCTGAGGACATCCCAGCCCCTAAGAAACTTCCCTACTCTGTGGGATTCACATTCTCTGAACCTGAGAGAGGCAGAGAATGATCAAAACCATCTTTATCTCATTTGCTGCTCCTGTGTTGTGCCAAAGCAGAATGCAATGTGGAGATTGTTTACCCACAGTGATGGTGTTTTGTTTCCTTGGCCTGTCAGGGCCAAGTGTGTGTGTGCAGACTGTGGGTCAGCAGGCACTCACAAGGTTCTGGGCAGTTGAGTGCAGTTGGGAGCTTGTGCAGATTCAGTTTAGATGTAGTGTAACATAATATAGAATAATATAGTATAATAAAGTAATTAATTAGCCTTCTGATATCAACAGCGTCACACGCATCACCTCTCCCGGACGTCGGGCAAAAATATCACCGATACTACTCCCGTCATTATCAGTCTCCGGCGCTCTCGTAGTATTTAAAACGAATCGCCAGGCGCTTGTTTTAAACACACAGCCGTGGTTGGGAGGGGGAGCGCGGCCCGTGCCCGGGGCAGCCCCGGGAGCGCCGCAGCCGCCGCCGGTCCAACACCGCCCCCTTCGGGCCCGGCAGCGCCGGCACCGACAGCGGGGCCGGGCGGCAGCGGCGGGGCCGGGCGGGAGCGGGGTTCGGCTGCCGCCGGCAGTGCCAGCCCGCCCGCCCCGCTGCCATCCCCGCTGCCATCCCCGCTGCCATCCCCGCTGCCATCCCCGCTGCCATCCCCGCTGCCATCCCCGCTGCAGTCGCTGCCCAGGGCTGGCCGCACAGGTGCTCTGTCCGGGTGCTCACTGCTCTTCTCTTCCTGTGCGCATCCAGCTCAGGTGACTGATCCAGACTGATTATTCAGGGCCTTGGGTTTCCTCCCGCCCCGTTAGCATTTTGGGTCAAGAAGTTACCTTTGGACGGCAATTCTTAGAATTGCACCCGGGATTGTCTCCCTGCCTATGCCTAAGCCCTAGGAGTGCCCAGGGCGCGGTGTGTCTCGCTGTTTGGCAGTGAACTCCCGAAAGTAAAGTGAATAAAGATGGAAATGACTATTTTCAGCTGTAAGTGCCCGTGAACTGCTCGTAGCAGCCGCCCCATCAAACAGCAGGGCTCGGCCGGGGGGGAGGCTATCTCCTCCTTGGCTCCAGCAGAGGGGTCGCTCCCTCCATCCCATCCCATCCCCGCGCCGCTCCCGGCCCCAATCCCACCCCCAATCCCAGCCCTCCGCTTAACGCCAGCCCCTCGCTGCCAGGGCAGTGGCAGCAAACCAAACCTGCGTGCGCCGCGCGATGCTGCGCTCCAGCCGCTACCGCGGGGCGCTGTGCGAGCGCGCAGCCGGCCTTCCGTAGGCACCGAGCAGCCCCAGAGCCGCGCTCCGCTCGGCAGCGAGCGGCTGCCCCGGGGGAGGCGGCCGGGGGGGCAGCGGGGCCGGCTCTGCGCGGGCGCGGCCGGCGCTGGGCTCGGCTCGGCTCGGCTCGGCTCGGGGGGCACCTCCCGCCCGCCCCGCTGCGCTCCCCGCTCCGAGCAGCACCGCGGCTCCGGCTGCCGGGGCCGCCGCCGCGCACGGCCACCAATGCGGGGGAGAGCGGCGGGCAGGCAGCGGCTCCGCGGCAGCGGCTCCGGCAGGTGAACTCCGGGGAAGGATGACCGGCGTGGCCGCGATCGTCTTTTTCCTGCAGCTCTTACCCAGGGCGGACGGACAGGTTTTCCCAGGTGAGTGATGCCCGCCCGGCCGGTGCCCCGCTCCTGCATCCCTCCCGGCAGCGCGAACTCTGCGCCTCCAGCCCCGCGGCCTCGCAGGGAGCTCCCGGTGCCACCCGGGGGATGGAGGCGCCTCGGAAGGCGCTGGCCAGCGGCAGCGAGCAGCCTCGGTACCCGCCGGTACCCGCGGAGGCGCCGGGGATGGGATGGGATGGGATGGGATGGGATGGGGTGCGAGGGCTCTGCCCGGCCGGGGCTGGGGCCGGCGGGGACTCGCTCCCGCCAAAGTTGCGTGTGGCAAGAGGTGACACCATCGCCTTTACGGCAGCATCGCCTTTATTCTGGGATTCGCGACACGCGAGGCGTTTTTTGGTGGTTTGCGAGCCCCGGGCAGGAGTTGGCTCCTGCGGGATGGGGAGCGCGGGGGGAGCCGCTGCCTTTCCCCTCCGGTCAGGGGAAGGGCTCTGGGCTTGCTCTGGGAAATTTAGTGGCAGCTGTTTCAGCACTTGCATGTCACAGCTCCGGGAACTTTCTCGGGGGGCTCCTTCCCAATTGTCACTTTGTCTGTCGCTGATGTTTAGGAGTACTTTGCTCCCTGGCATGTGTACAGTAATAGTAGCCGGCTATTTTCCCACTCCTACGAGTTCCTTTAGGCATAGTTTGAATTACTTGAAGATGACAGGTGCTTATAGAGCTGGCTTTCTCCTCCTGTGCTATTTTGTAGGTAATCCAAAGCTCCATGGGTCTTGTTTTTCTCCTGGATCTTGCAATACGTTAATTTTCTCACTGCAGTTTGTGCTCATGCTAGAAGATAAGCGGTTATAGCTTTCTTCTCTCTTGACTTAGGAAAAAAAAAGTATTTAAAAACTACCTGTATGTTTAAGACGAGTAAAATTTCCCTCTGTTGTGTCGCTTAACATAGGAATACATCTCAGTGCCTGTGACTTGGGCGTGCTGGAGGCACGAAACTAAGTTGAGTTCATCTCAAACACAAGAAGGTTTTTGTGACTCGAAGCAGCAGCAGCAGCTCGGGTGACTCTGTCTCGCTGTTTTAAAGCAGCAGCAGTGGCGTGTCGGGGATGCTGAGCACCGTGCCCACCTTCCCCCGAACCCCTGGGCTCAGGGACGGGGCTGGCTGGAGGTGCTGTCACCAACCCGGCTGGCTTGGACACCACCGGGATCGTGTTTACATTGCTAGGCAACTGCACAAAGCACAGATTTATTAGAGAGGCTGGGAAATCTAACCTAGTTAAATAACTGCTTCCTTGAGTAAGCAATATGTGGAGCTATTTATTTCCCCCCCCTCTCTTTTCTCTCCCTTCCAACTGTTTTCGTGTTCTTGACACTTGTCATATCAATTGTGATTAGATCCCGGGCTTTTGATGAATCATTTAGCCAGATGCTTGGAAAGAAGAGTGTTCTGGGAAAATAGCAAAGTTTTAAGGAGGCAGAAGACACTTTGTATATGAGGGAGATAATGTAATATGAGCTAAACGCATGAAGATTTAACATATTTCAATTATTTTTAGGAAAGCCATGTAGTATTTTAATTATCAGTTCAGTGGAAATGGTAACTGCGAGGGTTTAAAAAAATAATTAGAATTCCCCTTCTCCCTCCTTTTTGAGTGTGCATCCTGCCATCCGAAGTATGAGGCACTGATTTTAATAACTGTTTTCTGAGCTGCTTGCAGTACTGAAATTAGGAAGAAGCTTTCTACTCCTAAAATAAATATCTGCTGTGAAGTGTACCCGTCTGGACTATGTCCCTGTAGCTGATTTTTAGATTTTTTTTTTTTTTTGAACGGTAAAAAGCAAAATTTTGCAGGTGCACTTTGTCCCTGAAAATTCCGTGAAGTTTGGAGTGGCTCCAGTTAATGCCATCGGTGTCTTTCCGCATCTTCCATCAGGTGGTGCTCTCTCCATAACTTTTAGGATGCAAATGTCTCCCGTCTCCGTTTATTTTTCAAAGACTACTGCGTTTGTACAGCAGCCTTTTGTTAAACATCCCGAAAAATTACTGTGCAAGTTGTTGGCTGTTATGTTTTTTTAAAATTAAACTTATTTTCTTAAATGATCGCTGGACTAGGAAATAGGAAAGGCACAAGTCAAGAGGAGATGTAGTCAGTTCCTACCCGATTTGCACAGCTGCTGCTGCTTTGTGTTATTCCCAACGTAAAATTAGGAATACTACAAAGAGACAGCAGAATGCTCATGGTTTCTCCCTGGCATACCTCGTTTCATCCTGAGGGAGCTGGCTACCACTCATTTCTTTATGTAATTTCTCCATCACTCTATTTATAACTCTTCTCCCCAGCAATTACTTCCCGTTCCCTGCAGTCTCTGTATTTATTTGTAACTCAGCATATGCTTTTCGAGGTTCTAAACTTTTTGTCAGCTCTAGGGTCAGCTGCTAGTTTAAATGCTTTGCTTTTCCATGCAAGACACAGAAGTAGCACCAGGTAATGATAGCGGTACCCAGTTCTTTCAGGATTTTGGAACAGCATTACTTACAGGGAAGTTCTGAAAGTCCGTGTGTGGTTTTTCTCCTACCAGAACATGTGGGGTATTCCTGCAGTTGCCGCACACTTTGCTATTGTCTGTTTTGTGAGGATTTTTAACACAACAGGGGGATAAATAGAGAGATTAAAGTCATTTGCAGCTGTGAAAAAAACATCCAGTGGGGAAAGTAGGACAGAGGGTTTACATGGGGGCTGTTGACCTGAACACCGGATTATTTAACACTTGTTTTTCTTCTGATGGCAGTGCTTAATTTAATTTTCCCCTTGTCCCGCTCCTTGCTTTGCCGGCAGAGCAAACGCTCCCAAGGGCTGCTGCCACAGCGCGAAGTTGCGGCGGCGGCGAGTTCATTACACAGGGCTCGTCCAGCCAGGAGAGAAGATGAAAAGGGAGCAAACTGCAAGGAAATTTTTTGGGGCAAGCCTTAATTTAGTAGGAGTTCATTTGCTCAGGTTTTGCTGTCAGTAAATTGGCGGTGAAAAACGGGCCTTTCTGAGCGAGCTGCTCTGTGTGGCAGTTGTTAACAATGCAGCCATTTAACTCAATAATCACTTTTCTCTCTCTCTGGGGAGCTGTTAGCGCCACAATTCCACTTTATTTTTATCCCCGGCTGGCTCGATTTGTTTTCTAATACATAAACAATTAATCCTAAGAAGGTGATGTTGTGAAACTGCCTCTTTCGACAGCGGCAACGAAAGGTCACTGTGTGTATAAAGGCGTTTGTGAATCTCTGAGGGATAATCCTTCTCTTTTACAAATGCAGAGCCCTTTTTAACCATCCACCCTCCCGCAAGTCCCTGAGCTCTGCTTCTCTTGTTTAATTGTACTTTTAAAGTCTGTTATGCTCTGCGTGCAGGCCCACGTGCTCCAGTTTTCATTAATATTACGGGAATGATTTGGGGCACTTACTGTAGAATATTAAAGTATGGTTTTTTTCAGAAGGCACCATCATCTGTTGCCATGGAAACCCGAAGAGTAGTAAAGATGTAGGTCTGAGGCTTTGAACCTCGAAAGCCACGGACAAGGGTTGTTTCTTATAGGAACAATTACTTTTGTACATGAAATCCAGTTAAGTGGAGAGAAGAAAGAGAAATAAATTGATCTGTTCAGCATTGCTCTGACAATCCTCTTGAATAACATTCAGCACAGAGGGATCAGTGTCTCTGATTCTCTCTGTGTGTATGGTGTGGGTTTTTTAAAGCTCATTATTTATCATAATAGTTGTTTTATGCCTCTGGTAATTTTCATTGTGATTTTATAAGTGAGGTGCACGAATGTGTATTGGCAGGTATTGTTCTTTGCTTGAATGGGAAGCACTGAATATACAATGGAGAGGTGTGCATTGGAACTTAAATATTTTGGCAACAGGCAAATTTGAGACTGATTGAACGTGGCCCTAATTAAGAAAAAGAATAAAAATAGCAGATGTTGTCTGAAATCCACCTACCAAAATCTGATTGTATCCATGGATTTGCTCAGTGATGAGAGTGATAATACTTCTGCTTCCCCACAGAAATCCTGCAGCCTGGTTGACATCCCCAGAAACCCTTACGGTGTTTGGGTGACGAGCAGCAGGATGTGTGTGTGTGTGTGCATTGCTATATAAAGCCCTCTGTCTTTCTAGAGAGACATCCCTTAATTTTTTATGGAAACTGCTGCAGTCTGTTTCCTCGGTGTCTTGTAAGGCACAGATTAAAAATGTAACTGAGCTTCCAAAAAAAATGCTCATAGGAACATCCGTAGATGAGACTTTCCTTACGTGTATTTGAAATAGCAGCAGCATGCAGGGGTCACCTGCTGCTGTGAACAAGCTGCAGTCCAGGTTTCCATCTGTGAAGCAGGAAACCTTCTGTGTCTCCCCTTGCCTCAGTAGCAGAGGGCTCCACTCCCCTGAGCAAGGGCTCGTGGGTTGCCATTCCTTGGCTCTGTGCTCATATTCTTGATAAGAAGGTGGTATATGGCTCTTCTGGTATTTCTGGAACGTTTTATGGAGCAGCATTACTTGGCTCATTTAAGCCAATGTATTTGGCCTGGAGTCACTTTTTTTATACCACTCACAGTTCCTAGTTTTCTTATTTTACTTTCTTATTTTACTAGCTGGCGCTCTCCCCCTCTTTGTGTTGGATGGTACTACTTGGATGTACCTTCATTTAGGTGGTCTCTGCTTTTTTTTGAGACACCTCTACCTATCTCTTACCCTGCCACCTTCCCGGCCTGGTGCTGTCCCTTACTTTGAATGCCATTCCAGGCAAAGCCAGAGAGAAAGAGCAGGCACACAAAGGTGGTGGATGTTGTTGATGGCCTCACTGAGGACTTCTCACAGCCTGGTCCTATTTTTCTGTGCACTTGTCATTACATAACAAAAAAGGGTTCATTATTGTGAGCTCTAAAGATCATACATCTTCGTGGTAAAGGAGACAATTACTGTCTTAATCAGACTATGCATCATTTAATCAGTCCTGCTTGTTTGTTAATATCCAATAAATACATCCCATCTATCACTGCAGTTCAGAGATGTCAAATGCTTTGTAAACTGGATGGCAGGACATTGCATATTCCAGAGGAAAATGCTGATAAGAAAGAAATATCAGCTAAAGAAAACGAGGATCTCTGGAGAAGGAAGCCTGTTAAGATGTTGTTTAATGCCCCAGTTAAAGATGATGCAATTCTAGGAAGTCCTGGTAAAACAGGACAAGAAACCCCAGGAAGAAAGAACCTACTTAGTGCTTGGTCTCCTCTGGTTATCTTGTTTTCTTTTAAGTAGTGCTTGTAAATCAATCCAAGGCCAGTTGCTTGATTCCTTTTCTCCAGCTGGATCCCCCTGGGACTGCAGCCTTGGGAATTCAAACCAACTTGGTGAATTCTGCTGCCGTTTGAAGCCGTGCTGCTCGTGTAGTTGAAAAATGATTGAGCTGCTTATGAATTTTTGGAGGATGGGACCTGGCTCTTGTTCCTTGATATTTTTGAGTTCATCTCTCAGGAAGGCTGTGGGGTTTGACAGCTGATGATGTTGTGTGGGCACAGATCAGTGCTGCAGCCTGAGCAACCTCCGCTTACGCAAAGCTCTTTGTTCAGCCATGCTGCTCCCTTTGTGCTGGAAGTGCTCAAAGTGTCCCATGTCTCATGTTTGCTTAGCTGAAACGGCTTCAGATCTGGCTTTACAGAGGAAACAGAGTTTATCACTTTTTTCCCCCACATATATCCTTGTCAATCTCAGCTTCGTTCCTGGTAGTGAGTGTGTTGAATCACTGGGAAGCAGCTCCTGGCTGTGAATTCAGCTGTGGAGTGAAGGAGGGCTGCTCCACTCTTCTCCTCTGCAACGCTGTAAAGAACAACAAAATCAAGAGTATTACCACTTCAGCCAGAGTTTATCCTTTTTTTTTTTTTTTTTTTTTTTTTTGAGAATCAGTCCTTTCCTCTTTTGAATTTGAAGAAAGTATCATTACCTGTGTGAGCAGAAGTAGGGCTTCAGGCTGTGCTGGGGATATTTCATTGGAATATTATGCTTTTGACTCCAGCATTGCTGAATTTGTTGCTGCTACCTTAATCTGAACATGTGTGAGTCTCCTCCCCTTAGTACTGACTCAAAGATCAGCCCTCAATAGCAGAGGGGAGAAAAGAAATCCCAAACAGGCAAATATATAAACTTTGAAATGAGTTTTCAGGCTCTTTTATTTAATGACAAAGTGTGGAGTTGGGCATGGTAATGGTGCCACGTGGTTTTGTTTATTTGAGAAGATAATGATGATTTGTAGGAGTGAAAAGCAGCGAGTGATTGTGACCAACTAGTAGAAGTAGGGCACAAAGCAGGGGAGGAAGAAGGGAATTAAAGCAATCTGACTGCTCTATAATGGGCCTTTCTTCCTTTAGAAATGTTTACTGGAAGTGCAGCAGCATTTGCTGGATAAGCAGAAGAGCACTTCTGTCAGCAGGATGGGAAGCTGCTGAGCTTGATGGTTCGTTTCCCCAGAAAAGGGATTTGCTGTCAACACGTACCCTCTTAGGTGGGGGCAGCCCAAATCTCATTCTGCATTCCTAGGTGGGAATTCAGTGCTCTAATGGGAACAGTTGCTGCTGAAAGTCTAAAGTGCAGTGTATTTCTACCACAGTCAGTCATTCTCAGGGAAATATTTTGTGGTTTTGATGTCTCTACAGAGATGTGTGGCTGAGAGGTAGATTTAAAAAAAACCCAACCAGCTGAGGCAAGAGGCTGTCGGTGTACTGTGGTTATTCTTGGCTGGTACCAAGAATTTTTTACTAATTTGTTCTTAGTTCTTAAGAAAAGCACGAAGATAAACGATAATGAGCTATTTCTGGTGTTTTCCATTCACGTCCACCTGTTTAAAAGAGGTGAATTTCTCTAGAAAGTCTGTTCTGGGCTGTCTCTGGTTTCTAGCTTGGGTGTGATTGTCAAGAGGCTGGGCACAAGTGCTTGTGACTTTCTTATTGTTTCCCCTTGTTACCTTCTCATCCCAGAGAGGCAATTGCCAGTTTTACAATGGTACCAACTCCTGTCCTAATGAACCTCTTTAATAGAAACTCTTTTTCCCCTCCTAATTTTTTATTAAACCTGAAGGGATGGCTTTGTTGTGTAGTAACTTTGGAACCCTTGAAGAGCCAACTGCTAATGCTTTAGAGGCACAAATTACTGGGCTTTTTTGATACCCTGAAGAATGTTTTCTTTGCAGCTGTACGAGGGGGAAACAGAAACAGCAGAAACGTGAGCAGTGCCACAGTCAAGCAGGAAGGGTGGCAGCTGACAGGATCCTGGTGTTTGGTGGGGTTAGTGATGGAGAGTGTGATGGGAAGGAGAATATGGTAAATTTATAGCAGCAGGAAGAGAAATAGGAAAGGGGACTTTGCCAGAACAGAAACAGCGAGGTAGCAGATATAAAATAAAGCTCTGAAGTGGGCTGCTGGATGCTCTCAGACCGGGAGGGTGGCTGGCACTGATAGAATCTCCCTTTCTTTAAGCTAAATGTCCACAGAGTCATTGTGAGATAGCTCATGGCCTCAAATTTTGCTCCTTAGCCCGAAACGTGGGATACAGCACCTAGCTCTTTAATTTCAGTGATTGAACATCTCCCTTCACAAACTAAACTGATGTGAATATTTTGAATTTACCAGCAGCCCATTCTAGGCTTGCTTAGAAAAGCACCTATTTTTCTGTTATATTTGCCAGTTGCTAATATTTTAAGAGCCTTAACCATGCCAGCAGCAGTTCTCCCTGCTGTTCCTCCAGCTCAGCTGGAATCTCATAGCTCTGCTCGTGTGCTCACACGACAGTTGCACACTGTTTATTTCAGAAATGGGAGGGAATAAGCATGTGAGAGGAAAAGCCTGTTATATTTACACTCTGCACAACACTGCTGCCTGTCCCACAGTGGCTGATCAGTGTGGCATTCACATTCCCTGGACATGATTCCTTTGCCCAGGGTTTTTCTCCCTAGGAAGCTGAAGAGCAGAGAGAGGCCTCAGAGAAAAGGAAAACAATTCTTGTCTCATTTGCTTCTCCTGTGTTGTGCTCACATGTGGAATGTGTTTGGAGATTGTTCACCCACAGGTGATTGTTCCATTGCATTCTGCTGGGAGTTGTTTTCACTCTTTGGCCAGTCAGGGCCAAGCTGTGTCAGGACTCTGGAGAGAGTCACCAGTTTTCATTATTATCTTTTTAGCATTGAATAAGTATCCTTTCTGTGTTCTTTAGTATAGTGTAGTATTCTTTAATGCAATATAGTATCATAAAATAATAAATTAGCCTTTTGATAAGATGGAGTCAGATTCATCATTCCTTCCTTCATCAGTGGCCCTGTACTTACAATATATCAGGTTTTTTTGGGTTCCTCAGTGCATCACTGGGCCTGGGTCAGAGCCTGTGCCAGACAGCCCAGATGTGCCTCAGTTTGTGCAGCAGCCAACCCTAATTAAACATCCAGGAGCCATCACCCACCTAAATTAAACCAGTCACTCATCTTTGCCCCTTCCCTTCAAAGATCTGGTTTTGAGCCTTTCACTTGAGACAGATTTTCTGTGTTGCATTGCTGGCTCTGGCTGCACAGGGCACAATCAGCTGATGGATTTGACTTTCAGATGGGTGGCTGGAAGCTCCTGTGCTCTGGCTGCTGTGCCAGCACTGACTCATTCCCTCTCTGGAAGGTGCCCTGGGGCCTCTGCTGCTCTCCTGCCTGGCAAGGCAGGTACAGAGAGCAGGGCTGGATGGCTGCCAGCATCCCCCTGGTTCCATGGCACAAACAGTGCATTTGGTCCTTGCTAGGGATGCTGGGGATTGCACCCACTACTTCATTTTGGGAAGTGGGAACTTATTTGTTTGTATAAATTAAATCTAGACCCACTCGGAGTTTCCTGTAAATACAATCTGAATAATTATTTTGTTGAAAAAAGCTGCTCTAAACCAGGCACTTCCCTGCAGTTCTTGAGGTTCAAACATTCCACCAGGGAGGATGAATCCATGTGATCTAGTAAAAAATAATAGGTTTCAAAAAAAAAAGAAAATAAATTCTAATTTTAAAAGAGATTTTTGCTATGCAAATGTTGGTCAAAACATTTCCCCAGCTTCCTGAATAAATTTTTTGTTGGCGATAGGGTTTCCTACGCAAACAGTAAATATTTTTATGATTAAAACATGGGAGATGGTGTATGTACTAACAGCTATCAGCACGTGGTAGGAATGATCAGAGAAGTGGAAAGCTTGGAAATAAATAACAGTGTCTCTGTTGGCACAGGGATAACCCTGGAGACTGCCAAGGCCAGAGCCTGCAAAAATAAGAAAGTATAATTAATTGTCCTTAAATGAACTTACCAAGCAAAAACAACCCTTTTAAAGTAAACACTCAGCTTTGCATCTTTTATAATAAAGCTTTTCCATGTGCTAAAGATTTCCATATTCTATAAGGTGTTAATTAAGATTTCTGTGCTTATTTATTGTAAAAAAAATTAACATACAGAGTACAGCTGCACTGGACATCTGCTTTACCCTTGCACTTTGATTTTCTAGTAATGATACAAAACCATTTCTGATAATGGCTGGGAAGTAATGGTTTTGGGAAGTAATGTTTTGGAATGTTACTTGCTGGTTTCTGAAGGTTACTTGGCAGTTGACTGTATTGAATCACACCTGGGTTTTAGTGTGATTTTTTGGTGTGGGTTTTCTTGATGGTGTGGTTTTGGCCTTGTTTTTTTGGTGGTTTTGTTTGATTTTTTGGTTTTTTGCTTGCTTGGTTGGTTGGTTTTTTTGTTTTGTTTTGTTTGGATTTTTAAAGAGGTTTTGCTTCTGTGCTGACAAGCTGCTAAGCTGCTACTGCTAACAGAAATCCCAATAAATGAGCATATTTATTTATATATTAAATTTCCTTCTGTTCTTTAGTGTAATTCCCAGTGGTCACTGACTTCAGGGTGACTTGCAGATATTTAAAACATGGAACAGCAGCAGCATTAACAATACATTAACCCCAAAGTTGTGTCATGCTTCTTGCCAAGTGTAATTCATGCTAGAGTTGCTGGAGACAATACAGGAGAGTGTTTGGATTATCCACTTTGGATTACCCACAGAGTTCTTCCTCACAGGGGATAGCAGAGGGATCACTCATCTCATTCAGACTTCTGATGCAATTTCTATTAAAACTGAACATTTAGAGGTAGTTCTTTTGTAAGTTTTTGCTTGGTGATGGTAAACTTTCAAATTTTCAGTTCTTAAAAAAATGTCAACGTTGAGCATCTCAAACAGAAATTTAGCAGAAATCCTGAGTAGTATTACAATGTAAATGCAGAGTGAAGGTGTATACAAAGTGATTTTTGAGTGGAGGAGAGAAATCTGGGGGTGATTAATACTGAGATTTTTGAGAGGACTGACTGGCAATTGGTGGCATATTTGCATCAAACTGAACGTGGGTTTGAAAAGCAGCAAGAGCACTAAGGGCAGAATGTGCCACCTGCTGTGTTTGTATTTCAAAAAGTATATATCAGGATGTTTTTTCTGCCTGGAATATTCCCCCTGAGCATCCTCTTATTTCCAGGAGTGACAAATTAACATATTGCGAGTACACACAAGTGACAGCAATTTCTCCTCTTTTGAACAGAGATTTACAGTATCTAAATCCATTTAATTTCTGGATCTCTAACTGAGAGTGGAGCTGTGAAGGTGAGAGTACCTCAGAGGGAAGGAAGGGGAATAAGGGAGAAATATTTAATGTACAGTGAAAGGAACAGAATGAGATAAAAACAAGCAAATAATTACTTTGGGCATTATGAAAATCTTACTGCAAATCCATGAAGCTGTGGAATTGTGTCCCAGAGGAAATGGTGGGAACTCTGAGTCACTTTAATTTAGATAGGACAAAAAATTGAACAATCCACTGCAGGCTTTTTTTCCTCTAAAACTTCTGACTTTATTATAATGCTGTTGAAGAGGGAACAGAAGAGGAGGTAGAGTGAGGAGAAAAAAAAAAAGTGTGACGATGCTGTATTTAGCATAAGTGATAACACAGACTAATGCTTCTCTGCTGTTTCTTAATTAATCTGATTATCTGTTAAATATCAACAGCATCATGGTGAAGGCAAGATTGAATCATGTGCCCCTCCAAATCCCCCTCACCCCCAAATCTGCATTTAGACCTTATCTAACGTGGGGGCAAATAGTGGGTGTGGGATTAAAAAACCCAACCAGCAGAGCACACCCCAAACAAACAAACAACCCCACGAAAAAACCTCAGCCAAACCCCCCAAGCAAACAGAAAAGCAGCCCAAACAAAACCCAATTAGAAGTGCAATATATGATTTGTAGGTGCTGAAGAAGCACATAATGTACCAGTCAGAGAGAGGAGGAGTGTTAGGCATGTGATGCTTTTATTTCTGTAGCAGAGTTCCTGAGTGCTCGTGGGTGAATTGTTGGAGAGCTGAGGCAGGGGAGCATCAGCTCTTACCCTGGGGGGGCTGAGGTGGGGCCCCAAAAAGGGCTTTAGGTGTCACATCACACCTGTGTGAGGGGTCCATGCAGGACCCTGAGCAACCTAAAAATCCCTGAGCTGCCAGTGGGGAATGTGAAAAAAGCATATTTTATGATTGGCTGTTTGCAAATATTAAAGTGAATATTATATGTGTTGTGTTAGAAACTAATGCTGTGTTAATTTTCTTAAGTAATGTGTTAAATATAGTTTTAGGTTATAACAGAATGTTAAAATAGAAACTATGCTGTGTAAGATACTTTTCTTAAAGAGAGGACTCCAAGATAGCAGCCACAGGACACCTAAATCTTTCAGAGAAAAAGAATTTATTGCTCCCTTATCGAGTTCTTCCCACCTTGCTCAGCTCTGAAGATGCTGTCAGGATTCAGAGGAAGAAGTTGACACTGACCAGACAGAATTCTGTGTTTGAATGGAATTTATGCATCATGTATGAGGTGTATGAATATGCAACAGGCAGTTGCTTTTAAGGGTTAATCCTCTGTTAATGTGGGTCCTTTTTTGGGTTTATTTTGCCCAGAAAAGGTACCTGGACTGTCTGTAACTCTTTGTTTTTATTGTCTCATATTGTCCTAATCCTAATTGTCCAAATTTTCATTACTCTAATTATATTACTATTTTATAACCATTTTATTACTATTAAACTTTTAAAGTTCTCAAAACAAGTGATTGGCATTTTTCACTGGGAAGATCACATTATGTTAACGTGGGTTAATCCTCAGTCTTTGAGTGCCTGAAAGGACAGGGCTGAACACGGAGCTCTGAGGTGGGGTGGTGAGTGTGTCTGAATTCTGGTGAAAGTCCAGAAATTCTATAGCTATGGAGAAACCTGAGAGGAAATTAATAATTCTCTCTGTGGAGCTCAGTTTGCATAGTGTGCAGTAAATAATGCATGGACCCAGTGAGCTAACAGTAAGAATAAAACAAAATATTGAGTAGCTGCCCCTCCAGTCAGGGCCATCCATCTTTTGCATAAACAACTAAAGGTCCCATGGCAGAAGTGTGTGCTCAGGTGATTTTTTTTTCATTCAAACATGTGAGAGGATTGGCACAGGGTTTTGTGGATAACCTTCTGCTAGTGCAGCTAAGACCCTTGGGAAAGCTTGATTATTTATTGATGTTAATATTTCTCTTTTCTTGGTGTGCCTTTGTGGCAGGCAAGCCCATCACCTGAGTGGTCAGGAATTTGTGAGCTTCTCTTTTTGGCTGCATGATTGTACAGGGGGTTTTGCTGCTCTGTGTGTAACTCTGCAACACCCTCAATTTTTTTTATATCACCCCAGAGTTGATAAGGCAGGGATATGAACAGAAGTTTGGGTATTTGGGCAGAGTAAAGTGCTTTTCCAGTCTAAACAATTTGTGGCTCTATGTTGTGAAAGGAGCTCTTGACAAGCCACAGGAATTTAAGGGCAGTGTGTTGGAATTAATAGATTTGCTTTTTGCTGTCACAGATTTAAATTCCACTGGCACCTAATTCATGCAGGAAAGCAGAGCTGTCACTTCTCAGGCTCTTTCTGTGTCAGGATGGTGACTTAGATAATTGTTCAGAACTAGATGGCACTGGAAATTTTTCTTTTATGACAATTCAGGACAAAATAGGAGCCTGGAAACTTAACCTGTATTTTATTGGTAGTGCATGTCCATAGAGCTGTGCAGGCAGCTCCTTTTTGTGGTGATCATGAAAGGCTGCCAGGAATTTTACTGTGGTTTAGACTTGCAAGGAGGCAGTTGGACTGCAGTGAATTGGGATTTGAGTCTTTATGGGTCTGTTGAAATTTGTATTTTCTACGTGGTGCAAATACTTCTTGTTTGAACCAAAATCAGCATCATGTACACAATTAAGGTCACCCTGTGCTTCACTGGAGTATAGAAAGCTGGGTGGGGAAACCGGTTCTGTTGCAATTAAATGGAATCATTTGAATCCCATTAAAAACAAAAAGGAGGAGAGAAAACACTGCTATTTATCAGTCAACTTGAGGGAATTAATGTCTTCAGAAAATTAGCTTCAACCCTGTTTTTTCGCTATTGTTCTCAGCATTGATACTACTGTAGAGTTAAAGAGAACAAATTATAATGAGTTTTTTCAAAACTTTCCTTTTTCTTTATGCCCTGAGGCTTCCAATCCATTTTCCTAACTCTGCTCTCTCCTTTTGCAAGGCATTTAGTGGCTGTTCATTCCTGCTGTGTTCCTGCAATGCCCATCCATGTTAAATGATATCCTAGGAATTTATAGTGGCACAGCAGCAGGTGTTTGTCTGTGTGCTCATAGAATCTGCAGATCCTTTCCTGTTCTGAGGCTGTCAGGGTGCCTGGAGTTATTTAGGAAACATCTAGATTTTCCACTGTGACAACTCTGTTAAGAGAAGTAAAAGGGTTAAAAAGATCGCAGTGGTTAAAAATGTGAAAAACGCCAATCACTTGTTTTTAAAATTTGAAAAGTTTAATGGTAATAAAATGGTTATAAAAATAGTAATACAATTAGAGTAATAATAATTTGGACAATTTGAATTAGGACAATATGAGCAATAGAGACAAAGAGTTACGGATGTCTGGGTACCTCTTTCTGGGCAAAATAAGCCCAAGAAAGGACCCACATTAACAGAGGATTAACCCTTAAAAGCAACAGCCTGTTGCATATTCATACACCTCATACATGATGCATAAATTCCATTCAAACACAGGATTCTGTCTGGTCAGTGTCAGCTTCTTCCTCTGAATCCTAGCAGCACCTTTGAGGCAGGAAGCAGTTTGTTTCTTCTGATAAGAAGGCAATAAATTCTTTTTCTCTAAAAGATTCAGGTGTCCTGTGGCTGCTATCTCACTGCAAGTCCTTTCTTTAAAAAAAGTATCCTACATAGCATCGTTTCTATTTTAACATTTTTTATAACCTAAAACTATATTTAACACACTACTTAAGAGAATTAATACAGCATTAGTTTCTAACACAACACATCTAATATTCATTTGAATATTTGTGAAAAGGCAATCGTAAAATACACATTGTTGACAAAAATGTTTTAGCAGATTTTTCTTAGTCTTTGGTCTTGAGTTTGGCTTTCACCCATGTTTGTTTGATGGAGGGAAGACAGGAGAATGGTGGTTCATGCCAAGCTGCTGGTGCGGGGAGGGAAGCCCTGCTGGAGGGGATCTTCCTGTGCTGCTGGGCTTTGCTTTTCTCCTCCTTGGGCTCATCCCACCCAGCCGTGAGTGCTTCCCCATGTGCCTGCCAGAGGCTGCAGCCTGCTGGAGAGTTCTGCAGTGCTCACCAAGGGTCTTGAAATCTCTGGAAAACCCAGCAGGGTCAGGGTTTTCCCCATGTGCTGGGCACTGGGGAGACATTGTCCCCATGTGCTGGGCACTGGGGAGACCCCACCTCTGGTTCTGGGGCCTCATGGCAAAGGCCTGGAGGGGCTGGAGAGTGTCCAGGGAAGGGAATGGAGCACCAGGAGGGACTGAGGGAGCTGGGAAGGGGCTCAGACAGGAGAATGGTGGTTCATGCCAAGCTGCTGGCACAGGGAGGGAAGCCCTGCTGGAGGGGATCTTCCTGTGCTGCTGGGCTTTGCTTTTCTCCTCCTTGGGTTCATCCCACCCAGCCACGAGTGCTTCCCCATGTGCCTGCCAGAGGCTGCAGCCTGCTGGAGAGTTCTGCAATGTTCACCAAGGGTCTTGAAACCTCTGGAAAATCCAGCAGGACCAGGGCAGGGATTGTCCTCCTGTGCTGGGCACTGGGGAGACCCCACCTCTGGTTCTGGGCCCTCATGGCAAAGACCTGGAGGGGCTGGAGAGTGTCCAGGGAAGGGAATGGAGCCCCAGGAGGGGCTGAGGGAGCTGGGAAGGGGCTCAGCCTGGAGAAAAGGAGGCTCAGGAGGGACCTTGTGGCTCTGCACAGCTCCTGACAGGAGGGCACAGCCCCAGGTCGGGCTGTGCTCCAGGGAACAGGGACAGGAGGAGAGGGAACGGCCTCAGGCTGGGCCAGGGGAGGATTAGTCTGGGGATTAAGGAAAATTTCTTCATGGAAAGGGTTGTCAAACACTGGCACAGCTGCCAAGGGCTGTGGTGGAGTCACCATCCCTGGGAGAAATGAAAAGGTGTGTGGATGTGGCATTTGGGGCCATGGTTTAGAGGTGGCTTGGTCAGTGCTGGGTTAACAGTCTGACTCAACGATTTTAGAAGTATTTTCCAGCCTAAACAATTCCATGATTCAGCTTTGTGGAAGAAACTTGTGGCAAGTCGCAAAAATCTGGGAGGAGCACGGTGGGATTTAAGAAGTTTGCTTTTTGCAAAATTGCAATTTTCCCTTTGTCATGGAGAGAGATTCTAGTGGCATGGAATTCATGCAGGGGGACAGGGCTGCCACTTCTTAGCCTGTCTGTCAGAACAGGAATTTAGCTAATTGTTCAGGGATAGCTGGAACTTGGAATTTCTCTTTTATGGGAACTCAGTACAAAATAAAAGCCTGGAAACTTAAACTGCAGTTTACTGGCAGTACGTGTCCTTAAGACACAGTAATAAAAGAATACAAAGTAATGGAAGCAGGAATTGCATCTCCAAGCTAAATATTTATGTATGAATTGACCTTGGCTCTTTCTACTCCCTTCCTTGCACTTTAATATTTTAAAGAGGAAGTAAATACCAATGAAAAATTATTTGTTGTATTGAATACTGTTCCCCTGGATACCTCTCATCAGATGATAACTTTGATTCCAAAGATATTAGGGAGGAGGAAAATGTTTATGTTGCTGTTTTACAGCAAGGCAAATCGAGTACAAGAACATTATCTGTAATATATGAGTAATTGCGCAAGGAAATGATTTAAAGAAAATGTATTTAAAGATGAACATGAATCAAGGTTTCCCTCCCCCAGCCCCTTATGATACTGCACTGTTAATTAATTCTTTCAGACTTAAGGATATCACTGCTCTCTGTCTGCTCCTGGTTTACCAGGAAAATCAAAGTACTCTGACTCACCACACTTGTACTTGGTAATCTCGCAGGTGAAAATGAAATCTTGCCTTTTTTAGCTAACTTCAGCTTTCCTTGGGGGCAAAGCAGCCCAGTGAATGTTGCACTGAAATCGTGCAGTCTGTGAGAGCTGGGTACCCTTCACAGCACTTTTCATCCTCCCAGGAATTGCTGCACTGGGGATGCCCCATCAGGGAGCAGGTGGAGCTTTGGTGCTGTGCTTAGTGTTACTGTCATATTGTTTGATAAATACCTTTATTAGGATTTTTACTCTTGGGAAGCTGAGAAGCCTCAGAGAAAATGAAAACAAGAATTATTTGATTGCTTCTCTTGTGTTTTGTTGCTTTAGGATGTAGCTGGAGATTGTTTATCCAACATGTGAATTGTTTGAACTTAATGACCAATCACAGCCAGCTGTGTCAGGCTCTGAGGAGTCACAGGTTTTTCATTAATATCTTGTAAAGCCTTCTGTAAGCATCCTTTCTCTATTCTTTAGTATAGTTTTAGTATTGCATGATATAATAATATAATATAATAATTAATATAATCAATATAATTAATATAATATAATAGCCTTCTAAGAACATGGAGTCAGATTCATCATTTCCTTCCTGATCATTTCCTTTCTGCCATGGGGGACCCCAAAAATACCACGTGCTAAGATCAGGGGTTTGGAGGCTCAGCTTCCCTGGTCCAAACTCTGTCCCCATCTTGTTTGATAACCTAGAGCAAGTGGATTGTTTCCATGTCTCACATAAGTCTGTTGTAAGGAGCATCCTTGTTTCTTTCCTATCTCTCAGGAGTTTGGGGGTGCTTAATGAACTCTAGGGAATTATTTGAACATCTCCTGATGAAAGGTGCCACAGGGGTGTGTGTTTTGAGGTTGGCTCCTATTTCTCGCTAGCATCAAAGGATAACTTCTCAAGAAGGTTTGTTTAGATCTTGGCTGTCATCCATGAACATGTGTTCAATAAAATCAGTGCAGCTACTTCTTGTTCACCTTCCAAAAACCTCAGGAACACTGAGTGGTGCCAGTTCTTCCATGGAGGAAGAGATCGTGGAATGTTTTGGGTTGGAAGGGACCTTAAAGACCTCATCCCACCCGCTGCCATGGGCAGGGACACCTTCCACTGTCCCAGGCTGCTCCCAGCCCTGTCCAGCCTGGCTTTGGGCACTGCCAGGGATCCAGGGGCAGCTCCAGCTGCTCTGGGCATCTCCTTTATTCCTTCCCATGGGCATGGATAATCCACGTGAACCTTCCTGAGACTGAGCTTTCCCAGCTCTCCTTGGTGTGTCAGGTGCTCCAATCCCTTCCTTATTGTTGCCTCCTGCTGGATTTGCACCAGTACATCATGTAATATTTGTGTCTGTGTGTCTGTTTTAATCCTCTCTGCACAGATCAACCCTAATGCAAAACCTGTTTGTACTGTCACAGTTTCCTCTGTGTGTATTTTACACACACATGTATATTTTAGGATTTATTTGGAGGTAGCTGATGCACAGGGTAGGATTTCCCAGGTGATTCTTGCTTGATTAAATTTCAGTGTGTGCTTGCTCAAATATTTGGCTTTGCTGAATAAATTGGTGTATTATGTTCATCCTGATTTACTGTCTCAGTGCTGTCCACTTGGTACAGAAAGCTAATAATCAGAGTGTCAGCAGCTGTTATATTCTCATTTAAGGGAAAACATACTAATTCTTTTTTGAGAAAATATACAAGAGGAGAGATTTATTTTTTGTGTCACACTGACTTGTCTGTAATTTTTTTTTGCTAGAAGCTGAGGTTTTTTTTTTTTTTAAGAGCTTCTTGAACAATTTATTTGGTTCTTTTGGAGAGCTGAAAATGCTTCTAGTACTTGGCCTCATTAAAGTGTGGATATCCCTGCTGTCTTGTGGTTTGGACACTAGGACTAAACCTAGCTTAGAAGCAAGCTTAAAGTGTGTTTTAATTTTGTAAATGATAAAAAACCAAGTCAGTTTTGTGTCCTGTGGTGTGTTGGGTGGGCTGGGGCTGTTTGTGGTTTAACTCACATTCAGAGGGAGTGGTGCTACCATGTGTAGTGCTGCATATTTGACACCTCCAAAATCCCTTTTCTGCCAGCACTCTCTTTGAGACTTATTTTTGCGTTTGATCGCATCTTAATATAGCAGAGCAGCCTTTGTAGGAGAAAGAGGGTTGTTTCTTTTTCCATTGATGGAGCTGCAGTAGAGAGAGCTCTCAGTGGAGGCAGACTCTGCTGTGCTGTGGGTAAGGGCTGTGTGCCCAAACCACCCTGGTTAGCCTGGCTTTGCTCCTGTGGCTCCCCTGGCACCTCAGACCCATTACAGGTTTGACAGTGCTGCTGTCTGTCTGCTTGGAGCAGGCTTGTTAAATTTAATGGTTTCTGAAATATTCCCCTGCCTGCCTGTGGTAGTGTGTGAACTGCAAGCACTGCAAGTATTCCTGGAAGCAGGTTGGAGAGTATTTTAAATGTGTGCATTAAACAGGGTAAGGGAGAGCTCCTGTGCTCTGAACCCCCCTGTTTTGGTGAGGAAGGATGTGGGCATTTATCTGGATTTGTACACATCCATGAGCTCAGCAGCATGGTTGGTGTAGTTCTCATCTTGCCTGAGTCTGAAGGAACTCCTAAATTGTTTCTAACAGATGGAAAGGGTGGTTTAGGATGAGACTTTGCTGTCTGAGCTGATTGCTGAGGCTGTGCAGGCTCCTGTGGCTGCAGAGAGCCTTTGGTTCATGCTGGAGGGCCCCCAAGGAGACAAGGTGAGCCTCAGTCCTTTCTGTGGCTGTGCAAGTGGGGGCAAAAATAGCTCATTTACCTCTATCCCAGCAGCGTTAGCAAGACAGGAAGAAAGTGTGTCAGTTTTCACTGTATTCTTGCAACATTACTTACTTTTTTGGGGGAAATCTTCAAGTTTTCTATTACACGATGTAGGAATTGCAATGGAGTATTTTATTGATGAGTGAAATCAAAATCAATACTCCAACACTTGTTGAGGAGCAATCCTTGGCAGAAGGCATGGAAGCTCTGCTTCAGTTCAGAACAAAACATTACTTGGGAATGAACAATTAAAATCTATTGATTTTTAACTTGGAGGTATTAAAGTAAGGAAGTTTAGTGTCAGCTGCTAAATTGCTTTCTTTTAGCACTGTTTCCTCATCCAGACAAAGCCTTGCATGTAGAGCTGACTGCTTTCTTTCCTTTCCCCCTGGCACCGTCCTCCAAATCTCTTTCCACATCTGTGCTGAGCAGTAGATAAGCACAGGCTGAAAATTGTCAGAATTACCAATGGGAGTAGAAATATTTCTGAATTGGGTTGTAAAACAAGTGTTTTTGTGAAACCTCTGCTGGCTTTGGGAAGCAGGTGAACTTTGGCAGGATGTTTTTCAGGTTTCCCTGCTCCATGTGCGTCCCATCCCTGCCCTGTGGATTTTGTACTGGGGAAAAATACTAAATTGTGACATTGAGTCAAGTGATTCTCTTGAGGTTTTTCTATGAGTTAAAGGATATCATCTGCACAAAATCTCTCCACACAAGCTGGTGATTCTTAGCAAAGCTGGGAATAACCCCCCTGTTCCCACAAATCCATGTGGCAAATATTTTACCTCAAAAAATAAAGCATATTAACAAATTTTGGGTCTTGGGGTTGATTTCATCTTCCCCTTCCCCTTATTTTTTAGAGTTTAAAACTCAAAATAATGTGACTGCCTGTAATTCAAACAGTCTGCTCTGCACTTTTTTATTTTACTCTAAAGGTTGCAGATTTTTATGTCTGTTTTGCAGCCCTAAAGATTCAAGAGTATGTATTTATATCCACTTGTGCACATTATTCTTATGCAGAAGAGGGGACAGAGGCTTCAGGGGGGGCCTTGAAGGCAGTTCTGTTAATTCTAACAAAGCTGGAAAGTTGATTAGCAATCCCATAAGCAAATGTTGTGGGTTTGTTTTGTTTGAATTTCTCTGCTGTTAATAATTAAAGGTAAATTACAGTGTTTAAAAAAAGTTTGTGGGAAGATTGTAATTTGCATATATGGGCCAAAGTCTTCTCAGGTATGGTAAATTCCAGTGTGACAAGAAGGATACTTAAGGAAAGGCTTGGGGAGGAGATGAATTTTTAGATTTGAAAAAAACTGGGTTTATGAGGTATCTGACTTTCATTGGTGCTGCTCACAGATAAAATACAAGCAGCAGAATTTTGCCTGTGCCTTCAGTTGTATGGAGGAGACATGAAAGCATTCTTTGAATTGTTGTAGAGGTTTGTGCATTAACAGCTGAGCAGCTGTGCTCAAGGATCTGCTTCAAAGCCCACATGTGGGAAAGCTCCTGGGCACTCCGTGGAGCTGACCCATCTCCTCCTTCCAGCTTTGTTGCACCAGATGAGTCTGAGGGTTTTAAGTGATCTTTGTGAGTGTGGCATCTCTGTTTGCAGACCTCTGACGGGATTATTGCCACACTTCAGCTGGCAGAGGGTTCCTCTCCAGGAGGGAAAAGGGCTCAGCTCAAGTCCCAGCAGGGACAGAGACCTTGACCTTGACCCTCTGATTGAGGATCCTCGTGCTCTGTCAATATTTGGTGGTTCTGCTTCTCATCTCTTGGAATATTGCCCTTCTCAGGAAAGCAAACATTTGCTCTTTCCTCATTTTAATAGTGGGCTGTCAGAGAAAGGTGGTGATTACTGCTTCATACCAGGGGTCTGAAAGGCATCTGAGTGCTGCTGGTTTGTTTTTCTTAAATGCCAACTTGTAAAAACAAGTTTCTGCTTGGATTGCTGAAAATAATGTGTGTGTGTGTGTAGTTGTTCTGTACCATGTGCAGATGGAGGCCCTGACTAACTGTGAGGTTTGGGGAGTATCTTGGCCCTGAATTAGGAGGGTTAATCACATGTAGGAAGTTATTCCTGTAGTTCCACTTTTGCCAAATGTAAAGCTTCTCTGGCACATGCAGTATCATATTTGGGCTGATGTCCAAAAATAAAAAAATGGTCAATAAGGATTGCCAGTTACTCTGGCAAGGAACCAATTATCCCATTCTGTTTCCATCCCTCTGTGCACATGTCAATAAATAATCACTCACCCGTGATCCCAATCAACTCTCTGAATAAACATATGTGTGCTGAAAGCTTTGAAACTCTTAAGTGGTAGCAAATATCAAAATGCCTTTACTCATTTGGATTTCTTTCCATCTGTTAAAATACCCATTGAGGCCTTAAATTGTTTGATTACACTTAAGGTTGACTATGGAAAATCAGTTGCACATTGCATGGACTGATCCATATTGACACAAATACTCACGCCCTGTGTGAGCTGTGTAATAGCACTGGGAGAGTGTCTCAGTGCTGAATAATGGGATGCTGTGCTGCAGTAATGGGATTTCTGTCCATTTTAGAGCTGCTCAACTTTGAAAGTTGTACAAAGTGACTTTGCAGTTGTCCTTGTTTGTGAGATTTATAATAAGCTGTTCTGCATGCCAATTCTGCAGGCTCAAGACTTTCAGATAAATGCAATATTAGAAGAATTATTTTGCAAACAGTCAATAGATATAGTAATAGATGCTGGTAGAGATATTTTTGAGGCTGGAGTGGTTCTAGTGGTAGTTGTGTGGGCAGCATGTTCCCAGTGCTGCCTGTGCATTGCCCAGCCTGCAGTGATGCTCCAGAGTAATGCTGACTTTGATTTTGGTCCATATCACCTGCAGCAGGCAGCATCAGATGGGCAAATTCTGTGCTTTCTTGACTTCAAACAGAAGCAGCATTTCTGTTTTTCCATGTGCATGGCCTGTACTGCAGGAACATTCAGGGACAGTGGGGTGACAGCAGTGTTTGTAGGGAGCCCTTGTCCTGGGTCACTTTGGCATTCACATTCTCTGGAAAAATCCCTTTGCCCTGGGTTTTTCTCCTGGGAAGCTGAGAGGCCTCAGAGAAGAGGAAAACAATTCTTCTCTCATTTGCTTCTCCTGTGTTGTGCTCACATGTGGAATGTGCTTGGAGATTGTTCACCCACAGGTGATTGTTCCATTGCATTCTGCTGGGAGTTGTTTTCACTCTTTGGCCAGTCAGGGCCAAGCTGTGTCAGGACTCTGGGGAGAGTCACCAGTTTTCATTATTATCTTTTTAGCATTCAGTGAGTATCTTTTCTGTGTTCTTTAGTATACGATAGTATTCTTTAATATAATTTAGTATCATAAAGTAATAAATGAGCCTTCTGGGAACATGGAGTCAGATTCATCATTCCTGCCTTCGTCTGGAGGCAACACAAATACAACAGTTCACCCCTAGTGCACACACACAGAACCACCAGGCAGGGAGAGACCTTCAAGACCATCGAGTCCAACATGCTGGGACATCAAACCCTGTGCCACACAGCTTTAATGTTGGTGGCAAGTTTTCCTTTGAGTGTCCCTTTAGGTTAGGTGTCAACATGTGGATGTTGGGAGAGTACGAGGCTGAGCCTGAAGTGTGCCAGGAGCACAACTGAATGTTAAATGTAAATGCAGGGCTGCAGATGGCATCCTTGGGTTTCAGGCATGTGAATTCAAGCTGCTGCTGAGCTGGGTTTGAATTCTCTGCCATCATGGAAAAGCTGAAGCTGCACGAGTTGGACCTTGGGTTTGCCTTTGTTCAGAGAACAGATTGCTCATTTTATGACTGACAGCATTTTGCACTGAAAAAACTTCAAGTTCTCACAAAGTTCCAGGTGCAAGGTGCCTGGGCTGTGACAGATTTTTCCTGTCTTACTGCTTTGTTTACTTGATTGCAGCCATGTTGTATGTCATGCATCAGTAATCCTTTAATTTGTAATGATCCTGCACTTCTGTGAACTTTCTACGCTCAACCAAACAAAATCTGTCTCTTTTTAAAAGGAAATTTCTGCTTTCTATTGATTCTCTCAGAAAAAAAGGTACATAAATAGTAGTATTCTACCTATTTGCATGTACTTGTTTCTGTTGGATGTGGTTTTTTTTTTTTCAATCCTTGCTCCAAATTGTTGCTGGGCAGCATTAGCAGCTGTTTCTCCTGGCATGTGCTGTTTAGTACAGTATGACACCATCAATTAGTGAACCTTTTACTGGGATGAATATTAAATATGAAAGTTACAATATCCTAATTTGATGCTGTCTTGAATTTAGTGAAATTCTCTTCCATGCTGCACCACAGGTTAGCTGTTGATACTTATTTTGCTTTTCTAATGCTTATATAATTGAGGCAATTTCATATAAATCCATCATTTGAGATTGTGTAATGCAGAAATTTCTGTGGTGTAAAAATGAGAAGGGGGTTGAGACTCCTGTGGCAGATTTTCTAGCCCCAACCCCTTGGAGTTACATTGTGCTGCTACTCAGAGATCATTTCCTAGAATTTACAGCTGTGTTTAGACCCTGATCTCAATGTTAAGGAAGTTCAGCTCACTTGACTTCAGTAGGAGCGAGCTTGAACATGTAGGTTCTATGCAAAGTGAGTAATATTTATCAAATGGGCTATTCAAGGCTCATGTTTCTCTGTGTATGGTGCTTCCCCTGATGCTCTCTTTTGGGGCCTTCCCTATTTCTCCCTCTTTCACTTCATCTGGAGCTCCTGCCTGTGCAGAATTGAAGTTATTTAGGAATAGCCTGGCTGTTTACAGGTGCTCTCTGCAGACTGGTCTTTGCCTGGGCTGCAGAACCTTTTGATGTGTATGGCACAGGACACGCTTTTCACTCCTCTGTGAAGCTGCAAAACATCAACTTTAACCTTGCCCTGCTGTGCTGCCAGAGCTGTGCCAGGGATCCCTGTGAAGGAACCCTGCTCCAGCACCTCTGTGCAGCCAAGGCACAGCTCAATTCCACCCACGCAGAGAGAATGCATTTAAACCCTATTTTCTTGTAAAGAATAATTAATTTTCAGTGCCTGGACTCTGAGAACTGGTGTTCAAGTCAGGCTTCATCACAGGGCACAGTTGTTTCCCCTCTGGTAAAAGGGATGTGTAAGGGCACAAATGTCAGGTGACAAATGTTGATTCCTTAATACACCAAAAAGCTTCTTAGTTACTGCTCAGTTTCTACAGTAAAAACCTTCCACATAACAGAATTTGAGAATAATAATCTGTAGAAACAACTTTCTTTTATTGGAAGAAGCTAGCAGGGGAGCTAGATTTGTGGTTTTGTTCTTTAACTCCCTGAAAGTTGAGTTCAACAGGAGTTATTTTCAAATTAAGATTAAGCAAGATATATGAATGGTTCTCAAAACCCCCTCTGTGCTTCAAAAAAGCATAAAGCATTTTCATGCGTGGCCTTTGGCTCCTGAATTTTGCAAACCAGCCCTTCTTTTTGGGGTGCTGTGTTTGGGGGGAGTTCATTGACCATCCTGTGAGACTGGACAAATTGCTGCAGTTGACAAGATATCCCCAGTCTAAACAGGCAGATGTCACAGGAGAAATGATTTGTGTGTGTGAGAATGTGTGTGTCCAGAGGGTCATGCACAGAACATTCTTAAAGCCCCCTCTGTGCTTCACAGAAGCGTAAAGCATTTTCATGTGTTTCATTTGGCTCCTGAATTTTGCAAACCAACCCCTCTTTTTGGGCTGCTGTGTTTGGGGGTAGTTCATTGACCATCCTGTGAGACTGGGCAAATTGCTGCAGTTGACAAGATGTCCCCAGTCTAAACAGGCAGATGTCACAAGAGAATAATTTGTGTGTGTGTGAGAGAATGTGTGTGTCCAGAGGGTGATGTACAGAACAGTCAGGAAGTTTCACTTTTATGACTTTGGGGCAGGTCAGTGGCAGATGTCACTGCCCTGAGCAGGGAAAATTGCACCATGTGAATGTACTCTGTGCCAAAGGAAACTTGATGGGGCCGTGGATGACATGATCACTAGAAAAAGAAATATGAGCAGATCAATACCTTCAGATAGCTCTTCTAATTCAGAGAGAGGCACAGCATTGATTTGTAAAATAAGAGTATGGATGCAGCAGTTAAAGCACCCTGTGTGTGCATGTACTAGCTAATAAAATAATGTGCAATGCCCTGAGCCTCAATCAAAGGCAGAGAGTAAATCAGCAGTCGTGTGTCCCCTCTGAAGCAGGAGGCTGTGGAGCATGGAAATGAACAAACTGCCTCAGAGAGGGAAAACTGCACCCACAGAGGATGTTCATCAGTCAGGAAGATGAACAGTCCTTGCTGCACGGTGTGCAGTTGTCCTGCGTGATGCCATGAGTGAATTAGAAGTGTCTGGAGGATCCCACAATGTAAAAATCAGCATTTCCTACTGTGGACGTCTCTAAATCTCTCACTTTTGGGGTGTTTTGGGAATTACTCAATATCTAAAATTCAGGAAAATTCATTTTTCTCTCCTGAAGGATCCTGTATCTTCCCAAAGAGAAGTGCTGAGTTTGGCTGGGACTCGTGGATGCACCAAAAATTTTAAGTTTATTTTGTTCTTACGCTTCTGTTTATGGCTGAAGGGCTGTGATCTTTCCTAGCCTCAGTTTCCTAAGTGGGTACCTGTTCTTATGGACAGATGTTGCACATAGATCCCCTGTTAGGAATGTCTAAAGTGTGGAAATCCAACAAGGTTGCAGAAAACAGTTTCAGTCCAAATAACAGCCCTGAGGGGAACAGCAAAAATTCCTCACCTGGATGAGAAAAAGTTACCATTAAACAAAAGTTACCATTAAAGGAATCGTATTGTTAAAAAAATACAGCCCCCTGTGTTGTATACCACTTTTTTCAGTGCCCCTTCCACACTTTTCCATGCTTTTACCACTGACTTTTCCTGTTTCTGTGTTTGTAGATGAGCCTGGCAGCTCTCACATGTGACAAGTTACTTTACTTCAGGTTTGGATGTGTGTAAAGCTAAGCTAGCCAGGGTTTGTGTGTGCTATGGGTGTGTGCAAAGGTGAGTTATGAACTGCCTTTATAAATTTCCTGCTCTGAACACCTGATTGAAATTGGGTATCTGAGGCCTGTGCGAGACAAAATTGCTCGGAATTTAATATTGCAGCTTTTCTGGCAGTTCTCATTTCAGGTAGACAGTGGCAATTAATAATTAAGGACCATATGTGAAGTTTTGGTCTTTAATATTATTAAAGTTGCTTTCATTTGTGGTTTTAAAGTGGGGGGTTATCTTCCCAAGTGTGTTGAGCTGTGTGTGCTCCTCACTTGCCTTAGGGAAAATTGATAATATTAGTGAGAATGAAAAGCTTTCTATCTCTTCAGTGCCTTTGCTGCAGAGGTGGAGGGAATAACTTTCCTTGAAAATAGAAAATCTTCTATTTTCTATCAGAAATGCTGCAAGGTGAGTGACTGCAGGTGTTTGTGCTGTACTGCTGCTGGTTCTGTCTGTGTGTTGGGAGGGGAAACCCTTCAGATGCTGAAATCCCATGGATATGAAGCTTTTCTTGCCCAGCCGCTCAGACCTGTCCATGTTTAGGCTCAGAGGTCACACAACAACTCTTGGTGTGGTTGTGTAACTTCACAGGGCACAACAAGCTGCTGAGCTCGCCTCCTCTGTGCAGGCAGGGGTGATTTCCTGAGCCTTTGAAGGGGTGGCAAACTCTCTTTAAAGTGCATTCTTTGCAGTGCAAACACCTGTGTGAAACCCCTGGGTGACTCCTCTGCGCAGAAACCCTGCTTGAGGAGTGCCTGTGCTGGGTTGGGGAGGCCTGAAACAAAATAATCCTTGCAGAACAACTTCTGAATAAGCAGCTTTAGTTATTCAGCCTTCCTGTGTGTGTGTGAATGATGTGGTGTCAGAGATAATGTTGTAGAGAGATGCTGGTGTATTATAAAAATGTTATCGAATTAAAATGCGAGCACGATCCAGCCCGAGCCATTCTATAAATATCTTATTATGAAAGGCTCAGAGATGTTTCTCTTAGCAAATTTAAAATAATCATTAGAATCCTTCAGCAGATTGCTGTTAATTGGATTGAGAATTAAACAGCTTTGTATGAGTGCAAAGTTAATTAATAGCTCATTACTTTTTAATAAGGCAAATTCATTTGGAAATAAAAGAGATGCCATGGAGTTTACCACAGATTTGAGATGAGATTGGGAATATCAGCTATTCTTTGGGAGAGAAAAGATTTCTAATTCTGTTGCCAAGGTTGGCTGGTGGTGAGGGAGATGGAAGTGAGCAGAATTGGTATTTGGCTCCTCTGGGAGCTGGAGCCCTTGAGTCCCTTGGGATGCCCTGTGCTGGGGAGGAGCAGCAGCCACAGCCTCTGACCCTCCACCTCTGGGAAGCTCTGGAGAAGGGAGGCACTGTGGAGCAAGCATGGGGACCTAAGGTGCCCCAGAGCTTTGTGGAGTTAAGTTCAATATCTGGAAAAAATAGTATTCAAAAGTGCCTCCTACATAAAATATTTGTGGCTTTTTTCCTTTCCTTAACAGCAATTTATTGTTGCAGTTTTCTGTCTGGAACTTTCTTTCTGTCACTTACCTCTGCAACATTTTGGCAAAAAATTAGATAGATGGAAGTTTGATTCTGAAGGTATAAATATATCTATATAAATAGATAAATATATATAGAGAGAGATAGAAATATATCTATAGATATCTATCTATCTACATATCTATATATCTAATAGATATATATATGTCTATCTAGCTATATATATATATATATTATAAAAGATAAAGACAGCAAAGAGGAATTTGGGATAAAACAAAGAAAAAACCAAACAGCAGAAAAAACCACAAATATTTTTAAATTACCAGATTATTTGAAACAATAAAGAAATCATTACAACTCCATACAATCATAAAATGGTTTGGGCTGGAATCATTTGATAGATTGAAAGGAAATGGCCTCAAGTTGTAACAAGGAAACAATTATTTTATTAAGAAAAATTTCTTTACTGAAAGGGTTATCAAGCACTAGAACAGGGTGACCAGGGAGGTGGTTGAATCTCCATCCCTCTTCAGCAGAACCAGCCCCTGACTCTCCTATTGCTCCTTCCTTTCTCATGTCCCACATCCTCTGCCTGCTTCCATCTGCAGCCTGCCTCCTGCTTTGACCCCTTTTCCTGTCCATGAACACCCCCAGACCTCTCATGGCTCAGATGTGCTGGTTTATTTCCACAGCAGCAAATTGGGGGATTAAGGAGCTGCGCCTCATCTTTGTCTCTGGCTCCTCACATGTGTGCCTTGTCAGCTGTGCCAGGGGAATGTTTGGTGCCAGTGATCCCAGAGGGGGACTGGAAAGCCCAAATTGCTGAATATTGGGGAGGGAGAGGATGTCTTCCCCACCAAGGAAATGGGGGAAAGGTCCTGCCCTGTGCTGCTGCAGCAGCTGGTGAATGGGGCAGGTGCCACCTCATGCCCTGGGAAAGTTTGAAGCAACTTTATCAACACTTCCCCTTACTGGCATTCAAGAAGTTTTTACGGAAGAGATCCTGTTATTATATCAAGGGCTGTTATTTAATCAACATGGATTTATGGATTAATTAGTTTAATTCTTTATTAATTGATTTCTGTATCAATTCTTTCTTTCTATTCAATTCTTTTACCTTGGGTTGATGCCAAGCTGATAATTCTGTAGTTGCTCAGGTCATTCAAGTTGTCCTTTAAAACTTAAAATAAAAAAGCCTCCACTGCAAATAAAAAACCCTCCCCTGCACTTCTCCTTTAGGCTAAGTCATAGTGTTTGGATTTTACTCAGTACATAGAAGTAAATCTCATAACTTCTTTATTTCTTTTCCTCTGCAAACACACCACAGATTTTGGAAGCTCTTGTGCTCTAGAGCTGTTTCTCCCCCATTCCACATTTGCAGGGGCAGCAGAGTTCATCCCATTCAGTGGCTGAACTTCAATTTCTCACCAAGTGTCACACCTGCACTGTTCTCTATAATCTATTGCACACTTTTGTGGATTCCAGTCTATTCTGGAGTTTAGGAAACTTTCTCCATGGATGAGGGTCAAAGTCAGAGCTGCCCTGGGGGTCAGGGCACCCCAGAGCAGACAGGGAAATATTCCCAGTGCCCTGGGTTTGCACAGTGATGGGTAGGCCAAGGACACAGTGGAGGAGAGGCAGGAAGTGAAACGAAGGTTTAAGGTCTGTTCTTGCTTTCCCATCAAGCCTCCTTTCCAAAAGAGGGAAATAAGATGAATGTTGCTCTCAAAGAGAGTGATGGTGCTGGAGATGTTTTGCCTCAAGGAAATACATTTGAATACGTGCTGGCTTAAGCAAGTGCATAATTTATTTTGAGAATAAGGCATAATTTTGTGTGTTTCGTGTGTATAATTTTAGCCACTTTCTTATTTGCTTGAATAGTCATAAAATTTTTAAAGGAATTAAAGGCAACATTAGGGTTGGGTTATGCAATGTTAGTTGTCAAAAGTTTTAATTGATTTCTGCTCTCTATTTATTAGCTAAGATTGTTTTCACACATGGGCATTTAAAGAAGGAAGCACAAGACAGGTACCCACATGCAGTGTCAGACTTCAGTTCCTGATTTAAGCATCTGGACCAGCCAATTTATCTTTCTCTTTTCAGATACTTCTGTGTCAGACACTTGTGAAATCTTGGTGTGTGAGCTTCAGTTCTGTTTTTAAGGGTGTGTATTTAAATAAAATAATGGTTTTCTTGTATTGTTTAGTGTGTTTTGGAGATGCAGAAGTTCTTTGAAAGCTGCGCCCAAAGAGCAGTGGAATTCCCCCAACAAATCTGATTCAAAATAATTTTCTCAGGATCAGATTTCCTGAGATGCCCTAGGATTTTGGGTGAGGCATAGTTTGTGCTTTTGGTTAGTAGGGAAAGGGAATTCTTTAACGTTTTGTGAGTCAATATTGAACAAATAAGTGTCTTCTGTGATGCTGTAACTGCTGCAGGTGTGTTTGTATGCAGCAAGAACACAGAGACAGATTTTGGGGGATAATTCCAGATATAAATGAACTTTACCTGTGTGCTGGCAGAGCTGCTGCTCTGCTGTGCGGGGCTTCTCCCACTTCCCTTCTGGAATGCTGCACCATGCAGCAGCAGCTGGGATACAGGGATGCTTCAGATCCAGCAGCTGTCATTTCTTTTTTCTTTTTTTTTTTTTAATTTTACTGGGCATGGCAGATAATTGGTGATTCGCAGGTCAGAAACGCTGCCCTCAAATTTTAAAACAGCAAGATCAGGAGTCAAGGGGCTCATTAAATTTTGCACTAGAATTGAGTAGAGAAACTTGCATAACTAAGCAGTTGGTTTTATAAACCAGAGGTTTGGATTCAAAATGTGCAAGGACAAACAGGGGGCAGTGTCCAAATTGTGAAGGAATGTCAGTTCTGTGTGACTCTAGCCCAGATGTGCTGTTTGATATGGCACGTCCTTCTGTCTGTCTCAGACAGACTGGTGGCTTTTTTTTAAAGATGCATTTAGGCATTCAAGGCTGAGAACAAAACAGATGCTGAACTTATCCCATCTGGAAGGGGAGCCCCTCCCTGCCTGAGCTCCCCACAGGGCTGTCTCTGCCTGGCTGAACATGTCCATTTATACCCATTTAGCACCACTGATGAGAGCTAACCTGCCTTTGATAGATTTTAGGCACTTCCATGGCATCTTATTTCTTCTCTGTTGGAGCCTTTAACTGTTTAAATGATTTTATCTGCCTTTCCTCTCCATGCAGAGCAGTTTTATCAGCACTGCTGATGCTCTCTGTGTTGTTGCATGTGGGAGCTGTGGTGCCACAGATCAGCCAGGTGACCAAGGCAGGGTGGCTGGGGTGGGTTGTGTTTGATATCAGCATCTCAGAAATACTGATTATTTAAGAATCTCGTGATTCTTAAACAGAATGCCCTGGCTGTGCTGCTGCTGTGTGAGTTCTCTATCAGCTTCGTAGGTACTTTGGAGAGGGGAGGAGAAGCTCTTAGTCCTGAACTTGCTCTGCAACCCACTCAAATCCTCATTTGGTGCTGTGTCACTCTAGGATACGGAACAACACGAGCACACACGCTGCTGTTCTCAAGGTGAAAAAAGGGAAGTTTATTTTCTGACTTTAATATTTATAGTTTTCTAAAAGTGATGACAGTGGATTGGAGGGTGAAAGTGCCACCTCTTCAATGACACTGGACAAACTAACAGTCTATCAATTTTTTTTTTCTTTTCTAAAAGCATGCAAAACAGTAAGTTATTTACATAAAGTGTGTGAGAAAGTTTGTTACAAGAATGTAAACATCAAAAGGCTTAGAAAATCTTAAAAAATCAGGGTGACAATGCTGTGTGCCAGAGCTTCCCAAGGAAAAGAGCTGCTGGATCCTCTCCAGTGGCTGGAATGAAGGACATGAGACCTGAGCAGGACCCCCAGGAGGGAGAACTTCCTGCAGGACTCTGGTTCCTCCCTCAAACACCTGAAAACAGCAGCCCAGCCCATCTTTCCTGCTGCTCCTCTCCCACCACCACCACTCTCCTCTCCATCCTAGCCTTGAATTATTCCTGGGAGCAAAACCACAAGCTCTGCCACAAGAAACATCTCATTGCCATTTGCTGTGGATAATTCAGGAGGGGTACTCTGTTGAACAGGCTTGTAACGTTCCTTCCCAAATGGCATTTACTGGTTTTGCTTGCACTGGGAAAAGAACCATGAAAAGATTTAGCATAGAGAGTTTGCTGGTGTGTGTTAGGGGGTGGGGATTAAATTAATGATCCTAAATTTAAGGATGCTACTTATCGTTCTGCTTCTATTGCAGTCTTCAAATAAATGAAATTCATGAGGTTTATTGGCTCATGGTTATAAAGCATCAATAATGTTCCCCTTGGCAGGCTTTTATAAGTGTGTGTGTGTGTGTGTGTGTGTGGTGAATAGAGGGAAATGTAATCTCCAAGTTATCAAACTGTTTTACAGTGTTCTCCTGAACTGCAGAAACCCTTGGGAATATTTATGCCTCTCCTGGGTCTTATTACCACAAAAATTATATGTGTATTTTATGGGATAGGAAATATATTGTACTCCTTTCTGGTAATAAACAAAACAGAAATATGAGCTCTTACACAGAAAAAAAATGTAGTGGATGCTTTTGGGCTGGTTTCAGTTGTTGTATCTCTTTGGGATGCTTTTCCCTAGGTTCTGACACCCTTCAGGGTGGTTCTTGGGTTCATGTGGCTCCTCCCTCTTGGGATCTCTGCTGCTCACAGTGACCCCGAGATGGGTTAGAAAGTCTCTTTTCCCAGCCCCGTGCTCGAAGAAGGACTCAAAACTCTTCAGTTCCTGTTCTCGGGGTTGTTTATTGTTTCTTATCCATAAAATTCTTTCTCTGGCCTGCCCAGGTCTGTTCAGCAGGTCAGACAGAGGCACTCTGCCCGCCCCAGGGGCGGTGTTATCTTTTTATACTAAAAACTATGTGTACATTATTTACCATCACTTCCCAATACCTATCACCTGTGTTAGACAGTGAGCTTCTACTCTAAACCAATCCAAAAGTGCCACCATCACAGCAGAAGATGGAGGCCAAGAAGAAGAAAGAGAAAGGCTGGACACACCCAGTTCCCTCCATCTTGCCCCCTGGACCCCCATTCTAAAAACCCCAAAAATCTATTTTTTCACCCCGTGACAAACTAATTATTATTGAACTTAGACTTTCTTGGCTTGCAGATCCTCATATAAGGTTGGTAATTTTTTCCATGGGTCATAATCAGAGTCACAGGTGTCTTGGGCTCTGTGTCAGGGTCTCTGAGCCCCCTGGCAGGGGTTTGGGCAATCCAGGACAGCCAGAGGGATGTCCTGAATTCTGACACCTCCCCTTTTAATTCCATGGTGTGAGCTGGGTGTTGCTGCCCCCAGGCTGTGTGACCACAGGCAGCTACCCTGGACCCTCCAGTTTGCTAAACTCAGGGCTGAGGAGACAGAGAAAGCCAAATGTTCATTTGAATTTTATTTCTCCTCCAACTAAACTGGTGCAGCAGCATGTGCAGAGTCTGCAGATCACCTGGACTCCCCTGGGAAGGAAAAAAAACTTACTGGGATGTAAGACCAAGCAGTTCTGTCATGCATTTCTTCCTCTGAGCTCTTCCCTGGGTTATGTTCATCCTGCCTCTGCCTGTGAAAGGATTGTTTCATGGTATGAGGCTACACTGGGCTTCTTGTGCCCTTTTTTACCAACTTGTTGCCTAATCTTGGACAGCTGAGGCCTCTTGGATCTGTTTGAAATGTGCTGTGTTCAGGCACCTGCTTATCCTGACAAATCTGAACCGTGGGTCTTGTGATTTATTTGCAGATATCCTGAGGGAACACAACTTCTCTCTTGTCCAAGGATGCAAGCCAATTAATAAAAGGACTTGATGTGCCCAGAAGTTGCAGAAATGGGCCTCCATAATTAATGTAGATGTAGCATCCTGTTGGAATCCCAGGTGACTCTGAGGACCAGGGTTTGGATGTTTATATCTTTGAATTTTATCCATGTGAGAGTTAAATCCTGTGTGAGGATGTAGAAGAAACCTGCTCAAGTGGTTCCTCTCCATCTGCCACAGGCCTTGCCAGGTGTGTGACCACAGAAAGCAGTGGAGTCACTTTCTCCATAAATGATAAATATGAGCATCTAAAAGGAGGCTTCAAAAAGAATATTCTCTTTTTAGCTGTGTTTGACCTGCAGTCTGCCTTTTCAGAGAAACTCAGACAACTATTTTGTCTTAAGATGGTAATTATCAATTGCTCTCAAGACTTGCACTCACTTGCAGGTTAGGAGAAAGTGGAAACAAGGGATGAGACCAATTTGCTTTAGATGAACCTTTTATTAAGGAGCTCACTTAGTTTCTGCTGTAGTGCTCAGCCATCACCAGCAGTAAGGGCTGCTCTTTTTTTTCCCTCCCTGCTGAGTTTCTCTATAAATATTGCTCAACTTCTTTCTTCCCAAGAGACCCTAATTATTTTTAGGAATTTCTCAGTGCTTTCCACACTGGAAGTGCAGCTTCACAGAGTGTGAAATGCAGTTCCTGCTCTGTCAGTGTAGAGCTGCTCTGCTTCCACACTTGCTCCCACTGCTCCTGGGCTCCCCAGCCAGCTCTGGGCTGCTCCTGGTGCTGCTGAAAGGTGCCAGCAATCCTAATTAGGAGTGCCACAGTCAGGGACTGTCACAGTCTGTCCTTATGAACGGGGTTCATGATGGTTCATAGGGGTGATCTCAGGGTGCAAAAAACCGACACGGTACGAGGGGGTTTGCAGTGATCATCAAAACAAATGCACCTTTATTGAATGACCACAGCAAAATGCGATAGAGGGATTAAGGGAGAGAAAAAGATAGAGGAAGAGAGAGACAAAAGGGAGAGAGAAAGAGAAAGAGGGGGATAGAGCTACCAAACGTAGAGACAAAGTCCTTTGGTCCAGTCCAGTCGAGGATCCGCCTGTTACGTCGGGGAGGTCTCAAAATCTCTCGCTAACTCAGAGGTTTTTATTATGATAACTCTGTTGGAAATTGTGAGTTGGGAGAAACAGCTACAATAAGGAATAGATGGAACAGGTAGTCCATGTGTCCATGTTCTCAGCAGTAGCCAGAGCCATTGTCTTCTTGGTCCAGTGGTCACACCTGCAGGCAAACATCTGGCTTTGGTCAGCTTGCCTCCCCCACACACCTGCCCCGGGCTGGGGGTTTCAGTCCCAGCCCTTGGAAGGAGCAGAGGGGCCTTTTCCCATGGGGGTTTCATGTCTCAGTCCTTGATGGAGAGGCTCCTTCCATCTCAGTCTGTCTGTCACGGTGGGTGTAAAACAGGTGAGGGTCTTCTGTGGGAGACCACCCGAAACTCAGGAGAAGTCCAGCCAGGCCGAGAGGTGGGACAGCTTCCCAGGCTGCTGTTGCAAACAGGGCACGGTGCCCCTTCTTCTACTCATTGGGCTCAGTGTAGCAAACAGCAAACAGCATCTGTGAAAACAATAACTTAGCACTGTGCTCTCAGGTCTCGGGGCCTTTGGTGTGTGTGACTTTCTCCTTTGGAGCCAGAGACTCTAGACAGGAGGGGGTTCTTCTCTTCAGTGGTCCCCAAATGACAATTGTGAGGCAGATGAGGGAAAATTCAGACAGACTCTTACAGGGACAGAGCAGGTAAGCTGGACAAACAAATGTGCAGGTGACAGTGTCATTGAAGTTGCAGGGCAACGGAGCAGGAACAGTTTGCAGATGCCAATGGGAAATTCAGCAGGGGCACAGGGCAGAGCTGTTACACTGAAAATTTGCGGGGAGAATTTTCTCAGCGACCATCAGAAGGCAGGATCTTTGCTGAATCATCAGTTTTGGATTTGCTTTTCCCCTCTGATGGATCCTGCATCCTCTCCCAGCCCTGCTGCTCTGTCCCAGGTGCTGTGCTGGCTGTCCTGACCCCTGGTGTCCCCAGCTGTCCCAGGAGCCTCATGGCCCTCAGGTGGCTGTTGGAGTGGGTGAGCTGCATGCAAGTCTGGGAATTCAGCACTAATTAAGCTCCTGGACATGAGCTGCTTCACCAGCTCCACTTAGAGGATTTGTCTAATTGACTGAGGAAATAGTTTGAAGTGGAGGAACACTTCTTTCCATTAAGGTTCAAATGAGCTGCAAATGACTGAACTTGGAAGCCTCCGTATTTCCTGAAGATAAAAGCTTTTTCAAAAATGGGAATTGAACTTTATTTTAAATCAGAAACGGATGCATTTCTATGGGGGGATGTGTTTTAAGTAATTTTCTGCATGAATTATTTGAAAGCTGCTGATGACCAGTAAAGATGGGCTGTAACTTCTCCCAGTCTGAGATTGGGCAATAGATATAATATTTTTTCTCTTATAGAATGGGAACTGATTGGGAGAGAGCAAAGACATTCCCAAGGCATAGCAAATATCTCATCATCTGAGCTGTCACTGGTGCAGAGTTATTCCCTTTATGCAGCTGCCAAGATTCACAGTATCTAGGATGTACCTTTCTGTCATCATGGAGTAGCAGAATCAAGGAGGGAATTGCAGAACCAAGATGTTTTCCTTCTGGGATGGAGTATCAGAGCAGGCTTGGAGTGGGAGGGAGGGGGCAGAAGTACCAGACTAAGCATTTGACATGAAAACAGAGGCAGGTGGATGCTGTGGAATTAGTCATGGACTGATGCAAGAGGAGACCACCATCAGAGCAGGCTCACTTTATTTTCCATGACCTTTTTGCTGTGTGATGGATTAACTCTTGAAAAAGCCCACAAAAACTACTGCTGTTTTCCTGTCCTTCTCTTTTTAAAAAATTCAGAATACAGGTATGGAACATTTTAAGGGTAAACGATGTTGTTCTACAATAAAGGAACCTTAAGACTGATTCTATGGAAATTTTAAATTTCCAGAGGCTGCAGCACTCCAGAAACCCCTCCCTGCTCTGGTGTAATTATATAAGGAACAGAACCATTCCTTATAATGTGGGTTTGTCCTAATAATATCCTTGTATTGTTTTCCCCATCTGTTCTGCAGCCATTATATTCCTGTGCAGAGCAGTGCAGGAGGAGCAGAGTCTTTATGCACAGCTAATGTGGGTACTCTGGGGGATATAAATATCATGGCTCTTCCTCTGGAAAGGGGAGCAGATGGCACCTAGCCACACACACACACTGGGATTTTCTGCACTCTGCTTTGGCGCTGGCTCAGGGGGAAAGGGAAAGAAGAAACTTTACTGTTGAGCCTGATGCCTTTTGGGGCTGCCTAAACACAGAGGTCAGACAAAGTTAAGTGTGAAAAACGCCAGTCACTTGTTTTTAGAATTTGAAAAGTTTAATAGTAATGAAATGGTTATAAAAATAGTAATACAATTAGACTAATAAAAATTTGGACAATTAGGATTTAAGACAATATGAGACAATAAAAACAAAGAGTTAAGGACAGTCTAGGCATCTCTTTCTGGGCAAAGTAAGCTGAAAAAAGGACACACGTTAACAGAGGATTAACCCTTAAAAGCAACAGCCTGTTACGTACTCATACACAATGCATAAATTCCATTCAAACACAGGATTCTGTCTGGTCAGTGTCAGCTTCTTCCTCTTAATCCTGACAGTGTCTTCAGGGCTGAGTGAAGCAGGAAGAAGTTCGTTTCTCCTGATAATGGGGCAATAAATTGTCTTTCTCTGAAAGATTTAGGTGTCCTGTGGCTACTGTCTCACTGCAAGTACCTCATTCCTTTCTTTAAAAAAAATATCCCACATACAAAGTTTCTATTTTAACTACAAAAGCTGCATTTAAACTACAAACCTACATTTACCATACTATTAAAATGTTAATGTAGCACTACTAATCAACAGAACATAACACATATAGTAAATATCTGTGTAGAGCCATATAATATGCACTTTTCACATTAGGGGACTAAAAAGCAATTATATTTATTGAAGGGCCTTCAGGTACATTGTTGGAGCTTCCCAGGGGCTACACCCAAAAATGGACCACAGGTTTTCACACTTTTATAAGTTTGGTCCATTTGCATATTGGGGGTTAATATTCCAATTACAGCTTCAGGTAATGAAGTCATTCACCCCAGGTTTGCTCCCCCAGCTCACTTTTGTTTCCATCTCTGGGCCCTGAGGCAGTGAGGTGTCCTTGACTGCCAGGCCTGGAGAGGAATTGTTGTGTCTGCCCAAGCTGGGAGAGCAGCAGCTCACACTGTGTGTGGGGTTTAGAGTTAGACACTAGAGAATTGCAGGGTTACAAATATATGGAAAATAGAAAAGCTCAAATCCTGAGGCATCAAGCCCTTCATGCTGCCCTCAGCAGCTCTGTGAGCAGGGACAGGGTGGTGGGCAGGGGGGTCCCTGTACAGGCTTTAATCTTGGACTGGGAGGGTGCCCTTGCAGCTCTGCTCCTCTCATGACCACCTCAGCCCTTCCCCATCCCTACAAAGATGAAAGGTGTTTCCTAGGGAGAGCAGTGATGCAATATTTACTCAGAAGATGGAGATGTAGATAAAAGGAGCTGCTTTGTTCTTCCCCTGCTCAGGGTGATGATGCCTTTGTCTTGAAGGATGTTAAAGGAAACTCGCTGTTCAAAACAAAGCCTAAAGAAGAAAGATAATAGGGATTGGCTTCTGGTGGGGTTTATTCAGCTTTATAGGGGTGCATCTCCTTTTTATTTAGGAGAAATACCTGCTTGGGATGAAGCTAATGTAGATCTACACTGTTAGCTTAATTCTAACTTAAAGCATATTTGATATTATATCATATCATACATATTTGATCTATCTTTCAAAATATTTCACTTCCGATTTCCTTTTATTAATTCACCTGCTAATTCAGGTTTATAACCGTGAATAAACAGGGTTTATAACCCTGTTTTTAACCCTGAACCTGGGTGTGATCATCATTCTTTGACCCCAAAGTGTTGCTGGTGGGAGCTGGTGGAATGGGATGAAAACCTGTGTGCCATTGAAAGAAATTCTGCAGATGCTAAAGAAATTCCCTGTTCTAGATTATATTTCAAGTATTCTGAGCACCGAGTTATTCCAGGTAACTGCCATTACTTAAGTTAATCTGCTCTTTTTTTATTTTTTCCCACCCAATTCCTTTTGACCATTTCCCACAGCAGGCTCTGCCTCCGTGCTCAGGGTGGGTTTTGTTCAGTTAGGCAGCAATTACAGCTCTTGAAAGCCCTTGCCTGACTCTGTAATGAGGACCTGGGAGCTCAGAGCCACGGGAGAAGCCCAACAGCCACAGATTTTATGTGTATATAGTGCTTAGCAGAGGTAGTTTTAGAGGCTTTTATCATTTGTCAAGGAAGAGTTAGGAAGGAGAAAAAAAACTCAGGATGAATGGGTACTGTCAGAAATGTCTCTGGCTGTGTAGTGAGGAGGATGCACTCAGTATTCCCTGCCATGCAGGGATCTGGGATATTTCTCCCCTGGGCCAAAACAATCCCAGGTATGAGGTGGTCTGGGAGGTGTGTGGGGGATAAACGGTGTGGGAGCATTTTCCTGTCAAGCTGAGCTGCTGGACAGACCCCAGATGGCACCCTGGGCTCTGTGGGGCGGATGCAGCTTTGGGCACTGGGCTGTGCTTCAGCAGCACCCTGGGCTCTGTGGTTTGAGTCACTAAACCAGGCTCTGACTCTGCTCTGTTTTTTTTTGGGTTTTTTTTTTATTTAAACCCTAAATTAGGGTTTAAATAAAAACTCTAATTCTAAGGGCTTGGAATTAGGGTTTTTATTTGGTGCCATGCCCGAGATGTTCTGTAAGAGCATCACTTGGCCAAGAGCAGAGAGGGAATTGGTGGTGTGCAATCCCTTGTGTGGGCTGGGGTTTGCAGGGCAATCCCTGTATGCAGTGATGCCTTGGAGTGGCTGCCTAAAGCAGAGGCTGGACAGAATTAAGAGAATAAAAAGTGGGTATTTATTAAAGACCTTCAGTAGGTCCACCTTGGGCAGCCAAAATCCTCCAAGATGCACTGTGGTCACGAGTTTTTTCACACAGGTTTGGTCTATTTGCATATCAGGGGTTAATCCTCTAATTACAGCTGCAGGTAATGAAGTAATTTACTCTGTTTGGCCCCCAATTCACTTTTGTTTCCATCTCTTGGGGTCTGAGGCAGTGAGGTGTCCTTGATTCTCAGCAGAGGAATTGTTGTGTCTGCCCAAAATGCGAAGACAGTGATCTAACACTGTATATGGAGTTTGGAGTTATACACTAAAGAATTGCAGGATCTGAAAAAATATAAAAGCTAAATGCTAAGGCATCAGCAGGAGGGCAGAGTTTCGTGTTGAGGAAGGGATTCTGTGGGATCTCTGGGGCTGAGAGCCTCAGGGGGTCAGACCTGGCTCCTGTTGGAGATGGAGCACATCCCTTATCACATCCCTTAGCAGCGTGAGGTGCCACCAGCTCTGCTGTGGAAGCTTTTCTTGGAGACTCCTGGGCAGCCCCTGCAGCTCCAGAGGTTACCCACCCAGCTGGAACATAATGTATAGGTAGTATCCTATCGAAAATTAGTTTTCCTCATGCCTAATGTCCTCAGCTCATTCATCTGTTGAAAGGAAATGATTGCAATAGCAGCTCTAAATGCCTTTAAGAGACTTTTTGTAGTTCCTGTGCAGTCACACACATCTCTCATTTTCCCCTCAAGGCTGCTAAGGAAAGGCCCAAACGACAGATCTGTGAAGACAACTAATGGGAAATGATATTGATTGTTCTTTCAGAGTGTTACTTTTTATGCCTGTGGTCTGTGTGTCAACTGCTCAGGTTGGGGCTTTACTTTTTTTAACAGGTTCTGCTGAGGGACCTTAGGGATGTTTGGAATGACAGCAGGGGGTGCAGGGAGTTGGTAGGAGCTTGTTTTAATTGACTTTAAATGCCGTGTTTGTGAGAAATAGCAGATGATAGCCAATTCCTGAGTGTCTCGTTTCTGATGTTAAGCATCTCTGGTGTAAGGTTTTTTCCTGGCCCTGAGAGGACAACTTTTAGCACTCCTGATTTCAGCCTTTTGTGTTGATGGAAGAAATGTTTTCTGATGAGCAGCCCCTGCACAGACAAAGCTGTGATATCCATCCCGTACAGTACAACTCAGAGGCAGATGCTGTTGAAAAAATTCAGCTTTTTTTCCATTTCCCAGTGGCTCTTGCATGACACTGACTCCAGCAGAGTGGCCCCAAGGCTCTCTCTGAATTTAGGCTTTGTCAATATGTCACAGTCCTCAGCATGAACAGTTGCTCTCCAAAATAAGTGTAAAACCTGGAAGTTTGGTTGTAACAATAGCAAATTCCCGACTTACGTGTTTGCGAAGGAATGAAAATGAAATCATATTGCACCTTAATAAACCCACTGAACGTCTCCTTAGGATTTTCCAGCTGTCACAGCCAGTTTACAGGGTTATCTCCAGCACCCAGGAGCACTGAGCTGTGTTTCTGATGGCAGCAAGCAGCTAAGTTTGGTCTCCAGCCTGGCTTGGCTGCATTGGCATCCACAGGTGCCCTTACAGAATTTCCTGTGTGCCTCCAAACCAGCCCTTCCCCTAAATTCATGTTCAGCAGCCTTCATCTACCTCAGATGCAGCCACAATATCAGTAGTAAATGACCCTTTGCTGTGTTTTTGTTGCTGCCAATGTACCAGAAAATCCCTGATTTTCCCTAGCCTTTATCAGAGAATTTCTCGAACTGCTCAAGAAAATATTGTGCTGTTGCACAATTAGCATAAATGTGTACAGATCTCCTGGAATATAAATCCTACATCTACTTTCAGTGGAATAAAAATGAAGTTTGTTGCCATGGGCTGCCCAGAGAGAGTAAATCTCTTCCTGGGACTGCTGAGAAGAGACCACATAGCACTTTGTTGGCTCCCTGCAATGTCATCTTTAACCAACCCCATCCCGTAACTCCAGCTGATGTTCTGTGCAGCCACTAACACTGAAAAGTTGGTGCTTCTTCACAGCCTCAGATGTTTATCTTGAACATATGTGCTGAGAAAGGAAGAAAAGAAGAAGAAAAAAAAAACCCATTTCCCTTCCTCTGCAGGGAAGGAAGAGTCGAGGCTGTTCTGGGTGGGCTGAAGATGTCAGCTTGGTTTCACATTGGGAAATGTCACAAGCATTGCTGGAGCGTGGGAGAAGTCACAATATTTGGTTCAGGGTTTTGAGGTGCTTTTTTTTTTTTTTTTCCCCTTGAAATCTCTTCTCTCTTCACCATGTGTTCTTGTGGAAGTGTCAACTGATGTTATTACACTTGGCATCCTGAACCCTAAGGTTGCTAAAAGAGAAATGTGAAGGGTGCATTTGTTTTCTCTTCAATAAAGCAGAGTTTTTTGATGTTGTAGGATCTTCAGGCAGGTTCAGCAGTGTTTGCTCGCTGCCTGGTACAGGCAGTGCTGCAGCCTTTTCTCTGCCACCAAAATACAAATGCACCAATAGCAGCATATTATTCTGAAGGGAAAAAAAAAAACTTGAAAGAAAATCAGTCCAATCTATGGCTTGTCATGTGCTTGACCTCTGCAGGAGCAGTTTAATAATAAATTAATCATAATTATTATTAATTTATATAATTAATTATATAGCAGTTTAATAAAAAAGAATTCTGGTGTCACCTTTTTCCTGTGCTTTGAGATACGGTCTCACTCTGTTTATTCTGCCATACACATCAGTGGGGATGAGGGCTCAGCCACAGCAGCCCTGGGGCTCTGGTACCCCGTTTGTTCTCTTGGCTCATGAAATTAATAATTATTATTATTAATTTATATAATTAATTATATAGCAGTTTAATAAAAAAGAATTCTGGTGTCACCTTTTTTCCTGTGCTTTGAGATACGGTCTCACTCTGTTTATTCTGCCATACACAGCAGTGGGGATGAGGGCTCAGCCACAGCAGCCCTGGGGCTCTGGCACCCTGTTTGTTCTCTTGGCTCATGCAGGAGACATTCCCTTCCTGCTGGAACATGAAAATGAAAAAGGGTGAAGGGTCTGGAGGGGCTACACGAGGAATGGCTGAAGTCACTTGTCTGGTTGAGCTGGAGGAGAGGAGCCTGAGCTCAGATCCCACCAGGATCTGCAGCACCAATCTCTGCTCTCTGTGACAGTGACAGGACCCAGGGCATGGCTGGAGCTCAGGGAAAGGCTCTTCCCCAGAGGTGCTGGCACTGCCCAGGCTGCCCAGGGAATGGGCACGGCCCCGAGGCTGCCAGAGCTCCAGGAGCTGCCAGGGGTGCCCAGGGTGGGGCTGTTGGGGTGTCTGGGCAGGGCTGGGGCTGCCCTGGGGGATCCTGGGGGTCCCTCCCAGCTCAGGACATTCCATGATTCTGTGAGGCTGCAAAAATCCATAACCTGAACAATTTGTGTGTGCGCGTATCTCTGTCTTTACCTATTTACATTAACGTCTCCTCTGCAAAGGCAGAATGAATTTCAGGGTAACAAATGGGTGAATGTTAAACACTTAAAACCAAATTAAAAATGTCTAATTGCCTTAAAACCCACCGAACCCGGGAAGTGAAAGGCAGAGGTGCCCTGGAGGGCTGCAGTGTGCAGATGTTGTGGGTGCAGTTGTTGGCTGGGGCGGGGGGCTGCATCTGGCCCAGGTGGGCTGTGAGAGCCCCAGTGTTCCCCAGCAGGCTGCCCAGACAGGCAGGGCTGTGTTCCCAGCCCCAGCTGCTCAATGCCAGCGTTGTTGAGGAGCAGCAGTGGCAGGGATCCAGGGGAAACCTTCCTGGGGCTGCCAGAGCTGCTGGGATGGCTGCTGCCAGCCTCCTGCATGCAGCTGGGGGGCACTGGGGGCTTCAGGCTGTGCCCCACAGGCTGTGTGTGCTCTCAGAGGTTTGTTGGGGGTGAATGTTCTCATCCTCATCACATGCAGCCTTTCTGTTGTCTGAGTGTAATGGTATATTGTGTCTGCTTATGGTTGGTAGTGTAAAAAACTTCAATCACTTGTTTTTAGAATTTTAGAAGTTTAATAGTAATAAAATGGTTATGGAAATAGTCATATAATTAGTGTAATAAAAATTTGGACAATTAGAATTTAGGACAATGTGAGACAATAAAAACAAAGAGTTATGGACAGTCCAGGTATCTTCTTCTGGGCAAAATAAGCCCAAAAAAGGACCCACGTTAACAGAGGATTAACCCTTAAAAACAATAACCTGTTGCATATTCATACACCTCATACATGATGCATAAATTCCATTGAAACACAGGATTCTGTCTGGTCAGTGTCAGCTTCTTCCTCTGAATCCTAACTCAGCTGAGCAAGGCAGGAAGAAGTTCATTTCTCCTGATAATGGGGCAATAAATTCTCTTTCTCTGAAAGATTCAGGTGTCCTGTGGCTGCTAGCTCTGTGTGAGTCCTCTCTTTAAAAAAAGTATCCTACATAGCATAGTTTCTATTTTAACATTTTGTTATAACCTCAAACTATATTTAGCACCCTACTTAAGAAAATTTACACAGCATTACTTTCTAACACAACACGTGCAATATTCATTTTAATATTTGTGAAAAGCCAATCATAAAATACGCATTTTTCACAGTAGGGATTTGTTTCTTTTCCTCTTGCCTCGAAACTTCATAACCTTGTTTTTTGTTATGTGCTATCAAACCATCTCTTTCATTTAAAACTATGAACATAAAGTAATTATAATCTGTTTTATCCCATTATAGATTTGTGAGCACTATGCTAATGGTGCAGAATGTCCTTTTAATCTCTTGTTTAAAGTTTGAGTTAATCTTTTATTTATATATGTACAGACTCAAAAAACCCTAAGCTGTTCCAACACCCCTCTCTCTGTAGCAAGCACTGTTGAATTTCTTTTTGCATGCAGTGTGTGTAGCTGCAGATCTGTGTGATCATCACTGCAAAGCAGCTAAATGACTTAAGGGAGGTTTCCTGCCTCAGGAACGTGGGTTTACCTTGTGTGCTGCATAAAGAGAGTGTCTGCCAGCCCTTCCAGTGTTTCATGGCTTCTTGTCATGATTAAACCCCACAGAACAATCAAGGCCCACACAGATGCTCACTCAGCCACCAGTGGGGTGGGGAAGAGACTCAGGATGGGAACAGTGACAGTTTCTGAGGTAACTGAAGGCAGTTTAATGGGGAAAGCAAAAGGTGTGCCCACAAAGCCAGCAAGGAGCTCATTCCCTGCTTCCCATGGCTGGGCAGCTGTTCAGCCATCCCCATCCAGGGGAGCAGGGCTCCAGCACACTCAGGGGTGACTCTAAATGTCCCCCTCTTCTTTCTCTTCCTTCCAGTTTGTTTACAGAGTGTGATGTACACAGTCTGGAACATCCCTGGGGTCCCTGGTGGTCACCTGTCCTGGCTGTGTCCCCCCAGCCCCTCCCCAGCATGGCCATAGGAAAGGCCAGGGCTCTGTGCAAGCCCTGCTCAGCAACAACAAAAACATCTGTAATTATCAACCTGTAACAGATATCTGTAATATCTATTTTACAGGTATTTTACAGAATAGATATTTGTAGTATCTGTGTTATCTATCTGTTCAGCACAAACCCAAACCCCAGCCCCAAACCAGCCTCTGGGAAGGGAATTAATTCCACCCCACCTGAGACCAGCATACTTCAGTGTATAAATCCATCACTGACCATGAGCAAGGTGTGTTCAACTGTGTTAAACATTTTTCATTTTTGAAAGCAAAGGTGTACACACAAAGCCAGCAAGGAGCTCATTCCCTGCTTCCCATGGCTGGGCGGCTGTTCAGCCATCCCCATCCAGGGGAGCAGGGCTCCAGCACACTCAGGGGTGACTCTAAATGTCCCCCTCTTCTTTCTTCTTCCCCCCAGTTTGTTTGCAGAGTGTGATGTACACAGTCTGGAACATCCCTGGGGTCCCTGGTGGTCACCTGTCCTGGCTGTGTCCCCCCAGCCCCTCCCCAGCATGGCCATAGGAAAGGCCAGGGCTCTGTGCAAGCCCTGCTCAGCAACAACAAAAACATCTGTAATTATCAACCTGTGAGAGATATCTGTAATATCTATTTTACAGGTATTTTACAGAATAGATATTTGTAGTATCTGTGTTACCTCTTTGTTCAGCACAAAACCAGCCTCTGGGAAGGGAATTAACTCCACCCCAGCTGAGACCAGCACACTTCAGTGAATGAACCCATCGCTGACCATGAGCAAGGTGGCTTCAACTGTGTTAAACCAGTGACACTGTTAAAATCAGTGCTTTAATTGCTTTCTTCTCTTACCTGCTGTAGGATTGCTGTGCCACTCATTGATTTCTAGTGGAAACTGTAAAATGGGAGTGGGAAAAGATACTGGGGACAGTCTGGGGAGAGGAGGGAAGCTTTGGAGGCAAGGAGAGCTTGCAGGGAGAAGTCAGGCATTTTTCCCTGATAAGCTGGCAGTTAGAGGGATGTGCAGGTGTGATCTGCTGTGCCTCTCAGTCAAGTTGAAGAATCAGCAAGCAGGGGAGCTGTAGGTGATATTTTTTAGCTGACTTGTGAAATGTCTGGTTTTACACCCAGTTTTTGGAACCACGAGAAAGGAATTTGTAGCAGAGATTGTAGCCTGTGAATGGTTAATCTCATCTCCTTTTAAACTTGAACTCTAAAATTGAAACAGACTGCAATAATGCTTACATTGGGCTCTGCTGAGTTTATGGCCAAAGTGAGTTAATGATATAGTCCTTTTCTGCCTCCTCATCACTGCCCTCATTCCCAGAACACTTCATGTGCCTGTTTTGATTTTCTTTCAAAATCAAAGACATCCATACTGGGCGGCACTATGAAGTCTCCATAATAAACAACCACTAAGGGCTGACACAAAGTCATTTTCCATAGTGAGAAAAGTCAAGGTCTGTAGCAACCTTGTGACAAAAGCAAATCTAGCATCAGCTATTCAATTTAGCAACAGCCAGCAAATTGGAAATGTGCAATCAAAAGAAAAGGTGACTGACTCTGCCAAGGAGGGTGGGAGTAAATGGCAGATGTTAGAGTTGAGTATTGACAAACATGGGATGGCCTCTGTGCTCCTGGGGATGGCTCCTGGTGCCTTTGGAAGTGATGCTTTCCAAAACTGCTGGGATCACCAAGTCAGAGGAGGAGAGGAGATGGGAATTGTGCAGCGACACAGCAGAGAGGGGCACAGGGACTTCCCCCTGTTCCACAGAGAGCTCCTGGTTGAAATACTGGTTTGGGTGGAAGTAAACACTTCAGAACAAGCAAATCTTGCTGTCTGAGGGGAATTTATCAAGAGCTCTCCGCACTGTAATCGGGTTATTAATGTTCAGTGGGTCCTGACACATCAAAGGGACTTGTATGTCTGAATGCATCTTAGTGCAAAGCAAAGCCTTTCCAGGGAAAACTCAACAGGGAAATTCTTCAAAAGGGGGAAATTCAGCCCAGGTCAGCCTGTCACAAAGCAGCCAAGGCTGTTACAGCTTTTCCAGAGGAGTCTTGGGCTCAGGTTTCAAGGCTTGCATTTCTGCTCTGGTTCAGTCCCCACTGTGAAAAACGCCAGTCACTTGTTTTTAAGATTTTAAAAGTTTAATAGTAATAAAATGGTTATAAAAATAGTCATATAATTAGAGTAATGAAAATTTGGACAATTAGGATTAGGACAATATGAGACAATGAAAACAAAGAGTTACAGACAGTCTGGGTACCTCTTTCTGGGCAAAATAAGCCCAAAAAAGGACCCACGTTAACAGAGGATTAACCCTTAAAAGCAACAGCCTGTTGCATATTCATACACCTCATACATGATGCATAAATTCCATTCAAACACAGGATTCTGTCTGGTCAGTGTCAGCTTCTTCCTCTGAATCCTAATTCAGCTGAGCAAGGTGGGAAGAAGTTCATTTATTCTGATAATGGGGCAATAAATTCTCTTTCTCTGAAAGATTCAGGTGTCCTGTGGCTGCTACCTTGGTGTGAGTCCTTCCTTTAAAAAAAGTATCCTATGTAGCATAGTTTCTATTTTAACATTTTGTTATAACCTAAAACTATATTTAACACAGTACTTAAGAAAATTAATACAGGATTACTTTCTACCATAACACATATAATATTAATTTTAATATTTGTGAAAAGCCAATCATAAAATACGCATTTTTCACACCCATCAATGCTGTCACACTGGGACAAGTCTGTAAGATCAGTGATATTAATGATTTCTCCTTAAAAATATCCTGGTTATTCCCTTTCCATTATTGGAGTGGCTGTGTTGGTTCTCTTGGGGTGGCCCCATGGGAGTGTGCCAGGAGCTGGGGGAGGCTGCACTGTCCCAGTATGACACGAAATGAGCAACACACACTGAGATGTCGAAGGTAAAAAAGGTGTTTTTTATTTAGGACTTTGATATTTTTAGAAGTTTAAAAGTGACCATGGATTGGAGGATGAAATTGTTACTTCTCCAACCACAGTGGTTGAACTAACAGTGTATTAAATTTCTCCTCTTCTAGAAAGGAATGTAAACCAATCATTATTTACATGAAAAGTGCGTGAGAAACTCCATTACAAAAATGTAATTAATTATCCTTTTAATAAAATAAAATCCTCCTCATCATTTCTCCCCAACACCAAACAAAAATATCACCAATAAACCCCCAATATGCCAATGGACCAAACTTACAAAAGTGTGAAACCCATGACCTGTGATCCATTTTTTGGCTGGATCTAGGGGGGTTTCATCTGCCTGAAATGCACCTGAAGGTCCTTCAATAAATAGAAGTGCTTTTTATTCCCTGTATTCTGTCTGGCCTCTGTTTTTAGGTAGTCTCAAAAAGACATTAATGGTCTTTAGGATCGAAAAAGTGGAACTGTTAGTCCTTGTGTGCTGGAATGGGGTTTTTAAGTTGTTTTTTTAAATTGTTATTAACAGATGGCATTTCTAGGAGAAAGGTTAACAGGAGATAATTTGAGCTTTACTTTTAAAGACAGAGAAATCTCATGTCCCACGCAGAATAAGTGCAAGGAAGATGGACAGAAAGATTTAGCAAAGCTTTCATAGCATTAACGTCTGATACATCTATTTATTATGCTTATTACTCGATTTTGTCAAGTGGCAAAGACAGTAAAAATTCTTTATCAAGCATTTCCAGCACACCATTAACTTCTTTAGACCTTGTGAGTGTTGTGCAGCACTTATGGCAGAGGCACTCTGTAAATCACCATAAAAAGAACACTAAGTCTGGAGGTGGATAAGCATGATTATTCAAATAGGGAATAATTTTGGTCAAGTAAAATGCTAAGGTTTTTTTTCTTTTTAAGAAACAAAGTCTCTAGAGAATCTTCTGTCTCTTGTATAAATTTAGCAGAGAAGATTATCAGTTGATTTGCCTCTGCTTCATGCTCAAGTATGCAAAGCTGCTGAAGAGTTTTTGCCTTAAACTTCCCTGGGCTTTTTTGCCCTAATTTTTTTCTGTATTTCCAATTAAGCTGTATGTTGTTAAAAAGAAAAGAAGTTACATATTTTTTCCTCTTTTTTCCCTGAAAAATAATTTTCTCTTCTGCTGGAACAAATCCCCAATGCAATCTCCCTGCAGCCTTTATTGAGACAAAATTACAATCATTTTTCTGGAAGTATTTTTCACTCTGGAGTTAATGTGGCCTCTGCAGAAGTCAAGGATACACACTTGATGTGATTATTATAACATTCTTCTGCCTAAAAATTCAAATGTGGAACACTTACAAGAGTTTATAGTGTAAGAAAACAACGTATTTGTGTTTTATTTTCGATTTGGGGGGTAATTCCACTGCAGTTAAGCCCAGGTGAAGGAATGGGTGCTGGGGTCGGGGTGTGGATGGTTTTCCTCTTGCCAGGAATGACTGAAGAGCAGTGCCCAGGCACCCTAAGCAGACACTGAAGGGTTGTTTTGGGGCCCAGGGTTGCTTTTATCCCTCAGGTCTGATGCTGCTCTGCAGGATTTCAAAATCTCAGCCAATTTGTTGAGATTTTTCCCTCAACCATTGACACCCCAACTGCAGGAGCTGGGAAATCAGCCTCTGAAACTGCTTTATTGCTGATCTCTAGGGCTGAAGTGGTGGATGGAAGGGTTAATTGTGCATCCATGTTATTGTTGAGGAAAAAGGGGTGGTGGGCAGGGCTGAGGGACATGGCAGAGGGGCAAGGCTCAAGCTGTGCCTGAACTGAGGAGTTTTACCAGATAATGGCTTCATGTTCCCCTCCAGCCACAGCACTTTAGTTCCCAGGTGTGGGCGTTTCCCATAAACCTGGAGCTGATCTATCCCTGGGAATGGTAGAAAGAAAGGAGGAAAACTGCTCTTTCTTAATGCACATTTTGAATTTGGCCTGTGCTGCCTGGGGTGGCAGGGTGGTGAGATTCCTACAAAGGCTGAGCCAAGGGATATTTTCTCAGTGTGGGACTCGTGTCTGCTCTGTCCCCAGCTCTGTGTAGCCCTGGCAGAAGCTGCATCATCCTCAGTGTGATCCTCCCTGCCTGGGGCTCTCTGGGGAACCTGGAGAATTTCCCTGCCACCATTGAGCACTTGGACTTTTAGATTCTCAGGCTGGAACTTTTGAGCCTCTTGACTGCAATGAGGGTTTGTTAAGAATAAAATAATAGGAAAAGCAGGGCTGCAGTTTCAGGTGTTGGCGCTATCAGATTTTTACCTGCTTTAAAGACACATAAGGACACTGCATTTCTGTGCTCATGCAACGTCTTAATGTTGTTTTAAGATGCTTTCAAGAGTGTGACAGTAGATATATTTCATTAGCTATCTGTAACAAATACCCAGTGATTTACATATTACTATCAAACATCAGTATGCAGAGGAAAATTAATTACTGCACACAGCACTCACAGGCAAAGGCAGGGCATTTTCTTGATAATTACAGTATTACTGCAGAGGAAATACATTGCTCTTCATCTGACAATGTAATTTATAGCATCTCTGGAGCAGTTTGACTGCTGTACTTCTGTTGCCAGGATGATTTTCTGGGTGGTGCTGAGCAGCTGTGGCTCCTCAGAGCCTCTGGAAACCACACCAGCAGTACCTGCAGTTTGTGTTTCTCTTTGATTGGTGAGTTGCTGAATTTTGGGAGTTGGGAATAAAGCAAATATGTTTTTTTTTTTTTTTTGTTAAACTCCCTGTTCAACTGAGAGAGAGAGAAGGACAGACAACATAAAATCCAGAAATAAAAACCCCCAGTGCAAATTTCTGGTGCCAGGTTTTTTGACAGGTTAGTCACAAGAGTCATCAATTTGAACATTTTGGCAGAACCTCAGCTGAGGACACACAGCTTTAGCCTTTCTGCTCTGACAGGATGTGCCATGAGGATTAAATATTAAATGTGCCACTGAAGGAATGAAGTCTTTCTCTCTGTTTTTGTTGTCCACCCTCTGTTTTCTGGCTGATGCAGTGTCCAGTTCTGCAGCTCCTGAAGCTTTTATCCCCCTGTCCCATTGGTGGTCATCAGCCTTTGGCCACCCTAGCAATATCAAGAGAGAGCTTGGTGATTGCTTCAGTGCTTGGAAAACAAAAAATTAAAACAAAAATTAAAAAAAGATTCCAAACAAATGGGACCTTACCACAGTCCTTCCTGTGTTTCTGAATTGGTGACCAAAGCTTGAGTGTTTTGGACAAACTTCCATGTTTTCTTAATTCCTGGGGGAGTTACTTTGCTTTTAGTTTAATTCACTGTTTTTATAACTCCCACTTTTCTGCTCCTGTTTGTCAGGGGCATTCCTTTACCAACAAAAATTACCAACCAAAACATTCCCCCCAAACCACACTTGATATGCTTTGTTGGTCAGATCTGTGAAATTTTAAAGCCATGGCACTATTAATTAGTGCCATTAAGATTATGTAGTCTCATCATATTTAAAGCTAAGCCTCAGGTAATAGTTAATGGTGCTGCAAAGTATATTAATAAAATTACTTGTAGTAATTAAGGGAGAAATGGAGGAGTGTGAGAGAGGATTGGAGTGTTAGGTTAGGAGGGAATGGGAATGCAGCCCAAAGGGCTTCTGGCTGCTGGGGCCATCCTAACCACTGTGTGTGGCTGGTCAGGGGGGACACTGGGCTTTGGGAGCTGGGGGAGAGCATCCTGTGCTCCTCCCTGTGCTGGGAGAGCATCCTGTGCCCCTCAGTGTGTTGGGAGAGCATCCTGTGCTCCTCACTGAGCTGGGAGAGCATCCTGTGCTCCTCACTGAGCTGGGAGAGCATCCTGTGCTCCTCAGTGTGCTGGGAGAGCATCCTGTGCTCCTCAGTGTGCTGGGAGAGCATCCTGTGCTCCTCAGTGTGCTGGGAGAGCATCCTGTGCTCCTCAGTGTGCTGGGAGAGCATCCTGTGCTCCTCACTGAGCTGGGAGAGCATCCTGTGCTCCTCACTGAGCTGGGAGAGCATCCTGTGCTCCTCCCTGTGCTGGGAGAGCATCCTGTGCTCCTCACTGAGCTGGGAGAGCATCCTGTGCTCCTCACTGAGCTGGGAGAGCATCCTGTGCCCCTCACTGAGCTGGGAGAGCATCCTGTGCTCCTCAGTGTGCTGGGAGAGCATCCTGTGCTCCTCACTGAGCTGGGAGAGCATCCTGTGCTCCTCACTGAGCTGGGAGAGCATCCTGTGCTCCTCAGTGTGCTGGGAGAGCATCCTGTGCTCCTCACTGAGCTGGGAGAGCATCCTGTGCTCCTCAGTGTGCTGGGAGAGCATCCTGTGCTCCTCAGTGTGCTGGGAGAGCATCCTGTGCTCCTCAGTGTGCTGGGAGAGCATCCTGTGCCCCTCACTGAGCTGGGAGAGCATCCTGTGCTCCTCAGTGTGCTGGGAGAGCATCCTGTGCTCCTCAGTGTGCTGGGAGAGCATCCTGTGCTCCTCAGTGTGCTGGGAGAGCATCCTGTGCTCCTCACTGAGCTGGGAGAGCATCCTGTGCTCCTCACTGAGCTGGGAGAGCATCCTGTGCTCCTCCCTGTGCTGGGAGAGCATCCTGTGCTCCTCACTGAGCTGGGAGAGCATCCTGTGCCCCTCACTGAGCTGGGAGAGCATCCTGTGCTCCTCAGTGTGCTGGGAGAGCATCCTGTGCTCCTCACTGAGCTGGGAGAGCATCCTGTGCTCCTCACTGAGCTGGGAGAGCATCCTGTGCCCCTCAGTGTGCTGGGAGAGCATCCTGTGCTCCTCAGTGTGCTGGGAGAGCATCCTGTGCCCCTCAGTGTGCTGGGAGAGCATCCTGTGCCCCTCAGTGATCTGGGAGAGCATCCTGTGCCCCTCAGTGTGCTGGGAGAGCATCCTGTGCTCCTCACTGAGCTGGGAGAGCATCCTGTGCTCCTCACTGAGCTGGGAGAGCATCCTGTGCTCCTCAGTACCTGGGCTGAGGATGATGCCTTGGAGAGGCTACCTAGAACAGAAAATAGACAGAGTTAAAAGAATAAAGTAGGTATTTATTGAAGGCCTTCAAAGGATACACCTTGGGCAGTGCAAGAGCCTGGCTGAGGCTACACCCAAGATAGATAAAAGTCAAGAGTTTTTTCTATTTGGTCTATTTGCATATCAGGGGTTAATTGTCCAATTACAGCTTCAGGTAATGAAGTCACATTCCCCCAGTTTGCTCCCCCCAATTCACTTTTGTTTGTACTTTTTGGGCCTGAGGCTGCAATGATGCCCTTGGCTCCCATCTGGAAAAGGATTGTTCTGTCTGACCAAAATGTGAAGAGAGCTTACTGACTCTCTACATGGAGTTCAGAGTTATAGACTGATGCAGGATCTAGAAAATATAAAAGCTAAAAGCTTCAGGCAAGGGAGAGCATCCTCTGCTCCTCACTGCCTGTGCTGGGCACTCGTGTTTGCACAGAGGCAGCGCAGGGGTGGATTGACCCCTAAGTGTAAAGTAAGTAAGAAAGGATGGATTTAATTCTCTTCATTAACTCAGAAGAATTAGTCATGGATCGTTTGCAGTGCTTCTGCTGCTGTAGAGAAGCAGTGTAAAGACCTGAAGATTGATTCCTGCTGCTGTTTTGAAGGAAGCATCTCAAGGAGTTGTGTTCTCAAAGCAGCTCCAGATTTGGACATTTTGTGTTATCAACAGCCTCTGGCCCCTCAAGTCACACATGACTGAACTTTGACTTGGAGCACAGCTCTGACAGTCACTGCTCCATTTTGTGTCCATTCTTCCTTCTGTGCATGCAATTGGGTGCTCATTTACAGCGAATCACTAAAATCAAACAGGTTTTAACAACCATGGAAAGGTTGCATCTCTTGCCAGTCCGTTTGTTTATATAATTGATTATATCATATGTAATTTATTGCATCAGCTAAAGGTGGAATTGGGCAGAGTGCAGATGAAAAGACACCTCTGTGCCATGCTGTAAAGCCCAAAGCATTCCCTCCCAGCCCTGTGGGCATTTCTGCCCCTTACAAACATCCCTGCACCTGCTCATCCTCCCCTCAGCTGGAAGGAAGAAAAGCTGGAACCTGTACTGTGCTTTTCTTTCCCTGGCTTCAAGCTGTGGCACTAACTGCATTCCTGTAATCAAATGTTAATAGAAAAGGTAAAATATTGTCTTAGGCTCTCTGTATTTGAGAGAAAAGGAGAATTGAATGGTGGTTAATGGCTTGAGAAGCTGCATGGCCCCTTTGCAATCCCCTGCCAAGCACAGGACTGTGCTAAATACCAAAACCTCAAGGACTGCAGCTTTTTACTTTCCTTTTGGAAGTTCTTCTTTGTATTTAAATGAATTTGATCTTTCCTCCTGATACAATGGGAATAGTGAATAAAAGCAGGTCTCTCTGACAGTACATGAATATCTATGCTTGCTGAATTTCCAAGCCATGTTTCTCTGTTCTGTTGCTTGTTGGTATTTGTAGCTTCTTCAGATAATTTTGTTGAGGGTTTTTTTTGCTGGCTGCTTCAGAACAGGCAGGAAAAAAAACCCACCCAAAACAAAACCAAAAAAACCCAATCAATCCCAAAAAAAGGGAAATGAAAGAATAATGACCATTGGAATTAATTCTAGATGCCCATCAACCACTGCTCAGCCTTAAAGGAACACTGAGGGGAAAAGAACTTTCAATGAACAATTCAAATATGAATTAAATCACAGTTTTAAATAAAAACTGTTTGGATTTATGAATCAATTATTTTATGGTAGAAGATGTGTTAACTTCTAAGTGAGTTTCTCAGTGGAAATTTGAGGACAAGTTTGAAGACAAGCAAGCAACTTCCCTCTTGCACTTTAAAGGAAACAGAGGATGCTTTTCTCATGGCCCATAAAAAAATCCTGGTACTTGGATTGCAGTGTCTGAACTGTCTTGCAGTGTTTTCCTTTTGGATTGGAGAAATTGCGGCTTTATTTTGCTCTGATCTCTTCCCTGCCTGGGCCTTGGAAGCTGCTGAGCTTTTGGATAAAAGGCTTGAGCTGCATCTCCTGCATTCCCACATTCTGCTGGATCCTCAGAGCTGGAATGGGGTCTCCACAAAGGGCTGCTCCTGCCAGGAGAGGGGAGCTCAGGAGGAAAACATTCCTTCATATCAGGCTGACTTGCCGCTTTGAGGGCTCAGAGAAGTGATTCTGAAATATCCAAATGTGTCATTTTGATTAAAAAGATGATCAAACCAGAGCCTGACAAGTCCTATTTCAGAGGTTAAAAGAAATTCAGCTCTTTACTCTGATTTGGAATGCAAATATTTTCATGTTTGAATTTTTTTCTGACCCAGAAATTTTGAACTTAATTCAACTTCTATTATAGCCTGACAGAAATCTCCAGTGCCTTTGATTCTTCTGTTCTGTTGCAGCGAAATGTTAAATTAAAATGAGAATGGCTTTGGTTTATCCAAATGAGAAATTCTTCATCAAACTTTGGTCTCAGAGCAAACCATCAATGTGAGGGCTTCCCAATATAGATCTGTTGCCTCTTTGGAGATGCAGTTAGAGCAGAAAACATCATCCAGATTGTGTTATCCTTCCCCTGCAGTGGGCTGGGGGAGCGTGGCTGCTCAGCAGGCACAGGAGCAGCAGATGGAGAGGCTCTGGGCTGTGTATTCACTCGGGTCCTTGTCTGTCTGATGGCTTTGGGGCACATAAATCCCTTCTACGTTCTTCATTTGCAGAGTGCAAGGATAGACCTTGGCTCTGAAGTGTTTAATGTACTGATCTTTCTGCAGACATTTGCTGCTACCACAGAAAAATGTGCAAAAGGCAGATTTCAGCTTGTTTTCCTTAAGCTTGTTCGTTTTAGGGTGGAATTTAAAAACTGCTTGATGTGGTTTAGGTTTTATTTCCCCATGGAAGCCTGTGCCAGCTTTGTCCCAACTGGAGCTAAACTTTGCTTGTTAGAAATCTCCACTCTTCATTCCCTTTAGTTACATAAGGAAAAAAAAAAGGTAAATAATAAAGGAAAAAAATTAAGGAAATAAAAAAAAAAAAAAAAGGAAAAAAAAGGTAAAAAAACCATAAGGGAAAAAACAAGTAAACAGTAAAAAGCAGTTTCCTTTTGATGTTTCCAGTAGTGTTATGTAATAATAGATGTTAAAAAGAATTATTTCTCCACTTCTTTGGGAGGGCTGACTTGGGCAGTGGGTGGCAGAGGAAGGTGTGTGCATCAGGAGATTGCTGAGTGGGCATTTTAGTAGCTGATTCATGGCACTGGGAGAAACATCCATTGCACTTCCTGCAGTTAATGCAGGGAGCATGGGAATGCTGGCCCAGGCAGAGCCTCCTCAGAGACCCTGAGTTAAAAGGAATTTGTCTGAGATCAGCAGAGAGATGGAAAAAAAAATTATAGATGTGGTGAACAGAGGGATCATTGCTTTCTCTCTGCTCTGCCCACAACCTGTGCTGCTGTTCTTACCAAGCAGAATAAAGTTTGGGATGAGGTTTTCATTAGGAAGGTTAGAAAAATGCCAGTTTGCTGTGTCTCTCCAAAGTGACTGCTATGGATCATAAAGAATGGAAATGAAGAGCATCCTGCCTCTGTTCCACCACCACAGCTGCTCCATGTGCAGAATTACTCTGGATGGAGGAGAGGGCTTTTGGCTTTTAAATTGAAGTTGCTGTTTTGATCCTGGATAACCTCTGAAAGGCCCTGCCCTCTGCCAGCTCTCCTGTGGCTGTGTGGGAATGATTTACTGGCTCCTTTATCCTCATTTCAAAATAAACACACCTGTTCAGTGCAACTCTGCATTCAGACCTGGGATTTTACCTCTAGAGATGGGTTTTTTGCTTTTCAAAGTGCATGTTCCACCTTGATTTCCTGCTGGTCCTGCCCCTACAGATGGATGGCTGTGTTCAGTGCAGGCACATTGTGCTTCTGTGTGGCCACAGCTCTCTTCACAGAGAGCAGCAGGCACAACTTTCCCAAGGATTTCTCCTAGAGAAAGGCAGTGAGAAACCTCAGAGAAGAAGAGAAAACAAGTCTTATCTCCATTTGCTGCTCCTGCTGTTGTTTGGCACACGTGGAATGTGTTGTGGAGATTGTTTATCACCAGCCAGGGTCTCTGTACAAATCACAAACAGGACAGGACTGCTGGAACGTGCCTTGAGCTGTTTTATTTTTCAGCATCAGTCTCATTACATGGATATGACAATGGGAAGATGCCACCAGCTCACATCCCAGGCAGCAGACCAAGAACTTAATGTTACAACTCACTTTATAAGTTTTTTGACCAATCCCACAAAGCAAAAGCACATTGACAGTAGTTCTATCCAATCACTATAAGCACAGGTACCTTTGGTTAAACAATGCTTGCTTATTTCAAATACAACACCTGCTTGTGAGCCTTAAAACACAATGCACAGAGCTCCATTATTAAGCTTCAAACTTCCTAATATCTCACTAGATAAACTTTTCTGTAGCTTAGAGAGTTATTCTAGACAAGTGTTACTACACAGACCATTGTTCTATTTGTCTTTGCTTTTCTACTTTTTAAATATTTTTTCTGCTGACCAATCTCATGGCTGCTGCTTAGCTCTACTCACAGTTCTGCTTTCTGAGGCCTGCCTTTTGCAGCTTTCCCAAAACTCTCTGATTTTATAGATTCCCACAACTGTTTACCCAAAATGATTTGTTAATTGGACCCTGCTGCTGTTTGGATTGCTTGGCCAGTTGGGTCAAAGCTGTGTCTTCACTATCTGCAGGGAGTCACGGGTTTTTCTGTAGTATTTTAGTATAGATTTAATATAGTATTAGTGTAATATAACCTAGCTTAATAAAGCAATTGTTCAGCCTTCTGGAACCATGGAGTCAGGGCACATCATTCCCTGAATGGATTCTTCTGGAACTCCATGGAAATGCCTGGGGCTGCCTTTGGTGCCTGCCAGGCAGCAGGTGACAGCCAGCCCACTCCAGCTCTGGCCAGGGACTTGCAGATGACTTTGTGTGGCTGCTTTTCTTCCTTCAGGTGAAACAAAAGGCAGCTAAAGCAGTGAGAAAGGCATTTTTCCTTTCCTTAATGCAAACAAGAGGCTGTGTGGTGAGAGCGAGCAGGAGCCATCAGTCCTGGGGAGGAGATGTGGGCTCAGAGATCTGAGCTGAGCTCTAACCTAGATGGGATGAGGTGTGTGTGTGAGGTAGAAATATGTCTGTAATACACCACAGGAAATTTTCTCTTGCAATTTGCAGCTTGCAAACTTTTTCTTGGATTATTTGGAAGAGGACCAGGCCAGACACTGCTCATTCCAGCTACTTCTGAGCTCTGAATTTCACTCAAGAGCCCAAAACAACCTTGTGTTTCCTTGAAAACGCTGCCCTGTATGGAAATTCACTCCCTCACTGGCATCTCACCAGCTGCCATCAGGAAAATCAGGTTTCAGGCACAGGGAATGCCTGCTCTATATTCTACTTGCACTTCCAAGAACTTCCCCCTTTTAATGGCCAGCTTGGGCATTATGAGATCCATATGTTTGTGTAGACTGTCTAGGAGCTTTTAGACTTGTGAGGAGAAGCTCATGAGCTAAGTTTGGAGCCATTAAACCACAGCTCTTCTCCTGAGAGAAATTTTCCTGAAACAAAAATTGGATTTGATCAAGATGTTCCTGTTTGCATTGCAGCTTTCATTCCCTGGAGGGTTATTTCATTAACATATGACATCTGCTGTGGATTTGGAGAGGTGATATTGAAAGTAGAGGTAAAGGAAATAGGGCAGATATAACATTCCCTTATGGGCTGGGAAGGAATTGGGCATTAAAGGGCTCTAAAAGATGGAGAGGAGCTTGGTGCGCTTATAGTGAGAGAGAGGAAGACGTTGATGTTTGGAGCATCCTGTACCTGAAAGGCATCTTGAGTCCTTTCCTCTGATTTTGGGGCATTGAACTGGGAGGAGCTGGTTTTGAGGGTTCCAAGGTCTTTTCCTTCCAGATGGTATTGAATAACAGAATTGCTGAGGTTAGATGGTGTCTCCAGAGATCCTTAAATGTTTTCTCTGTCCTCAAAGCAGGGTCAGCTGGAGAAGGTTGTTCTGGGCCTTGTCTAATTTTAAATATCTCCAAGGGTGGAAACTCCGCAGCTTTTATGAGCAAATCTGTTTTAGTGTTCAATCAAGGTTGTGATAAAAATTAATTTTTATGTTTAAATGGGAATAACAGCAGTTCACCTTTTCCTCCTCTTGTCCTTTCACTGGACACCAGTGAGGAGAGAGTTCCTCCATCAGCTCTGTTGTCTCTTTTAGGTGAGCCAGCTGTACCTGTAACACTGCTGCTCACAACAGCTCCTTTAGCACAATTTCTTGGTCTCTTCATCCTTTCTCGATATTTTGCCTAAATTTGTCTTTTTTCCCCCTTAGCTGTTGTCACACTCAGGGGCTCTCAGACTTTCTCTCACCATTAGCTCACCTTTGATTTCTCGCCGCCTGCTGTTGGCACAGGCTCCTGTATCTCCCTCAATACATCCCCTCATTTCGGTGAAACTGTGGTCAAACCACAAACCAGATTCAAGTAAATCTATGGCAGTTGGCAGGTTAATGAATGAAAGTGTTGGTGAGGATCAGTCACAGCTAGATGAAAGTCAGGAGCCAGTCTTTAATGGGAATTAAAGGCCATTTTAATGCTACAACAATAATCAGAGTGGCTGGGATCCTAAAGGTCATCCTTCAGGGAGACAGGAGAGAATTCCCACAGAAGAATTTCTGCTTTATCTTCCCCTAACAAAAATTCTTTTATTAGGATCTATGTGAAAAAATTAAAGTTGAATTTTAACTAATAATCCAAATTCAAATCTGTATCTCCTTTAGAAGCACTGTCTAAACAAACCTGGTTATTTTAGAGCTGTGACATTACTGGGTGCATTATCTTGGTAACCTTTGTGAGCTGTTATTAACAGAGCTGCACAGATTCCCAAAGGAGCATTTGCAGTTCAGGGGAGGGTAAAAATGAGGACACAAATCACAGAGCTCCAAGCCCTCAGTCAAAACAGGTGGAGATATTTAAAGAGGAATTGGTAAATAAAATAACTACTCAGAGCAAATAAGGAGGGGGAAAGCTCTCCCATCCTTATTTTTGCTGTAAAGTGCAAAATCACTGTTTTCTTGCATGTCACAGTGTTGCAATAGGACACAAAATGAATGACACGCAGAAGCTGAGACATCTAAGGTAAAAAAGAGAGTAGTTTAGTTTTGAACTCTAATATTTATAGATTTTCAAACGTGACCACAGATTGGAGGGTGAAATTTCCACCTCTCTGGCCACACTGGTCAAACCAACAGTCCATCAAATTTCTCCTCCTCCAGAGAGGAGGAGATTGCAATGCAAATGCAAACCAATCATTATTTGCATGAAAAGTGTGTGAGAAGCTCCATTACAAAAATGCAAACATTAGAAGGCTTACAAGAACGGGGCAACATCACAGCACATCCAGAGCATCTGAGAGTGATTAACCCTTGCTGTCCCTGGCAGGCAGGAGGCTCAGGAGTGTTGGGCACAGCCAGCAAGGGCAGGTTCACACCTCTGACCTGCCAGATTTCACCTGGGGAAAAGCCCACAAAGGGCAGAAGTACTGCACTTCTGTAGATCCCTTCCTGTGCATGATGCACCTATTCCCTGTGAAATCTGGTCCTTCTCTAGGATAAATAAATTGGTGCTAGAGTAATTTTTATTGGCCAGATGTGCCCAAACAGCTGGAGCTGCCTCACTGCTGCTGTATCAATGCCTTTCCCACTGATTGGGTTTTTCCCCCTTTAATATGCCCATTATGGCATATTTTTAGCTTAATTAGCAGCAGTCCTAATCTGCCTTTTTGATTTTTTTCTTGGCATATTGAGGCTGCAAGGGAGGCATTGGGAAGGGTAATGTGTGCACCTAAGAGCCATGGAAAGTAACTCTGTAACTCATTCCCTTTGCTTCTCAGGGCAGGCTTTTCCTATTTTCCTGGTATTTTCTTAGTTGTGCGTGGCCTGTGCACTTCTGGAGTCCGGAACAGCAAAGTTAACAGACTCCATCTTTAGTAAAAGAAACCTAACTCAAAGACTTTGCATTTTCCATCATGATTTACAGCAGTTACCTGTCATCCTTAGTGCCTTATTTCCAGCTGTGCCCAACGCTCAGTCCTTAAGAGAAAGGCAGTGCTCCTCGCACCAAGGTAATCCTTTGGATAAAATAATCCTGGCATGATCTCCTTCCTCCAAGTGCAAGTCTGAGTGTGAATCTGTGTTTTTCTGTCTATATACTATGAGAAAAAAATGACATTTATGCCACTCTGTTTTGTCAGTGTTAGGTGCAACCAATTATTTCAGCTGATGGATCTGCTTAGTCTCTAGGAGCTGTAGCTCTTTGATATCTAGTGAGAGTATTTGCCACTTTTAGTGCTTTACATCTTCAAAGCACTGTATAAACACTTAATTTAGTACAGAACCCACTAGGGATGGGAAATGAATGAAGAATGTACAAACTTCCACTTAGAGGACTAAAAGGCCTTTCATGGAGTTGATGGAAAGTTACTCTTGCTCTGCACAGTGTGTGATTTCTGCCAGTGCTGGTTTGTTCCTGCATATTGCCTGTGAGGGACACCTCTGCTCAGATGAGGAGATGAAAACCTCCTCCTCCCTCCTTCACCTTATTTTCAGCCATTCCTTTTATCCATGTAAAACACCACATTGATCCCCTGATCAATAAAGTTACTCCAGGATATTCCAGGAAGGAATTTTGCTGGCCCACAAAATTCCAGCTGAACCAAGCAGAGCAGTTGGACTTGATATTTTTAAAGGCTCCTTCCAACCTAAATGATTTTAGGATTCAATGAAATACCAAATTTTCAGCTTTAAAAATTTTCCTGCTGATCTTGTGCCCTATTTCATTGTCCTGAGTGACCTTTCCCTGGTTTTTCCAGTGCCAAGGAATCTGGTTCATGGGGTTTTGTTCCTATGCTGAGTGGAGCGTCCTAAGGAGCCTGTGGCTTAGTCCCAGTGTGTCACAGACTTCTTTTCATGAAAAATCCTTTCCTTAGGATTTTTCCTCCTGAGAAGCTGAGAGGCCTCAGGAACAAAATGTGAACAATGGTTATCTGCTGCTGTGGAATGCAACAGGTGCATCTGGGATTGGTCTCATGTGGATGTTTGTAATTAATGGCCAATCACAGCCCAGCTGGCTCAGACTCTCTGTCCGAGCCACAAACCTTTGTTATCATTCTTTCCTTTTCTATTCTTAGCTAGGCTTGTGATGAAACCTTTTCTTCTATTCTTTTAGTATAGTTTTAATGTAATATATATCATAAAATAATAAATCAAGCCTTCTGAAACATGGAATCAGATCCTTGTCTCTTCCCTCAACCTGAGACCCCTGTGAACACTGTCACACCAGTGGATTTCCAGTGCAGAGCAAATACTTTTTCACAGTCAGACCTCAGAGCAAGTCTGGGCATCTGGAATGACAGTTCTCTCCTGTCCCTGCTTGCCTCTCCTTTGCCCTCAGTCAGTGTTCTCAGCCTTTTCTCAACACTGAGTCTGCTCTATCCAAAACAGAGTTTATTCCAGCTGTTAGTATCATTACTGCCACCAAAGAAATCACCAAGCTTAATAAAGGGGGGTGATGAGTGAGCTTAATTTGTTGCAATTAAAACAGCTGATTCCCAGCCAGTTATGGGGACTGGAAGTGTTAAACCAACTCACACTGAACTTCCAGAGAGATTCTTTCAGCTTAATCCAAGCAGGGACATGGACAGGGGGTGTCTGTCTTCCCAGGCCCAGGATATTTTGTGTGGTGCTCTCTGCTGTGTTTTGGAGATCACTTTGGGCCATTTCTCTGCTACAGCTTGTTGCCCTGATTTTTAAAGATTTTCTAAACCTTCTGATGTTTACATTCTTGTAGCAAACTTTCTCACACACTTTTCTGTAAATAACCTATTGTTTTGCATTCTTTTATGGAGGAGGAGAAATTTGATGGACTGTTGGTTTGTCCAGTGTCATTGGAGAGGTGGCACTGTCACCCTCCAATCCACTGTCACTTTTAGAAAATTTATAAATGTTGGAGTCAGAAATTAAATTTCCCTTTTTTCTTCACCTTGAGAGCAGCAGTGTGTTTCATGTTCTATAGTGACAATAGCTTCCAGTAAATGGATACCCACAGAGGCACAGTTAGAGCTGGGGCTCTGAGTGCCCAGCAGACATGACACACAGCAGGATATATTTTTTTGCTTTATGGTTTTTGATTCTCAGAGGTGTTTCCATCCTGCTCCAAGTGCTGGGTTTGACATTAGTGCCTCCAAGCAGCTGTTTCCCATTGCTGTGCTCTGCATCCCTCATGGGTTTTGTAGTAAAGATCTAACACAAATTGCCTTGCTAATCTGTCTTTTGTAAATAACCACTGCAAAACAGGCAAACTTTGCATTCATGCATCCTTTCATTATTATGATAATTAATTTCAATTTATAACTAATTAATGCTGTTCTACAGCTAACCTGCCCCCTATTAGTGTCAGCAAGTGAGAATCAGTGAATGTAGGAATTGCAGATGCTGGGCTGTACACTGAGAGCAAAACCCTTTGCAGGGGCAAGGATGCTGCAAGGAGCTGCTCTTCCCTCCTGTCCCACTTCCCAGTGCTGCAAACCATGATGAATAAATTGGGTTTTCATCTCTGTGAGGTGTGAGGAGGAAGGGGAGAAGTAGGAATGTCTTGCAATTAAAAGTAACAATTTAGCTGACAGTGTGATCAGAAATACAAACCTGTCTGGTGAAGCAAAGAGAAGGGAGGAGGAAATCAAAATCTCGCTGTGCACAGGTGCTCTTTGATCTCAGCTCTTATTCAGAGCAGCCCAGCCCTGCTGCAGGTGGCATTAGATAAGAGGATGAATTCCCTGGACAGATTTTGCTGGCACTCTGAAGCAATTAACTTTTGCTTGTTTGTAAAGTGAACATAACCAGGTACTCCCCATCTTCCCAAAAAAGGGTTTGAGACATCCCCATCTCCCAGATGGAATAATTATGATTTCATCTCCCTCCTGGATCAATTATAGAAGTTTATGCTACTGGGTTTGCTAGGGGGGTTTCTTGTTCCCTTTCTCTCTTTCTCTCCTTTTTCTTTTCTCCCCTGAAAGGTGTTCTTGAACTGAAATCCCTCTTAAGGGGGAATTCAAAAAGTTCAGAAACTCTGTAACACTAAACTGAGACCCAGATAGTTTTGGTTCAAGGGCTAGGAAGTGCCTGGCTGGACTGTGATGACATTCCTGAAGGAATGCAGGAATGGGGCAAGATGCAACTGGGGGAAGCAGAGCTGCCCCTCAGGGCTGGGATGCTGCACGTCCTGCTGGGTGATACACTGGTATTTTCCAGGCTGCCTTGATAACAGAATACAAATCTCTGTGGCTGCTCTTCTGCTTTGTCCTAACTTTGTGCCAAATGACCCCTGCAAGGAATAATGATGTGCATTAGGAGCTGCAGGAGGCTGCTCTGGCTCTGGAGAGCAGGAGAGGCAGGTGTGGCACTGCTCAGGAAGGTCAACCTGCAACCCAGGTCCAGAGGGGGCAACGAGGCTGGAGAGGGGCTGGGAACACAAACCCTGAGAGGAACCCCTGAGGGAGCTGGGGGTGCTCAGCCTGCAGAAAAGGAGACTCAGGGCTGCCCCCATCACTCTCTGCAGCTCCTGAAAGGGGCCTGTGCTCAGCTGGGGCTGGGCTCTTTCTGCAGCAGCACTGACACAGCCAGAGCACACAGCCTCCAGCTGCACCAAGGGAAATACAGGTTGGAGATTGGGAAAAGTTATTACAGAAAGAGGGATAAAGTTCTGGAATGGCTGCCCAGGGAGGTGGTGGAGTCCCCATCCCTGGGTGTGTTTAACAAAGCCTGGATGTGGCACTGGGGGCCAGGGTTTGGTTGAGGGCTTGGGGCTGGGTTGGACCTGATGATCTTGGAGGTCTCTCCCAACCCAGTGATTCTGTGAATTCTGTGCTAAAGCCTCACCTTAACAGGTATTTTCTTGCTGGTGATCTGTAGGCTGGGCTGAGCACAGCCTGGGAGGCAGAGGAGAGGTCCCAGTTTGGGAGAGAGATGTGCTGCTCCATCAGGGATCAGCTCCTCGGGCTGGAGGAAAGCTCCTGCTGCAGCTCACAAAATGCACATTTTCAACACAGCTCCTTTCTCTGTGAAGAAATTCACAGGCATAGAGAGGCAAGAGTTCAGGCTACTTTCTAATCTATTTTGTGCTTATTTTGTACATTTTCAAGACTGAGCCAAGGACCCTTCTGGAGATTGCCCTGGGAAGGGCTGGGATTGGATTTGGAGCCGTGGCTCACCCCAGTCCTTACCTCCAGCAATTAGTTTAACAAATCAGCTTTCTCAAGACCCTCAGCCATGTGCTGCCTCACAGTGTAATTGTGCGTGACTGTTCCTCATTAGACAGCAATATTTACCTCCAGGGAATGAGGATTTCAGCCTGGGATGAATCAAACTTTGGCAAATGTCAGTGCTTTTGTCAGGGCTGAGATAAATGAGCACACAGAGCTTTCAGCACCTGGGTGTTGTGTCAGGGGCTGCCAGGGGGGAGGCAGGGCCGCTGTGACAGAGGTGATGCTTGCAAACCCTGTTCCTTTCCCTTGGAGCAGGGATTCAGAACCTGAGCAAGGCTGGAGAGTGTTTTATTGTGCACAGTTGGGCTGCACTGGGGACCATTTGGCAGGGAAGCCTTGTTCCTACCAACGCTGCACAGGCTGCCAGACTTGTTAGCAGTTGTGTTTTAGGGGATGCACATCTGTGATCCTGACTGGGATCCAAGCTATTTAGCCTATTTGTGCAGGAATGCAAGAGGTAAATTCCAGCTTTAAGGTCCCAGCTCTCCCTTAGTTTCATCAGGATTGCTTTTGAAATGTTGGGTAACACTCATGGATTGGATGATATTCTTATTAAACTCAGAAGTATACAACAGTTTTTCTTTCCCTGGGGGGTAAACATTGCTGATATCTATATCTATATCTATATATCTATATCTATCTATATCTACATCTATATCTACATCTATCTATATCTAATCCATATCTATAGATAGATAGATAGATAGATAGATAGATAGATAGATAGATAGATAGGTATCAAAGAAGTATAACAAAGTAAGTGCCAGAGAGGTTAATTAGTCATTCCCAGCTTAAAAAAAAATAACAGCTTGGGTTCAAAGAAGGCAATAAATAAGATTACTTCACCAGCTCCTCTTCTCTGTCGACTAATTTTATTTTCCCTTTAAAAACCTGATCATCTTGCACCTCATCTGTGTGAGTGGTGTCTAGAAAAGACTTTTTGAGGACTATGTTTTACAAGTAGATCTCTGCCTGTGGGAGAATTAATATCTAAGAGAATATAGAAAGGAAGGGCTCGCCAATCTCAAGGAGTTCTGCTGTCCTTTGTGCCTAGAACATTCTTCAAACAGAGCAAGCCACACGGTGTGAGCTTTCTTTCTCTGTAAGGGAAGGTGGGGATTTCTCTGTGTTTGGGGTTTTACAGAAGGGGGTAAAGCCCTGCTTTGCTCACTTTGTCATGTCTTATATTGTAATTTCATTTCTCTTTTGTTGCCTTCATGCAAATCTGTTCCAGACAGTGGGTTCTTATCTCCAGGGTCGGAGCACAAGAAGTTAATGAACCGTTGGAAGTGCAGTACCCACTGATCTCTGTAAGCTGAATAACCCAGGCTGCAGCTGCCTGAGCTCCCCTGAGTGCTCAGGGACTGAGGGGGGTGACAGGGAGAGAGGAACAAGTGACTTCAGAGAAGCAAACTGGCCAGATTTTTTTTTAACTTATTTTACCAGTTATTCAAATTTCAGGGTTGGTGCCCTCTGTGGCAGCAGAAAGCAGCAAAAGCAGAAAGACCAATGTAGGGAATTTGTCCCTACAAGGGGAATTTGTTTCTTTTGAGCTTGGAGGGTATTGATCAGGAGATGTCAGAATGTGGCTGAGACTGCCGGGTGACTGCTTGAGTTTTTCTGTAAATCTCTGGATGATCAGGGACTGTGGATAGATCAGGGATTGGAGTTTCCATGCCTCAGCCTGTGTCGCAGACATCTTTTATGAAAAATCCTTTCCTTAGGATTTTTCCTCCTGAGAAGCTGAGAGGCCTCAGGAACAAAATGCAAACAATGGTTATCTGCTGCTGTGGAATGCAACAGGTGCATCTGGGATTGGCCCATGTTGGTTATTTCTAATTAATGGCCAATCACAGCCCAGTTTGCCTTTGTTATCATTCTTTGCTATTCTATTCTTAGCTAGCCTTCTGATGAAATCCTTTCTTCTATTCTTTTTAGCATAGTTTTAATGTAATACATATCATAAAATAATAAATCAGCCTTCTGAAACATGGAGTCATATCCTCGTCTCGTCCCTCAACCTGAGACCCCTGTGAACACCATCACAAGCCTGGGTGCCCCTGGGGATGGGTGCCTGGTGCTGGGACCCCAGCACAGGCCTCTGCCTGCCAGTGCCCTGGCTTTTCTCACAGACTGCTGCAATTGTCACGCCATTCTCTGCTGTCTGTGCTACATTATCAGTAGTAAACAGAAAATGGATTTCCCCCCATGGACTGGAGGTTTCCAAACACAGAAAAGAGCAGACAGGTATTTCTGTTAGGATACCAAGAGGGCTCAGCCTGTGCTCCTTGGTGGTAGAACTTGGGGCGATATAAACTTCAACTCTGCTGTGGTTATGAACTAAAATACCCAAACAAAACACAGCAAAAGAAAAGGAAAAAGGGAACAACAAAACATCAAAACTAAAAAGTACTGAAAAGACTATTTAGAAAAACATGGCTTCCCAGTGCCAGAGGGCAGGGTTAGGTGGGATATTGGGAAGGAATTCTTCCCTGTGAGGGTGGGAGGCTCTGAAATGGAATTCCTAAAGAAGCTGTGGCTGCCCCTGGATCCCTGGCAGTGCCCAAGGCCAGGCTGGACAGGGCTGGGAGCAGCCTGGGACAGTGGAAGGAGTCCCTGCCCATGGCAGGGGTGGAATGAGATGAACTTTTAAGTTTCCTTCCAGCCCAAGCCATTCCATGTTTCGAGAGCAGCTCTGTCAGGTCAGGATGGCTGAGCAAAGGGAGTCTGCTCATGGCTGTTCTAAGGATTGAGCTGGTACTCTCAAATTTTGTTCAGTGGGATGGGTGGGGCTTGTTTGGCTTCTGGCCCCTGAGGAGTGAGATCCATCAGTGTGAGGTGTCTGTGTCATTGACAGCTGCCCTGCAGTGACCCCTCAGCTCCCTCAGAGCCTCTGGAGAGGAACGAGTGTTCTCAAGTGTCACTGTCGTGTTTTCTGAAAAATCCCTTCACCAGGATTTCTTCTCCTGGGAAGCTTCAGCTTCTCCATGTTTTGCTGCTTTGGAATGTGATTTGGAGATTGTTTATCCAGCATGTGAATTGTTTTAACTTAATGACCAATCCCCGTCCAGCTGTGTTGGACTCTCTGAGTCTGTCACGGGTTTTTATTATTCAGTCTTGTTTAGCCTTCTGATGACTCCTTTCTCTTTCTTTAGTGTAGTTTTGGTATATAATTATAATATATACTATAATACAATACAATATAACATAACAAACATAATATAATATAATATAACATAACATAATATCAGCCTTCTGAGAACTTGGAGTCAGTTCTCATCTCTCACCTCATCCTGGGGACCCTCAACAACACCACAACAATTGGTGACCACAATTGGTGATCACACTCAAGAGTGATCTATCTCACCAAGGCATCTCCAGGAGGCTGGGATGGATTCAGAATTAAAGGATCAGTTTCTCTTCATGAACTGCAAAGAGAGCAAAGGTGATGTAGGTGTTCTGTGATAAACATCTGGGATCTGGGTAAATCCCACCTGATGGGATTTCTGCTCCTTGCTGAAGCTGGTGGGATTTAAAACCATTCAGTTTGATGTGAGGGATGTTCAGCCTCACCAAATCAAGGTTGAACTGCCCGTGTCAGATGTGGAAGCTGTTCCACTTTTGTCCTAAACTTCTCCGGATGGCAAATGTGTTGCTTTCACATGCCAGGTGAAACCTCAGTGCTGTTTGAATTATGACAATAAGGAAAAATCCCCCATATTCTTTTGATCTTCACAATAAAACAGGATGTGGAGATTTGCAATAAGCCACTGTCCAGCGATATTTGAGCACATCTCACTGTATCAGCTTAAAAGCTGGATAGATCCAGATATTTAGAATTCTCAAAGATCTTACTTTGTTGCACTCATTTTAATGCTTTTCCAGGGCACCACAGTTCATTCTCTTCCTTGCGTTTCACATGCAAAGCATCAGGTTTAAATACAAATTAGTCTGGAAAACAATCCTCTCTTTACTTTAAATTTTAAAAGCTTGGATTTAGCTTTTAGGCTCATTAATATTCACAAACATTGCTTAGTTAAGCTTGCTTTAATTTCTCTGTGTGCTTTGTTAAAAGGGATTATAGTGATGTTTGCATTCGCATGAGAGACTTTTAGTATTGTGCAAATTTTGGTCATTATTATGGAAAAAATGTTGAAAATCTGCCTCAGTCTCTCCTGTACTTTCTCTAACTTCTTGACAGCTTAGTGAGAGTGTTTCTTTCCATATGCATTAGGTGGATTTTGCATTTCTCTTTGAAAGGTGTTTGAGAGTTTCAGAACCCCAGAGGAGAAGTTTTGGTCTCCAGGTAGGACAGGGGAACACACCCCTTCCTTCAGATTTGGAAAGCTCATCAGCCTTGGAACAGCCTCAGACTTTCATAGCTTTTCCTCAGCCAGTGGCACCCTGTCAGTGTTTGTCACCAGCCTTGGCCAAATGAGCTGGAAAGCACAGCAGCCTCTTCCTAATGATGTTCTGGAGCCAGGGCCAGCTCCCAGCGAAGCCCCTGGATCTGCAGTGCTCAGAGAGGGATGGAGAATCCCCGCTGCTTTCCTCCCTGCTCAGCTCCAGCCCTGCTCTCAGGTGTTGAGAAGCAGCAGATGAGGGGCTGTTCTTGCACTGAGGACAGTTTATTTTCTTCCCCTGTCCTGTCAGCCTGACTTAGAGCAGCTCTATAGCACAGCTTTCCTGAGAGCTTCAGCCTGGATCTGGTAGAGAAGAAGTTTTTGGCAGAAGTTGTCCACAGAGACCTTTCCCTCCTGTATTAATGACCCAGACAGCTCTGTCTGTCTTTGCAGGACCTCAGGTCATGGCTTTTTTGTCACATCTTTGCTAACAGGAATATCCAGGTGTGTGCCTGACTAACATTAACACAGGCTGCTTCTGGTTTAAGCCATGCAGGGAAATCAGAGCTTGTGTCAGAGCACCAGGGCAAAGCTGAGCTGAGCAAAGCTGCTCTGCCTTCCTCTGGGCTTTTCAGCTGGAATTGGTGCAAGTGGCTCTTGGAAAATGTGAGAGATGGGGGAAAGAGAATAATTGGCCATGCCCTATAGGCACTTCCCTTGCAGAGGAAGAGGAGCAGGATACAGATTGCTAAACCCTAAAGTCTCACAAATCAGCAGCCAAATAAAATTTGTACTACCAGGAACTTGTCATGCAAAGGGAGCTTCTTTTTCTGGCTTGTTTTGACTGCATCTTGCATGCTGCACCCTCCCTTGGGATCTTTGACAAGATGTTCCCCCCAGTCTGTAATTTCATGCACCCCTGTAATTTATCACTCAAATAGTTTTGGCTTGTGTAGCAGGAGATGCGGCAGAATCTATAAATCAAATAAAACATTACTTTGATCACACAATAAGTGAAACTTTCACTTCATATAATGTCTTCAGTGGCTCTTGGGTGTTGTTTTTCGAGGCGTGCAGGGTGTTAAGGGGCAAAAGTGCAATGGAATTCTCTGAGAGAGCCTTTTGTATTTGGATTTGGCAGGAAATGATTGATTAATTGAATACCAGCTGTGTGCCCAGCCCCATTGTTGTGGGATGCCTCAGAAGAGTGTGGAAGAAACACCAGAGCAAAGTCCTGATGTAACTCTTAGGAATTTTCTCTTTCCCACTTCAGCTGGGAAGGTGCAGAGGGTTAATGTGTCTTAGGATTTGTTTACTTATTTATTCAAATTCAATCTGATGGATTTAGAGGTTTCCATTATCCATGTCAGTGTCTAATCCTTTGTTGAATCAGCAGTAGCAGGATGCAGTTCTTTGTTTGCTCCAATTTAATAAACCATGGCAAAGGTTGGCAGGGGGGATAACAGTTTCTGTACCTTTTTGACTTGGAGTGCTTCATCCAAAGTCTCATTAAACTAACCTGTCCTGCTTGGAGAACCTGAAAGTAACTGAAAAAAATAATAATGGCTTTTTTCAGTAGAAGTAGCAATTAAAACTTAGATGTATGACAGTTCCTTTTGTAGTTTTGGGCACTGTTCTGAATATATGAAGGAGATGCACTTATGTTTTTCTTGCTCTTGTTTATTTATCTGTTTTATAAAGTCAAGTTATGCTGAATATTACTTCGGAGAATCTTGTAAAGTTGTGTGATACCTGTCCCTCTAAGTGAAGTGTGTAAACTTGGGAGGTACAGCTTGAAAACTATTGGTTGTTACCAGTTGTTCTCTGTTAAATATCTTGTTGAGGATTCACTTTTCTGCTTTTACTCTCCATTTGTTGCTTCTTTAGTGCAGCTCCTGCTGACCCTGAGCCCCACCACTGGTGACAGAGAGGGAGGAGCCCTATTGCATGTGCTCCTACAGACCATCTTGGGATGGTTTGGGTTAGAAAGGATCTCAAAACTCATCCAGTGCCACCCCTGCCATGGCAGGGACACCTCCCACTGTCCCAGGGTGCCCCAAGCCCTGTCCAGCCTGGCCTTGGGCACTGCCAGGGATCCAGGGGCAGCCCCAGCTGCTCTGGGCACCTGTGCCAGGGCCTCAGCACCCTCACAGGGAAGGATTTCCTCCTCATATCCCATCTAAAACTCTTCTAGTTTAAACCCATTCTCCCTTGTGCTGTCACTATCTATCAGCCCCTGTCAAAAGTCACTCTCCAGCTTCCTCATGAGCTCCCTTTGAGCACTGAGGCCTCAGGGAGGTGTCCCTGGAGCTCTCCCTTCTCTGCACGTGTCACACAGAGTGGATGTGGGCTGGGATTTGTGTGTTCAAGTGGATAAACAGATGCAAAACCCAGTTCTCTTCTTTTAGTTCAAACCATCAAAACTTGTTAGAATATTAAGCTAACTAAAGACTGGAAAAGTACTGGACCCAGCCTAATCTAGTGTTTGTACCTGCAAAATACTGTGTCCTTGGGCATAGCTGAGTATGGTAACAAGAAGACAGAGAGACGTGGGAAAAAGGAATGTAAGCCCGAAAGAATGAGGAAGAATTGATGTTGTGGGTAGCCAATAGACTCTTTAGATTACAGAATATTCATGATCTTATTACTGCTGTAAATAAATATCTGGTGCTCTAATCAATAAACGAAGCTTGCTGTTCACTCATATTGAGAGCTCAAGTTCTCCCTGCACCGAGACAAATGGCTGTAACAAAAACTTCTGGGGACAATATTACACTAAAAAATCATTGCTGACTTTAGTGTTGGAGTTTCTGGCTTTCAGATCCTGATTCAGATCCAGTGGTTGGAGCTCAGTGCTGCAAGAGGCAGAACACTTTATCCTGTCAAATACATGCATGTGGGGTTTTGAGTCCTGCTGACTCAGATCAGAGTCCTTGAGATTACATGAAGGCATATCAATAGAGTTTAAAAGATTTGAATTAAAACAGAGAATTTCTCACTCCAAGATAAAGTAAAATAATGATATTTTGAGATTTAGTTTTAAGTATTAACAAAGTAAGGTTGTTAGAAGTGCAAAATCATAGAGCATTACCAATATAGAAGTAATGAAAGAGGCAGAATCATTAAATCTTCCACAATTTGTTTTGATGGGGCAAGCCCTGCCTTGCTGGATCAAATTGAAATAAAGGGTGGTCTGAGAAGTGGCTGTTGAGGCTGTGAAAAAACCTTTTTCACATTCTTCCTTCTCTTTCCCTGTGCACCCATAAAAGCTGTTCATATATCTTAATATAAATTAGCCATTGAATAACTGACAGAAATGTTAACTATCTTTTATTTAGGGTCAATGAGTCTTTGGATAGTTTTTGTTGTGGCATGATGGGGGTGACAAAAACATCTATATGGTCCCAGTAGTAAGGGATTAATTACCTGAAACTTCGCTGCTGCAGAGATTCTCTTTGTTTTGATTTAAACATTTAAGTTTTATCGAAGCTACAAGGTATTATTTGCATGCAGAACATCTGAACACAGAAATGATTTTGAGCCTGAGGCTTAAGGGATGTTTGTGCTTCTGTGTGAGGCTTAATGTAGCATTGAGGTTTAAGAATTGTTGTGTATGTGACACATTAATTTATTATTGTGAGAGAAAGGAAGGAATCTAAGGAAAAGAGAATAAAGATCCCATCAGAACAATGAAGACACCCAGTTGCACAGATGTGTAAACCGTAAAGCTTAGCACTGGTAAAGATGGGATTATTGTTTCTGGAAACATGTTGCAATTATGCACTCTGCTTTGGAGACCATAAGTCCTTTCATAGCCTTTCTCATTTTGAGATGAAAACTGCTAAGCAACAGAAGAGTTTAGCTGTGCACTAACAGGATTTCTCTGATTACCTAGAAAGGTAATTGCAAAATCAGGGTTTTTTTTTTTTTTAAGGAACAACAATAAAGCATCCTTCCAAAGCAAAATCACCACGTTCTAGATTTTCTAAAGTTCTGAAATATTTTGCTCTAGTTAAATCTTTTCATTCATATTGTTTAGATCTTCACATTTATGGTATCCCAAGGAGGGATCAGTGTTGCCAGCCATGTTCTTATGAACCTGTGGTTACTCTGAAGGAGGGGAGATTTAGATTTTTAGAAGAAATTCTTCCCCATGAACACCTGGCACAGGTGCCCAGAGCTGTGGCTGCCTCTGGATCCCTGGAAGTGTCCAAGGCCAGGCTGGATGTGGCTCTGAGCAACCTGGGACAGTGGAAGGTGTCCCTGCCCATGGCAGGGGGTGGAACTGGATTAATTTTAAGGTCTTCTCCAACCCAAACCATTTTGTATTTCTGCCTTGAACTGATTTTCTTAACAAAACTGGGAAAACAGCTGGGAAAACTGGCCAGGTTAGAAATACAAACCTTCAAGCCTAAATTGAACTGGAAATGAGATTCTTATGTGGATTGTGGTGAAATCTGGAGCTGTGAGATTGAAATGTTTTTCTTTTTTCCCTTGTCTTTGGGTTAAATTCTCACAGTTCAGGACATTTGAAATGTTGTAGAGCAGACAGAAAAGATTACCCAGTTTATTGAATCCTCTTTGCTTTTTGCCACAGTAATCACTTTTACTTGAAACAAAGCAATAGCTCAAACTATGGATTATTATGCTATCATAAGAAAATGCTTGTTAAGAATGAAAGAATTATGTTATCTAAAGTAAAGCCATTTTAATATTCCATGGCTCTGCAGGCTTGAAATCTTAAGTTATTGCCTTAAAATCCTCTCACATAAAATCCATAATCTCGCTGAAGGTTCTTGTTTCAGTTCTCTCAGAAGTGGGTGTCCCCCTGTGCTCCACTCCAGCCTGTCACCATCCTAAGGAAAACCTTGTGAATTATGGGATGGGCCATGTCCCACCTCTGGGACCTCACTTTCCTAAGCAGAAGAAGTTTTTGCAAAATTATGTGTGATAATAATAATGATAATGATGATGATGATGATAATAATAGTAATAATAATAGTAGTAGTAATAATAGTAATATAATAATAATAATAGTCCTTAAAACTCAATCACAGGAATTAGGCACTGCATCTTTTGGTAGCCAGACTACTGATTTTCACTTATTTTCCTGCACTCAGAGCCACAAAAAGCACTGTAGCTCTTAGAAAACCTAGCTTATGTTTTGTCTAAATGTGTTTTTAGGAAACTTTTCATCTCAAACATCAAGATACAGCAGCTCCAGTCCTCCCCTTTGCTGTTTGCACCAGTGGTTAATCACCCATATACTGTAAAAAATGTGTCCCTTCCTCCTAATTTGAAATTGTCTGAGAGTCTGTGGAACAGCAGCTGTGAATCTGACAGAACAGTGTTTCATGTTCTTTCCCTGAAGTGATCTAATAATATTTAACATCTGTGGACCACTTGGGTGCCAGGATTTTAAAAGCCTGCAGTGAGAGAGTTTGCATTGTGAAGGACACCCCACTTTTCTATTGCTCTCGTCCATGTACATTTTTAGTCGCAATTTTGTGGGCTTGCAGGTTTGCTGCACATTTATTGAGCTCTGCAGTATCAGTGTAAACATGTATTTGCTGTGTATCTTCATCTTCCATCCCTGGATGCATTCTGCATTCTCTGTGCTGTCCTAGAAAAAAAAACAAAACAACAAACTAGCTTGGGCAGAAATAGTAACTAGGTTTGGGAAAATGTTGCAAGTGTTTTTCAGTCCTAGAAAACTCAAAATGAAAACCTGGAGGGTGCACTAGGTTGTGCTTGAATTCAGGACTGATTTAAAAAACCCCAAACAAATGAACAAATAACATAGAGGCTTGTACTCTGAACAGAGGTTTGCAGCGGGTTTGTGCTGCTTCATTTTGCTTTTCATAAATAAGAGATTTGGTGGTACAGGAAGTCAGAGCTTGCTGCTTACTGAGACACATGGATTTGGAAGAAGGATGGAGGATTTGTGCCTGGAGGTTCCACCTTGTCTCTTCCTGGGTTTGTGAGACGTCCCAAAGAGCCTGGGAGGCAGGAGAGCTCCTGGGAGAGCAGAGTGGCTTTGGGGAAGTGCTAAGGGATGTGAGCAGTGTCTGAGCTCATCAGCACAAAGCCCTGGGAGCCCCAGAGCTCTGTCAGGGCTGGGATGCTGGAGGAGAGAGCAGGGGATGAGGGCTGGGTACCTGTGCTGCTGCAAGGGCAAACGGGGCTGCTGGCTTGTGTGATAACCAAATTAATTTCCTCTTTGTGGGGCTCTGCTCTGCTCTGGCAGAACATCGATGTTGAGATGTTTGAGCACATCCAGAGGGGGCAACGAGGCTGGGGAAGGGTTTGGAACACAAGGAACCCCTGAGGGAGCTGGGGGTGCTCAGCCTGCAGAAAAGGAGACTCAGGGCTGCCCCCATCACTCTCTGCAGCTCCTGAAAGGGGCCTGTGCTCAGCTGGGGCTGGGCTCTTTCTGCAGCAGCACTGACACAGCCAGAGCACACAGCCTCCAGCTGCACCAAGGGAAATACAGGCTGGAGACTGGGAAAAAGTTATTACAGAAAGAGGGATAAAGTTCTGGAATGGCTGCCCAGGGAGGTGGTGGAGTCCCCATCCCTGGGTGTGTTTAACAAAGCCTGGATGTGGCACTGGGGGCCAGGGCTGAGTTCAGGTGTTGGGGCTGGGTTGGACTCGATGATCTTGAAGGTCTCTTACAGCCTGGTCATTCTGGGAATTCTGTGAGTTCTGTGAGTTCTGTGAACATGAGATATTGGGGGCTTTGTTTTTGTGGGTGACTGTCATAGACATGTTTTATGAAAAATCCTTTCCTTAGGGTTTTTCCTCCTGAGAAGCTGAGAGGCCTCAGGAACAAAATGTAACCAATGATTATCTGCTGCTGTGGGATGCAACAGGTGCATCTGGAATTGGTCTCATGTGGTTGTTTTTAATTAATGGCCAATCCCAGTCAGCTGGGTCAGACTCTCTGTCCGAGCCACAAACCTTTGTTATCATTCCTTCTTTTTCTATTCCTAGCCAGCCTTCTGATGAAATCCTTTCTTCTATTCTTTTTAGTATAGTTTTAATATAATATATACCATAAAATAGACTGGCACTGAGATAGCAGCCACAGGACACTTGAATCTTTCAGAGAAAACGAATTTATTGCCCTCTTATCAGAAGAAATGAACTTCTTCCCGCCTCGAAGGCTCTGTCAGGATTCAGAGGAAGAAGTTGAGGATGACCAGACAGAATCCTGTGTTTGAATGGAATTTATGCATCATGTATGAGGTGTATGAATATGCAACAGGGTATTGTTTTTAAGGGTTACTCCTCTGTTAACGTGGGTCCTTTTTCGGGCTTATTTTGCTCAGAAAAAGGTACCCAGACCATCTGTAACTCTTTGTTTTTATTGTCTCATATTGTCCTAAATCCTAATTGTCCAAATTATTATTACTCTAATTGCATTACTATTTTTATAACCATTTTATTACTATGAAACTTTAAAAAATTTTAAAAATAAGTGATTGGCGTTTTTCACACAAGGTTACAGAGGTCCCTTCCAAGCCAAACCATTCTGTGGTTCCATGAAATGCTGAGGATTTGGGCTGTGTTGAGCCATCCTTATCCAGCCAGGTGTCAAAGCTACAATCCAGCACGCATCCCTTGCCTTCTCCAGGAATTTTGGGACAAGAGCAAATTACCTGCTGGTAGAAAGACTGAGTGTAAAGTGCCTGGATTCAGCTCTTTGGTGTCCTCCAGAGGTTTTGTGCAAGTTTGATACAGATTTCCATGTCGTTAAGGACATGGGAGCTAATGCCAGTTTGAAAAAGGTGTTAAGTGATTAGTTCCCACTGGTTTTCAGTAGGAGTTATGTGCCTGGCTGCTGCTTTCAGCCTTGCTAATTGCCATCTTACAGCTTTAGGTACATTGCTACACATAAAAGTGCATCCTGTGGTGCTTATATGACAGTTTTTCACTCACACAATAGGGACAATGTTCCTTCATTTCTCAGTAATGAAGAGCATGTGAAAAAATTGTTAGATTCCTGGATTGAGTGGAATCATGGGCTAAACATTTAAGTGTTTGAATGCTGCTAATCCTTTGAACAGCCCTTGATCATAAGCACTTCACTGCTCATAACCTCAGTTGCTTCATTTCTCAGCAGCACCTGAAAAATTTTGTTTTTCATTTGAAAGCCGAGTTTTGTGTGAAAAAAAAAAATCCAATTTTAGTCCTTAGCTTGCCTCTGGAGCAAGGGAGCACAAAACACAGGGCAGAGGGATTGCAGGGAACTGCAGTTGATACAGAGGATGTTGAGAGGGGAGGGGATGCCCGAGTTAATTTCCTCTTGTTGCAGAACACTCAACAGCCTCTGCTCTGCGTGGCTGCAATCCCACCGTGCTCCCAGTGGCTCTGGAAGGGATGGGATTAGAGGAGCAGTGATTAAGATTATCCTTTCCTTTTAATGCTCGTGTGGTGTCTGTGTTGGAGTAGTCACTGTGATTATCCCCATACCCTGAGATTGACTTCTTGTCCTCAGACGATGGAGCAGGAGTGTGGCTTTTATGCAAACATCCTGTGAGTGTTGAACAAACTCAATATTGGTTCTGAGCTCAGAGGATCTTTCTCTAGGCATTGGTGTGATATAAAATCTTCTTTTACTTTGTCTTTACATGAAAGATCTGCCCCTGGCCTTCAAATACAATATTTTAGTCCATTCCTGTTCTTGGCCTCCAGTGGAATTAGTTTTTTTCAGATTTGAAATGTTGTTTTGTTGGATACCAGTCTGTAACACATTTAGCTTCAAATTATGTTATATTAAAGTTCAGTGAAGCTGAATCTGTTTTTATTTCTCTGCCAGTCAAATCAATATCCTTCATCTATTTGCCAATGAGAGGCAGAAAAAAGAGAATGGTTTATGTGGGTGGCAGTGCCTTGATTGGCACACGAGAGGAACAAACAGAAGCAGATAAATTGTTCTACATTTTTTGTGTTTCTTTGTTTCCCAAGTTCCAGGGGCTTTTTTCAGTAGGGTTTTAAGCAGCTCTCAAAATGATGGAATTTCAACTTGTGAGGGACACATGCTCTATCAGTGCAGGTTGTGTTGTCAGCTCTTCCCTAAGTGAAATCCTTGAGGACCATGTGCTGCTGTGGGTGCTCCTCATGCTGACACCGTTGATTTCCCCAGTGACACCTGGATCCTCACTGAAAGGTTGAGTTTACTTGGAAAGAATTCACAGAATGCCCAGGTTGGAAGAGACCTCCAAGATCATCGAGTCCAACCCAGCCCCAAGCCCTCAACCAAACTCTGGCCCCCAGTGCCACATCCAGGCTTTGTTAAACACACCCAGGGATGGGGACTCCACCACCTCCCTGGGCAGCCATTCCAGAACTTTATCCCTCTTTCTGTAATAACTTTTTCCCAATCTCCAGCCTGTATTTCCCTTGGTGCAGCTGGAGGCTGTGTGCTCTGGCTGTGTCAGTGCTGCTGCAGAAAGAGCCCAGCCCCAGCTGAGCACAGGCCCCTTTCAGGAGCTGCAGAGAGTGATGGGGGCAGCCCTGAGTCTCCTTTTCTGCAGGCTGAGCACCCCCAGCTCCCTCAGGGGTTCCTCTCAGGGTTTGTGTTCCCAGCCCCTCTCCAGCCTCGTTGTCCCCTCTGGATGTGCTCCAGCATGAGTGAAAAGCATGCAAAACATGAATATGACCAACTGGTTAAACCCATTCCTGCCTAGAAGAAAGGCTAAGAAAGCCTCTTTCATTCTTAAAATGACAGAGTTGTAGCATTTTGTTATTGCTCCTTTTGAGTCAGCTAAAGCTGAAATGCCACTTCAAGAGGCTGTGACCAGAGAGCAGAAATGAGAGAGAGCTGTGCCAGGCGTGGTGGCTGCAGCCATGGCATCCAGTGCAAGGCTTAGTGCAGGTTAAGGATTTCAGGAACATGCCCGTGGTGCCCTGATTCTGCTGCTGCTGCCAGGGGCAGTGGGGAAAGGCTCCCTGGCACCACTGAGAGCCAGTGTGAGCTGATGAGAGCACTCTGACAGCCCCATCCATGCAAAAACTGCTGGCTGCTCTTGGGCCCTGACATCTCCAAAGTCAGATGACATCTGACATCTCTTGTGCTCCAGCAGCTCTGGAGTGCCTTGGTCTTTTGTTGCGTTTCTTGTTGTTGGAAGGAATGATGAATCTGACTCCATGTTCTCACAAGGCTAATTTATTATTTTATGATCTGTATTATATTAATGAATACTATACTTACCTATACAAAAGAATAGAGAAAGGATACAGACAGAAGGCTGGAAGATAATAATGAAAACTCGTGACTCTTTCTTCAGAGTCCAACACAGCTTGGCCCCAGTTGGCCAATAAGTCAAAATAATTCACAGCAGAATCCAATGAAACAATCACCTGTTGGTAAACAATGTCCAACTACATTCCAAAGCAGCAAAACACAGGAGAAGCAAATCAGATAATTATTGTTTTCCTTTTTCTCTGAGGCTTCTCAGCTTCACAGGAGAAAATCCTGGGCAAGGAGATTTTTCCAGAAAATATGATGGTGACAGTCTCTTAAATTTTAATTTACCATTTCAGTTTCTAATGATGGATGTAAAACTGGCAAGCAGGATGTAGCCATATTTTGCTTTTTTTCCCTGGTTATTTTCCCAGGTAAGATTCTCAATGGATGATAAATCCTTTTAAAGCTTAATGCAGGGTGTATTCTTAGAGCTGAGTTTTTAGTGCTAAGCCTGCAATGTTTAAGCTATAAACACTTATTTAAGCAAGTTTACAGATGGATGTGGATATGGGTTCTTGGTTTTCTGTATGTTTCTGTCACTGGGTGAATCGAGTGTTATTTTCATTAGATTTGGCTGTTACTTTTGATTTGTCTGTGTGCATTTGAATTGAAATTGGGAAAAAATGGTGTTTCAGGAGGATTAAATACATAAAGCAGTTAAACTTACTGTCTGCAGAAGGAGAAAATAAGCTTATAAGATTTTTTTTTTTACATTAAAATTGATTTACTAAAGTAACTTGGTAGATATAAAGTTGAAATGGATGTAATAAGAGCCATGCAAAAACTTTCATTTACTTGCCTTGAGTGTGACTTAGAAGCAGTGAGGGTGGTTCTGCCTCTGTGGGTGGGAGAAGGTCAAGAATGAGCAGGGAGCTGAGGGTTCCTGCCTGGTGCAGGTCATTTCCCTGCATTGAGGACCTTCATCCTGCTCTGGGATCAAGGGCTGTTTTCCTTTCCCCTTCTCTCTCAAGTCAGTAAGCTTTTTCCTGGCAAACCATAATACCTTGCTAGTCCTCTCTAAAATGTTCTTTTGGGTGAACGCACACTCCAGATTTTTACTTAATTCCCCCATTTTCACTCTGCTGGCCTCCTGATCACCACAAATCCTCTTTATCCTGGCGAATTGTGAATATGGAAAACTTCTTTTAAATAATGCTCCCTATGAGCAGGAGATAATTATGTTTATCTATGTCGTGCAAGCCCAGCTTTCACAGCACATTAAGTCTGAGAAGTCAAGCATTTAGAAAAGAGCAGCATCACAGCTGAGCAGCAAATCTATGGGCTGTTACCACCACTTGAGAAGAATGCTCCTGCCAGCTCCCCCTCTTCCTTGCTGCTTCCTGTGATTTTGGTCAGCAGAATTCCTCCAAGGGTGGGATGAAAACTGAAAACTCTCTTTTCCAGCAGGAGCGTATCTGGACTCATCCCGTTGTTTGGATTCACCTTTTGAGGCTTTTTGAGAGCCAGGGAGTGGGGTTTGCTAACACTTTGCTTTCCAAACCTGTATTTCTGTCTGACTCTGTGCAAATTCCAATTTATTTATTTTTTTTTTTCATTCTGGGTAAATGCAGTTTCATCAGAGTTTCAAATAAAGCAGCAATTATCTATTGGGGAACTTGGCTACTGATCAGGAACAAAATTTATGTGGTTTTTTTATTAACACAAGGCTTAAGATTGCAGCTGCCATGCCATAAATTTTCAGTAAGGCTGCTGAAGTGGATTATTTTATACTTTGTGAAACAGCATAGAATGCAAACACTTAACAAGATTGGACCCAGCAGACACATCAAGCAGCAGCTTTACAGAGCTGGCATGCACACATGGGGACAAAAATGAACATGGAAAGGCCTGATACGCTTTTGAGACACATAAACCAGCACTGATTCCCAAAATAAGTACCTTCAAGTGTTGGGATGAGCGTCCAGACAGGTGTAGATGTGCCTGATGAAGAACTTTAATTGATAAATATGTATTTAATAACTTGGCTTACTTCTGCTCCAGAAATCAATCAGGAGGTTTTTACTTTTTGGTGACTTCCTGCTCCTTAGTGAGCAAGGTAGCTCTGCTCTCAGGCCAGGGCTGTAACTCTGGATAAGAATCCTCTCTAACAGTGCTTGGTTTCCACCTGTTCCTTGTGGTGATCATTCAGAAAGGTAAATTTTGAGGTGTGTGATACAAACAGAGTCAAGAGAATCTGTGCCCCAAAATGGAACTGAATTCTGGGAATTCTGTGAAAACTGTGAATTCTGATGATGTGCAGAAGGATGTTGTGGAGCAGGGCTGCTTTTGTGTTGTCTTGGAGGGGGGAATGTGGAGACTGAGACATTCTGTCAGCAGGTCAAGTTTTTCCTGCTCTCTGTACAGATGTAAGATCACTGCTTAAAAAAAACACCAAAACAATTAAAAATGAAGGCACTTGGATTTGTGGTGCTGCAACAAAGTAGAACATTCCTCTCTCCATTCTGTGCACTAACCAGATAGAGGTTCAAACACTTTAAATATTGAAATTGTATTGCTCTTTTCAAGATGCTCATTTGCCAAAAACGAACAAGGAAAATATGGGAAGTGGCTCCTGCCTTTCCATGCATCTCCAGGGGAGAGAATCCATCTTTATGTGCAAGGAGAGCACTGACCAGCTCAGCTGGAGGCTTGGGAGCTCAGTGGAATGTGTCCCTTTCCAAAAGGCTTCCTCTGGACTGGCAGCACTATTGTAACTCATCCTCCTGAAGTCCAAGACTGAGAGCTGCTGCTGTTTCTGAGATATTTTTGAAATCTTGCCTCACATTTTGATTTGATCCGATGCACTTAGCTCCATTTTGTCATACAGTGCATTATCAAGGAATAAAGCAGAGTTTGCATTTTGTTCTTTGTCTGCTCTGGGGTTTATTGGAATTCATAATCGAAATTGTGCATTAAAAATAATGGTAAATGTTGATACAGCATCTTCCCTTTTTAATTTCCTGCCTTTTCCCAGGACCTCAGCATCAATTGTTTTTTTTTTTTTCCAACCACTGCCACAGCAGCCCTGACCTGAAGACCATTCCAAATGATGTCCCCTCTGTTCTGCAAAGTCAATATTTTCTGTCTGCTGTTCTGTAAATACCTCATGTTATTAAGTCCCTGTCCTTTATTACATCTCACTGTGGCCTCCCTCCTGGGGCAGGACAAATATTTGCCTCCTTGGAAATGGAGAGAGAGTCAAATACAAAGAAGGATCTGAGGAGGGGATACAAAGTGGTTTTTCCTTGTGCCTAATTAAGCTGACTGCTTGGATGTGTGTTTTAAAGCAGTGTAATTGGCCACATCACCCTGCACATCAATTTTTCTGTAACTGTGCATCAGTATTTCTGTAACTGTGCAGTTCATCCCTGTGCTGGTGCAGAGGTGTCCTCTTTGGCAGGGTGTTCTTTCTGTGTCTGCTTGCTGATGTGCATTTTTTGCTTGTGGCTGAGTGGTTTAGGTGTGTGACAGCATTTGGGCTCAGTTTTTGAGAACATGTGTGTTGTGGGGCATTTCCAGGGTGTATTCCTGCCCTGAGGATGGACGCTGTGGGGATCAGCCCAGGCCAGGTGTTGTATTTACAGGAAGCAGGAAAACAGTGCAGACACAGCTGGGCAGTGAAAATGCAGTGAAATTGCTTCTCCCCATGTCCTTGTTCTGCAGCCTCACCTCTGCTTCTCAACATGGAATAAATAGAAAGAAATTAAGTTTTTGAATTCCTTAAAATGCCAATGCTGTTGAAATTTCAGCTCTAAGATCAGAGGAGACTCCAGTGGGTTCTGTCATTTTAGGTGGCTTTGTCACCAGGACACTGAGAACAAGCCTTCACTGTCACTTGGTGGTCTCAGCAGTGATGGGATCAGGCACCTCTTCCATGGTGCAACCTACCTGAGCATCTCAGAGCTCCCTCCCTGTGAGCCTCTGGGTGTTTTATGTGTCTTGGGTGTGTGACAGATTCCTCTGCTGCTCTGCCTAAGTCCAGGGATCCTCCTGAGGATTTGTTCTGTGTTTGCCTTGGTCACAATGTCTGCTCCTTTCTTTTAACTGAAGGAGTCAGGGATGGTCTTTGGCTTCCTCTGCTTTTCTTCAGAGGACACAGTCTCAAGCTATGCCAGGGAAGGTGTAGGTTGGATATTAGAAGGAAATTTTTCACTGAAAGAATAACAAAGTACAGGAATGCTCTTCCCAGTGAGGTGGTGGAATCACCATCTCTGGATGTGTTTAAACAAAGACTGGACATGGCACTTGGTGCTATAGTCTGGGTGAGGTGTTAGGGCATAGGTTGGACTCGATGATCTTAGAGGTCTCTTCCAACCTCATTATTCTGGGATTCTGGGATTCAGTTATTTTCTGTGCACTCCAAAGACAGAGAAAGGGAGGAAAATGTTAATTTACAAACTTTTCAACCGAGTTTGAAACTAGCTCCAAAGCTCAAGATGCAATATTTAACAATTAGCAACAGATACTGTGGAACACCTTCTTTCAGAGTAGCTTTGCTGCTGAAGATGTGTTGGGCAATGAATTGTTTGGTTCCCTGATTCCAGTGCACAGAGAAGGGGATTAAAGTTGAATATGGATTTATGGCTATTCTTTAAAGCTTGGTATATCTAAAGCTGGTTCAAAAGGAATTATTAATGTCTATGTTGAGTGGGAGGACTGACCCTTTTTCTTTTTTTTTTTTTTAATATAATTTCTGTTACCCCCTTTGAAAACCTCAATATAACTCAAAGAGTGCAAGACCAAGTATTTCCTTTGGGCAGCCACTGAGGCTCTCCCACTCATGCTGCTTGGAGCTGCCAGCTGCCAAGGGTGGAAGAGACTTCAGGCATTAGCTAAATGCTTTCACATCTTATTTGATGTGTGGAGCATTAGCTGAGAGAAATCTGCGTATGAATAAAGTTTTACCTTCTGGTTCTTGTGTAGTTTGGGGATTTCAGAACTCGAACTGGGGTTTTTCCCTGTATTTCTCAGCTGTTTTCCTGTATTTCTCACACATTGATAAGTTTAGTTTGAGTGTGTTCACTTTGCAGCTCTCCAGGTTACGAGTGTGAACCTTTCAGCAGCATCCTGGAGCAGATCTGTGTAACCAAAGCCATCAAGGATTTCACTGTGTCTGCTGACACAGGGCTGGGTCAGGCCACTGGCTTAGACAGGGAAAATGATTTTTCACTCAGTTAGCACTTATCATTTCCTTTAGATTATTTTTTTAAAGTGGCAGACAGAGCACCCATGACAAAGCCCCCCTGTTCATGGGGTGGTCAAGAGAGAGTTTGTGTGGCATTGAGTCAGTGTGGAGAGAAAAGAGCTGCAGGGAGTTCTGCTGTGTCTTTGTGCTCTGGGGAGAGGAGTCTCACAAAGGAGAGGAGGATGTGGAGGAGCATTAAGGAATAAAATGTCACCTGTGAAAGTCAGCATTGTCCTCCTGCACTCTGTGGCAGAGAACTCGCAGCAGTGTTGGGTGGATGGGAGCTCCCCTGTTAAGTGGACAAGGGAACAGGGAGTTTGTTCCAGCCTTTTAATTATACACAGGACACAAAAATGTTGTACTCTCACCACTAACTAAAGAACTTGGGGGTTTTTAAAAGTTCCTTGTTCTTTCTCAGGTGAGATTGTACACATCAGCAACTTGTATGTCAATTTTCATACCTCTCATATTTGAATTACAATCATGTCTCTCTTTCCTGGACCTGTTCTTGCAGGAGCAATTTATTACAGACTACTTGAATCTGATATTCTGTGAGTTTAAAACTCAGAAGACACTGTGCATTTCTGTGACTTATCCATCCTGTTTACAGTTACCATCACTCACTGTTTTTCCCTTGCTTCAGTGCTGGGCACCAGCTGCAAATCTAAACTCCAGCAAGAGCTTTTCTCCATCCTGAGCCTGTGGGAGCTGTTCTTGGTCAGCTTTTCAGTGCTGAATTTGAATTAACTCGAGCAATGGGGCTCCTAAACTTTTATCTTAGTGGTGTTACCTTAAAATATGCACTGTTCACTTTCTTAAGCTCTCTGGCTCTTTCCTGATAGTTATATAAAAAGCAAAACACTGTTTTGGGCAGAATGTGCTCCGAGGTGAAGATGAAAAACAAAAATTCAAGTACCAGATTTCAGATTTTGGCTGAAATCTCTGCTGGAAACGCAGCAGTGACAGAGCTGGATGAGACCCCCCCGCTGCTGACACTCTGCTCATTATCCCAGAGGGCTCAATGAGTGTGCAGGTAATTAATGTCAGCAGAGTGGCTCTGCTCTGATTTACACTGATGTTACTGAGCTAAACACCGTGCCCTTAATCATATTTGAAGTCTGGCAAATTGAGGACTTTTCTTGCAGGGTGTTGTTGTAACACTTAAAGCAAAATCATAAATTTCTCTTGCCCCTGCTGCTCTTGCTGCCCTGCCCTTTCAGGTTTCTTAAGGGCCTGAGGGGGCCCCTTTCATCTCCTAATTGAGGTAAAGGGGGATGCTTTTTCTGCTGAATCCTGGTTTTACTTGCTTAAAAGCCCTTCCTTCAGGCAAGAGGCTGTGCAGCACTCCATTAATGCCAAGTGGCAGGGGTTTTCCTCCCCCTTCACTTGGGAGAAATCAAAGAAAAAGGGAAATGAGCAACTTTTGTACAACTCTAGAAGTGAAAGATAACTTTTCCATTTTCATCTAAGCCTAGTATGCATGCAGGAATTGCAAAAAAGTTGAGGTTTTTTTGTCTAAGTTACAGAGAATTCCAGGGAATTCTGGAGCTGGATGCAATCCCACAGAGTGGATTTTGTTGTGCCCTCACTGTCCATCTTCTCTCTGCTGCTGTCCCAGGGTGTCAGCAGAGAAACTCAGCAGTTTTAGCTGTTCCCAGGAGATAACTCTAGTTTTCCTTTATAAAACCAAAATACTTTGGTTTTTTGTGTTTTTTTTTTCTTTTTTTCCCCCCAAAACTCTAGAGCACCGCACACTTTAAATTACAGAAAGTAATTTAAAGTCTGCAGTAATTTCTTTACAGAAATTGCTTTCTTAGACTAAAATTAATTGAAATCCATTTTGAAATTTTGCAGAACTTGGGAAGTCATAGTGCACAAAAGAATCAACAACCCCCAGCTCAATGAGTTGAATTGACAGGACCTGGCTGTCTGCACAATTTTTGGGTTCTGGTCTTTTTTGAACGGAATAATTTAGCCTTGCACATGTTCCCTGCCAAATCTCTTTTTATTGCTTCAGAAAAGTGTGGAACATTTCTTTCAATGGTATAGATGGGGAAATGGTGTTGCAAAATTACTTGTTTAAAATTGTAAGGGACTGATTTACAGGCAATTAAAAATGTATTAAAAAATTCATTGACCTTGGCTTAGATTTCCAGAAACCAAGTCCAATCTGAAGGGGGGTCAGGCATCCTGCCTTGGACTTCATTGCAAATGCTGTTGTTGATGTCAGTGAATTTTGCAGCAGGTTGAAAGGGTTGTGTGATATAATACCTTGAATTTTCATTAGTTTTGCTTTTTAAAATGTATTCTGGAGCTGCACAAATGTTTTTTGCCTGTCTGGAAAGGAATTTTTATATGCAATATCTTCTCGGAAGTTATCTCAGGTAACATTTGTATTAGGAAACAGCTTGGGTTTGCAGTGTTGGTTCTGAGAGGAATTTTGTACAGATCAGGCCTTGGACATTTATTGGAACTTCGTGCTGTTACCTAAATGAGGGAGGAAAAAAAGCCCAGGATTTTTCTTCCATAGATGAAAGTGGGATTTTTCAAGCTCCTAACAATAAAAAGATCTTAGCACTCTGATCCCTTCTTATAACAGTGGTGTCCTAACCAAACAGAAGATTTCCACTTGTGTGCTGCAGATATTTGTATTCACTTTTATTGCCTGTTCATCATCTTCAGATCCTGTTCTCAGTCTCAGTACAAGAACTTGGAGGAAAAGTCATTTTTTGATCTATAAGTGTCCTTCCACATCCCTGTTTATCTCCCTGTGTGCTCCTTGTGTTCACCAAGCCTCCTCTCTTCCCTGGTTCTCCTTTCCAAGCTAATTTCTTCTGTGCTTTTTTTTTTTTTTTTTTTTTTAGTGTGCATTTGATCAATTAACTCATCTGGAATGAAAATACAATTCAGTGATCTTTAATTTTTGTGTCTTGTAATGCGCGAAAATCCATCAGAGAGAATGCAACATCTGTGCAGTTCTTTTTAACAGCTCTTTGCCACTCTGGTAATGTGGGAACAAAAAGGACATCCAAGAAATTTGGAAGGTAATGTATTTAAAACTGAATAAAAAGAAGCACATATTTTACTTGTGCCACTCTGTCTCGGGGCATTTCAGGAAAATAACTGAGCTGGCTTGGCAAAAGATGAGACCGTTTACTTGAAAATCCACAGCTAAATTATGTAGGTTGAAGTTTTAGAAGAGAGATAAAGCTGCCTGCTTTAAGACATGAGCCAAGCACTCGTGGCCTGGGGTTAGGCACTGCCTTCCTCCCCAGGAGCCTTGTTACTGCCTATAATGATCTTTTCTGCTGCTTTTCTGCACCGTCTGTCAGAGCTCGAGCCCTGGACAAGCTGCTTTGCTGTTCCAACCCAAGATGTTCCTCTTCCTTTAGTTTACCTCAGTGCACCAATTAATTGCCCATAAAGTTGGTCAGGCTTTTCCTGACTGGGTGCTGTGAGTGATTGAGGAGCTGCAGGAATGATGTGGCAGAGCTGGGCTCTGCTCTACTCTGTGCTTACACCTCGTGCATAGCAAAGAGCTGAGTGCAGCCATTGGTATTCAAGGAGCATTGCCCAAACAGAAATAAAAAAAAAAATATTTGTAAAATTATTTGTAAAATAATTTTCTTCCCCTCTTCTCTCTTCTTTCCCCTGTGCTGGTTTTGAGGGGTGGCACAGGGCTCCCTCCCCCTGCCCCATGTGCTTGGGCTGGCTGCTGCTGCTGCTGAAGGCAGGCTGGGGCTGTGACAGGGAGGTTATCAGCTCAGAGCCCCTCAGAAATACAGATCAAACCACTGGGAAGGGAATTTAGGTTGGGAGTAAATGACACAAAGCCCTGTGTTGGTTTTACACGTGTGGGGGGGAAACCTAAACAGTCAATCTCTCTGTGCTGACAATTGAATATTCCTTCCTTTTGCTTTACTAGGGTATTTCTATTTCTATGGCAACCAGGGGTTTTTTCTAGGCTGGCAAACTCTCCCACAGCAAATCCAAGGAAACAGGTGTTGGGCAAAGCTTTTAGATTTGCCAGTTGAAGTCCCCAGAGGAGGATTTGGCTCCTGGTCTGCAGGGTGCTGCTCGCCAGGGATGCTGTGCCACTGCATCGGTGTGTTGGTCTGCTTTTAGGCTGAAGGTGAAATTACATTATCAGGACTCCACTTTTAGGGTATAAGGCAGCTGTATAGAAAGGGTCAGAAAGCCCTGACTTGTTTCATTCACACAACCTTGAGGTGCTGGAGTATTTTAAGAAGCTGCTGTTTCTCCTTCAGATTAAATGTGGTCACTGTAGTTGCAAGTTCAGGAGCCTTGTCACTTTATGCCCAGGTGGAGCATTGATCCACATTGCTCCTAATAAGCTGCACGAACTCACACATTATCTTTGGTTGCTGAAGAGTGTAAAAACTTGGCTTAATAAATTAGATCCAGAAATTGCCTCTGGAATCAACAGTCTGGGTGAGTAAAGTCAGAACTGTGCCAGTCCCTTTCTGCATATTCTCTGCTAAGAAAGACAAAGGAATGTAAGCTTCCCTTAGCCCTGTTTCTGTAGGCAGTGAGATCTTGTACCAGGGGAAGGAGAATTGTAAAATCAGGCCTGTGGACTTGTATCTCCAAAGGACTTTTGTGACCGTGTTCACAGGGCTCTTATGTTGAACGAAGAGATGAGGATCTGACTCCATGTTTCAGAAAGCTTGATTTACTATTTTTATTGATATATAATACATTAAAACTATACTAAAAGAATACAAGAAAAGGTTCTCCTCAGAAGGCTAGCTAAGCTAAGAATAGAAAAGAGAATGAATAACAAAGGTTTGTGGCTCAGGCTCTCTGTCCAAGCCAGCTGGGCTGTGATTGGCCATTAATTAGAAACATCCACATGAGACCAATCCCAGATGCACCTGTTGCATTCCACAGCAGCAGATAACCATTATTTACATTTTGTCCCTGAGGCCTCTCAGCTTCTCAGGAGGAAAAAAATCCCAAGGAAAGGTTTTTTCATGAAAAGATGTCTGCGACAGACTTTGAGGTTTCTTTGTCACACATTGGTAAGGAGCTATACTGTATTTATGCTATGATTCCCAGTTTTCTGCTCTCCACACAATTTCCCTACTACTGGATGTGTTGCTGGAGGAGGGGAACTGGGTGAAAGAAATGTTTCTTTTTCTTAGTGTGTCTCTGTTGCATTAACAGCAAGAAGTGAGGTGTAAAATAGTCACTAAAGAAAAGGTTTGGTTTGGTACAACATGATGCACTTTTCTTGTTTGATGAAGAAGAGAGCATAAAACAACCAGGGATTGGAAATTATTTGTTTTCCTCCCAGTAGAACAGTCAGTAACATGAAGGGTGTGAGCTGTAAAGCATGAACTGGTACATGTTCCATTCAGTAAAAGCAGACTTGCCTCCCCCCCATGTTGCTATCTCCTGTAAAGTGGCTTGGGAGGGACAGGTGAAATGAAGAATTATTGGTTTATAGTGAGCCATATGAATTGCTAAGGTGTACCCAAATCCCTGTAGGCTTAGCCTGGAAGTGCCAGTGGATATCAGGCTGCTGAGCAGGACTGAAAATGCTCTCAACAGCCCTAAGTGGTGAATTTTGTACATACCTGTTCGCCTTTGTACATGTTCTAAAGTCTCATCACTCCTCTAAGTTTTATTGAAAAGAAACAATGAAACCACCAGCTGTAAGAGTTTTATCCAGGCAAGTTAAAGATATCTGACATTTATAGAAATCTGTAGATTGTTCAGGTATCTCCCCCCACCTTTTATCTATTATCACAATAGTGTTTTCTTACTAGCTTTTGTGTTGTTGCTTCGTTATGTAGTTCTGGGGCTTCTTGACAGGTTTTATAACATTGTTTTAGCTGTTTCTGTGCCACTGGCCTGATCTCCATCTGCTCCTGATGGGAGCTCGCTGAAGGAATATTGGTCCATTTTCATCGTGTTCAGTCTTCCTGCTTGCACTTGAAGTTATTGAAGAAGAATTGTGATTCAGTTCCTTTAGTTTTCTCAGTGCTGTGCCATGAAAGTTTGCTTTAAAAGAACTGCAAGCTTTCCTCATCTTTCCATGGCTGTTAAAGTTGCCCAGAAGATGGAATAATTTTTGCTAAGCTGTGAATGCTCTAGATGATGGGTGATAACAATATTAGGCAATGAATTTTGGGGGGAAACTTTCCTCCTGCATGTGAAATTCTGTAGCCACCTGCCCTCCAAAGAACAAATCTCAAACAGCACCAGTGTACAGAGCTGGTTCCTGATGGTGTGGTGTTGTCTACCTGTGAGCTAAAATAAGGGAATTTAGCTTTAGGGAGCTGTAAGTGAGGCTGGAATGACTGATGGACCTTGGCTCACCATTATCCAGAGCTGGGATTTCCAAAATGGAGCTGTGGGATTCAAACTAATACAAATGAGAGGAAATGCCCTGCAAATAGAGGGGGGGTTGGAAATACCTCTCCTCTTTCAGCACTGGCAGAGGTTTCATGAATAAACTTTTCTCTCCTGATTGAAGTTTAATTTTCTTGGGTTCCTTCCAGAAGGATCTTCTGCCTTCTGATTCTGGCTCTCTCCACCTCATTCTCTCAGGAGAGGGAGCAGCTAATTAAATTTCATGTTCCCACCTAGGAACAACCTCTGCTTTGGCTGCCACTTCACAAAACCACAGTGAAGAGGGCGAGGGGGAGATTGAGAGAAAATAGCAATTCAGGAAGATGTTACAACTTCACAAAGAGCAGGGAAGAAATGGGACACCTTATTTTCCTCTAATTATTGCTGCAGTGCTCAATGCCTCACTTTTCTGGGGGGCATACAGCAAGCTCTGGGGTACTTGGGGCTTTGATTTCAGGTTAGAGATGAACATCCTTATTCTCAGGAGTGTAGAGCTCTCTGTGCCTTCTCAAGGCAGAGATGGGATAGATGCAGGAAATTTAGAGCTAAAGGTGGAACACTTCAGACTGCTTGAGGAGATGGAGGGTATTCAGCTCTATTTTCACCTTTTCCTTCACATAATGGTCCCAGTGTGCTCTTTGATCCTCTGGCAGCTGGGGAGTGAAGCCATTGCCGCCTGTTAATAAGTGACATCTTGGTGGCATTACAGGAAATTCATTTCAATTCTTGGCTGAGAAATAATGAGCAGTGAGTTTAGGGAAAACCTGAATATTAAGAGACCTTAAGCAATGTGGGTTTTTAAAGCTGTGTTATGTACCTTTAATCTTTCTGAAGATTATAGGGTGAAAGGATTTTCTGGAATGGGCAGGCTTGTTAAAACAGTGTGTGGAGATCAGCTGTGAATAACTACTTTTATCATAACCCCTCAAAGAGATCTCTCTTCGTGCAGTTGGGAGATAAGCGTAGGTTGTACCTGGGAAGTTATAATAAATGCTAATTGTGTTTAAGAACTACTTCTAAAACTGCTGCTTTTTCTATTTCATGGGAGGAAAGAAGGGGAAGAGGGTAGGATGGTGACTCCTTTGAACAGTGACTGAGCTAATTGACAAAACATGTTATTAGACCCTGTGTGTAAAAATATTTTTCTGTGCTTTGTAATAGATTCCTCGAGTTTACAGGAATGCTCTTTGTTTAGGAACAGCTATGGTTACAGTAGAACCTGCCTTACCCACCCACATGGTTGAAAACACAAATACACTCCAGTGAGGAAAGTGCCACCATTCTTCATTTCTAGCTGCTTTCACAATACCTGCTGAGGTACACGTTCCCTCTGCTTGCAGCAGGCACCCAACCCCAAATGTGGCTCCTGCTGCCACCCCATATGCACAATTTTCACAGGTCTGCAGTGAGTGACATTGTTCTGGCAGGGGGCTGAGATGTTTGCTCACAACTGACAGTGCAGCTCTGTAGATCTCTCGTGGTGACATCTCAGAGTTTTCCTGCTTTTTAATTTGGTTCTGGGCAGCAGGCATGAGTCTTCTGGCTGGGCAGTTGAGGTCTGCTGCCTGTGAAGCTTTGTCCTCTCTCTGGGTGTTGGGAAAAACACCAAGCACTTGTTCTTAGAATTTTAAAAGTTTAATAGTAATAAAATGGTTATAAAATTAATAATATAATTAGAGTAATAAAAATTTTGACAATTAGGATTTAGGACAATATGAGACAATAAAAACAAAGAGTTATGGACAGTCCAGATACCTTTTTCTGAGCAAAATAAGCCCGAAAAAGGACCCACGTTAACAGAGGATTAACTCTTAAAAGCAACAGCCTGTTGCATATTCATACACCTCATCCATGATGCATAAATTCCATTCAAACACAGGATTCTGTCTGGTCAGTGTCAGCTTCTTCCTCCTAATCCTGACAGTGTCTTCATGGCTGAGCAAGGCAGGAAGAAGTTCATTTCTTCTGATAATGGAGCAATAAATTCTCTTTCTCTGAAAGATTCAGGTGTCCTGTGGCTGCTATCTCGGTGTGAGTACCTCATTCCTTTCTTTAAAAAAATATTCCACATACATAGTTTCTATTTTAACATTATGTTATAACTTAAAACTATATTTAACACACTACTTAACACACTAGAATGCCCAGGTTGGAAGAAACCTTCAAGGTCATCGAGTCCAACCCAGCCCCAAGCCCTCAACCAAACCCTGGCCCCCAGTGCCACATCCAGGCTTTGTTAAACACACCCAGGGATGGGGACTCCACCACCTCCCTGGGCAGCCATTCCAGAACTTTATCCCTCTTTCTGTAATAACTTTTCCCCAATCTCCAACCTGTATTTCCCTTGGTGCAGCTGGAGGCTGTGTGCTCTGGCTGTGTCAGTGCTGCTGCAGAAAGAGCCCAGCCCCAGCTGAGCACAGGCCCCTTTCAGGAGCTGCAGAGAGTGATGGGGGCAGCCCTGAGTCTCCTTTTCTGCAGGCTGAGCACCCCCAGCTCCCTCAGGGGTTCCTCTCAGGGTTTGTGCTCCCAGCCCCTCTCCAGCCTCGTTGCCCCCTCTGGATGCGCTCAAGCCCCTCAAGGTCCTTCCCAAGCTGAGGGGCCAGAACTGGACATATCCCCTGGGATTTGTGTTCTTTCTTCACTGCAAGCTGTCCATAACACCCTTGCCCCCAGCACTGGAACCCCTCTGCAGCTCTTGGTGTCTGCAGGAGCAGCAGTGCCTGTGGAAGGTGAGAGCTGCTGCTGCCTTTGACCTACTTGTGAAACTTGTGTTTGGAAATCCATCCCATAGTACTCATTCCCCTGGAGCAGACTTCAAGCAGAATGTCACTGTGCATAAAGCAGCTGCTGGGGAAGGCAGGAAATGTGGTGTGTTGGGAAGTTTCTTCTTTTCGCCAACAGGACAGAACTGCTGGGATTCGTTCCTTGGGCTTTTATTGCAGCATCAGCCTCGTGATATGGCTGAGACAACAGAAAGATGGCAAAAGCTCACGTACAGTCAGCAGCAGCCAAAGATTTCTTTGTTACAGAGCATTTAAAAAACTTTCTAGCCAACAGAATATTGCTAAAGCTTACAGACAATTGTTCTAGCCAATCACTAAAAGCACACGTACACCTGCTGCTCACAATGCTTGCTTGTATGCCTTCTAGTAACAATACAATATAACATTATTATATTATTATTACCAATGCCATTACCATTATGTTATTATTATTACTATTATTAGTAGTAGTAGTATCATACACAAAACTTCATTATTAAGCTTAAAACCTTCTCCTATCTTGCTAAGCATGTTTTTCTGCACTCTTAAGGTCTATCTTAGCCAAGCCTACAACTCAAGCTATGGTTTCATGTCCTTGCTTGCTGTACTATTGTAACTTTTTCTACTTTCTGACTTTGCAGCTGTAGCTGGTTCTAAGTTCTCTGTTCTTTCTGATTCTAAGTGTGGAGGGAATCGATATGTAAGAGAAGATATGTGAGAGGGGATAGAATGTAAGAGAATAGTGCAGAAGGTAATCTCACCCCTGAGGAGTTGCAGCTGTACTAATTACCAAAGATTAGGAACAGACCTGGCCTTAATAGGCCACAGCTGTGTCCAATAAGGATGGGTGGTATAAAAGAGTGGGTTAGCTGGTTAAGAAGGGAGCTGGAGTTTGTTGGCTGTGCTGTGAAAAAGGAGTCAGTGCTGTGAGGAGATGCCCATGAGAAATCACTGAGCAGGTATGGAGCTTTTGTAATAAGATGACAACATCTTAGCTTTTCCAGCTTTCTGAAAATCTTCTCACCTTTACTATTTCCCACAATGGGGAGGAGCTGATGTTAATGCGTGATGCAAGGTGCCACGCGCCACAGACATTTCAGTGTGGGGACCCTGTCCTGTGCTCCCAGCAGCAGCGCCTGGCTCTGGGCTTGGAGGAGCTGGGTGATTTGTAGGGAATTATCCCTGCCAGCCTGGCCAGGGAGGCTGGAAAGTAGAAAGGGAAAATTGGTGGAATGCAGGTTATAGGCTCCTTCTCGGTAGAGAAGGCTGGAGCTGTTTTTTGTGAGAGGAAAGAAGGAATTTCCTAATCTGACCACTTCAATGTCTGAAAAGTGCAAGTGTTTGTCACTTGTGGAAGAAAGGGAATGTTCAAATTATAGGACAGCCTTCAGACTTTCTGAACTGATGTCAGCAAAGAGGGAGAGAGAAATCTTGCACCCATAAGAATGACTTTATTATTGGTTTGTTGCAGGAATGTTGTTTGGGGTCCTGCTCTGGGCAGTTACACCTGCAGCATGTCAGCAATGTCGTCAGTAAATTATTACAGTAGTTTCACAGCTTTTACTGCTCAGAAACTGTGAAAATAATAACCATTAAGCTATATCTGTTGTAACTTGCAAGATCTTTGGTACAGGAACATTCACTCTGTGTAGTCCTTTGGGTTTCTATCTTCTATATTGAGGTCTCAATGGAAAAAAAACCCAAAACCAACCAACCAAACCAGGAAAAAATTGCAGCTGATGGAAACAACCATGTTTAGCTGGTATTTTTTTCAATGCAAAAAGAAAAAAAAAAAAAGCTTGGAATAAACACATTATTTTGATGCACAGGCTTAGAGTTTATTTGAGCTTTTTTTTATGTCATTATAGTAGAAATCCTGAGCAGCTCTGACTCTACAAGAGGAAACTACTCATTACTAGCAGGAACATAGAAATACAGCAGGAAAATTCTCTCAGCTCTTGAGAGAGAGAGATAAGTGGCTTGCAGGGAATGTGAGAGGGGAAAGTCCAATTTTCCTGGTTTTCTCTGCTCATGTGAAGCAAATAACAGGGCAAAATTATTCAGGTGTAGTTCTGGGTGAGTGGGTGTGCTCTGCTGTCCAGAGGGCAGTGGCTGCTATGGGACCAGATATGTAATGCTTTGAAACCTAGAACTCCTCCAAAAGAAAAAGAAAAACCTCTACCTACTCGTATTTTTGGATATGAGATGTAGAAATTATTTGTAATGTCACACTTCAAAACCCCATCCATTTCAGACTGCAATGTGAACTATGGCTGTGTTTGTTCCTCTGCAATCTCAGAAATCCTTGCTGTCCCCACTCCCAGCCTGGGGCAGGCAGGGAGCTGTGCACTTCTCTGTGGCGCCTTTTGAGGTTTTAGAGAATTTGGGGCAGCTCTGCAGATACTTTTAGCTGGCCAGATCAGCCTCTGTGACCTACTTGTCATGGTGTGAGAACAGGTTGTGATCCACACAGGGCCCGTGATCTGCGCTCCTGTTTGCAGTGCAGCTGCTGCTGAAGGGTGCCTGACAGCAATGATGGAAAGCATTCAGCCTAAAACTTCCCTTTCATGGCACGTTATCTTCACCAGCTGCTCTCTGTTCCTTTGCTCTGATGTTTTTTTGAAGCAAAGAACCAGGTTCAGATGAATTCCAAGCAGGATTTAGTCTTGGGTAACGTTTTGCGGGGCTGGAAGGGGAGGTGGGTAGGGAGTAGTCCCAAATTAGTGGGCACCCAGCTGGGCTCAGTCCTGCTCTGCCTGGCTCAGGTCAGGAGGAGGGGAGAGGGAGGTGCTGTAATGAAGTTGTGGGGATGTGAGGAGATAAAAGGACCACTTCAGGAAGTTTATTTCTACTGAATATCATATCAGAGTTCTAGTGGTCAATTGTTGCTATTTTGGTGTGTTTTAGTGATGCTATTTAATTTGTATTCATTAACTTTGCTTTACAGAACATTATTTTCAACACCCTTTTTCACTAAGGCCTTTTTTTGGCAGCAATCTCCTAGTTCAGCAGCCATGGGTGTGGATTTGTGCTCTTTTATTTCTGTATTTGTTCAATGCTAAAGAACAGAAAGGTATTTGCCCTGTGCTGGCTTGAAATCTTAGATGGCAAAAGCTTTTTACCAAACACCAAGAGCTTAAATCTAGCTCTAAAACTACTTTTATGTCAATGTCCTTTCAAATTCAAGCACTAATTAACATCCCATTCAGACGTTTGACTTCACCTGTGCAGAGGGTTTGAGCAGGGCACACTCATCCTCACCATGGCTTCTACCCAACTGCTCCAAAAGTTCATTTGGGCTCCACACTTCAGGTTGAAATTGCTGGTTGTGAATGTGTGGAACCAGCAATTTATATATTATATATTATTATATAGTACATATTATTTATATTATGTATTATTTGAATCTTCCTAGCATAGAGACCTCCAGCCTGGCTCTTCCTTCCAAGCTTGTCTTGGCCCATGATTCCTTATTTAAGGCCATCAAAATTAATGCTGTGGTTGAATTCTCCATACCTGCTGCTTTTCTGAAGTTCTCTTGAACCACCTTAGTATCAGCCAAATTGGGGAAAAAGATAAAGAATTCACCAGAGACCTGCTCTGGATTATGCTGTGGGTTTCATCTCCCAGCTTCAGCCTGGTGAAATCTGCCTGAAGTTGGGATTTTTTCAATGGCTTCAGAGAACTATTGCAAAAGGAACTTTGCTTTCTCTCTCTCATCTGAGTGGAACTGGTTTTGTCAGCTCTTTAAATAGTTTAGTGTTTGTACTTTGTTAGAATTCAGGAATGCTGATGCTGCTTTGGTTTCTGTGATATGGCTTGCCTCTAATAACATGTTTTAAAAAGATAGAACACAACACAACCCCTAATTCTCTTTTCCTGTCTCCTTTCTACACACAAAACAAAAACAACAACAGAAAACCCAAATAAACAAAAAAAAAAACCAGCCAAAAAACCAATCCAGAGAACTAATTCCAGCTTGAGTTGAGTGCTGAGTGTCATTAGGGTTTTCCTTTACACTTTTGGGTGTGTGTGGCTAGAGGCACCTAAATGAGTAGAGAACAACTCTGCTTTGACAGCCGTGTGCTTTGGAACAAATTTGGCTGTTACTTCTGCATTTTTAGCTGTAGTTGTCTACAAGATTTTTGCGTCAGAATATATATATATATGTGTGTTTTCAATCTTGTGCTTATTTGCAATCCTAGATTTGTAAGCAACTGATTATTTCCTACCTGGTTGAGAATCATCCTAGGCAGTCCTACAGATGTAATTTATTTTTTTTATTGCAAGACAGCGTGCATCTGTGAACATATTTTTGGTGAATATTTGTACACAGAGTTTAATGTTTTCTTTTTAGAGAGAATGTGCCAGGAATTACTGTATTTAAAAATTATACACCTGGCATTGGTGTGATTAGATTGCTTCCCAGTTTTTGAAGGAGTTTTTGCTGTTTGCTGTCTTGTTGCCAAGGTGGCAGTAGTTTTGTTTCTGGAAATTGAGACTGTGCCTTCTTTGTGAAGGCCCTATCAGTGCTATATTGATTGCTTAGAGTACAGATTGATTTAATTCCCATTGGTTAAAGAGGCAAGTCCAAACATCTTGCATGTATGTTGGGAAGGATGAAAGTTTGACAAGAAAGTCTCACAGATATGGATGCTTAGCAGAAAGATTTTTGAATGTAGAATCTGATGAAGGAATAGAGATGGAAGCAAGTTTTGATATAGAAGAGAAGAATTGCTGAGCCAGTCTTACTGGATAACCAAGGAGGCAAAGGGTGTGTGAGTTAGAAGGGGTTTTTATGGCTTAGAGCAAAGGATAAACCCACCTCAAACAAGATGTTTTTATCAAGCAGAAAGACAGCACAGGCAAACAAGTCAGCAAAGGTGCAAGTAGAAAGAAGGTCTCAGAATTTTCCACTGCAAGAAAACTGAAAAACAACTTCTGGCTTAAACTGTAATGTGCTAACTTTTAGTGATTGGAGAATGGTAACATGAATATGGTAATTATAGCAGTTATGATAGGCTATAGGTAATAGTTAAGGTATAGATTGGTTCTGCTGTATTAAGATGCTCAGCAAAGTATATAATGCCATTTAACCAAAACCAAAGGGTCTCCAGGCCTGCCTGCAGCTGGAGCTGACAGCTGTAGGCACAGCTCTGTCACCCACAACCCTGGGCTGCTGTGACCTCTTGGATACAATAAACTGCATTTTGTATACAATAAACTGCATTTTGGCGAGCCCCTGGAGTCCCACATCCCTCATTCAGGCTCTTACACACATAGAATTGTACAGAACAGTTGTACATAAATAAATGTTTAAATGATTTGCCAGGAAATTGCTGTACCTGATTTGAAGTCAGTGTTTCAGAATTGTATTATTTTCTATTCAGGGTTTATTCCTCTTTGATTCAAGCAAGTGAGGGTAAGGAGGGGAGGTCCTGTTGTCATCAGAAGAGCAGAGAGCTGTGTGCAGTGTGCTTTCTTCTTGTCCTGTGTGTTAGGCAATAAAGCAAGCAAGAAAATGCTCTCTCCATCCTTTCTGTCCTCCCCCTTCCAGGAGCTGCATCATTTGACTGAAATGGGCCATGTGTCTCCTGGAGGTAAATCAGATGCTGCTTATAGCTACCATGGAGGAGGTGTTGGGGCAGCTGAGAAGTTTTGGCTGAGTTGAAGGCTGTGGAGTGAGCGTGAAGCAAACCTGCACGTGGCTGCTCAGCCCACTGATAACACCTTGAGAGAGGGTTGGGTTTGTGACAGGGGGTGAGGCAGAGCTCAGCTCTGTGTGAAACCTCCACATGGAAAGTGCTAATTCCTGCCTGGTTGTGATGTGCTAATGATAGCAGAGCTTTTTGCTGTCAGCTGAGCCTGCAAATCAAGGTCACCCGGGTCGGTTTTCTGCAGCACGGGGAGAAATGTTCTCAGAAATGCTCTCCTTCCTACTGGCTGTGCCTCAGGGTCTGCTCAGGTCTTTAGAGCTTGAGGGCTTGGCTTGATTTGCTGTGTGCAAAATAGGAAAAAAACCCCAACAAGTGATGATCCTGATCTGTGCTTGTTGCACTGATGAATGGGAAGAGTAGCATTCATAATGAGACCTCCTCTCCTGTGGAGGATGTTTGAGAACTAAAATTCCCATGAAAGAGAAGAAATTTTCTTTGCTCAACTGCAGTTGTTTCTTCTTCTGTGTATCGTTCTTCACCTAGGTAAACGTGAGGAGAAAATAAAAGGAACAAAGTAACAATTTAGAATATTTTTAAGCTAATATATAAGTACTTTGTGCTTCCAGTAAAACATTTCTCTAATACTAAAGCTTGCAGCACCTATTTATAAGTAGGAAAGGCAGGGACAGAAATCCCAAGTGTCACAAGCATCCAAATGCTCTTTGCTTCCAGGAGTTAATCCTGCAAATGCATCTAGTTTGCCTTGTGATTTAAGACAAACTTCTGATTTCTCACACCTTAGATTTTGAGAAGCTGAGTATTGTACTTTGATTGCCACTTGGATCCAGTGCGTGAACCAGCTGATCCCAATTCCCTCCCTTTGCTTTCCGCTTGAAGCTGCAGGAGGTTTGAATGGTGATTTTTCTGAATATTGACAAATTCTCTGAGTGTTTCAGGGCAGTGAAACAATAGATTTTATGACTCCTGAGTTTAGCAGATCTTTACTGGCTTAGAGGCTTTGGAAAAATCGTTAAGAATTAGGATTTAATCTGCACTTTGATTTGCAGGGTCACAGCTATGAGTACAAAATTATCAAAGAAAGTTCAATGAGTGCAGAGCTCAGAGCATTCAGCAGTAATTTACTATTTGCTGCTCGTTTCTCTCTTGCACTGTTGCTTCCTCTGTGTAGAGATGTGATCTCAGGCTGTGCTGGGGAGGTTTAGGAAGCTTTTTTTGGAAAGGGTTGTCAAGCTCTGGCACAGCTGCCCAGGGCAGAGTGGGGTTGCCATCCCTGGGGGGATTTAAGAGGTGTGTAGATGTGGCACTTGGGGACGTGGGTTAGTGGTGGCCTTGGCAGTGCTGAGCAATGGTTGGATTCAATCATCTTGGATGGCTTTTCCAACCTAAATGAGTCTGAATTTTAGATATGGAACTTGACTCTGCATTTCAGCGTGGCGACGCTTGGATGTCACTCTGTTCTTCTGAAGTTCTTCTAAGCCTTCTGATGGTAAATTCTGTAATGGAGTTTCTTACGCACTTTTCATGTAAATAATGATTGTTTTGCGTTCCTTTCTGGAGGGGGAGAGAATTGATGGACTGTTGGTTTGACCAGTGTAGTTGGAGAGGTGGCAAATTCATCTTTCAATCCATGTTCACTTTTAGAATCCTATAAATATTGAGGTCTGGAAATAAACGAGGCTTTTTTACCTTAAATGTCTCAGGGTGTGAGTGTTGTTGATTTCGTGTTGTATTGCAACACTTGGATTTGTGGGAAACATCAGGAAAATGGAGAATTTTCCATTTCCTGCTTGTGGAATTTCCTCCCAGGGAACAGCAGTCAAAATTGTCTCATTCTGTGTTGCAAAGCAGACTCGTATCTAACTCATCCTCTGAGGGGAACTGATGCTGTTTAATTTGAAAGACAGTTTAAAGTCACTTGTGTTCCTCTAGAAAAACCAACCACTCTCTGAGGAATTCCTAAATTACATGATCATGTCATTGCTTGAATGGACTGAGCAGAAGGGATTCTTTGAGGAGCAAAAGCTGCTTGGATTCCTCTATTGAGGGGAATGCAGAAGAGATCCTGGCTCTCTTAAGTGCAGTGCAGGTAACAGAGGAGGAGATCTGTGCTCCTGGTGGGCTTCTCCATGCCTGTGGTGGCTGCAGGAGTGGCTGTGGTGATCTTCCCACCTCGTGTTCTTTTCCAGATGATGCTCAGAGCTGCAGGTGCTGGTGGCATACGGGAAGCTCCCATTGCAAGCTGCAGCAAAGCAAATGAATTTTGCTGCCCTGCTGTTTCCTTCCCTCCCAGTATCCCGTGGTGTTCTGTCTCCAGAGCGCTGCTTGTGAGCAGCAGCTGCTGGTTGGAATTTTTATCAGGCTTTTGGTATTTGAAATTCAAGAATCTTCAGTGATTTGAGATCTGTTTATAAGGGGGGAAAAAAAAAAACAAACTGAAAACAACAACCCAAACACCCCAAAACCCAGGGATACACCAGATGCTTAATGCAGGATGGGATGTGGAGAAAAGAGCATAGGAATTTTCAGTGAACAAATGCTGTGTGATTAACAAATACCTCAGTCATAAAATGGTTTGGATTGGAAGGGACATTAAAATTTATCTATTCTCAGGGCAGGGACACCTTCCACTGTCCCAGGCTGCTCCAAGCCCTGTCCAGCCTGGCCTTGGGCATTGCCAGGGATCCAGGGGCAGCCACAGCTGCTCTGGGCACCCTGTGCCAGGGGCTCAGCGCCCTCCCAGGAAACATTTCTTCTAAATATCCAATATATGTTTGGAAACACCATGATGAGGCATCTTTAGGACATTCATATTTCTGATATACTCCCCTGTAGCCTCAAAATTTTCATAATTAGTCCTTGACTGCTCAGCAGGGAGGGCTTTGTGGGGTAACTGTTCAGAGTGGCAGATTGTTTTAAAGTCACCGCTCAGTAGGGTTGATGTGAAGTTTTTGTGGGCAGGTGCACAAGCAAAAGCTTTCCACTGAGTTTCAAGTTTTTGCACCGACATAAGCTCTGCCATTTAAATTGTGTTTGTGGGGTTATTGCTGTTCCACAGCATTGTGAAAGAGGTAAAACCACCAGGAGATTGTGTAACACTGGCACAATGGGATGAAGTTGAGTTTATCACTTCTGGGTTCTCTTTCATGAGCTTGCCAACTGTCAGATGTCTTACTTGGTCTGCTAGAGAGCTCTTCATACTTGAAATGTTTTTTTTTAAAAGCAATTTACCAAGGGATTAAGAGGGGTATTTTTGGGGTCTCCTGTCATGGGGAGGAAAGATGAATCTGACTCCATGTTTTTAGAAGGCTAATTTATTATTTTATAGTAATATATTATATTAAAGTATGTTATACTAAATCTATACTAAAAATAGAGAAAGGATACTTACAGAAGGCTTAACAAGATACTAATAAAAAAACCTGTGACTCTCCAGAGTCCTGACACAGCTGGCTGTGATTGGTCATTAAGTAAAAACAATTCACATGAAACCAATCAAATGATCACCTGTTGGATAAACAATGTCCAAACCACCTTCCAAAGCAGCAAAACACAGGAGAAGCAAATGAGATAAAATTCTTTTCCTTTTTCTCTGAGGCTTCTCAGCTTCCCAGGAGAAGAAATCCTGGTGAAGGGATTTTTCAGAAAATATGATGGTAACAATTAAGTGACATTTCTGCTTGTGGAACTGGATTAAAGCTGGGGACTTGCAGGGGCTCTCGTGCAATGCCATGACAGGTTCAAGTCCCAACATCTCATCAGCTCTGCTGCATGACAGTAATTGGAACCAGGGGACATTTTCTCTACACAGTCATGAAAAAATTGCTGTTGTTTGGTTTATTTTGTTTTGGTTCAACCTCCTCCGCCCCCAAATTTCTGTGATTTCTCAGATGGGTCAAGGGTTTTGCTCTTGGAAGGAGGGAAAGGATCTCTACAATAAAAAAAGCAGCATGCTATGTTTTGGATCTGTGAACAGCCCTCATGAACATTTGTATGGATCTGCAGTGTCAGTGGAAAGGGTGATAAAGCTTGGAAGAGCTCTGGGATGCTTTGATAAGTGAAGGTTGGAAGGGAGGGAGAGGGGAAGCTCACACTGTAGTATTTTGCTTTTCAAGTACCAGCTGTCTTTTCTGCAGCCCTAGAAGATTTATCAAATTAACTCCTCTCTCTCCCCATGCTCAGTTTTAATATGTCCACTTGTACCAGAGAAAAAATGCAATTAAACCTTTGCTTTCACTCAGGCATTGGTACAGTGAGAACATTTGCTCATTTACAGCAGTGGCAAGATCATGAGCTGCACACTTATTTCTATCTAATTTTTGTGATTCTGTAGTTGACTTCTTAACTGAAATTTTCAGCTTCATTAATTAAATTTAAGCAGCCATTTTTTTTTTCCACCTAAGATTATCAGTTAAAAGGGAAAATGAGCAGAGAAAGCACAAACATTGCTTTCTGTTCCTGCATCTTGATGTGAACTCTGTGCTGCTACTACGAGAAGAAAACATGAAAGAGTCAGAGAGATGAAACCCAGAGCTGCTGGTGACAAAGGAGGGGAGGTCACACAGCTCGTGGTCAGTTTAGCACAGCAGGGACAGAAAGGACAGACAGTGCAATGTGCAATATTTTCAAGCAGCATTAATTCAACTCAGAGTTTTAAAAGTAGTGTTGAAGTTGTTATGCAGAAATGTCCATTATCAGAGGCCACTGCTGGAGCTAAACCACATTTTCCTAATACTCTGAGCAGCTGCCAAGTGAGGTCTTCAAACCCTTGTGTGTCCTGCTCCTACTTTCATTTACTTGCCTGGCTAACTCTTCCTGTCTGCAATGTTAGGGAGGTCTGCAAACAAGCCCATATTGAAAGTCTCTCAGTATTTAAGTTTCTTTAGTAAAAGTAATGCAGCATGCATTTACTTAATGGTAGAAAATTGTATTAAAAGGTCTATAAAGTAACACTTAAGGACTTTCTCACATAATCTAAAGTGATGGTAAGTACTGACCTATAAAACATTGTCTTTTCCAGAAATACTGCTTTTTCTGGAAGAGTAATATGATTATTCTGCTATATAGCTTTCTTTTCCATGGTAGAATTTGAAAGGGAAATGCTTGACCTGCTAATTGATAGATCTTATCCATTATTTTAATGCATTCACATCAAGATGCATTTGAATTGTTTGTTGATGTGTCTATCCTGGAACTCCACATTAAGAAAGTGTTTTGATGCTGCTTGCCTTTCAGGGAATTTTAAACTTCAATTGTAGGTGAAGGCTTTATAGTGAGTATTGTGGGGGTCCTAGTTACTGATTTCTCTGGATCTGGATTGAAGGCACTTGGGGCAGTAGCTCATGTTCAGACTCAAGTGTTTATTATTCCTTATCAGTAAAACAGTCTCACTACTGTGAGTTCTGCAGCTTTTCATCAGAAGGCACAAAATGGCCAACAATCTCTTGTTCCAAGGTCTTTTAAGACTAAACCATCCAATTAAGAGCTGACACCTGGATTATTTTCCCTTTTAACCCAATAACTGATCCCAGAGAGCCCACAATGGCGACTTTTCTGCCCAATTACAAAATGCCACCCAAACCCATGGAGAAGGAGGAAGAAGCAGCCCAGGTCGACACCCTGTGCCTTCCATCTTGCTTCCATCCACAAAATACTAAAAATCCCAAAACCCCAATTTCTCACCAAGTGACACACCTACACTGCTCTCTATAATCTATTTCTCACTTTTGTGGATTCCAGTCTATTTTGACGTTTAGGAAACTTTCTCCATGGATGAGGGTCAAAGTCAGGGATCCCCTGGGGATCAGGGCACCCCAGAGTACCAGTATGTTAGTACACTGACTTTATCTAAGACATTAAATCACATAATTGACACTTTAAATACTATAAAGTGTGGAATTGAATCATGGAGGATTGGTCCAACAGGGTATAAATTCTTATATTCACTACTGAATCTTTTAATGTTGATTGCTAAAGCTGGAGAGGTTTAATTTAAAGTGTAAGGAGGTTTAGTAGGTTTAATTTAAAGTGTAGGTTTTTGGAAATACTAACATAGATCCTGAAAGACAGACTTTACAAGGGAATTGGTACATGGGTGCACTTCTTACCTGCATGATACCAAAAGATTATTTGTGTGCTTGAAATGCAGTGGCCAGGGCTGGGCAGCCTGGTTTAGTGGAAGGTGTCTCTACCCAGGGAAGCTGGACCTGGATGAACTTCAGGGTCCTTTCCAACCCAAACCATTCCAGGACTCTGGGACTGGATTGGAAAACATAGTGTAGTAAATTCAACTCTATTTTAATAGCATTGCTATAGACAAACAAGCTCAAAGTGTGAGTCTAGGACTACCCTGGACATTGTAAGTTTTTTATACCTTTCAACTGGACCAGGCTGGAGGAATCCTAACTGAGGTTAAATGATAATTTTTGAAGTCTTAGTTTATTTCACTGCTGCTCTGAGCATAAAAACAAGGAATGTGCTGTTATAGGTAGCTCCTCACAGCTGGAGGAGGATAAAATTATCAGACAGGAGAAATTAGGATTTTTAAATGTGATGCCATAAAAAAAAAAAAATGGGATGTAATTTAGCATTACAGAATGCAAGGTCATGCATCTCAGGACTAATTAGCTTTTTTGGTTTAAGTTTTGAAATCAGTTGGAAGTGACAAGAAGCTGTTGGAGCATTAAAACCAGGAGATGGAGATGAGTCTGAGATGTGCTTCTGCAAAGAGAATGTCTTTGTGTAAGGCAAGATGGCAAAACAGGAATGTGTTATATAGATCAGCAATTATTTTATCTGGAGTATTCTGGAATATCCATGTGGACAGCACAGGTACTCCTCCAGAGGAGAGGTGAATCCAGCACATCACAGGTGTAAAGAAGGGCTGTAAGGAGATGTGGCATAATTGAGAATTTTGCCATGGGGAGGCTGGAGTGTGCAGCAAAACAGATCCTGGGAGGTGCAGTGAAGGAAAGCAGGGAATGCTCCAGCACCTTCAGTCTGGAAAAATAATGAATTCATCAGGCCTTCAGTGGCTGTGAGGACCCAGCAATGTCATCCCAGGACTTGTAGTTGCAAAGAATAAATAACAGAGCGTGCAGGAACAGGAGATTTCTGAGGTGAGATTTCTGTACTGTGGGAACCTCACTCCAGAACAATCAAACTTTTGCTACAGTGAAACTATGGTTTCACAAACTGCTGATGCAAAATTGGCATCAAAACTCTTCCAGAATAAAATTATTTTCTTTTCCTAAATAGCAATAAACAGTGTTTCACTTCTGTCCTCACCACAGTGTCTTCCAGACATCCCAAGAAAGCTTTGGTGACATTGGCAAGAAAATAATACTCTGTGTCACTGGTCTTTTTTCTCTTGAAGACACCTCATTATTGCCTCCATTGTTCAATGTAGGTTAAAAAATAAAATCAGATGATGTAGCTGAGGATCTGCTAATAACAGTTGTAATTTTGACTTGGGGCACCCAGCCTGTGCTGTCACCGCGAGTTCAGTGTTCCCAGGGGCTGCTGTCAGTGCTGGGGAAAGAGGTCACTTTTTAACAGCTCATTTCCTTGTTTTCAGCTTGGAGTGCCATCAAATCCCATGTTTGGGGTAGTTCTCCACTACAGAAGTGTTGTGGCAATTAGCTGTGGATAGATGAGGAATCTCCCAGCACAGCTGGCTGGGAGCTCTGGTGCTTGAGTGAGGAGTGGGGTCAGCGTAACTCTTTGAAAAGTTGGTGCTTGACTGGGATTTGGGTCAAGTGTGTTCAGAAAGTGTCTGTTCACACTTATCCTGCAGCTGGATAGATGATCAGTGGTTGTTCATCTCCATCTCTGAGGAAAGAGAATATTAAACCAAAACCTGACTGTGACTGTGGTCACAGGGGTTTTCAGGATGAAGGAGAGACGAGAATGTTGACTCCATGATCAGAAGGCTTGATTTATTATTTTATGATATATATATTACATTATAACTATACTAAAAAGAAAAGGAAGAAAAAGGTTTCCTCTGAAGGCTAAGCTAAGAGTAGAATAGAAAAGAAGGAATAACAAAGGCAGCTCTCTCGGACTCTGTCTGAGATAGCTCTGTCTTGATTGGCCATTAATTATAAACATTCAAGATGGCCCAATCAAAAATCCACCTGTTGCATTCCGCAGCAGCAGATAACCATTGTTTGCATTCTTTTTCTGGGGCCTCAGCTTCCCAGAAAGGAAAATCCTAAAGAAAGGATTTTTAGTGAAAAGGATGTCTGCGATGTCTGACTTCCACAACTCTGGTATAATCTTTATATCTGAAACCAAGTCCACTCATTTGGATTGCTTTTAGTCTCTGTGCTAATAAAATGATATCTGCTGGTTAAATAATGCTTTTAAAAAATCCATATTAATTATAGGCTCTGCTCTAGGAAATTCTATTAGTTTTCGCCACAGATGAGTGTTTTCAGATAAACAACATCTTTATTCCAGCTGGGACTTCATCATCAAGTTTATCTTAATTATCTAATCTTAAAATAGTCTTAAACTGCTAGAAAGGCTGCAGTATAGTCAAGTATCACAATTATTTCCTCCCTGTGAGACAGTGCTTTAGAATTAAAAAAAAAAAAGAAAACAAACAAACAAACCAAAGCTGATATTGATAGTCTGGTGAGAAGTCTGTCTTGTATGAAGTGAAAATGTGATGGAAAACAGTTGTGCCTCCTGGGTACTGCCAGGCATAGTCATTTCCATGGAAAAACAATATCCTGCAGTCCCTGGCTCCTCCCTGGGGTGTTGGTTCAGCATGTGGCAGATGCTCTCTCTGCACTGTCACTGTCCCATGCCAGTCCTGGCACGAGCACTCCTGTCCCCTCTGTTTCCCTAAAGGTGACAGCCAGGTGTCAGGCTGTGCCAAAGGTCTACAAGTCATCCTGGGAGTTTACAAATTCCAGAAGTGCACGGAGATCCTGAATGTTTGAGTATCAGTGAAGCTTGTCCGTGGAATCAGAGAATTTCCTGAGCTGGGAGGGACCCACAGGATGGCCCAGCCCAGCCCTGGCCCTGCCCAGACACCCCAACAACCCCACCCTGGGCATCCCTGCGAGTGCTGTGGTGGTGTTCACAGGGGTCCCAGGGCCAGGGAAGAGATGAGAATCTTGACTCCATGTTTCAGAAGGCTGATTTATTATTTTATGATATATATTATATTAGAACTGTACTGAAAGAATAGAAGAAAGATTTCATCAGAAGGCTAGCAAGGAATAGAGAAGGAATGGAGTGACAATAAAATGTTGTGACTGACTGGAGTCTGAGACACTTGGACTGTGATTGGCCATTAATTATAAACAACCCCATGAGACCAATCCCAGATGCACCTGTTGCATTCCACAGCAGCAGGTAATCATTGTTTACATTTTGTTCTTGAGGCCTCTCAGCTTCTCAAGAGAAAAATCCTAGCAAAAGGATTTTTCATAAAATATGTCTGTGACAGAGTGGTGCTCAAACTCTCCTGGAGCTCTGGCAGCCTCGGGGCTGAGCCCATTCCCTGGGCAGTGCCAGCACCATGTGGAAGGTGGGAAGGTGTTCAAGGCTGGGAATGTGTTTTGAGGAAGATTCAGTGTGTGCTTATCCTGTTGGTGAGTGTTTCCAAGGAACCCCTGGCAGGTCTGACCTGACCCAGCTGTTCTGGTTTCACGCTGGCTCTGTGGAGTTCCCTGCGCTCCTTCCCTCTGCCAGTCACAAGCTTGTGCTGCTGAGGGGACTGTGAGAGGACTCTGGGGTAAAAAAAGGTGGTTTGATGTCATGATTGTTACAATAGGCTACAAAGTGCATAGCTAACAAAAGGAGTTGCCTGATTAGCTTATTTTATTGTTGCTTTTATCTTACTTTAGCCTTTCAGTTACAAGCCTTAGCACACTGAATAAAGATCAACAGAGAGGCCATAGGACAAAACCAAAGAAAGTCATAGGGCCATGGAATGGTTTGGGTCAGAAGGGATCTTAAAGAGGGAGGGAAGGGACACCTTCCACTTCTCCAGGTTGCTCCAAGCCCCATCCAACCTGGCCTTGGACACTTGCATGGATCCAGGGACAGCCACAGCTTCTCTGGGCACTCTGTGCTGCTGCCTCTGGCCATCTGAGTAAAGAATTTCCTCTTAAACTCTAATCTGAATCTCTTCTCCTTTATTTTAAAAATGTGCTTTCAAACATTCTTTCACTCCATCTCTCTTACATTTTTGGCTGCAATGCCTAATGTGCAGTTAGCTCAAGTATCAGTATAATTGCACTCTGGTTATAATTGGATAAGTATATTTAATACCGATTCAGTTGATCAGAAACTGAATCTAATTTCTGAATGACTTAATGTCATGATCATCATCTTTTGAAGAATCATCATATATTTAATAAATCAGATTCTCACACAGGCATCTTAAAATTTAAATGACTTGTATAAAAATGGACAATGAATTTATTAGAAATTTTATACTTAGTTAAGCTGCAGAGCTGAAATCTTGAGGAGGACACTTATTAAAAATCTTTGCTTCTGAGTAGCTGCACTTTCACCTGGGGCTCTGGGAATGCATTACATTTTAATGGAGTTTCCTGGGCTGTTAAATACTGTATGCAGCTAGACTCACAAATACCCTTTCATCTACCAAAATCAAATGGAAAGGTGCTTTATAGGGCATGGCAAAGAGGTGGATAAAGCAATATCATGCACAAGGTATTTGTCTTATTTCTGGAGATGGCATCATTCAATTACAAGTGTAAAGAGAAGTCTTTAGAGCAAAGACAATTATCTCCTTAAATTACTGGTAAGACCTTATTTCCAGATGTAAGTATCCAGTAAAGGAGCTTTTTGTGCATCTGAATAGCACTTATGAACTTGGACTATTTCAGTCTAAGAACAGCAATAAAGTTTGTCTGCAGTATTACCGAAAGTGTGGGGGTTTTACACAGGTTGTACAAAATCTTCCAAGATTCCTGAAAGGAAATACTGATGTACTGTCAGTGAAACAGCTTTGAAGCTTGTTTCAAATTAAGATTTTTAGAATCTGCCCTTTACCAGGCCATCTCTGCTGCATGTCCATCCCAACTGCACCACCAGGGGCTGCTGAGGTTGGGATGAAAAGCTCGGAGCACTTGGTTCACGTGTCTCAATGGACCAGGGATTAAAAGCTGATTGAAACCATGGTTCATGTGACAGAAAAGGGCTTCTTATTCCAAGCTGGTCATTCATTATACTGAGAAGTGATTGCCTTTAGATTCTCTCACCTTGTGCCTTTCAAGTCTCAGAAAGAAATGTTTTAAGGATTTAATGCTTCCCAGCAGAGTTCAGGCTTGATGCTGCTTAAGAGGAATAAGAGCTGTGGAGTTCAGAATATGTCTTGAAAAATATTTTCCCTTGGAAATGTGTTATTCTAAGTTTCAGCCTTAAACTGGAGGTTATCTATAGCAAAAACAAGAAGGAGGCCTTAGATGATGGAATAGGAATATTTTTCTCTGTGTTCATTACCAGCCTTGTTTTGTATAGTGGGGATAGCACTGCCTGAAACTGTTCCAAAGTGAAGTGCAGAGTGAAAATAAGATGTTGAAATTTCATCCATTTTAAAGCTTGGAATTCCTGTAAAATCAAAAAACCTCAGCAGATACTGAGCTGTTCTCAGTCTGTTATTAACAAATCATTTTCCCCCATCAGTGGATGGAGACTGGAGTGGCTCACGGGCACTCCTTCAGCAGCCTGTGGCTGATGGGCCCTTTTTGAGCCCACCTGTGACTTGTCACAGGCTGCAGGTGGCCAAGGATGTGCCAGGGTAACACCCAGAGGGATGAGAGAGGCTGTGGTGGCCCCTTCACAAAATCTGAGCTGTCTGTAGGGATAACTGCGCCCGTGCTGAAGTTCCTCTGGATTTTCTCCTCATTGCCACGCTGCCCCTCATTAATACAGAGTCTGGAATGCTGCAGCTCTGCTAAATGCACATTCTGGGTCAGGGACTGTGAGAGGGAGATTCATGGCTGTAATTAGAGAGGCACTTTGCACATATGCTTATGTAGTAGTAGGAAATTTGGTTAAACAGAAGAGGAGCTCTGTATATTTTCAAGAACTCGCAAGTGCTGTTAGGCAGAGACCCATTTATTCCTGGCACGTATTTACTCTGTGTTTTTCTCTTTGGGCAATGAATTTACACAGAGGAGGCTGGAGGATAAAAGCAAGCAATTTTTTTTTCTCTCACACTCTTTCCAGTGTGCTGCAGAGGACAGAGGGGTTTCCAGGGCTTGGTGTTTGCCCCACTGCACTGGGACTCTGAACAGCATCCTGGGTGTTGCAGTGCCCTGGTACATCAAGGGAGAAAATGTGGGTAAAAAATGCAGAGGCAGAATAAATAAACTGAAGAAACAATTAAAAATCAGGTAAAAAATTACTGAAATTTGAATCTGCAGCTGGCTGTCAGTGCCTCAGCCATCAGTCAGCTGATGGAAGTTTACAAGAGCTCTTACAGAGTCCAGGATCTGCCCTCCTGTTCCCAGTCTGACTCCAGGGCAGCTGGAAGCAGAGCAGCTGGAGAGCCACTGTCACTTCTGGGGCTGACACATTGAATGAAGATCATGGTTTGACTGAAAACAATTTAAAATACATGTCTTTAAATATCCTTGACATTGCACTTTAACTGTAATTTGAACCAGTAACTGCCAGCAACAAGTGAAAGGGCATTTGGAAGAGATAACCTTGATCTGAGATATGTATAAAGTTGGAGCTATAGGAATTGTTAGAACTCAATAAAGGTTATTTATACAGCCATTCTCTGGGAGTAGCTTCCAATAACAAAGTTATCAAATTTAGCATGATATATCAGTGGCAAGACTCATTGCAAGTTATTACCACTGTATTATTAGCCAGTTAGATTTTATTTGCTGATACTCAATAACAGATGATAGCTGTCCTTTTAGCTAAATCTGATATTTAACCAGGATGAGTTGAGCTAATACTTGTCAAGCATGGTAGCTCAAATATCAAGGAGCTTTTGGAGTCCTGCGCAGTGCTGCATCTTGAATTGCACATGTTCAGAAGCAATTTAAACAAAATACCAGTACTGTTCATCAAGAATCAACCCAGGAAAACTTTTAGACTACTGATAGTTCTTTTTGGAGCTGCTTAGAAAGATGGGATATGTGTGTGTGCACATGGATATTTTTGTCCTCATGAAGACTGTGGGTAGTTTTCTGTGAGTGCAAAAGTAAGATGCATTTTAGAAGTTCAGCACTGAATTAATTTACTTCCCTTGGCCTCATTTGGGAAGTTAATGGAATGATTATAAAAAAGCCAGTCCAATATAAACTTAAATTCTTCTCTGAAAGGGGTATGTCTGTTCTAGTTATATTTGATGGCAGCCAGATTGGGTTTAATTCTATTCTGTGTTTGGTGGTGTGGCAAGAAACCAGACTTCCTACGCTTATTTCAACTAATCCTCGTGTTTTATGATCATGAACTTCCAATGGAGCAACTCTGTTGGAAAATCTTCTTCCAAAACAGGAGCCTGAACAGCAGAACAGGGAAAGGAGAAGGACTGGATGTAGTTGCTGTTGGAATTCCTGAAATGGTGAATGTTGAGACTCTTTGAGAACAATAGAACAATATTCTATGTTGAGAATATTTTATTCATCACCAAAGATAATGTGAGTCAGTCAACGGCTGCTTCTTGCTTGAAGTTCAAACACATTAATTTGAAGTTTGTATAAAAGCTTATTGAGAATGAGAGGCTTGCTAATGGAATATAAAATAAGTGAGAAACAGCTACTTCCAGACAGGTTTTTTTCTGCCTTGTAGAGTAAAAGAAGGGTGTAATTTAAGTGTGCAGCTTGAGCAGGGATCCATGTGACAGATAAAATGCTGGAATGAAGCAAGCCAATAGAGAGCTCTGACTGATCAACTCTCCAGTGTAGCAGCTGAGGTGGAATTTAGGGGAAATGCACTATAAATACAATGTTTAACAGGCCTGTTAGGATCCACTGAATAATTAGCCCTAAGAATTTTCAGATACTGGAAATAAAGAAAAGCAATGTTCTTTTTTTCTTTTTTTTTTTTTAAGAAAACAATGAACACCCACAGATAGCTTTTACTGACAAATATAACTAAGCACATCTTCAACAGTCATGGCTAACAATTGAAGATGAATTTTTGGAATACAAAACAGGATTATTTTAGGAAAAAAAAATGTCCTGTGACTAAATAAATGAATTGAAGCAAAGTAAGTATTTTTTAATATTTAGTCTACAAGTATAACAGCAAGTGTGTGCTACAAATCTGTGGTTTAAAAAAAAAATCTTAATTCTGTCTTACTATGATTAAAGTAGGAGTCTGCTTCAATGGTGGAAAGCCATTAAATTTATAGATTGAAAGATTATTAGTTAGAATCTTCAGAAAAGTTGGTGGGGAATGTCTGTTTAAGGATCTTTTATGGGTTTGATAACCTGTGTTAATTTTTGCAAGTTCCATTTCCTTGGGACGGGCAAGTCTGAACATTCTTAGCATAAATCTTGGTGTGATGCAGCAGACTGGAACCAACTGAACTTGGAAAGTCAGGGTTCTCTGAAAAGGTGCAGGGTATTAACTGACTTTTTTAGCAGCTTGAAAAAAAAATAGTTCAATCAGACTAGGGATATGTACAGATCTCTAATATTAAGCTTATGCTTAAAGCAATAAAATGTTAATATTGAGCTATTGGAATAGTGACAGCTCAGCTGTCAGTAGCAAAAAGGTATTCCTGGTATTAAATAAAGGACATACATTTTTGCAAGGCAAGTTAGATGAGTCATCCTTAATTTGGACATATAAATTGAAACAAATGACATTTAGTGTTAGTTTTAGTCCTGGGATACTTCAAAGTGGTTTCACTGATCCGTGGTGGATTATGAAGTACAGAATTAGTAATGAGTGTTTGAGCAGGTCTGGGGCTCAGTGATGAGACACAGAGGGAAAATTCAGCAAAGAGAAACCTGTAATGATGAATTTAAGCTGAAAACTCAGCTTAAACTGACAAGCTCAGGGCATGGAGCTCAAACACTCGTTCCATGCATGTGAGGATCCACGAGGCTTGCTCTGCTGCATTGGGATTAGGAGCAGAACTGATAAACTCTGTTGGGCTCTGCTGCACATTTGGGACCAACACTTCTGGAGGGAAGTGCTGGGAGAAAAACTTGTTATTACTGGGAGGGGACTTGAGGTGTTCACACGACAAAGCTTCACCTGTCTGTTACTGCTGGTGTTCCTCATGGACACCGCGTGGGATCCCTTAAGCAATGTTTTGATTGCAGCAAGGTTCCTGTGCAAGGAACCTCCAACTATTGGTTTTATCCCTGCATATGGGGGATGTGTGTGCATGGAAACTGTGCTCAGAGCTGCTTCAAAACATGTGGGGATAGACAGGTAACACTGAACCTGCAAGGACAGCAAGGTCACAGGGTGTATAATTGGAAAAAGCCTCAGAAAATATACAAATATATGCTGATAGTATGAGTGTCTTCCTTAATGGCTTGATAAAACTTGGAATCACAATTTCTCTTTTGAACTAAGGAGAGCCTTTCTAAACTGCATTTAGGATTTTCAAGGATTACATTGATTTAGGGAAAAAAAATCCCCAAACCCTATACATATATATTTTAATTCTAAAGATAAATAATTTTCATTGCTGTTTATAAAATGAAAGAACTTTTTAAAAACTATTTTAAAAAATAAAGCTTTCTGTATTCTTCCCCTGTAATCTGGATTGCCAGGGCACAGAACATGCAAAAAGAATGAATGAAATTTAGTCAACTCTATCAAAAATGCTTCAAACTTTGGCCAGACAGTTGTTACTGGTATCTCAGAGAACTGACACCCTCCAGAGCATAGATAAAACGGTCTCTGCTTACATGTAAATTTAGCAGGAGTGTCAAGAGTGAGATGTCAAGGCAAGAAACAGAATTGTCTTGTGGTGGGTGAATCACTCCTCAGCCACGGGGACTGACACTTGAAGCAGAAACCAGAGCAGGTGGGATGTGTTAGAGAAACCACTGATGGTTGTTTCTGAACCCCAAACATCTGGGTGCCTCCAGAGAAGCCCTTCTGTGAGCACCAGCAGCTGAGAAGCCTGGGAGTTGTGTTTAATGCTTGAATGACTCACCTGGATCTGCGCAAGGTCTGAGCTCGGTTCTTGAAGAGCTGACATCAGAAGAAGTTATGAATGCTTTACTTCAGGGTTTATTCCTTCTTACACACTGGAGAATCTATTCCCAGTTTCTCCTGGTGTGGATCTCCTGTTAGCTAATGAGGCATAAAAAATGATCAAAGCTTTCCCTGCAGTTTGAGGAGTCAGAGCATCTTTGTCTCCCTTGTAGAGTCTGAGTTTAAATACGCCCTGAATACATGGTGCCCTTTGACTCAGTCAAGATGACTCTTTTTTCTCTGCAGAAACCTGTTCTTTGAAAATCTGTGGCTGTAGAACAAACATTTGGCTAGGATAATAAAATGCTCACTGAAATTGGCCAGTTGCAAGAGCAGGTTGATGTGTACTTGTCTGATGTCTTCTGTCTTCATCTTTCTGGAAGGACTAGAAAGCACATAAAGGACTTACTGCTCTTCTGAGTGAGGAAATTCCAGTATTCCTTGATTTATCCCATCTTAAAGCAACTCAGCACAAGCTTTACATGTACATTTTCATTCTTTATTCTCTCCCACTTCCAGAAGAATATACAATAAGATTTCTCAGGAATTTGCTATATGAATTCTACAGTCTGAAAAATAAGTTACAAATGGGTTTTTATACAATAAATCCCACACTAAGAGTTACTTTAATGAGCCAAATGCATCTTTTCCAGCCCTGGTAACAAAAATATCTCTGGAAGGGATGAAAGTGAATGATCAGAAACAGTGATGGTTCAATTTGTAGAGTTTTATAGTTCATAAGCACTGCCTCATTCTAACAGCATTTGTTTCTTCCTTTACTTGCTTTGCATTTTGTGGGTTGATAGATAAAAGCTGATAGACTAAATATCAGCTCTCATGAAAGTTTCAAAAGGAATGTTTACTAAAAAGTCATCATGCTTTCTTAACTTTTGCCCATTTTGTTGCTGTTTGGGGGTTATTGTTTTTATTTGTTTTGTTTTTAGTAAATGAGAGAACTAACTACTTCTTTTTGGAGGAATGGCGTAATGGATCAATGGGTCTGATGTTCTCATTGTCTCTATCCCTTTCCCACTTTGGGATTGCTGTAAATGCCTGATCAAATTCTATCTGCTGCTCTGTTTCCTGAGTGTGTTTAGAACCACAGGATAACCAATGAGGCTTCTCACATCACTGTGTTTCTTTATCCCCTTTTAGAAGTATTATGTTTTTTATCTGGTGAGTCTGTGAGAGTTTGACATTGGATGACTTTATAAAACATTCAACTAATTGGATTTGTTAAAATAAATAAATCAAACACTAATTGGAATGTGCCCTGCCATTATTTTTGCTTACTGAATTAGATATTATAGCGTGAAGTTCTTTTTATCATATTTGTGCACTTATTTAAACACCCCCCTGGCGCACACTTCTGCAAATTCAATTATATATTCAAAGGAGCCATTCAATTTATGCAAGGCTGGTTTACATATAATCCAGGGGCAAGTCTCAGTAACTGATGATAGGTCTGCTCAAGATTAATTAGCATCACTCAGATGAGCAGTGGCATTGTTACAAGCCTGCAGTGTAAAACAAGGGATATTTTATCCTTCTTATGTGAGCCATTATTTGCTTCAATATGACCCTTTTCAGGAAGGGAAAAGCTTTCTTGTTTAGATTTCATTTTGTGAAAATGATTTGACACCACCTGTGTTCTCCAAAGCCATCTCCATTGCCTCGTTGGCCCCACTGAGTAACTGTGTTTGTTTAATTTTTAGCCAAGCTGGGAAAAGACTTCAAACATCCCAGTATCTTTTCCAAAAATCCTCATTCTAGCTAGCAATTTATGAAGACCCAGCACCCCACTTTGGCGATTGTGTAAATGTTGTCATTTTCCTCAAGCTACTCTGTGATATGTGACTGAAATGATAACTTGCAGACCTGGTAACTAAATCCATCCAGTGGCTGGTCTTCCTTTCCCTTCAACCTGAGGATTATGTTTTCAAGGTTAATGAATAGCCCTGTTCTGCCTCTAAGCAGTCAGATTTCAGCCATGGGTGACTTTCTTTGGGGATGGATCTAACCTCTTCCTATCTTTATGTTCCATCACAGTTGGGTGTAGCTCATATCAAAGTATCTGCATAGGTGGGGTGTCCTTGGAAATATTGAATATTGAGCTTATGCTGCCATCAGTTAAAACAGCACTTCTGATTGTTACTATTCCTATTTTAGTGAACCCCTAAAATCTCTTCAGGTTTCTGAACCTGGCTGCTTGTAAGGGAAGCTGCAATGTCATATCTGCCAACTCCTGCAGAAAGCAGGGCCACCACTGATGTCCTTGCTTGGCAAATAGGAACACAAGTCCCTGTGGCTTTACCAAGCACTGGATATAAGGGAGAATTTTTTATTGTGAGGGTGCTGAGGCCCTGGCACAGGATGCCCAGAGCAGCTGGGGCTGCCCCTGGATCCCTGGCAGTGCCCAAGGCCAGGCTGGACAGGGCTGGGAGCAGCCTGGGACAGTGGAAGGTGTCTCTGCCATGGCAGGGGTGGCACTGGGTGGGCTTTAAGGTCCCTTCCAACCCAAACCATTCTGTGACTCTGTGACTGTTAAAGTAACCCCAAAATCTGTGATGTTCTGATATATTGCACTACTTTCCTGTCATTTTCTGAAGCTTCTTTCCTGTTCCATAATACACAACAGGGTGGAGAGAGGAGTTGTTGACTTTTTGGCTCACAAGTCACTGTGGCTCTGGCTCCCAGCTGAGCCTTTATTTCGGTTTTAATTCTGCTCTCAGTGGACACAGCAGAGCAAGAAGCTGGTGGGCAGGGCCCCCTCTTGGCACCCAGATTCACACAGGCAATCTGCTCATCTGAGCCTTTAAAATCAACTCCAGCTTTTTCTCTTTGTCCTCATTTCCTGTAAATTCACCTCCACATTCCAATTCTGCTGCCTCTAGTAAATTAATCCTCCTGGCTTATTGCCCTGTCACTCTGTGTTTGGAGGTTTCTCCACTAACCTTTTCTTTCTCTGAAATGTAGGTGTCTTGCTGCTGCTGCTTTTAAGGCTCTCCATGGTTTATCCTTCCCTTTCCTTTTCAGCTGTACTACAAGGTTAGCTTTGACTTTCAGGCAAGGCACTTTAAAGCTTCCTCAGGTGTTGTCTTGTATCAGCAGATGCTCCCAATTAATTTCCACAGGTTCTCACTGTGTCCCTTTTTCAGCTCCTCACACTCCATCTTCCTCAGTGAGGATAAAACCACCTGTTTAGCTGATTATGCCAGGCTATTGACGATTACATTCCCACTTCAATGAGCACTGCTGCCCCATATTTTGCTACTTATTGCTTGTTTTGGCTTCTGGGACTTTGTAGCACCTCCTGTGCAGTTTTCTCTGTGTACAGGAGTTGGGCTGGAGGAGAGGATGTGTTTACAATTCCTCCAAAGGAGCAGCTCCCAGACAGCCCCGTCCCTGTGGGCTGAGCAGGGGGGTGGGGATGGTTTGTGTCTGAATTAAAGGGATTCTGTCAAAATGAGAATGCCCCACACAGGCTGAGAGCGCAGGATTGGATTTCGCCTCTCGTTCTGCTCGCTGGGATAAAAATGACTTTCACTGCTCGCTCCCACACAGTCCAGGCTGCTTGGATCTTCTGTTAGATTTTTTAAATGAGCCTGTTCAATATTGTAATTTTGAACTTTTTCACCTAAATTAATTTAAAAAAATTAGGGAGACAGGAGACAGTCACACAGATAAGGGTAATCCTGCTTGTTTTGACAGCTGGGAAGGCTTTGCAAATGAGATAAATTAAAGGCAAGGATTATTTAAATATTATAAGATCATGACAACTCAGAAATATTTGCAGAAGCTACTGAAACAGGCATGTTTTCAAGGGTCATAAAATCTATTAACAGATCTAGTTATAATGAAAATATGCAATATATATAAGTTTAAATTTTTTAGGGCAAGCTTGATCCCTTTAAACTTTTTTTCAGCAACAGAGTATTTTGTGGTGTCAGGTACTCTATCCAAAAAACCTTCCTAGAATATACTTGATGAGAAATGTTTGGTGAGCTTTTGTAGAACCACTTAAATCAATTACAGTTGGAGTGCACAGAGAATCATTTAACAGAGTAAGGGATTGAGGACTATTAATGACATGAAATATATTTGTAATTTGTGAGGAGTTTCATAGGAACTGAGATGAAGTTTGGGCTTGGGTGAAGATTAAAGAATTGAGATGAAGTTTGGGCTTGGGTGAAGATTAAAGAACTGAGATGAAGTTTGGGCTTGGGTGAAGATTAAAGAAGGCTTTAATGTCTTCAGTGTTGGGTAACCCTTTATTGCAGAGGAACACAGGTCAGTGATGTGCCGGGTGTTTATTGTGTGAGTGCAGCTGTGGGAAGGAGGGAGGAGTCAGGAATTTCTCTGTCCATGCAGCTCTGGTTGGTGTCAGCGATGCCTTGTGAAGGAAGACCTAGAGCAGAGGCTGGGCAGAGCTAAAGAATAAAGCAGGGATTTATTAAAAGGCCTCAATGGACCCACCTTGGGCAGCGCAAGAGCCCAGCCAGGGCTGCACCCAAGATGAACCAAAATGGCCCCAAAATGAACGAGCACTCACAGGGTCTCTCACTGGGATCAGTTCTGCTCCATTTGCACCTTGCAGTTCATTGTCCCATTCCAGCTTTAGCCCCTGCAGTCCCACCCTGCTTGTTTTTCTCTCTCCAGCCCACGGGGTTTGTGCTCCTGGGCTGAGATTGGGATCATTTGTCCTTGGTCCCCAGCTAGAGAAGGAATTGTTTTGTCTCCCTGCTCTGTGCACAGAGCTCACCATCCCCTCATGTGAACCCAGACCCACAGACTAAAGCAGCACAGAATCTGAAAAATAGAAAAGCTAAACCTGAGGGGTCATCAGGAGCCATTGGTGCTTGGCTGGCAGAGCAAGGGAGCGTTGCCCTGAGCACTGTGCAGCCCTGGCAGGTTACATGTGCCCAGCTCCTTTGGAGTATTGGGATCTGCAGAGAACAGTGATACTTTCTTCCCTAAGAGGAATCCAAATCTTTATAGACACACTTTAGGCATGATTCAAGTCTAAACTGAGTTACCTAGATCCCTGATCCATTGGATCCAGTAGTGAAATACTTTGGCAGGCTGGGTTGGGTGGAGGTGAAGAATGCATGAGATCATAAGGGGCGCCAGAGTAGGAACATCCTAGGGAATAAACAATCTCTGTTCCTCTGTGTGACCCAAGTTTCAAAGATCTGCCCTGGAATACAACATTTCATTCCACAGTTCCCGCATTTTCTTTGATTCACAGGTGTTCAGGCAGCTGCCAATGTATTTATGAGAGTTAACTTCTTCCAAGTATTTCAGGAATTGCAGTAAAGATCTTTCAGTCAGCAGTCTGGAAGGTGTGAATGCCAGTTGACATCTGCTGCTTCTCATTCTCTTTTCAGAAACTACAGGGCCATGCTCAAAAGTATTGATTTGAAAGATCTTAAGGAAGCTCTGTGTGTTCGTGGACTACACAGAAATTTGTGTTAAGTTTAGGAGATGGTTAAAGCCAAGTTAAATATAATCAAAGCTTAAAAGCATGATGAAATGAGGCATTGCTGTAGGAACAGTGCTGCCGTGCTTGTTTGTCATTTCTATTGCTCCTTCCTTTTCTTGATTTTTTTTTTTTTAATATTTTTCTTGGAGGTTCATGCAAATATTCCTGCATGGGAGTATCCTGTAGAATTGTCCTTGAAATAACAGGTTGAAATAAAGGGGAGTGATCTTAGAAACAGTAGTGTGGATGGAAGAAAACAAGGGCTTCCAGTGGATATAAAACATGGAAATTAAAGATGTTATTTGGGCATCATCTTTGGAGCCGCATGAAAAATAATGTTTAGGAAATTAGTTTTATTCATTTTTCTTTCCTGTGTAAGCTTGGATACAAAATATCTAAGTAAATGGCCTACGACAAAGAGAGAGAAAATTAACCCAAAAATTTCCATTTTTCTTGGTTTTAGGTGGTTGTTCATTTGATGAGCACTACAGTAACTGTGGTTATAGCGTCGCCTTGGGAACCAATGGATTTACCTGGGAGCAGATCAACACCTGGGAAAAGCCAACAATGGATCCTGCTGTCCCAACTGGTGAGTGAGGAGCCTCATCAGCAGTGATGAGATGCAATTCTTGGAGAGAATCAGATGTTATTGCTGTGTATGAGTGTGCTGGCTCTGGGTACACACTACAGGAGAGTAGGATTTTACTCTGATAAAATGTTAATTTTGTGTTCAAAATATTCTGGCAACAGAATTCATAGATGTGAGGTGGCTTTTCGCAACATTATCCATTGTATATCCTTGAAGAATTGTTTTACATTTCTTATTCTTATTTTTGTTTCTCATTTAGCAGAGAGGAAATGTTTTGGATATAAAACTCTGAAGTTCAGCCAGCTTTTGGCATGTTTCTGGATGAGAGAGTTGTCCGGGGAGGTTCATGTTGGACAGGCCAGAAGTAAAGCCTTAAAATGTGTGGAGATATTGGACCTTGCAGTTACATTTAGCTCTCAACTGATGTTTTTTAATTCCAATTTTGAAAAAGACAAGAAAGTTCCTTGTCTAGAGAATTAGTTGTGGTAGCTAATGCTTGATTAGGCTGGGACTTGAGAGAGGAGAACTTTCATATGCAAGAAAAACATTTCCAGCAGTGAGATTTACCAGAGTTTCTAATTTACTAATATGTACTGAGTATAGTGTAGACTTCCATGTGATAGTAGGAATATTCTTAGCAGAGCTCTCGGTGGTGATAATTTCCAAGTTTTGTTTTCCATTGGAAGTTACTGTTATGCTTTAAATGGGAATGAATTCTCTAACCTTCAATTGCTGTGGAACGCTTTGTTTACGTTGAAAAAGAACCTGATTTGAGAAAACACATTAAAGTTCACAAAAAATTCTCCATGTTGGTTGCCACCTAAAATAGCAATACAAGTCTCTTTCAGGCACACAGTGGCAAAAAGACTTCATCAGCCAGTTAAGACTTTGATTTCACTCCTAAAAAAGAAATATTCATTCTGGCTAGTGCATTGCACTGTGGGAGCATGAGCTACATGGAAGAACAGAATATAATGTTGTTCAAGACATATTCTTATGCCTGTAATTATTGGGATAAGAGACTTGTAATTGCTGGCTGCCTGGAAGGACATGGTGTGGAGCTGAGACAGCAATAGCTCCCTGCCACAGGCACTGACAGACAGCCCAGACCCCATTCCTGGGTGCTTGTCAGTAAAAAACCAGCTCAGGAGACACCAGCCTGGCTGGGCTTCCTCCAGCACTGAAAGCTGTTTAAGTTCTGAGGGTTTTAAATCATTTTATCACTGGAAGTTGCTCAGAATAGGAGCCTTCAAAGTGTGTCACACCTGGTACTACTTGGTTTGGCTGTGGCATCCCCAAAGGAGTGAATTGTGGAAGTTGCAGGTTTTTGGTCCTGGCTGTAAGAGTGTATTCATGATTCTGGATGATGAGTTTTAAATGGTGGCAATTTTATCTGTGGGGCTCTTCAGCTTTTAGTTCATTGTTGTGTCCTTATTTTGTGTCCTTGGTCAAGAGCAAGCTGGAGAGACATGGCAAATCTTTGAGTTAACTGATTCCAGAGGGAAGGAGTAGGAATTTACACGGTTTTGATGCAGCTGAGAATCTGGAACAAATGGGAAGGTTTATATGGCTTGCACTGGATAAGTTCAGTGCTTTCTTAACTCCAAATGTTAAGGTAAATCCTTCCTGGCCTCCTTATGGAGGTGTGTTGTCATCTGAAATACTCTGGAACCATGGAGGGGTCAGCAGAAATCCCAGAGCTGGAAAAGACCTCTGAGGTTGTTGACTTCAACCATTATCCCATCCCCAAACCCTGCTCCCACATCTCTGTGTTTTATGGCCACATGTGCCACATCTTCTCCTTTTATGAATGTTTCCAGGGATGGTCACTCCATCCTGGACAGCTGTTCCAGTGCTTGACAGCCATTTCAACCAAGAAATTTTTCCTAACATCCCATCTAAACAAAAAAAGCAGCAGCCTGGAATGGCATGATTAAAAAACCCCCAGAGCAACAAACCTACCCGAAACACCCCAACCCCGAACAAACCACTCCATGTACACAAAACCCCCCATGCCAACCCCAGAACATCACAGTGTAGTTTCTCCAAGTACTTGTGGTTTCCCCCTTTCCTTGATACCTGGTAAAATGTAAAAAAAAACTTTATTGAAGTTAAAAGGCAAAGGTAAAGCAGCCATCAAGTGGGAATGTGCTGATAAAGAAATACTGTGTAAGAAGGCTTGAAAGGAGCATGAGGGGAATTGAGTCAGTTCCTGATGTGACTGATTGATGTCACAGGACTGTTCACACAGAACAAAGGGCAAAATCAGTGGTGGAAGATCATGGACCACAGCAAATGTGTACAGAAGGGCCTGCTGTAACAAACCCCATGTTTTCAGGAGCTGTCCAAGTCGTGCTAACCTTGGAGTAAATTGCAGTGCTCAAACAGACCCCCTGAAGCTGGTGAGATTTTTGGAGCTATTATTGAGAGTCTGTTGCTGGGCTAGAATTGTGATGTTTGTGTTGGTTACTCCTTGAAAAGCTGTTTGGTGGGAATAAAAGCTGTTTACTTAATATTCATGTAGAGGCAAAGCCAGGTGGATGAACTGAAGAACAGCATGTTCCACTCCTACAGGCAGGGACATCTTTAAAGCTGGAGTCCTAGAACATGTGATGATTGACTTTTCATTCCATTGAATTTCTCCACAGCAACTGAGAGAAGCAGGGTGTAAATCCACTGAGCTGCAGGGTGTAAGAGGTGGTAACAAAGAGGTTTTTCATGGAATAAGCCCCCAGAGGCACAACAGAGCACAGGGGAGTGGTGGCAGGAGTGCCAGCGGGGCTCTGGGAGGCAGTAATGCAGATTTTTATGTTGGCGCCCTATTTTAAACACTGCCTTACTTTTATAGCTGGAAATAAGTTAAAATTCTACATTGTGGAAGTGATGAAAACAAAAAAGGAGCAGGAATTAGGTTGGTTCAGTGACACTGAGTCAGCCTGCAGTGCTGGAAGCATGGCCAGCCCCCAGCTGCTCAGCCCTTTCCTCTGGAAAACGTTTTGGCTTTCCTAAGTACCAGCAGATCCCTTTGAATTCAACCAAGCCACAGAACTGTGTCCTCCTGAATACTAATGATGCTGTCTAGCACTTTTTAAAGTCCTTTTTCACTGCTAGGTCTCAGAGTGCTCTTCAAAGCAGGTCAGTACCATGAATGAGAGCCCGAGTCCCCAGTGCTGTGTAATTCTCTGCTGACATACTGCTGCAGAGGTCTCTGCCCAGGGATGTCTTTCTGGTCTTTATTTTTTTAATTAAAATGTCAAAAAGAAAAAAAAAAGAAGCCAATTAAACTGCTCCATTAGCAATGTAGAAGTTTGTAGGCAATTTGTTTTACTCCGTTGCCAGCAAATAAAGTGTTTCCCATGAATTCTGTGATTAATTCCTTAGGGCTGGAAACAGTGTTAATTGGGGGATTAAGAACCAGATGTTTGTTGTTCTGAATAAATGTTTCAAAAACGCAGAACACATGAATCGTAGGTATCCAACCCCCAGATTTCAGTGGGACTTTGGTTCCACCTCCTTGCACAATAGCAGGAGTGATTATAACAAAATATTCTCTAACAGATGGGTGTTTACTTAAGCCTGAATACCCTCAGTGATGAGTATTCTGCAGCTTTTGGGCTGTTTGTTCCACTGCTTGAATTGTAGAGGTTCTCAAACCTTCATTTTCCTTTCTGTGGCTTCAACTCATTTTTTTGTTTCTTCCGTTTTTGAATAGAGAAAATAATCAGTTGTTGCTCTCTTATAACCTCTCCTATATAGTAGTATGCAGTTAAATTCGTATTCTGCAGGAATGTGACCCAGTCCTTTTAACCTTTCTTAATTGTCTTGTTGTCTTCCTTGTGCCTTCAGTCATTATTTTCTCACCTTTTGGGGGGTATTTGTTTGAAGTTGTGTTTCCAAGCAAGGACTCAGCACTCTGCATGGCAGTGCTGGATGACACAAGACCAACCCAAGCCAATCTGGGATCCTGTGAGAGCAGGGCTTGAGCTCTTTTGTGGGGCCTTTTTTGAGGCAGATGCTTGGTTAGCACAATGAAGAAATGTGTTTAAATCAACCAGGCAAAAGTACTGCTCTATTCTCCATGTCACCACATTGCAGCATTTCAAAGAGCTGGGACCTGGTTGCTCTGGCAGCAGTTGCAAGAATAATATCAATAATGAAAGTATTTAACATTTAAAGTTCAAAGTATTTTACTATCATTTGCTAATTAACTCCAATGGAGACTTAACCAAGGCTGACTAGACTGAAGTAATTACTTTAATTGTATTAAATATGATTCTATTTGAATGCAAAGGCATCGTGTCTTGTGCATTTGTGCAGCTGCATTCTTTGCTGTTGGATTTCAATCCCACGTTTACTTTGTGAAGTTTTCCTGTTCCAGCTTAGCAGATAAATAATCAGCACACACAGGCTGAATTTCTGGTCCCATCTGCCTGACTGCTCACTTGCTTTCATCTCTGTAGCACTTAGAGCAAGTGCTCTTTTTCTTTCACAGAAATAAACAATAATTCTTCCAAAAGAAATGGAGTACATGTGTATATAAACATAGATCTGCACCTCTGAGTGCTCCATATCTCTGCTGTCTCTTGCTCCACTGTTTTCAGCTGGGCTTTGTCTAGGAAACAGAAGTGTGGGTATGAAGAATGTATGGATTAGCAAAATGCTTGGAATAAATGATAATTTTCAGAATGACATCACTTGTAGGTTACCTAGCAAGTGCAAATGGTAACTCACTTTGCATCCTGATTCCACAAAACTTCTTCTGCAAAGAGCAACAGGACCTGTTATGGTTGAAGGGTAATTTTGTGATAGAAATTGGTGCATTTTTATCTTCCATGGAGTCATTTGGGTTGGAAAAGCTCTCTAAGATCATCAAGTCCAACCTTTACCCCAGCACTGCCAAGGCCACCACTAAAGCATGGTCCCAAGCATTCCATGACATATTTTTGAATGTTCCCAGGGATGATGATTCTACTGGTGCCCTGTGCAGTCTGTTCCAATATCTGACCACCCTTTTGGTGAAGAAATGTTTCCCTGAGAACCAATCTAAACCTCCATCTAAGTGGTGGGTGTTTTGGGATGATATTTTCAGGCCCAAATGAGTTCTGAGTGTGGCCTTAGAGAGCCTGCACCCTGTGTCCCAGTGAGTGAGCCCAGCCCAGAGCTGCTCAGGGTGTGAACCTCCCCTGGATGTGCTGGATCCTCCACCATGGCACCACTCACTGAGAAATCACAGCAGAATCTCTGCATTTCATCTTGCAGCAGAGAAAAGGGATGGGGGGCTCTTCCCACACCTAAATGAGTCTGTTCCTTGTTCCAGGAACTGGAGGAGTCTCTGAGCTTCTCACTGGAAGAACAGAAGGGTCATCATCATTAGTGTTGCTCTGTGAAATACTCATTTAGCAGGCAAGCATGGAGATATATCCAGGAATTCCAGATGGCCAAATTCCACTTGGGCTGCTCTGAACTGAATGAATTTTTATGGGATTCTAACAGGCCAAATGCTTTCCTGTGTCACCTTTGTCTTTTTGTGAGTGGCACCATGGAGTTACAGCAGGAATGGATAATTATCCAGCAGCTTTCCTTCTGGAAGGTGATAACCCACAATGGATGGGCAGGATGCTTTAATTCTGCTCAGGAGGTGGGAGATGTGAAGATACTGCTGACCTCTAGAAAGGCCAGAGACCCTCTGTGCATAGGTCAGGCATTTGTCTCTTCTCCCTGCAGGCCAGAATGGTGCCAGCAGGAGTTAGACTCAACATTTGTAAATTTGAAAGGCAAGGCAGTAAAATTAACATTTCCCCATGTCTGAGTGTATTAATTCTTGCTTACAAGAAAATACAAAAAGAAACTTGTTAAAGGAATAAATTAAAATTCATCTGTGTATATGATGAATCATGATTCAGTTTTGTCTGAGAGGGAGAAAAAAAATTGGCTCAGCTGCCTGTATATTTTTTTTTCCTCCAAAAATATTTTATGCAGGGGAAATTACTAAGAATGAGTCAAATATGTTTCTCCCCACTCTTTCACTTGCATACAAGTAAATAGATTAGTCTGTGGCTTGTTAATGAGCTCCAAGTAATTTCTCAGCTGTTAAGGCCTAAAGAGAAAGGGATCTCTGGAAAGTTTCCCCAATGTGTTTTTATTTTGCTATTTACTCTGCAGCCTCCTGTCTGTGCTTCAGAATTCTTTCTTGTAGTTGTAAATAATTCTTCCCCATTTCCAGAATTCCATCCCTGCTTGATGCTAACCTCAGTTTTTTTGGGATTGGCTACAGGTGTTGGGTTTATTTTAGTGGATGTGCATGCCAATGTTGAGGTTTACAGGAAATGCACACTTTTGACCCATTCATGAATGGAGCTTTGGGAGGAATGTAACCTTGGAAGCAACAAGAGGGAGGTTTTTTCTGTCCTTTCAGCCTTCAATTGCTCTGTTTTATTCTCTCCAGGCCCTAAGCCACCCCTCTAACTCATTCTGTGTTGCTGCTCACAGCCCAGACCCAGGATTTGGGTGTCTCTTGGAGGAATATGTTGTTACCCATATGTTTTTACTATCTTGTGTTAGGTCTGAGCTGTCAGACCCAACACAAGGTCAGCCTGTCTATATCCCACCTATGTATATGTAGAAAATCTCGCTTATTCAGCAATGAAGACCATGAACTGATTTCCTGCAGGTAGCAATTTAAATCCATGAGTTTTAAGAGTGATTCTTACCAAATATTTGCTCTGTCTCGTGTGCCTGTGTTCTAACACCCAGTAAAAACTTTCCTTTGGGATGGAGTGTACTGGTTTTGGATGAAATAGAAACAGTGGGGAACTGTTTGACCTAAATCTGTGGGGAAATTGCAGACCTTTAAACTAAGTGTATCACACTCGGCTAACTAACTACCTGCTTTTATTCAATGATGTAAAAAGTAGATTTAATTAAGAACATTCACCTCTCTAGAAGACTTCTGCTGAGAGGAAATGACATCCCAGTTTTTAATTCTGTGTCACTCCCATTGTAAAGGTGACAGAGAGAGAATTTCTCCTCATGTGCTGTTGTCAGAGGTCAGCAGAGCCATCCTTCTCCTTAGAGGGAGATGGAGTTTTGGTACTGAAATCAAGCTCAGCAAGGATGTGCAGCCTTCAGTGAGCTCACAGGGTATAAAGAAATTATATCAAAGACCAGAATGGCCTCTGGGAAGTGTTTTAATAACCCTGAAGGGATTGCTGTCTGCTGGGAGCACACTTAGCTCTGCACCTTGATGTGTTAAATGGTACATTTGAACTGTTGTCAGTCTCTTTCTGACCCTTTCCTGCCAGAGCTTCCCCAAACAGAGCTGTTTGTGAGTGTCAGGACCTTTCCATTATCACCATTAGTGAGATCATGGCACTGCTAAAGCACTGCCACAACATCACTCAGCATCACCCTGGGAGGAAGGACGAGCAAGCTGCTGGTGAGCTCGTTCCTCCTGCATGGTTTCAGCAAAGAAACATTAATTTCTCTCAGCACCTGTTGGCTCTAGCAGGAACTGATGTCTCTCAGCATCTGAGCACACAGCCTGTATATTTTATAATGTGTGTCTTGGTTTGGAAGGACAGGAGTCTGCTAAGGAAGGCAGGAGCCTCCCCTGAAATGGAGAATGTAAACCCTCCCCACCCCTCTGAGTTGCTGTAAATTTTAAATTAAGGGGCTCTCAGGCAAAAATATGGGAGCAGGAAATAACAGTTCTTCAATAGGGAAGAAAATAAAAGGATAAAATAAACAATGCAGTAACCAAACCAACACTGCCAGAGTCAGAGCCCAGCCTGACACCCTGTGGGTCAGGGTGCTGGCACAGTCCCATTGGAATTGTGGCTCAGCCCTCCTGCAGTGTCAGGGGTGGCTCTGCTGGAGCAGGGATCCTGGAGAAAGGTGCAGGATCTGCCTCTGAAGATCCAGGGGAAGAGGCAGCTGCTGTTCCTCTGGGAATCCAGTGCAGAAGCTGTGCTGGTGTTCCAGAATCTCCAGATTCTATCCAGGCAGGAATGCTTGGCTCCTCCCTCTGGGCTCACATCTCCCAGTGGGATGCTGTAGTTCTTATCAGCCATGCAGGGACATTCCATAGCTGTTATCAGCAATGTCCCCTCCCCAGGGAGGAGTGATTGTGGTCACTCAGAGAGAGATAAGGCAAACTGCCCACTTGACAAAAGATAATCTGCCATAGAGATGAAAACATCTTGCATTGGAATCTGGAACAATGTGTTATTTTGAGCTCTGTTAGGACATGCTGTCCAGATGCCAATGTGTTACAACTGGTTTTTGTTTGAGGGAATTTTATAACCACACCAGTGGAAAAATATTTCTCATGAACACCTTCAAAATCTTCAGGAGCTGGGAAATAGAAGAAAGAGAGGTTTCTTCCACATAGATGAAATTTAATATAAATTCTATTGAAATAAATGTGGTTGAAGGAGTAAACAAGGTGCATAGGTAGCATGAGAGATGGGGAAGATATTTCTGACAAAAATTAAATACTAAAATTGATAAATGTGAAGTTTGTGGATATTAACGAAGAGGCAAAGCAGTGAGTAAACAGGAGCAGAAGTTTGAGGAGGAAGAGATAAATTCTAGTGCTTTTGAAGGAACTGATTAGGGATATTGCAGGTCTAGTGAGGGCTGAGGTTTGTAACAACATTTGAAGAGTGAATTTTTGAGTAGATAGAATTCTGGTTTTATTTTTTTCCTCCCCTCAAACTGTGAACCTGCTCTGCTTTGGGTATTTTTCCTTTTTTTCTGCAAGGTTTGTGAACATCCTAGAGATGGGCAGGTCTAACAGGAAAGAAGTTCCCAAAGAAGAGTGACCTGAGAACCTGCAAGGGGCAGGTTCAGACAGACCAGATTTGAAAAAGGGAAGGAGAAAGCCATGAATGAACAGACAAATACTGACAGATGAGGATTTACAAAAGGAAATTTTGGGGAAATCAGAAGCAAAATTACTCCTCAGCATGATCCAAGAAAGCAACTGAGGCATTAAGTAGGGATTCAAGGCAGAGGGATGAGCAAAATACAGGAAGGGTAGGAAGTATCACTAAGGCTGCTGCTCTGCCCCTTATGAGCCTTGGTAGCTCTGAGTGAATTTTCAGCTTTTTGGAGTTTTTTAACATAAAGTCAGTGGAATTCTCCTGAATTCCTTAAGTTCAGTGGGAGCTGGGTGTAGTCTCTTAGAGGGACTCTGTGCTGCAGTGCATTGTCTGGATAATGCACGTTTCTCCCCCCTCATTTGTCTCTTTTGCCCAGTGAACTCTCTTCTTTCACCTTTCTTATTTTTTTTCTTTGTTTTTACTTCTGTCACCAACCATCACACCACTTAACAGACTCCCAGCACCTGGGTACAAAGCTATGGAAAGATATCCAAGACTGCAGTGTTAAGAATTATTTAAGTAATGCAGTTTCTTTACCACAAGCCCTATTCAGTGTATAGTGAACTAACTGTAAGTCTTTCTGCCAGCTTCAAAATAAACAGGATGGAGACTCATAATGAGCAGATTTTCAGATGCTTTACTATTTAATTAGAAGGATACAGATTGTTTGATGGAATGATAATAACAACCTCTGATCACTGGCTCCAATGAGAACTGTTGCTATTGAGAACTTGTGGGGGAAAGAGAGTTCATTTTTCATGCTTAGGAAATATTAGCATTCGCTATTGCCAGTATCAGATATTTAGCATGTGTAATTTGGCACATGAAAAATGCTGGCTTTTAAAAGTCTTTTCCAAAAGTCATTTATATATGTACAAAAGCAAGTTGATAGCAACAATATTAATATATCCTCATGGAAAAAAAAAATAATGTGAGCTTCTCCTACACAGGCTCCAATCTCCAATCCAACCTCCTCCATGTCATTCACCTCCTTTAGAAGGGACTGGAAACTGTTGTGCTTGTATTCCTTTGAGATGTAAAGTTGTTATATTACAAATTATCACTTGTTTTCAGTATTGACTAGATAAATAAATGCAATTATGTTTATCAATGTTGAAAATTAAGCAACAGAAAGCAATTGTGTGTGTTTGAGGATCTTTTCAAATGAAAAGCTGTATTCACTGAATTCTCATCGGCTCTTTCTCTCCCTGACATGTTTCATGATGTGAGCTCTCAATTGAATGAACAGCTGCAGTAAAAATGGCACCAGCCAAGTCACAGGGAATTCACAGGAAATTGAGATGTTCCAGGCTTCAGCACAAACCACTTGGGCCCTCATTTAACTTGAGAAATGCTTGGCTTTTCCTTAGTAAAATGTCTATAAACATAGAAAGGTGTCAAGCCCTGTGGGTGAACCTCTTATGGGTAGAGCAAAGACATTTTGGTGGGTAGTTTTGTCTTTCTAAGGGTGGAAAAAGCTTTTCCTCAGGTCTTCTACTTTGGATTTACTTACAGTGCATGCATGAGGGAGTAACATGAAAGAAATACCAGTGTTGATCAGAAGGATGCAGTAAGGGAAGCAGAGTAAGAAACCCTCATCACAGCTCAGGTGTCTAAGAACCTCCTTGATTCATCTCATTCTTCTAAAACAAGACCATCCTTCATGCTGAAGATCTGAACCCATCCCTTAGATCTTTGGAAATGCCTTGTAGGGATGCTGGCAGAGTCAGGATGCTTTGTCTCATCTTCCCACCCTGGCACACAGAGCAGATGTGGCAGCACAAGGAGAGCACCAACTTGGAGGCAGCAGGTGGCTCACTGTCTTCAGAGCCATGAAACAGCAGAGCTGTCTCTGATTAATCTTAAATGCCTTAGAACAAATGTTTTATGTCCTCAAAGTTTATGCAGCGCTTCCATTTTTAATTTACTTCTGTGCCACTCTTGTTTAACAGCCAAGTTAGTAAAGCTTTAAGCAGCGTGATGAGCACTGTCATGGGATAACAGTTCCTGATGCCTCCTCACAAGTCAGTCTGCCCCATAAACCCACCATTCACAGAAACATAAACCCTTCAAAATCTTCCTTGCCCTCCATCCCTCTTGTTTTCCCCATAAATGAGACTTTTGTTGCGTTTCTGTTTTTCCTGCAATACCATCTTCATCTTAGAATCTCCTCTAGTTACAGTAGCGAAGATCAAGCTGTGAAGAAATTTGGCAATAAACCCCAAATCACCTTCTCCATCAACTCCAGCCTAATAGGAAATACTCAAAGCATTAAAAAACAAACAAACTATAAGCTAAATTAACTTCTTGCTAAATTTGTTGCAGTCTAGGGTGACTGAGTGAAGATGTGCCGTGGATATTACCGTGCTTTCTCATGGCCAGTTTTACTACTCCATCTGTCCACGGCAGAAGAATCTCTTTCCCTGTTTCAGTTTTATGGGTCTGAGTTGTTTAGCAGTACAGTTATGGGAATATTCAAAGGAGGAATCATAACCAGAGAGAAAAGTGGTTTAGCTTAGTTCTTATTAGCTGTTCATCTAGAACAGATTGCCTAGGATGGACTTCTGGAGTGTGTCAGATTGCTGCAGCATGGTGACTTCATGGAGAGAGGTTTTTTCAGCTTGTTTAAGTGTGCCTGTGCCAACTGACCTCACAGCTTGGTGTGCAGTGAGTGAGCTCTAGAAACTATGGTTTCAGTCTAGGATCTTATTTGCGTGTCCCTCTATGAACTTAACTTGCTGTTGTGTATTTGTTTGGTTTGAATTTGGCATCTGGCATTGCTGATCTGAACCATCCACCTCCACCATGCAGCCATAAACATTTGTTGTTCTTCAGTCCAGCTTTCTAGTCCAAAAGATCCTGCTCCATACATTTTTCCTTCTGTTTCCTTATGCTCTAAGTCTTTCTTCTGATGTAACATTGATGTTCCTAATCCTGCTTCTTCTAGGAACTAGGTTTTACTCCTTTACTCAGAAGTGTTTTTATGTAGCAGCAAACCAAGAAGCTTTCAAGCCTCACTACTGCAGCTCTGATTAAACCATCAAGGCCAGGTTGGACAGGGCTTGGAGTAACCTGGTGTGGTGGAAGGTGTCCCTGTCCATGGCAGGGGGTGGAATAAGATGAGCTTGAAGGTCCCTTCCAACACAAACCATTCTGTGATTCCATGACTTCTGCATGTCTTGATTCCCAAGATTTTGTGTCCTTTACCTTTCCTCCGTTGTTCCCTTCTTTGCCTTCCTCCCTCAGGATCTGCCACTCGCAGCCTCAAGCCCAGGGAGAGACAAATCTGCAAAACTCTCTCCTTCAGCTCACCAGGAAAACAGCACAAACCCACTCCTGCAGCTGAGCTGAGCTGGTGCAGAGAGCATTTCTCAGCCTTGTAGCCTTAAAGTGAGAAACAGGATTTCAAAAGCTAATTTGCTTGTTTTCCTAGCACGATCTTAATTCTACAAGGGAGAAAAGATGATCTAATCTAATTTAATTTTGCTCTTTGAGGAGAAGGGAGATCACTTGGCCAGCTGCTGCTCTGAGCAAACAGGAGCGTGCAGGCTACAAGATAAGCTTTGAACTTTATCAAGTCTCTTGGCAGTTTATGCTAATGTGTGCTGTTGGGAGAGTTCTGAAACTTTCGCCTCTGATTGTATTAATTAGTTTGCTGCTCTAAATGAGCCGTAGCTCCCTGTAAAATACAGAGCTGTTACACATCAGGCTTTCCTTGTCCCTGATGCTTTAGTGTTTGGGCAGAGTGGACCATGATTTCAAAATCAGGCCAAGCCCATGTCCTCACAGTACTGCTGCTGTTTTGATTTCTTTTTGAAACTTTAGGCATAATCTAATCAAGCTGGTTATTTATTACAAGAGGGAAAAGCATGGTCTTCAATCCTGTGTTTGAAGAGGAAGACTTTTCCTCCCCAAACATTTTAACTTTTCAAACCCAAGGTAAGGAAGCATCTCAGAGCTTCTGTCAGAAGTCAGATCGTACTGTCTAGACAGTGACAAACTCCTTCAAAAAAACAAATCCACTGTGATTTAAAGGTCCTTAAAGTCAATGCTGTCTCTGAAGTGGATTTGTTGCATTCTTAAACCTGCAGTTTCTAGATGAGGTAAATTTACCAACATGCTCAGGTATGTTTTCATGTCCGTCACTTTTACAACAGCCTGGTACCTCCCCCCAGCTGGCAGTGCCCCAGACCTTCCACTGACTGGGGATTGCCACCTCTGCTTCCACCCCTGCTCTGCCTTCCCAGCATGAGCTCTGGCCTCCTGAGAAATCCACAGAGTGCAGAGTGCAGGCAGGTGTGTGTTTTAGACATGTACAGTAATAGAAAAGTCATAAATGCTTTGGAAAAAGTTGGAGTTTTGTTGTGATTAATGTCTTAGCTCTTCTTGCTGATGAGCTCATCAAGGTAATTAGCAGTGCCCTGACTCTGATCCTGTATGTCCCAGGCCGTTTGACAGAGCCACCCCTCTCTTCAGGAGAATAAAACTAACCAGGGGTTCAGTTTCAGGGCTTCGGTGCTGCATTTCCTGGTGCTACAGAAGTCCATGACTGTTCCAAGTGAGGCCAGGGTTCCTGTCACCCTGATTTTTTGAGATTTTCTAAGCCTTCTGATGTTTACATTCTTGTAAGGAACTTTCTCACACACTTTCTGTAAATAACTTGTTGATGCAGGATTTATTGTTTTGCATTCTTTTATAGAAGAAGAGACATTTGATGGACTGTTAAGTTTGTCCAGTGTCATTGGAGAGGTGGCACTGTCACCCTCCAATCCACTGTCACTTTTAGAAAACTATAAATGTTGGAGTCAGAAAATAAACTTCCCTTTTTTTCTTTGCCTTAAGACTAGCGCTGTGCGCTTGTGTTCTTTCGTGTCCTATAGAAACAGGTTCCAGTGCTTGGGAGACTTCACTGCAGCCTGGATAAGCTGGGCTGAGAACCAGCACCCTGTGAGGGGACACAGAGTGACACAGAGCCCCAGAACTGCCCACCCAGCCTGGCAGGTCCTGCCCGTCTCAAGCTGGTGACCCCAGCCTGCCTCACTCCCTGCATTCCAGAGGTTCTCCTGTCAGCTTGCTCATTTTTACAGATTTGCAGTCTGTTGGGACAAAAAGCTTAACTTTCTCCTCGTTGTATCATCTTAAAGATGATACAATTGCCTCATGCATGCGGTTTAAGTGAAATAAGTGACTTTTTCATCACTTTTTGTGAGCAAGCACAGGTCCAGCCTACAGCTTCACAGCTAGGTGACCTGTTGCTACACTTGATACACCAAATGCCTGCAGGTTCTTCTTTGTGCTTAGATCCCTCAGCCATCTCTCTAAACATTTGGCTAAAATCTCACTTTTGGCTCAAAGGTAAATGTGAACTGTTCAGAAATGCCATTTGGATCCAGGCACTGCTCTGTGAGAGCCTTTCCAACACAGGTAATATGCTGGGAATTATTTTGGTTTTCTTGTTCTATCAGCTATCTCTTTAGATTTCTTTTTCCATTTGTCTGAGAAAGACTTAAGAAGCAGATGAATCACCAACATCCTTCTTGTGAAATAGAGAGTTCCTACCTTCCATATTAAAGATAAAGCTTCATCTCAAGTCCTTCATAAAGACTTCACTCAGTCTCCATATTCTTGTGGAAAAAGAGAAGATACTGGCATTTCTATCTGAAATTAACTCTTTGCTCAAATTGCAGGAAACCCAGTGATTTTCCCTTACTACTTTTAGTTACAGGAATGTGACCAACAGTAGGGTTTTTTTAGAAAGCCTAAAAACTCTGCCTGCCTTTATATTTTTTTTTTCTTTTTAGCTCATAAGATAGCAGACTTAATACTCCCACCTGCTTTTCCTGAATACTTTTTCATTATTCCAAAAGCAAAGGCAATAAGCATTATCTCACTCAATGACAGTTCTATTTAAAGCTTTCTTAAACTGAGGTCAGATAAAAAACATGAGCAGCATAAACTGGGGTTGGGAATCTACATTTGAGCAGCCTGGGCAGGATTCAGTGGGTTCTGGCAAATTTTCTACAAGCACAAATATTATTCTGTGTATTTGATGTGTGTATTCACATAACTCTACTTGAGCTTAAAGAAAGTGATAAAACCCATCAAACTACAGGTTGGACAGGGCTTGGAGAACCTGGGATAGTGGAAGGTGTCCCTGCCCATGGCAGGGAATGGAACAAGATGAATTTTAAGGTCCCTCCCAACCCAAACCATTCTGTGGTTCCATAAAGAATAAAGTCCATTCCATATTTTATTTAATAGGGGGGTTTGGGTAGTAACTGAAGCATTTTCATTCTGTTTGTAGATATTTATTCCTGGCTGTCCCCTTGCTGGAGTGGAGGGATGCAGCTCTTCCTCTCTGTCCCTCTCTCTGCCAGGTGCTTGGGGCAAGGCTGGGAACCTTGTCCACCTCTGTCCAGGTGTGTTCCTGCAGTGGGATGGGTCTGCCAAATGTGTGCCCAATTTGCTATTAAATGGTTTTTTTTTTTCATTATCTCATCCTGCAGCCTGTGATCCACACACCAACCTTCATATTCCCCTTGCTTATTTACATCCCTGTAACTAATAATGCTTTCACAAACCAATTATGCTTTCATAAGCTGATTATGCTTTTACAAATACATGCATAATCGTTGATTGTCTCTAATTGAAAGTTTGCTGCAAAGACTGCATTATCCAGGCCAGTGTAGCAATTTCTGTTGGGTTTGTCCTGCTTAGCTGGGATTGTTGGGGCAGTCCAACAGTGCTGTGCTGCCCTCTGCACTGATTTCATCCCAGTGAAATCAGGAAATCCCTGCACACAAATAATAATTTCTGCATCCTTTCATGTCAGCAGAGCTACAGCTGTGCTAAGAGAGGGCAAGTGCTCAGGTGCATAGGTGAAAGCTGAAGGTTTGGATAACATCTTTACTAATTAGTTCAGGCATGTAAGATAATTCTGCTAATTTTTGATTAGTTAAAAGTAAGTGGAGGATGGTGCAGAAGGGAAGGAAATTATTTCAGCTTCAGTTAACACACAGTTAAAACTACCTTTTCCAGCCTTTCCACTGCAGACTGACTTGAGAATATTAACAGTTCAAAGTACTTAGCTCTAAAAATCTCATAATGAACATTAGAAATTTTTTTTTTTATTTCAGGATACTGGTCTAACTGCAGCAGCAGTTCAATCAACCTTGCAGTAGTGCAATCTTATTGAATTTCTGCCAGGAATGTAAATGAGAAGCCATTCCTCTTTAAAAGGTTCAGCTAATATAATTAATTGCATTCATTTTCAAGGTGATGTCTTGCTTGTTTGGGCCAGTGAGCAGTAGGGGATTAAAAAAATGGAAATTTCATCAGTGATTACAAAAGAGATAGTGATTTACTAATTGCCTTTCACCTTTTCCTGACAGTTGGTATCTCTTACCAATCTGCCTCCAGCCACTGGAAGCTGTTCTGTGGTGAGAGATTAGGATAAACACACTGTGAGGGATTCTTTAGTGGTGAATTTGTTTTTCCTTCATAGGGAGCTACATTTGTCTCCTGTGCTTTGTAGTAAGTGCAGCCATTTACCCTGTGACCCCTTTGCTTTAGGTTAAAATGTGTTCCAGCAGAGAGAATTGTACTTGGGAACAATCCCCCTTGGCAGGGTGCTGTGGACCTTGTTGGTAGCTGTGTCTCATGTTTCCAGCTCCAGAAATATAAAATAAAGTGTGATTTACATCAGTTCACTAAGGTGCCGTGGGATGCTGCAGGTGCTGCCCACTGCCTCATATTGCTGCCTTGTTAGAGTCTCCAACAAATGTCTCAGGTTTTGTGTTGCTGGAATGGCTCCCAAGGTATCAGAAAGTCTCTTTTTTCCCAGCCCCGTGACTGAAGAAGAAGTTGAGATTCCTTGGCTCTGCTTTTCAAGGTTGTTTATTTTCTGTTATCTATTCCATTCTCTCTCTGACCTGCTGAGATCTGTCCAGCAGGTCGGGTTGTGGCACAGTCCCTGCCCTTGGGGTGATGTTAATTTTTATACTAAAAACTACATGTACTTTATTTACAATAATTTTCCAATACCTATCACCTATGTTAGACAGTTTGTCTCTACTCTAAACCAATCCAGAAGTGCCACCATCACAGCAGAAGATGGAGGAGGAGAAGGACAGGACACACCCAGATTCCTCCGTCTTGCCTCTTGAACCCCCATTCTAAATCCCCAAAATTCTACATTTTCACCCTGTGACAAATTAAATATCATTCTACTCTTGCAGCCTGTAACTCTTCACACAAAGTTGGTAATTGTTTCCATGGGTTAAAATCAAAGGCACAGGTGTCTTTGACTCCGTGCTGAGGTCTCTGAGCCCCTGACAGGGTCTGGAATCACCCAGGGCCCAGCCAGAGGAATGTCCTCGGTCCTGGCAAAATGAAATGCCCAAAATCAGATTTCACAGCCTTGTGGGGTGTTGGATATCAAGCAGGGCAGCAGCTCTCCTGCTGGGATCACTCCTGTCCCTTGATTTTCTTGCTGCTGTGGAGATCCAGGGTGCAGTGACCTGTGCTAGGGCAATACATGAGCTGCTCACAGGTGTGAAGAAACAGATGTTTTTCTTGCAATCCATGGTTATAAAGTGATGTGCATTTAAGGAAACATTGCTCTTATATGAATATAAATACAGCTGGATCTCCCCTGCCCAAATTCCCAAGGCTGGGAAACTGGCTTAGGTTTTACCAGAAAAAAATTAAAAAGGAAAAGTGTCAGAGAACCCTGAGAACTGACATGATAGCACATTCAGGAGACTTTAAAAAGCTATTTAAGCTTTGATGCAAAATGCATTGATACTCCTGACAGTTTCACTTCTTACTCTTCCATTTAAATGTCAGATATTTCGTATCTATGGGAAACTCACAGTGATATGGCTCAGTAGTATCAGGGAACCACTGCACAAGAGAAGAGCTCCAGAGTTTCATTTGAATCCCGCCTGTGTGAGGAAAGGCAGGAACCATCAACACAGGCTTTGCCAGTGCCCTGGGGTTCAGGGGCTCTGTGATTCCCAGTTCTAGACAGCAGGATGAGAAGGGACACTCCCAGCAATTGCTTTATTTCAGACCAAAGGGAACCATGGGATGCTCCAGCAAATCCTCTGTTGCTGAAGAAGAGCTGGAGAAACCTTGAGTAAAGTTCCAGAGCTGTCAGGTGTGCCCAAATCCATTTGTGTCCCAACAGAAATAGAGCTGCTGTCGCAAACTCTGTGAGCAACTATTTTAAAACAGTTTTAACTCTCCTTTTCTGCTCTCAATTTGCAGTCGCAATTTAGACAGATTTGAAAGTATCAATTAGAATTTAGGAAGTTTTTTCCAATCTCTTTTTCTATTACTTATTTGTTTTGCTAAAAGCAGGATTAGAGCTCGTTCCAGCCCAGAGGTTGGACAGGGTAAGGTTTGGGAGTTGCAGATAAATGGGATTTTGTGTGTCAGGTGGCCCAGCTGTGCCATGAATGAGGCCAGTGGTTCCTGCAGCCTCCCTTGGCTGCGCTCTGGTCCAGCCCTGCTGGCAGCATGCAGATAACTCATTAAATCAATCTGTGTAATGAGATCTGTTTGACTCCGTTTAATTTCGTATTGAACGCAGATGAAATCAGGGAAGTGGCTCCTCTGACAAATCTCTGGGCTGTGCTGGGGTGCCTTGGGCCATTTCCAGGGTTCACTTGCCCACAGAAAAGGTGCCAACTTTGACCCCAGTCAACTGGCAGATCCAAACCCAGCAGCCTGTGGATGCAGTGAGGCAGAGCCCCTGCTGGTGCCAGCACGTTCCCATTCCAGGGCTTTAACAAACCACAACTGGAGCCTCCAAAAAACTATCAGCAGATAAACAGGAACTATCAGAAGCTGAATAAACACTGAAGGGTTGGACAGCATTGTGAGAAAGATCACAAACAATGTTTGCTGCTTCACTGAGGCTTAAGTAATTCCCCCGTAGCCAGTTCTGTTTGGAAATGCATAAATAAAAACTTTGTACTGAAAGAATGCTTGCTTCTCTAGGAAAAACAAGCTGACAGTTGTTCTTGGGTTTTATTCCTAAAATACTTTTGTTCTCGGCAAAATCAATGCAAAAGAACAGACAAACCTAGAAGTAACAAAAGTAACAAGGTGTTAAAGGTCTGTCTTTTCCTGTGGCTGTAAATACAATATCATTCTATGACACTTCCTTGTGGTTTTGTAGTTATCCTGGAGTACTTTGCAAGCTGGTTCTGGTGTGAATTTGCTTTGTTTACTCCTGGTTCATCTTCCTGAGGGTAAAGTGGGGCAGGAAGGAGTGAAATGGAGTTTTCCTGCTGCCTGTGGAGGATCCCTGTCGGTGCAGGGACAGGCTGTGCATTGCCCATGTAGCCTTAAATGATGGCAGAAACCTTAAAATACTTAAGGCACTCATTAAACTCGGAATTCAGCATTTGCTGCTTTCCACCCCAGCAGCTGTTGCTGGCATTCCAAGCCCCTGGGCCCAGTTGAGTTAACAGTGGTGGCCATCACCCAGTTGTTCTTCTTTCCTGCCTAAATGAGATGTCTCCCCTGAAAATAGCACAAGTCTGGCATGCAGGTGGCACAGCTTTCAAATGTTAAACCAGACAGCAGTTATCCTGAGTTAGTCACTCATCTGCAATACCTCCAAGTTTTGGAGCTGGAATTTTTATTTTTTTTTTAAGCAGTTGTGGTTGCTGTTTGATATTTACAGACTTGTTTGCTTTTAACTGGTTGCTGAAGTCATGGACTATTCTCATATATGGGAAAGGCAATGGGATGCTCTAGGCCAGCCCTGTGGCACAGAGGAACAGGAGGAACCAGGCTGGTTCCCACCTCTGGAATGGTCCAGTACCTGTTCCCACTCAGAAAATCAGCATTAATTCCATTTCAATGCTACATTTGCCATATATCACATTTCTTTTGTTTTGGAGTGTTTTTTTTTTTTTTTAATTTGCCTTTAAAGCTATAACTTAGAATACAAACCAAGGCATGAAACTCTGCAAAAACTGGTTTAACTTCAAGTTACTTAGCCTGAAGATGGCTTCTGGAGCCTCTTTGCTCTGGAAATGCCCATCAGAAAGTTTTGGTCCCTCTCCCTCCTCGAGACAGGCAACACAGTTCTTCAAGTAGAGGGGAAGATGCAGAACAACTTCATTTTCATTTTATAGGATTTTAAAACAAAATAACTTCGGATGAATTAGAAGAGAAGTGTGGCTTTTAAAAATGTGAATACTGATTTCTGAAATTTAAAAATCAGGTGATAATGTATAATTTCTCTGCAAGAAAGGAAATCATCTCACCCGGAAAGGGGAAATGTAGAAGAATTTTGCTGCCTCCACAGAATCGTTCTGCCTCCTGCTCTTTGATCAGTGTGGAGTGTGGGCTGCAAAGTGGAAAAGAAGTGGTCAGGATTATTTCATTTCAGTACCTTCAGGAAGATTTTTTTTCAGTCTGTAAAACACAGGGGTACCTCTGCATACCTTTTGATTTGTAAACTCAGTTTATGGTCCATGTCCTGGCACAACCCCTAAGAATCCAGTTGAATTGAGTAGTCAGTGGAAACAAGCGGATTATTTCTCGTGAAGAAGGGATAAAAGAATAATGAGCGTAATTTGAAGGAGAAGGAATTGCACCATCCTCCAGAATTAAAGTTGATGTTTGTATACATTAAACTAAGGACAAATATTTATCAAAGGAATCTCTCAAAGATCTGAAATCTGTGTTTGAGCTGGCCTTAAGTACATATTTTACCTCCTTATGAGGCAGTAAATTGTCAAAAACTCCTAGAACTGGCTTGTGGACTTACAAGAATGAGTGGGAATTCTGTAGCAAGATGTTGAAAATACAAACTTTAGGTTTTGTATAAAGGTTATTTATAAAAGGAATAAGAAAATAATAGGATGTGCTCTAGCCCAGGGGTTAAGACAACCTTTGGTTTGGGAGTTGTAGGAAAACATCAGGCAATGAAGCTGTAAAAGCTGAAAAGAAGGGGAATATAAATAATCATACAGTTAAAAGAGAAAAACAAGGCAGCAATAGAAAAGAGGGTTATAAAGGCTAGGGCTGATGCCTTTAATGCACAGCTCAGCAGCATTAAATGCCCAATAAAAAGCAAAAAAATTCTGGACTGAATGGGCAGAGTGAGGAAAAATTGCAGCTGCTGGGGTGGGTGGAGCTCCCCTCTTATGGAAGGGCTGCTGCAAAAGAGATCAAGGCCAGACTGGGCTGGACTGGGTCCTGAGGATGTAAAAGTACTATGGGACATTTGAAAAACTAGAGTATCATAGCCTTTGGTAAAACAGAGGTGGGAGAAGGATTAATGGGGGCTCATTGGTTGATAAAGGTGTTTGTTGTGCTGGGAACAAAATGGGAGAAGCTCCAGGGATGTCTGAGATGCTGGGACTGTGAGGCCAAGGCGTTGAGAACTGGTGTGAGAAAGGGATGTATGCACTTGATCACGATTCCTTGGAATAAAGAGAAATACACCAGAGGCTTTCAGGGATAAATGCTCTGAGGACTTTTAAAACACTGGTTAAGCTGTGACTCGGTGTGAGGAGGAAAAGGGAAGCAGCTTTCCACCAGACTTTCTTTGCAGGAATGTTTTGTGCATCCAAACTCTTAGCATGCTGTTGGAAAAGTGCTGGAGAGTGGAGATTATTGAGCTCATGTGGCTGCTGGGGTCAGTGCTGAAAATCCAGGCTGAAGGGTGAAAGAAGAGGGGAGAGATGCTCTCAAAATTGGGCATTGCTGTGATTTAGTTGTTAAAATGGACCTTCCCCAAAGTGTGTGCCAGTGCTAGAGGCGTAACATTCTGACATGAAATTGTTTCAGTAGATATGGCATCACCTATTGTACTACTGTGGTTTTCTAGTCTCTTTTATCTCTTGGATTGACTGCTTTAATTATACATTAATCATCCATTTAGACTGCAATCATAGTCCAAACAGTGTGTTTGTACATTCTGTGTTTTCTGAACGTGACATTTGGCCAGGCTCTGTGTTTTTCCAGTGGACGAGTATTTTATGGATTTTCTCTGCTAGTTTTAAGAGACATTCTGTTTATTAGTTTGTCTAGCTGCTTATTGTTTATACGTCAAATTTTTCAACACTTCACTTGTACTGATGATGTTTTTCTGGCTGTGAAGAGGTTGCTTTGTCCTGAAGGAATGATTGTTGTTTGTCTTGGTGGATAAGAGTTAACTTAAATGTCTTCATAAACAGTAAATACAACAACACCATAAATATTGATTCTTTTATTAAAGAAACATTTATTTTTTTACTCTGTTTTTAAACTAGCTCTTGCAGGCAAAAAGGAAACATTTAAGCATTATTTTTGTTCATAAAACTGTAAACTTTCCCACAAGGTGGGCTTCAGGTTCCTGGGTTGATTTTGACATCTGTACACAAGAATGCAATTACTGCAAAATAAAATTGTCGGGTAATATTTGAAAGCAGAGAAAAACCAGCCCTGCCTATGACCCTGTTCTTTGGATGCTGGTAATGGGAATCCTTTTCCATTTCTTTGTCCTGCCTCATCCATGTCTGACTGGATATTTTTGCAATTCCCATGAAATGTCTCCACTGACAACATTTCTCAAAGGAAGTTGATTTCCCTTTGAGAAAACACTGTCCACTATCCAACACTTGTTAATTGGATTAGTTGTATCTCTTTGGAAGACTGTTCTACTGAAGGAAAAGAAATAAATTTCCTGTATCAGGTGATTTTTTTCTTAGTGATATTTAGAAATGTTGGAGATGGCTGCTGTTAGCTGGAGCTGTGGTGTTAAAAGGGAGTAGAAGAGCCTCAGTTTGGATAAATCTCTTTGCCTTGCAGTGTGTTTCCAGCTGGCCTCCAAAAGTGAGGAGAAACCTGCACCTGGTCCCTTGCAGACCTTGTTAGCATGGGCTGTTTCCTCTTCCAATGAGGAATCCCCTTAGGAAAGGTGAAGATGGTCACCCAGAAACTCTTGGTTGTCAGTAAAGAACTGGCTTGGGTGGCTTTTGGTGAAATCCACGATGATATTTGAGCCTTTGAGGTATTTTTAAAGGAAGAGATGAGTTGTTCACTGTCTCAGGACAATCCTAGCACAAACTTTGCCACGTCTCTCTGGCATTTGAGGTTTACCCCTTAGGACGAGCTCTTGAATCCCATTAGCAACTGAGGGATTACACTTGAGAAACATCAAAGATCTGTGCTGATTTTATGATCTTTTCAAATAACAAAATCACCATTGTCTCTTCATGCCCAACTAAAGCTAAGCAGACTTTTGTAGGCTTTTCTGTCTGTTTTTTGGGGTTTTTGGTGTGGCATTTCTCTTTCCCATTCCCCCATGGTGGTCTGAGTTCATCTCTTACCTCTCTCATCTTTCTTGGAGCTTGGCCAGTTTGCAGCAGTTGAGGATTTAAGTTTTTTCTTGAAGGTCTCTCTATCAATTGCAGTTGTTTTCTCAGGGTGGGGAAGGATCTTTTCCCATTCTGCAACCTGTCTTTCTCATTCATGGTGCTTTTCAAAAGTCATAGTATCTTAGCACATTCTGAATGTCACAAAGGATTTGAATAACTTCAACATATGGTGTGGATCAGCTGTGAATTCCACTACAAACACCAGGAGCAGAAAGCAAACTTCATGAGGGAGACAAGGCAGAAAATAAATTAGGAGGGGAAAAAATAAATATGGAATTAGTGGAACAATGAGATGAATCAATACACTCATTTAAAATATTTGAATAAAATATTATGCTTCAAATTCAAGGAGAAATTACTGGCTCATCTTGTCTATGCCCACATTTATTTAATGTTTTCTGCCTGCTTGTATTTTCCTTTTAAAAAATAATTATCTGTCCACATTTGACATAATTTTAAGTATTGACAGAAACGGGGACTTGCAATTTAAAAGTAAATGCCTTTATTAATAAAGATCCAGAGATGAGCCAGCTTGAACTAATTTGTGGTCAGACAAGGTCTGTAGAAGACTAGTGAAGGAAGGAACATTTCCTTTCATGGCCTCAGAAAACCCCATGAAACACAAATTATTTATCAAGATCACCAAGGTCAGAGGGTGACCTGCTACTTAATGGTGTTTTGTGGAATTTTTTTCTTTTTCTTGCAGTTATTTCCAGTTGATGAAGTGCTCCGTTATGCATTAGTGTACAGTGAGTATAGATATAAATGTTGTGTGTATATATAGTCTTTGCACACTCATGAATAAAACAAACACGTGTACAGATATATACAGGCATTTTCTGCTGAGAGGGATGGAACAGGCAGGACTATATTAATGAATTTCCATGTAGGCTGTTCTGAATTCCATTTTTCCTGTGGCAATGTGTGGCTCCAGCCTCCCTGAAGTGACCTGGTGTGATTGAATCTCCAGAATGTCCAGTGGCGCTCCGCAGGGTGCAGCTGTGCATTCCCAGGCTGCCCCAGTCTTGGCACGTGGCTGGATGCCTTTGCAGAGCTGCTCTTTTAAACACAAATTTCTCTATCCCAAAATATGAAAAAAAAAGCAGCTGAAGTGCCCTGGAATAGCACTGAGACAACTTGTGGAGGTAACTCGTAGGAGGTTAATTCTCCTCCACTTCTAACTTAACTTTTAGAATCACAGAATGGTTTGGGTTGGAAGGGACCTTAAAAATCATCTCATCCCACCCTTGCAATGGCAGGGACACCTTTCCCTGTCCCAGGGTGCTCCCAGCCCTGTCCAGCCTGGCCTTGGGCACTGCCAGGGATCCAGGGGCAGCCACAGCTGCTCTGGGCACCTGTGCCAGGGCCTGCCCACCCTCACAGAAAATTTGTTTATCCTGATATCCAATCTAACCCTGCCTTCTGTCAATTTGAAACCATCCCCCTTTGTTCTGTCGCTTCAGGCTCTTGTAAAGAGTCTCCACCTTCCTTGTCAGTTCCTTCAGGCACTGGAAAGCCACAATGAGGTCACTCTGAAGGTTTCTCTTGTCCAGGTGAACAATGCCAGCTGTGCCAGCCTCTCCTCCCAGCAGAGCTGCTCCATCCCCCTGAGCCCCCTGGAGCCTCCTCTGGGCTCTCTCCAGCAGCTCCAGGACCCTCCTGTGCTGGGCCAGGGCTGGGGCGGCTCTGCAGGTGGGGTCTCACCTGAGCACAGGGGCAGAGGGGCAGAATCCTCCTTCTTCTGCTGCCCACGCTGGGGCAAGCTTTATTCCTTTTAAAATTCCTTCTTACAGCACATTCTGCATTCATATCTGAAAGATAAAGCTCATTTTATAGGGTCACCTGGCCTCTGTCACCTGGTGTTTGGTGGAAAACCACTGTCCCACTAAGGGTTTTTTATCTCATTGTGTATTTCTGGTGCAGAGAGTCATGGAGCAAAGGGAATGGCAGGGAATTGCTCTCTGGGATTCTTACATTCCTGTAGAAATGGTTTCATTTAACTTGTGGCTCTTCCTTCTGGACTGAGCAATGTTCAGTGTTCAGTGTTGTTTGGATTTGCACAAAAGGCAGAAATACTGTGGGGAGTTTGTCTGAATCACTTCAGGCTTTGACTTCAGCCCATTGGAGCAGCCCCAGCCCCTCAGGGGATGAAATCCTCTGCCAGCAGCAGAGCTGGGACTCTTCAGAGGGTCACAGCTCATCCCATGCACATACAATGCATTCTGCCTCCCTTAATCTGGACTTTCCTGCATTTAACTGATCCAGGATGCTGTTGGAAGTGTTTGCTACTGGTGGGTCTCACTTTATTGGTTATCCAAAACAGATAATCTAAAAAGCAAATTAAAGCTGAGCGAAAAAGTGCTGGGAAATGAAGTGTAATAGGAGGCAGATATCACTATATGTTTTACAGAAATAGACCTGTCAGAGGTATTTGTTTGTGACTTTACAGCTGAAATTGAATTTTCTAAACCATGTCAAAAACTAAAAAATGACACAGTGCAAAGACTTAAAGATGTAGATAAACACAGAGCTTCTGTGTGGAAGCACAGAGAGGATCTGTGGTAATTGTAGGAATAAATCCCCTGGTGTGAGTGACATATGTAACTCCAAAAATCCCCTCAGCACTGACATACATAATTCGAACAGCCTTGTCTTTTTCCTGTCCTCAGCTGTGCTCTCTGTCGAGGCACAGGCTGCACCAAAATCCTGGAGATTTGAACAGCTATTTAGAAGGGTGTCAGAATTAAAAAAAAAAACAAGCTTGAGATTCCCATGTTTTTGAAACAGCAACTGAAATATAGGCTGGCACTTCTTTCCAAATGGTTATTACAGAAAACTTTGGTGTGTGTTTCCATGCCTGGGTGTGGTGGTGTTCACAGGGGTCCCAGGACGAGGGAAGAGATGAGAATCTTGACTCCATGTTTCAGAAGGCTGATTTAATATTTTATGATATATATTATATTAACAGAAAATGATACATTAAAACTATACTAAAAGAATAGAAGAAAGGATTTCATCAGAAGGCTTGAAATGAATAGAAAGGAATGATGTGTTGGCTGTAGTGTCTTTCTCCCCTGTGTATCCATCAGCAGTTATAGGGTTTTTACAGATTAGTTCTATCACTAAGACCAGATTGGTGTTTCTTTCTGCCACTGAAGGAAAAGGTTGGCTCAGCAGTTGGAAAACCAGGTTTTTTTCCTGTAAATACTTCCCCAGCCCCCCAAAGCTGCTCAGTCTGTTCAAAATCAGTGTACATGCTCCCTCTGGCACCCTTCTGACCCTGCTGAGGCTGATGGTTCTCATGCCTCTCTGAGGATGTTCATCTTATTCTCTTGATCAAGGACAAATAAAAATGAAATTGGACAGAGCAAGAGAGATATTGGGAAATCAATCACAACGTGACTAGGTTTGGGGTTTTAGGAGATGGGAAGCTTAGAAATTTGGGCAAATGGCTATTACTGACAATTTCAGAGTCTGCCTGGGAAAAATGCATCTGATATTTGCTATTTGTTGTGGGAGCAGTTGTTCCTCACTTGTAAAAGGCTCAGTGATCCAATCCAGGAATAGAAGCAGTGCTTTTGTTGCTTGGAGGCACATGTTGTGATGAGCAGAACTGAATAGTGAGCAACCCATCAGCTGAAAAATGCCACAGCCAGGATTTAGGCTATTACAGAACCCAAACAATTTCCAAGGTGTCAAGCTGGGTTGGTGAATAATTCATAAATGAGAGAATTGCCCATGTTGCCAGGTAAAGAATTTGTACAGGGGTTTTTTCTGAGCCCCTTCTCATGGTGGTGACTTATGAGCTTGTGTAATGTTCTCTACACCCCCACAAGAAACCTTGTTTTATTTCATTTCTTTCATAGCTAGATCAGGAATTCAAATGGCATCCCAGCCCTTCTGCCAGAATTTCACGGGGACCTCAGACATTGCCCTCCCATGGCCTTTTCTTCAACAGAGGGCCTAAAAAAACTCCCAGTTTAGCCCAGGTGGGCTAAAAAACCTCCCAGTTTGCACCAAGGGGGCCACTTCCATGACTTCCCCAAGATGCTGCTCCCATGAGAGCGGAAGCAGAAATGCAAAGCATGTGCTGTCACATTCCTTCCAGGGCTTTGCAGAGCAGCATGGCATGGAAAGCTGATCCTGCATGGAATGCTGGAGTGAAGAGCCTGGTGTTTGCAATGCTTTTACATTTTTCCTGTGGATTTTTTTTCCTTCTCTAGGAGACAGTTCATAGCAGGAAAGTGTGAGAATATCAGGGATTTTATTCATTTTGCCGAGCATAACATCACCCTTGCTGAGACGAAGTCTTCCAGGGAGTTACAGTTTCATGTTTGTTTGGTTTTTGATGTTGTAGCAATGAGCAGGAAAACTCTGGCCTTAAGGGTGAGGAAGGCAGCTGGCACATGAATGGCAGAAGCAGCTGAACCCCTGAGATGTCTGAATAATTTCCAGTGTATTATCACCTCCTTTTTCATTACTGCATTAGAGTTCATTTTTAAAAAATGCTTCTTTGAACTGGCTGACACGGTGCTTGCAGAAATATTTTGCCCAGCTCCCACCACTGGCTTGCATGTTAATAAGTGAAGCTCAAAGTCTGACCCTTGGTTCTGAAATCCTCTGGTGGCATGTCAGGACTGGGGAATAGGCTTGTAATTGGATTTTTTAACAGATACGAGTGTGTTTTAAGCCTTCCTTGAACTCTGTGAGTAGAACTGATGGAATATGCCAGTAAATAGGGAAAAGGCAAGTAAACACAGGATTTGGAGCACAGTGATCACTCTGTATCCCTGATTTTCTGAAGGAATCTCTGCGATGCTCTTCCACCAAGTGCAAATAAAAAAGATCAAACAGCTGCTGTAAATAATACTGGTGGCCAGTTCCAATGAAGATTCAAGTAAGACATAAAGTCATTCTGTTTTTTTTCTTTCCTTTTTCATTATTCAGCATAGAAAATCAATGTATGTAAGTATGCTGCATGCATTAACAAGGTGTTATTTGTAGCACCTGGATGCCTTGAGAGGAAAAAGCCCCAGAGAAAATAAAAAATAAAATTTATGAGTTAATACATTGAGATGAGACAACATCAGCCTTGAAAGGCCTTGTTATGAGTGGAGTAGGGCTTGGCAATTGTTATCCTAATGACTTATTCATTAAAGAGAAGAAAATCTATATGGGAAGAGCAAGAGAAATCCATGTTTGTTCACAAACATATGCATCAGCACAGACTCCACAAGTGCTGTAAAAGTGTGTACTCCTCCCTATGCCCATCACAAGGGACGGAATTATGCTGCCACTCTCTGTGGGTGAGGTATTAGATCTGAGCAATGCTGACTTTAGAACGATAAGGACGTGTGTCTCCATTAATTAGGGAGCACATTTTGTGTTTGCCTTTATCCAGAGAAGCTGTGCTGGTTGGACTCTTTGGGGGAGAAGGACAGATCCTTTCCCTTTCCCACTTTTTATATCTGTGCTCAAATTTGAGACATTTTCAGGGCAGAAAGAAACAACTCCCCAATGAAGCTGAGATATCAGGGCAATAAAACATCAGGAATGTATATATTGATTTAGGAAGGAAAGGCAGTTCTGAATTTTATGGTGTTGGAGATGCCCTTCAGATCCTTGGCTTATTTAAAATTTGTCTTAGCAACAAATTCTCTGGTAGCACATCTTTGAGCAGCAGCAACTCTGCTGTGATTCTCAGTGGCTGAATAGAATTTCCTTTCCTTGTGATTTTCCCCTGTATAATAAGCCCAAAACATCTTCAGTTTAAAGGTTTCAAGGTTGCTCAGTAATTACCCAGACTTAGAAGGCTTTCTCTGGAAGGTGTTGTACTGCAAATGCTCAGTATAAGATTTCTTGTACTATTTTCTTTGAAAGCATAGCTGAATCTAAAGAGAAAATACCAGACTAATTAGTTGCTTATCAAATAGGATCTGTCAATTTTTATAGTCTTTTTCTGAAGTAAAACCCACAGTTTCATGCTGTTGAAATATAAAACAATTGGACTAATTTCAGGTTGACCTTAATGTTCACTCTGTCTTTGCTTTGAAGGAAGAACCATTCTCCCAATATTTACATTTATTAGGAAAGTGTTAATTTTTAAAGAGTCTCTTGGAGATTTACAGGATGAGGCAGCAGCAGAACTGATTTTATGGATTAAATCCTATTTCAGCCATTGGAGCCACTCCTGGGTGTGCACTGAGAGGCTCAAGGCCAAAGCCAGGTTGTGGTTTATTCTGTGGCCCTCTTGGCTGTGTAAATGGCATTTCACACCTTCTGTCTGGCTGTGATAAATGTGATAAATGTGAGGAATGAGTGCTAAGAACCCTGCCCTGGCTCAGGGAGCCTTGGCTCTGGTTTCACTGGGAGCTTTAGCAAGGGCATGGTCCAAGCTGGGACAGCTGAGAAGTTTAATGAAAAAGTGGAATAAAATTAATTTTTTCTTGTGATTTGTCCATGTATAATAAACCTAAAACTTCTTCAGATGTGCTTTGTTGCCTATGTCATCAGCTTTCAGTGCTGCCACACTGTTGGTCAGAATACTTGGAATTTCCTATGTGTTGTTTGAATGCTTTTGAAGGCTTTGGTTTTTTGGGAGGTGTTTGGCATGGGAAAGATGAGTGAGCAGGTGGTCCCAACAGCCAACAGCTCCCTGGAATTGACTCTTGTCTTGGTTGGAAAAGACAGGTGTTTGCTAAGGAAGGCAGGAGCCTCCCTTAAAATGGAAAATGCAAACCTCCTCCCACTGAATTGTTATAATTTTGAAATTAAGGAGTTCTCGGGCAAAGGGAATAGGAATAACAGTTCTTTATTAGGAAAATTAAAATTATAAATGCAATAGTACAAAACAAACCCCTGCCAGAGTGAGAGCAGCCCTGGCCCCTGTGTGCCAGGGGTGGCACAGCCCCATCCCATGGGGGCTCAGCCCTCCTGCAGTGCCAGCTGTGGCTCTGCTGCAGCAGGGATCCTGCACAAGGGGGGGAGTTTTCCTCTGCAGCTCCAGGGCTGCTGCAGATGGGCCTGGGCTCCCTCTGGCAATGCAGGGCAGCAGAAAGCTGCTCCTCTGGCAATGCAGGGGGCAGAGGCTGCTGTGCTGTGCCAGGCTCAGATTGGATCCAGGGAGGAATGCTTGGCTCCTGCCCTGGGCGCAGCATCTCCCCATGGGATGCTGGAATTGGATCAGCCCTGCAGGGACACTCAGTGGCCATGGACAGCAGAGATCTCCTGGAGGGAGGGTTGGCTGTGGGAGAGATCAAGAAAACTGCCCCAGGAACAGCAGAGAGCTGCCCCAGCTCTGACAGATGGGGACAGAACACACAGCCCCAGGCACATCTGGCAGCCTAAGACAGCTGTGCAGCCCTGAGCATCCTTGTCTGGAAATTCCCTGGCATGCTGCTCATGATGCTGAAGAGGGAAACCCGGACATTGTGGCTTGACTTATGCATGGAACATCCTAGACATCAAAATTGTGTTGTAATAGCAACATCTCTGAGAGCCTGATGAGTAATTAAACTAATTTCAAAGTTACAGGTGAGCAGTGCTTCACATTTAAACACATCCTGTGGGACTTTGGCTTTAACATTGTGTGGTTGAGTACATGGAATTTTAAAATCATAGAAAGGCTTGGTTTGGAAGGGACCTTAAGGGACAATCTAGTTCCAAAAAAAAAAAAAAACAAAAACAAAAACCAACAGAATACTTCAGAATTTGGTGGTATGTGGTGTTTTAGATGCCTTTTGATGCTTGATTCCAACAGCACTGTGTGTGAAACTACTTGTTCAGTAGTTTCCTAAATAACAAATGGTTAAACAGTTTTTTACACTGAAGTGTGAGAAAAATATGTCAGAGAAAAATAAGTATGTTTAAGAGCCAGAGAATTCCAGGGGGGCTAAGGATATACTCTTTAGAAATACAGCTCTTAACAAACTGATAGGGAAATTGTTGCATGCTGAGTCTGGCTGATTCTGGAAACAGGAAGAAATTACACTCCACTGTTCTTCCAAATTAGTCCCCTTGATAGAGGCTGCATAAGTACAAAATAGAAACTGAGCCAAATGGGGCAAATTATCTTAATTTTTGTTAATTCGTTTATGCGCTGTCACAATACACTGACTAAAAAAAAAAATCTTGAACTGTTTAAAATGGTGCAATAATAGAGCCAATATTTTAGAAGAAAAGAAGGGTAAGATTCCTAAAGATGATTTATTTTTTTGAGGAAGGATTACATTTAGCATGTGGTACCTACAGTGCTATGAAATCAAAATTTCATAAAGATATCTGTGTTGCAAAAGTGAATCTAGGGCATGTTACCAGTTTGTGGTGGAATATGCTGAGCCTTTGCCTTACAAGGGTGAAATGTATTTGTGTCTCAGGAAAGCTGCAAGTGGTACGTGTTCCAAATGGAAAGGTGTGTTTTAAATGGACTGCCTGGAGATTTGGAAATTGGATTCTTCCTTCTAGCATAACTAGGCAAATCTGCAAAGCAATTGCCAGGTGGCAGGACTGCTCAATCTGGGTTCCTCTGGTGGCTCACATCATGGGGCTCTGTGCTAGAGAGCACAGAACAAATGGGCAGGAGCTTTGTTTTTCCCCAGCTAGTTTCTACATTTGCATCCCAATCTGAAGTGTTTCATCTCAGGTACATTTCTTACTCAGCCACTGAAAATGGTGTGTGCAGAACTGCTTTGAGCAGAGCATTAGGCAGACTATCTTAAGATTTTTACTGGTTTTTTGGTTTTTGTTTTTGTTTTTTTTGCTTGTTTGTTGTTTTTTCTTTTTTAACAAAGTGTTTGTTTTAATGTTGCATTTTCCTAGAGTTGGGAAGGGAGCAGTTCTGTGTGTGGAGCAGCACCGAGTCCTTTGTGTGTGGTTAGAGCATCACCATCCTCCGAGTTATCACAGATCACCGACACAATTAAGATGCCAAACTTGAAGCATCAGTGCATTTCAGTAATTTATCAAAAAACAAGAGGAGGCAGGCTAAATGTCCTTGCTTTTTTGGGGGGGGGGGTTGGTTTTTTTTTTGTTGTTGTTGTTTTTTTGTTGTTTTTCTGAGAAATGTTGGGAGTTTGAGAACTACTCAGGTTGTCCAGGATCTGATATCATTGCTCCTGACAAATCAGTTATCCTGGCAATACAGTAAAGGGAAATATTCTGGGTTTCATGAGGTTACTCCTCACAGTGAATTTATGATGGCAGTGATCTCTGTGAATGACAGTCATGTTTTGTGGAGATACAGCCAAAAACTCCACAACTTTGTGAAAGTTGTAAAGTTGGTATGTTTATTATAGCGCCGGACACATGTGGAGATTATTCTCCTTAAAAGACATGTGTACCTCTGGGAACTTCAGGTCCCTTTTTATCCCCCTCTCAGATACATATGCATACAATTTCACAATAGGTTCATACATATTCATTTTTGTGAATTTTGTGTGACATTTGCTGCTAGTTCTTCTTTATCAGAAAGAATTCCTAGGTCAGGTTGACCTGCTCTCACAGCAGTCTCTGTCTCTCTCTGTCTCCCCCCCCTTATCTCTGTCCTTCACTGAAGTAACTTCGCTGAGCCTAGGGCTTGCAGTCAGGCTAAATAACTATGGTTTCTAACCACAGACTCAACTCAAAAATGTGTATTTCACCTAAACCAAAATGGATTTCTATCCTGGAAAATTTCCACTTTGCCTCAGTCATGAGCAACTTCTGCAGGTTACTCTGATGGTGTCTCAGCAGAACCTCCAAGGCAAAAACTGCTGTTGCCAATCTGTCGTGGCCAAGGAGGGTTGAGATGAGATGATCCTTAAGGTCCTTTCCAACCCAGCCTGTTCTGTGATTCTGTGATAAACACGGAGATCATTTCAGCAGTTGTTTTTCAGGAGTATAAACTTCCTAATTTAGTCTTTATTAGCGTTTAATCTGTTAGTGGAGTGTCATTCTAGCCCTGTGCATGGAGGATATGTAACATCAGTAGAAGCCAATCTGTGGAAGGGTCCTATGGAATGGGGGCTGTAAAAGATCTGTCCAAGGTTTTTGCTGTTAGCACTGCTGCATTTTTAGCTGCCTATTTTTTGGACTGTGTTGCACACTTAAGTAATGTTAATAAAGAAGATTTTGTAATGATCTGTTTTATGTTGAACTACTGGAGGAAGAAATCTTATTCATTTATGCATTTGAAGATGTTTTCTTATTTCCCCTGTGATTTTTTTTTCACCACATCTGTCTGGTTGAGTGCAATCTGAAAGACAACAGGGGCACTCAGTTTTCTTTTGGAGTTGCCTTCTTAAGCCAAGATGGTTTAGGTTGAAGTATCCTGCTGATTCTTGTGCTACCTGTGTTCTGCACAGATCAGAAAAGAGTTCTGAACGCTTACTTGACAAATACTTTGAAGATTTGGGGATGTATCTGTAAAAGATAAAGTTACCAGGGTGGTTTTCTTGCATGAAGAGATCTGAGAGCTTTCATCTCTTCAGGGAAATATCAGCAACTTGTAACTGTGACATGCAGAGACACACATGTTTATCAAGAGATATTGCTGTATTTCCTTACAAGCCAGGCATCTCTTTAATGCTTGGTGTGGTATTGTCAAGACAACCAAAGGAATAAGTGACACCAAGTGGCATTTCTAGTGTCAGAAGCACAGTGAATATCTGTCACACTGTGTATGGTTTGGGTAAATCTAATGTACATCCCAAATTACACTATTATTGTCAGTGGATTAAAAACTCTCATGTCCAGAGGCTGACAGGAATCTGGGGTGTGTGTTTGTGTGTCTGCATGTGGAGGATGGCATCCAAATTCTATTCCTTCAACTCAGTTGGGATTTACAAGTGAAAAGCTGAATGAAAATCATCCTGGTTTGCTAGAACTGTTTAAACCAGGTTCTAAAAATGAGCAGGATGTGGATGTTGGGAAAATCTCCACCCCCAAATCCACATCAGAACAATGTTGATGCTTGGAACTGTTTAGAACACAACTCTTCAGTAAGGGTAGAATTTGATATGATAAACTGGGAGGAGCAGGAATATGATCCTGGATTAGATTTGTGTAGTAGAGATTAATGAAAAAACTGAAAGCTTAACTGTGTCTGCATGCTTAGAAGGTCAGGCTGTGTGTAGGAATTTGTGAGCTAACTCAGTGTAAATCCTACATAAATAGCTTGTTTGTTTGCAAGGCTGTGAGGGGTAATTATTTTTCAGGGGTAGATAATCCTGCTGAGAAAATGCTTGTTAATAATTTGGCACTGATGCTGATCATGCTGAGTTCAGGGGGAGGTTCATTTGTCTGGGTCATTTAGAGCAGGATCAGAACCCCAGAGAACTGCTCAAGTGTGTTTTAATTTGAGTTCCTTCTACTGAAGGTGTTTACAACCTGTTTCAACTGCAAAGTGTCGGAATTGTAGGATAAGCCTTGCCTGTGGAAAAATCACTGTTCCCTTTTGAAGTCCTGCCAGGACTGAAGCTGCATTCAGGTTCTAAAACATGACAGAAGTTTCTGCTTTACCTCTCGGCCATCTGAAATGCTCTGCTGTAATTGCCTAACATCCAATCAAGCCACAATGTTTCATATTGTTCCAAGACGTTTAATTTAGAATTTTAGTTTTTATTCCTATTTATGCCAGGAACGTCTCTTGGTATTCTTTGTCTGTTAATGAGCAAAATGTGTAATCCCCTCAAATGTTTTACACCTGCTTAAATTACAGCAATTTTGATAAATAGAATTAGTGAATTGAAAGTGTGTCAGAGAGCTGCTTTTTTACTGAAATGCATGCAGATCTTGCCATTGCTTCCAGTGGAAGAATTAAGATGAGTCTGTACACAGGAAGCTACTGCCAGCTGTAGTGTGGATCTGGGTGTGTTTCAAACACAGAATCATGGTGCTTGGGTTGGTTTGAGTTGGAAGAGACCCCAGAAATCTCATTCCACCCCTTACCAGGGGCAGGGACACCTTCCACTGTCCCAGGGTGCTCCAAGCCCTGTCCAGCCTGGCCTTGGGCACTGCCAGAGATTCAGGGGCACCCACAGCTTCTCTAAGCACCCTCACAGGGAGGAATTTCCTCCTAAAATCCATCTAACCCTGTCCTCTGACAGTTTAGAACTATTCCCCCTGTTCACAGGTCCCTTTCCAGCTCTCTTGGAGCTTATTTAGGTTCTGGAAAGGGCTTCAAGGTCTACGCAGGACCTTCTCTTCTCCAGGCTGAGTAGCTCTAAATCTCTTAGCCTTTCAAATAAATGTAGAGTTTGAGGATAAAAATGGCATTCAGCTCTCCAAAATGAAAAGGAGTCTACTAAGAATAATTTCAAACTGTAGCATAGGGACTTGAAACTGGGGTGAAGAGAGAAGCTCGGAATAAGAATAGGAGATTCTAGGTTTATTTAAATCTCCTAGTTGCAGGAAATGGGAACTGGTGAGTCAGTGAGAACAGCAGTAATTAGCTGCTTCACTTAGAGAAAAATGCACGCTTCAGAGGCTCCAAATGATTACTTTGCACTAGTGTTAATTCTAGAAATTACTGTGTCTTTTTATGGACCTTTCTGGTGGATGTCAGAGCGGGGAAGTGTTGGGCAAACGACTGGTTATCATTTTGGTGAGGAACAACAAGTCTTGGATCATCTGAGGGGATTTTGGAGTGAAGTGGCTGCTTTGCTGATGTATTTCTTTCATAGCTGTTTAATTGAGCAGTAAATAGAAAAGCAGTGGGAATTTTTTCTTTGAAGAAGAGAAAATGGGGATGATTCCAGGAAGGTTGGAAGGAAAATGATTGAAACAATAATAAAAAGATGAATCCATTTAAAGTGGGTCCAGCATGGCAGACTCACCATCAGAACCTTTGCAGAGGAAAACTCTGACTTTCTATTGTGCAGAAATCACTGTGCCAGTGTAATAATGGATTTAAACTGGATTTATTTCAGAACTTTTGAAATACATTTCAGAGTTTATTATCTAAAGTAATCCTCAGGGGGAAACAAAACTCCCTGTGGGTTTTGAAGGTGAGTGCAGACAGCAGATAGTCAAAAGTTTCAGAGGGTTCACAACTGATGGCCCAAATGTCCTTCCTAATAATGCATTACATTCCATTCTGTGAGAAAATACGGACAATTGGATAACTAGAGTAGCGCAGAGAGAAAAAGGTGTGGGGAGCTGTGAGGAACTTGAGATAAGCTAACAGCTCATCAGCTTGGGGTAGGCTGGGGGTAGTTTCTCATAAAGAACTTCTGATTTTTGGTGAACACTATGAACTCAGTGTATTCCTGGCCATCTGAACCAATCATTTTGCTGTGGCAGGAACTACAGGAAAAAGGTGGATTTGGATGGATTAAGGAACTCAGCAGTTACAATATTTGAAGCTCCTGTCCAAGCAGTGGTATCAAGTCCATCTGCTGTGGCCTGCAGAGCTCAGAATGGCTCTGGTAGTATCCTGCCCTGTTGGTTTTCAGCAGGAAAATCAGAACTAGAAAATGTGATTCAGTAGATACCATTAATTTCTAATAAAACTTTAACAACATGCACATAACACTGTTTATTTCTAAATGAACTGCAGTCCACAGGAAATAAATCTCTGTACTTTTGGGCAATTTAGTAAAAAAATGTTTACACAGGCATCCAGCTCAGAAAGCACATGGGACTAACAGCCTTTGTAGATACTGGTAATCCTGTTTCTGCCTAATATCAAAAAGACCAAGAAGTGAAACATGATAAAATATTGCAAATGATGTGTCCTTTAAGTGTACTGAGGCTATTTGATTAAAAGAGGGGCATGTGTACCGTGGCTCAAAGGCAGCATGTTTCAAGCTACTCAAAAAATGTTTTGTTACTAAACACAAGTGTCAAGTTATTTGAGCAAAAATACTTGTCAAGTTTCAGTACTATCAGATGTTTCCTTAAATAATGATTAAACTTTGCTGTAATGATGGATATAGTTTAATAATCTTTAATTATAACTGTGTGGTTTTGGATTTCTTTAAGCACAAATACTGTGTTGTGGTGTGAACCAGTCACCAAATTAATTATTTGATGCAGAAATAGCTGCTGTTTGGATTAAATTAGCCCGTTATCACAGAGACTTAGGCACCTTCTGTGAACACCAGGACCAGCCACTGTGGGCAAATGAGCTGCTTCAAGCTGGCATTTCCTTTTTTTTTTACTTTTGAAATACAAGTCAGAACCATTCAGCTGGACAACGTCCCCCTGAATGCTACAATTCCCTGGAAAAGAGGGTGCTGGCAGCAGCCCCTCTGTTTAGGTTGCTGCAGTTTTAACAGGAGTTAAGATAGGCAAACAAACAGTGAGTTTAGAAGAAAAATCTGGTGTGATTTAGTTCCCATGGGAGTGAGCAAGTGCTGGTGATCACAGCTGGGCCTGGCTCCTTACCTCAGCCCCTACTGGAAATGTGCCTGAGCACTCAGGGTCACTGTGATCAAGTGAACATGGAGCTATACCAGCCCTCTCATTTCCTAGTACTTAGAAAAGCAGGAATCAAACCTACACTAGAGAAATCAAACCCCTCCATACTTCCTTTATATTACTTTCTAGTAGGGTCAGCTAAACAAGCTATCGGGCCCATACCCCGAAAAAGATGGTTCAACTCCTTCCCCTGCTAATGAACCCCCAAGCAAATCTAATCTTCATCATTAGCCTACTCCTAGGAACAACCATTACTATCTCAAGTGACCACTGAATTTTGGCCTGGACTGGCCTTGAAATCAACACACTCGCCATCCTCCCATTAATGTTAAAATCCCGTCACCCACGAGCCATTGGAGCTGCCACTAAGCACTGGGAAAGGCATGGGCTGGCCGTGGCTCCTTCCCCCCGTGCCAGCACGCCCCACTGGGGCTGCACCAGCCTCTGCTCTGGCGCTATGGAGCTGCTCCTTTGCAGAAATTGTTGTGCTGCCATCCTCCGAGGTGGCTTGTGAGATGGCCTTAATTATTTTTGAGCCCACTCTGCCAAATTCCATCCTTGGCTACGCCGCAGCTCTCCCAGAATAGCAGCAGTGACTTCAGCAGCACCCAGCGCTCAGAAACTGAGCTCATCAAAGTTGAAAATTTGGTGCAAAAAATAGCTCAGCCTTTGACCTTTAACATATTCTGAGTTTAGAGCTGTAGTGTTGATTTCTTAGATGTACACAGAAGTGACCATATGGTTAGAGCAGAGTTATGTAAAATTGAAGACACAATTCCTTTTCAGACATCATTTGCTCTGGTTGCCTTTTGGCATTACATTTAATATGTGCTTTCTGTCACAAATAGAAAAGGTAATAATCCCTCTGCAGTTTCCTAGAAAATGTTACATATACAAAACATATGGAAATGTTAGCTGAACTGCAGAGAACATAAATGTTGGCTGGCAATGGAGCTGCATGCCTGCTAATGAGACATTTAATTCTGGCTGACATGGAAACCGCTCCTAATACTCTAGAATTATGTAATAAAATATATTTAGCTATTTGTCTTTAATGATTAAGCAAACAGAGAGCCCAATGTATTGAAAATAAATATGTGCCTGAGCTGTGGAGCTCAGTGCTGCCCAGGAAAGTGATGTTTGCACCAAAATACTTCTGGCAGCTGCCTGGCGGATGCCAAAGGCAATTCAAGAGTGGTTTCCACAAAGACCTTGTTGGTTCAACCTTTAGGGTCCAACTGGCCCAGCAATTTAGATTTGATGTCAGTTTTAATTAGCCACAGCAGCACGAAGATAAGCAGAGTTTATTAACTTGCCATGAGCAGGAGGCTCTGGGTAGAGCTGTCTCAGCTGATGGTCTTGTGAGGCTTTGGAGACAGAGGATTTTTTTAGACACAGTAGACTGGAGCCTGAGAACCTTGAACAACACCAGGGTAACCACCTGAGAGCGTTCAACCTCAGCAGCTCCAGAGTAGCCAAATTAAATAAATTCAATTATGAATTATTATTATTATAATCGTAATTCCTTGTTGTGAACCTGGAACCATTCATCCAGGCACCTCTCACGCATGAGGCTGCAGCCAACTGCTGCTGCATCTTTGGGAAGGGAGAAGGAGGCAGAATGGAGTTTGTAGTCTGTCCGTCTTTTACATTGTTGTTAGGGGAGAGGATTAGGCAAAAATAAAAGTATGGGTTCAGAGGAAAAACTGAGTTGGAAAATAAGATCAACACAAAAGTCAAGAACAAAGGCTGCCCTGGCAAAGGGCTCTTGTTAAATTTGTAAAGGCTTAATTGATCAGCCACTGGATCTGGGTAATGCAGAGCAGTCTATGAGGATAATCAAGTGCTATTAGAAGTTGTTTTCTGTGTCTTTTCAGCATTACATAAATCAGATCTTCATGGGATAGAGAGCATTGGGAACCTGACTTTTTAATCCAAATTTTGTGCACGTCATGTACATTTAAGCATATCAGATCCTGTTTCTGGACAGAGGTTTTACCCTAGGAAGCAACAGACCTTTTTGGCTTGCTGCCCCTCCAAGAGAGCTGATGTTGCTGTGGCTGAGATGCAGTGATTTAATTATTCAGTTGCTTGTAGTCACCAACCTAAAACATGTGTTCTTTGCATCTGTATCCACCTGGTTGGAGAGATTTTTATTTTTAACCATAGGGTTTTGACAGGATACAGAATTTAATTTTTAAAATAAGCACAGTGTTTGAATACAAAGCTGAGGCACACAGAATAAGTAGCAATTACTTGCTCAAAAAGCCCTGACCATTTCCTCTGAACTCCTCTCCTGTTAGTATTGAGAGAGAGAGGCGCATTTGGCAGCAGGTTATGCCCCAGGTTAAATCAGGGGAGGAAGGGATGGTGAATTCTGCTCAATCCTGAGCCTTCTTGAGCAGCATCTGTGGGAGAGCCTTTGAGCAGAGACTGTGACTCAGGTCCCCACAATGTCTCCTGGACTTCACTTTCAAGGTTCAGCTGCAATAAAGCTCTTGGGTGTTAAGAACAGGAATTTTGATGCCATTAAATGAAGATATTATGTCAGATATTGGCTATTACCCCTATTTTTTATTTGCCCATTTAATTACATAAACATTATTAGCTGTTTAAATCACTTGCCTATATTTTACCAAAGTGGGAAGCTAGTAATTGGTAGGATAAGTAGTTGTCAGGCTACTGGAAATGAAAAGCAAATAAACCTTTTCAGTTTGCAAGGTTTAGTGTACATTTTCATCAGTTTTGAAAGGTAATCACGTAACAAAATTAAATTTGCAGAGAATTCTTGACTATTGTTTACAGCGAATTGTATGGTTTTTATTACAAATGCCATTACCTGATAGACTGGTGTAACTCCATTGTTAATGGACTCTCTTTTAAAATATCCCTGCCAAACAATTTATACCATGCTTGGAAATAATAGAATAAGGACACTGTTGAAGGGAACTACTGCAGTGACCTTAGCAATAGTGAATGCTGGCAATGAGTCTATTAAAAAGGTTTTCCACTGCTGAGATTTATAGAATTGTTTCTGATTCTACAGCACACATAAGTTGCTGCTTCTCAGTGAGCCCAGGCTCTCAGCTGTGGCAATTGGGCTTTTATTAAAGAGAAGTTTATAAAATATGGGAGGAAAATTCTAGAAATAGCAGTGGACTCTATAGAGAAGCATGAGACACGTTGTGCATGTGGACACCCCATCCCTGGAAGTGTCCAAGGCCAGGTTGGACAGGCTTTGGAGCAACCTGGGATAGTGGAAGGGGTCCCTTCCCATGGCAAGAATGTGGAATTAAATGTTGTTTAAGGTTCCTTCCAACCCAAATAATTCTGGGATTCTCTGATACACAGAAGAGCTGCCACATGGCTGTAGCTGTAGAGCAGAGGTGTTCTCCTGAATTCTCATGGACAATGATTTATGTTGTGAATAAAAATGTGAGTTTGTTGGTGGAGAGGAAAATGTGATTGGAATTCTGATGCTATTCTAGCTGCAGCTCTCTGTGGTGATTTTTAAGGAGGAAAGGACTGTGCTCCAGAGATGCAGGTGGAAAGCCATGCTGGATCACCTTGCACCACTGAAGTGAGAAATGCTGTCGTGAATCTTTGTGATAAACTGTGCAGTGCTTGTTATAGACTAGAAATGTTCGATGTCAATGCCTTCAGGAGCTCACTGACTCAACAAATGTCTTTAGAACAAATGGCTGGAAGTGCAGTGAGGTATCATTGCTGTGTTTGTGTCCACGGCAATGAGAATTCATTTTTTTGAGCTGATTTTCCACACTGGATCCAACAGGTTTCTATATTGAGTACAGACTACTGGAGACCACTCTGGCCTGTAGCTGAGGCCAGAAACAGGCAATAGATAGAGCTATTATTTCTTTTTTCTGCCTTGTCACTTCTGAGGTGTTACAGACAGTTTTCTTGCACTTTTAGATCATGCCTTGGTGAAAAACTGAGGCAATAAGTCCCTCCTGTGCTTCAAAATGTCCTCTTGTCTCTTGTGTGTTGGACACTCACTCTCCCAAGTGCTGCTTTTCATTGCTATTCTTAAGGATTCTCTCTTCATGTTTCAGTTGAATTTTCTTCAGGACAATAACGAATAAAAACCTGTGTCACTGAGGAAATGGTGAAGTCAGAACCTGAGTCGTGAACTTTATCTTTCTATTGCAAATCTCTTAGTCTGTGTCATTGGCTGTCCTTGTCAAGGCCACAGAACAATGTGACCAAAAGTTGCACAAAATGTTACACTGCTGGAAGAATGCTTTTAACAACAGAAGTAGTTATTTTTATTATTGATTTAAATAATCTTGCAAGGTTAAAAGAGCGTCCCATTAACAAATGGAGTCCTCCCCAAGTCCCTGCTTCACAGCCTCTTGCAGAATTCCCATTATCCCCCTTAAAGCCCTCTGCTAATTAGGCATTTGTCGGCTTATTTGTCACTTGATCACTTCCCATATGGATTTTGTAGTTGAAGAGGGTGACTCTGAATCACCAGAAAGTCATTAAAATGTGTTTTATTTTTCTTTGCAATCTATGATGTAGTTTTGCCTTGCTCCTTCTGTCAACGGCAGTTTAATCTTCCCCATCCAGGTTGGTGAAGCCTCTTCAGTAGATGTTCCTTTCTTCAGCATTAACTTGAGGGGGGGGATAAATGGAGGCTGCCACTTGGCTGGAGACAATTCTGATGCCTCAGGTTTTAGCTTTTCTATTTTTCAGATTCTGTGCTGCTTTAGTGTGTGGGTCTGGGTTCACATCAGGGGATGGTGAGCTCTGTGCACAGAGCAGGGAGACAAAACAATTCCTGCTCCAGCTGGGCACCAAGGACAAATGATCCAAATCTCAGCCCAAGAGCACAAACACCATGGGCTAGGGAGAGAAAAACAAGCAGGGTGGGACTGCAGGGGCTAAAGCTGGAATGGGACAATGAACTGCAAGGTGCAAATGGAGCAGAACTTACAAAAGCGAGAGACCTTGCGACTGGTTGTGCATTTTGTGGCCATGTTGGTTCATCTTGGGTGCAGCCTTCATAAGGCATCAACTCTGGGTTGTGAGCATCTTTCAGTGTCTGTGGGTCACCACAATTCAGGCTTTGGACAGCATTAGTAAGAGGAGTGTAGTTTGATAACAAAGCACTCGTGTTTTATGGGCAGCAGTGTGTGGATATGCACTGAAATGCAGCAGTCATGCATGGCTCAGGCCATGGGATCAGTGAAGAAGTCTGCAGCTGGCAGTTCTGGACCTGTGGGAAACCTGCTTTTGCTAATTCTGAGCATAGCCACACAATTATTTGGTTTCATGTGTAAAGCAAAGGCATTGCAAGCTTCTCCCCTCCCAAGGCCTTTTGGAAATGGGCAAAGCAGAACCACTTTTGCACACACTTCATCTCTCAGGGGGGACTGGGAAAGTGTTTATGTCACACTCTTTACTTTAAATATCTACAGCAAATATTTGAGGTAATATGAGATCAGTCTCATTCTGAGAAGATTTTTCTTACAAAAATCCCCCAGAATCATAATTCTTTTCATAACATTCATTTCTAGAAGAAAAGCTTTTTGCAAACAGCAGACTGTCACTTTAAAAAATTCTTCCTTATTATCCAACAATTTCCCAAGTGAATGAATTGTCCTCATGAATGATACTGAACTCATTGCCATTTATATTCATATTTATCAGCAAATCAAACAATTTCATAGCTAAATTAATTCAGCATGACTCACATTTAAGAATTAAACCCCATGGGTTTGATTTTGCCCTAATATATGGAAAAGGGATGTGCTTATGAGATTTAGAATTTTTGGGTTTGTACAAACGCTGCTGTCTGTGGTACATCAGTGAGGGGAAGAGATTTCTGAGCATTTTTCCAGTGTTATACACAAAAACAGATGTAAAAATGTGGGAAATGTGCAGCAGGTAGATAATCATAAATTTCATAAAATAAGAACTACAAATTAAATTACAGAATCTTAAAGTGAATGGAAATATTCATTTATTTTCCCCAGCACAATTTATAATCAAACTTCAGAGCTCATTGACAGAGTCTTATTCCTGACTCAACAAAAATGATGAGAGAAAGATCATTCTGTGGCTAATTAATAAATGGGGTTAATGCAGCTCTTGACTTCAAAAAAATCTTTATATTACTGATTGTCAGAAGATTGGAATGGTAAATTCTGCTTCACAGCACCCTGTGAAGAATTCTTATATTCTGCTTAAAGTGGCTGCTTTGCCACTGCTGGAAACCAACTGTGGAGGTAGATGGAATTTTGTTATGCTGGCCACAAACATATTTTGTCATACTTAACATATGGAGTGTTCAGTGTCTGTTCTGTGGCCTTCAGAGTGACTTGAAGGTAGTTCAGAGAGACCCCTTGCTCTGATCTGTGCTTCTGCAGCCATCCCTGTGATAAAGGGATGGAAAAAGGGAAAGGCTCCCATGCTCTGCCTCAGTGTATGAGCTACTGAAGTGACCCTGGGAATGGAATACTGGGAAGGGGTCAGAGCACTCCTGCAAAGCAAAGCCTCACCTCACAAATCCTTTCCTGCCAGGAGGGGATCAGGAGCACTGAGTTAGTTTGTACCACAGCAGGGGCCTGGAGGATGAGAGACAGAGGATCTAACTGGAAATGAGAGGTTTTGGACTGAATAAAAGGGAAAAAATATGAGGGTAGTGAAGCAGTGGAGGAGGTTTTCCAGAGGGGATGGGCAATGCTCTGGGGAGGTGTGGAATGCTCAGTGGTAAGCTCAGGGCTGATCCTGCTTTGAGCAGGGGCTTGGCCTGAGGCCCCTTCAGCCCAGATTATCCCACGTTGCTCTGTTCTGCCTTAACAAGGACAGGTGTCAGACTCACTTTCTGCGAGATAGAGCTGTTCTCTGGCAATAAACACAACTGTGCCTGAAAACAGGCTGGTGCACCTGCTGGAAACCTGCATCTTTATGTCAGGAAGAGTCTGCTCTTTAAAACACCACCGTACACCTGGGTTTGGTGCTCAGGCTTTTTAGAAGCCTCGTTTTGCAGCGGAGCATTTTGACAGCTTCTTTTTCAAGTCTTTCCCGCTTGCTGTAATTTGACTTTTGAAGCAGCTCAGCTCTTCAAAGCCAGCAGTGAGACAGCACCAGCCAAGGTCTGCCGGGCGCTGCCGGCGGCTCCTCGTTCCTTCAGCTGTCATTTGTCAGAGCACACTCGTGTAAACTTAATGAACAATGTGCAAAGCCATTAAAAACTCAATTACTGCCTTCTCTTTACTGCAGACGTGAGAGAAGGCAAACATAAAGTGCTGATGTGTAAACACAATAGCCACCATCTGCTGCAGAGCAGCGTTTCGGCTCCGCAAACAGGAGCTGGGCTGCAGATGCATCAATAATAGGACGCTTATCAAGGCATCATTATCTACCAAGCAGGGGAAAAATTGAAATTTATGGCCAGCTAGAGAGCACTTCATGGTTTAATTCCCCAATTTTCAGTGGTATGTTTAATAACTAGGAGAGAGTGGCGTTTTATGTTCCTGCCGTTGGAAAGGATTTTTGAAAATGAATGTATTTACAGTCTCCCCGTCCTTCTTGCTTCTGACTGATCTGAGCATAACACATTCATTTTTACATAGGATGAAACCAGCCAGATATTAATTAATTTAACCTGTTGGTCCAAGAACACCATGTTTAATTGGCCTTACGCTCAATTTGCTTGAATGAGCTTATACTTTTCTGTCACATAAACATAAAAGAGAACTTTTATCCAGCATAGTTATTTTTTTCCTCCAAATTTCATTTTTTTTTCAATTTAGTGTAGTATTGGAAACTTGAACTTTTGTAAGGAAGTAAACAAAACAATGAAACTCAATGATATTTTTGTTTCTTTTTTCCCCAGTTGGATATGCAACAGTCTAAACAAGAGCTTTCTCCAAGATACCTTTTGTTTTATTCATATTCTTGCCTGGAGACATTCAGGAGGCTTTCAGTCATCTATTAGTCAATAATTTCCATTTGTGACATGTTAATTCATTCCTTAGTCCTTTGTATGAGTGGAAACTGTGACAAGTGATTTGTTGGTGCCAGAGCCGATTGTATCTCTTTTATTTGCACACATAGGCCTATAAATTGAGAATAAGTCCCATCAGCTTCAGCTCTGTGCTCAGCCTAAAGAAGGCTGTCAGACCCTAAATCACAATATGTCAATTTTCATTAAGGATAATGAGGAAAACCACATTTGTCTTTAAAAGGCTGGCTTGTCTTTTATTTATTCTCTCCTGGTGGGAGCTGTTTTCATGATCTCTCACCTACTCCTAAGTGATGGATCTTGCCCACACAAGTTCCACAGACAAATTTAGAAATTTGTAAAAGGACAGTGGGTCTCATCTGTTGATCTTGGAGCATGCAGAGCAACTTTGTGAAGGTCCTGAAGGACAGGATACCTGTTCAAGTTCACACTGTAAAAAGAAAATAAAAATAGAAATAAAAAATAAGTCTATTTGGGGTAAATTTATAGGATATAGGGTGTCATTTATTCACAGTTGAATTTTATATTAAATATTATTATATGTATATATATATATATACACATATGTATATAGCATTCATATATTATTTATCTCAGTGATTACCTTGATGGAAGCACAAGTTTTCAAGTTTTCAACACCTAGGATGGCCAGACTTGAGGTTTTTCTCTGGATCCTGTGGGGTGAGCTGTGCCTGGGGTATCCCAGGGACGGGTTTGTGGGGAAGCTGCCACTCCAAGGCTCTGCAGAAAGAAAGGAACTGTGGTAGGGAACAAATCCCTTTAAACAAGGTGTGATGAGTTCTTTGGCAGAGATGGCTCTGTAAGTGGATATTTTTTGTCTTTTGCATTGTCATAAAATTATACCTCTTACCAGGACTTTTCTTGAGAAAGTTGTGTTTCTTATAGGATTTCCTCCTGTATCTTTACACACATTGTATTAAACAAAATCAGATGTTATAAATAGGAAGCTGGGAATAATTAATCCATGACAATTGTTTGCAAGGTTATTTTTTTTAGTAATTAAGGCAAATTATTTTGATAAGTGCTTTTTGGTGGATGGGTATTCTTCTTGATGGTGTTGTCAGTTGCTGGATTCAGGTTCCCCACTCTCCCTAGAACTGTCAGCACTTGCACAAAAGGCCATGAATAGCTTGTGATTCATTATTTTGTGGGTGGCAAAAAATAAAATTGTAATTATTGCTTGGAACTTTTTAATAAAAGCTGATGTTTTTTCTCCCAGAGGAAAGCTCATTATTTTTATATACGGATCTGTAAAAGTGAAATACTCCCTAACTTTTGCTGTCATTGAAGCACTTCCCTCCCCCAGTGCAGTTCAGGGCTGCATTGTGTTCGACACAGCACAGATCAGAGCAGTTCTTTAGGGCAGGATAATCCACATACTATCCAAATGAAAAAGAGAAAAGTTGAGAGGCATGCCCTGGAATGCTGTGCAATCAGTTATGGTGTAAAAATCCCTTTTCCCGGGTGCTCCCCACTTGGTCAGAACCCTTGTGAACGCACAGGAGCTCTGCTGTTCTTGCAGTGATTCTGGGCTGCAGCTGCCTCCTCCAGGGTGGGATCTGGCACATGGAGAATTTGTCTGCACTGTACTCCAGCGGCTCTGAAATGCCTCAGGCAGAGCCTTTCACAGCAGCTGCTGGACTCCTGCTGACCGTGCCACCCCTGCTCAGTGGTTTCACAGCGTCTTCCATCCCAAATTCTCTGCAGAAGAGTGGTTCTTGCAACCCTGTACTGACAGAGATCCTGGAATCCCACAATGGGTTGGGCTGGGAGGGTCCTTAAAGGCAATTCAGCCCCACCCCTGCCATGGCAGGGACACCTTCCACTGTCCCAGGTGCTCCCAGCCCTGTCCAGCCTGGCCTTGGGCACTGCCAGGGATCCAGGGGCAGCCACAGCTGCTCTGGGCACCCTGTGCCAGGGCCTCAGCTCCCTTTCAGGGAAGGATTTCCTCCTAAAATCCCATCTAACTCTGCCCCCTGACAGTTTAAAACTATCCCCCCTGTTGACAGGACCCTTTCCCATGCCCCTCTCTTAGAGCCCCTTCAGCTTCTGGAAGGGGCTCTAAGGTCTACCCAGGACCTTCTCCTGGCTGAGTAGCCCCAGATCTGTGCAGAGCCTCAGCACCCTCACAGGGAACAATTCCTTCCCAATTTCCAATCTAAATCTCCCTTCCTTCAGCTTAAAGCCATGCCCTCTTATCCTGTCCCTCCACCCCTTGTCCCAAGCCCCTCTCCAGCTCTCCTGGAGCCCCTTTAGGCGCTGGAAGGTGCTCTAAGGTCTCTCTGGAACCTTCTCTTCTCCAGGGGAGCCCCCCCACCAGCTCTGCCAGCCTGGCTGCAGAGCAGAGGGAGGATCTGGGTGTCACAGCTCCAGCCCTGGTGGATCTGGGTGTCCCCCTCAGCCTGCCCAAGCCTGGCTGGGTCAGGTTCCCAGCTGCTCCCTCAGCTGACAGCCTGTGCTGCCTCTCCAGGCCTGCTGGCACCCCTGCTTGCTGATTATAAATGTTCTCAGCTCATAGGAACTGAACCTAAATTTCAAAAATTTGTTTCTCAAAGGTTTGGTTTGAGTAGCTTTTTAAGGGTAGTGTGCATCCATTACATGCTGAAGAGGAGGATTTTATTGTTGACTGGGGGCAGAGTTACATCAGCAATGGGCATTTGTCAGGATCCTGACAAATGACAATTTTTAGACTGAAACCAGAAAGTTTGGATTCAGCTCGAACATTTCTCCAAGTTCCTTCTGAGAATATGGAATTTCTTGGCTTGGGACCATTTTGTATTTTGTTTTTCCTTCATTTCTACTGAAAGGCAGCATTGCCAGAGACCATCTTGCCCATAAATTTTCTTAGAGTTTCTTCCTCTTCCCCAGCTGTGCTTGCATTGCACTGGAATTTTCCAAGGTCTTTAGAGTGTGTAATTTTATTAATTGATCTTCTTTTAAAAGATTGACTTCCTCCTGTTGATCCTTTACAGAATGAATATATATCCCATAAACACAGGGGGGAAAGTTTTCTAAGAGAAAGTTTCTTGTAGCTGTTATAAATTCATAATATATGACTTCTCAGAGCACAGAATTGATCCAAATGTTTGCCTGGCTCATCTGAGTCACGTGCTATGGTGAGGAAAAGGGAAAGTCAATAGGTCAGAAGTGAGACAGGGCTTTTCAAACTCAATCTTCTGTGAACTGCAAGAGGCCAGGAGACAAACACATCTGCAGTGTGGCTTGGCAGCAGCATCAGAGCCAGGAGTGTCAAGAGGGCTGTGTTTGATTAAAAATTATCATGCCTGGCTGCTGACACACAGGTTCCCCCTTCCCCATCCCATTGTTTTCTTTAGTTCTGAGTGTGAGTGTCTGCACCCACATAAAGGAGATCCTGTAACCAGAATTGAATCAAATAACTCTCATCATGTTCTCCCTTATTGCTGGCATTTGTCACCTTGATGCATCTGTGAGGAGATGAGTGGAGACACAATGTGCTATAAAATAACTGCTTGATGAATCCAAATGCGAGTTCAACATCGAGTGCCTCGCTTAATATGATGCAGACTTCCAGGTTAACAAACTCATAAATTGCCTCAGTATACATTTCCCTCCCTAAATTCAGGCTACCCTTCCCTCCCACAAGAATTGTTGCCCTGTTGCATTATTACAAGTAAAGATGTTGCTGTTCTGTCAACAACCCTCACTTGGTTGGGCTCTGAAAATTGGGGTTTTCTTAACGTGACCTTCAAATATTCAGATGTCAGGGTTCACAAATATGGACTGGAATTAAGGGCGTTGGTTGATGCAAGCAAATATCAGCTGAGAGCTTGCTCTGTTGTAGTTTTTGTGTTGAATCATAGAATTGTTAAGGTTGGAAATTACTTTTATAGGTCATCAAATCCAGCCATCAACTCAACACCATGCTCACCACTAAACCACATCCTCAAGCACCACATACACACATTTCTTGAACATTTCCAGCCATGGTGACTCCTCAGTCTGTTCCAGTGCTTTCCAACTTCCCATGAAGAATTTTTTCCTAATATCCAATCTGAACTTCCCTTGGTGCAACTTGAGGCTGTTTCTTCTCATCCTGTCACTTGTTACCTGGTATTGAATGTGCCTTTGGGACATGCTGTGCAGCAGGAGAACCTGGTTGTTGCTTGAAGTGGGAATATGCTTTTGTTTAGAGTGACTGTGTGATCACAAGGTGATAAAATAATACAACCAAGCCAGCATTTCTATTTTGATTTGCAAGTTATTTAATTAAAGTGGTTCTAGCTAGCCCTGAATCTACTGGTGTATATACCCTGCAATTTTAATATCCCTTCTCTCCCTAACAACTGGCACCAAACAGCTGCTTCCCTCAGAGGAAGGTTTGTTTTGTGGGTGGTAAAAGGCTGAATTTTCAAACGGAGCTGTTTACACCAAAAATCCAAGCAAAACCCACTCTGTTCTCTTTTTCCTTCGCTCTGCAGGCTCCTTCATGATGGTGAACAGCTCTGGGAGAGCATCAGGGCAGAAAGCTCACCTGCTGCTGCCCACTCTGAAGGAGAATGACACCCACTGCATCGACTTCCACTATTACCTGTCCAGCCGCGACCGCTCCAGCCCCGGCTCGCTCAACGTCTACGTCAAGGTCAACGGGGGCCCCCAGGGCAACCCCATCTGGAACGTGTCAGGAGTGGTGACTGAAGGCTGGGTGAAGGCAGAGCTGGCCATCAGCACCTTCTGGCCACATTTTTACCAGGTAGGGGTTTGTAGTATTTTTCCTTCTCTCTCCTTTGGATGTCTGTTGTTAGATTTGGAAATCGACACCTCTCTCCCTGAATTTTCCTCTCAGAATAAGCTCACCTGTAGTGGATATATAGGCAGCTTGATATATTTCTTTCCTCCTCACTTTTTTCTTTAGCTGTTGGCAGGCCACAGACTGATGGATGGGAGGCAAGACCCACTTGTTCATGATGAAATTGCCACTTGTATTGGCACTTTCCATGGCTTTGTGTGACTGCAAACAAAACAGGTTCTGGATATATATCTGTACTTTGCATAAATCTCCCTGGATTACTTTGGACCTTGGTTTGTTCCATAAAAAGGAACATTTCTTGACATGTCTTTGCATCTTGTGCCCTTACAAGGGGTGTAAGGACATGAGGTACTAATAATTCTTGTACCCTGGTATCATATGTGGATATTCTTCACTTATCCTCAGCTCCTCCACTTTTTAGCACAGCTTTGTTTATTCTGTTAGAAGATAATTTTTTTTAGACAAGGACAAAGCCAAGGAATGCAATGGCTATGCTATTTTTTGGTTATATTAGTTTCACACCAACTTATTAGTTGTCTGTTTCAAACTTCATGTGGCAACTTTGAAGCCATTTTTTAAATTTCAGTTAGATTATTCACACACAATGGACTCACATACTGCTTTTTACTGGTTGAAGGGGTACTTTTGTCCTGTTTTATATTCAAGACACGCACAAAAAAAAAAAAAAAAAAAAAAAAAAGCCTGGGAGGTAATTGCATCCTAAACCTTGCAGGAGATTTGGTGTCCATGTGATACTAATAAAAGCCATGAGTGAGACAGGCACCGGGATAAAATGAACTATGAAAAGGCAGCAAATAGTCTGTGTATAAAAACCAGCAGGTAGAAAAGCCTCTCTTTTTCTTGCTTCTAATAACTGGGTAGGAGGTCTGTAAAATCTGAGCTGGAGGAAGATGCTTTAATGTTCTGCCTCTGAAAGAGTTGTGGATGCCAGCAGAATCCACAGAGTGCACCAGGCGGGCGAGAGGGAAGGATAAAGAGATGCAAATGTGTGGAAAATGGTGTTTTAAGGGCAGTGCACAACTTGTGACTGTTCTGAAGGCACACTGGAGTGCTCCTACTCCATTCATATTAACATGATCCTGGGCATGAAGCAGAATTTGCTTCATCCTTGGTGCTCCACAGAGATAACAGAAATGATCTTTCACCCAGAAAATCGGTGCTTGAAAAACCTGCAAAAGGCAGTCTGATCTCACACTAAGAGGGATCCTGCTCTCAGATATATCAATAGGAGGCTTCCTGAGCCTCACTTAGGTCTTTTACAAGTACTTTGGCAGGTCAAGTTTGCTTTTCTTGAGCAAAAGAATCCTTTAAATCAAACAAGAATTTTCTACTGAAGCACAAAACTGAATGGATTGGAAGGCAGCAGTACCTGCCCAGGAGTAGTTCCTTCCTAGAAAATGCAAGGGACTTCTTTTTAAATTCGTGATGAGTGAGAGTGGTATCTTCTGGTCATCCTTGTATTTTTGTTCCTTAAGCATAGCTTTTCAAATTTGAGATGTTTCCTGGATATTATGGGGGTCTACTAGACTGATTTCAGCCTCAGGTTTTATAAATCACCTTGTTGGTGGTCTGTAGTCCTGTGAGTTTCTACATTTAAGCAAGGTTTAAGAAAAAATAAAAAGAAAAAAGGAGAATTTAAAGCTTGAAAAATTGAAGAGGAAAATTATTGGTATTTGCCAGCCTAAAGTAACACTTCTGCCTAAATAAGTCCAGAGGTGGGAGGATGACAAAACTTGGGTGCGTTGCTGCCTGAGAAGTGTCTTGTTTTTCACACTCATGATCTAGAATGTGCCATTGCAGTGTTATTTAATAAAATCCTGGCAGGGCTTGGCTTAGAAGGTACCCCAAGTTCATTCCACCCCCTGCCATGGCAGGGACACTTTCCACTATCCCAGGCTGTTCCAAACCTCATCCAGCCTGGCCTTGGGCACTGCCAGGGATCCAGGGGCAGCCACAGCTGCTCTGGGCACCCTGTGCCAGGGCCTGCCCACCCTCACACTTGCCATTTCTTTGTCAGCTTTAAATCAAAATTGCCTTCCTGGAGAACTCTCTGCCCACAAGAAGCCTGACAGCCTGTTCTGTATTTTGAAAAGACCATGCAAAACCAACATTTTCCCTAAATATTGAACTCTGCATCAGGCAAAATGTCAATTATCCTCCTAATGCACAGCAACCACACCATCCTGGACTGGGATGTGCACCAAAAATTCAGCCAGGCAGAACAATCTGAAGCTCTCTGCCTTGGTCTGAGGCTTTGTCAAGTACTTTGAACTTTGGAGATGTGGCCAGTGGAAAACTGGTATCCAAAGCAGCTGCCAGAGGTTGTGTTTTAGGTCTGTGCAAGGGTCATGGGAGTCATCTGGCTGCAGAAGCACTTAGCTGAGACAGAAAAACGTGGGGAGATTTATCATGTCTACCCTGGAGTTACTTGTACTTGGATTCTCAGCCTGCAAATGTTTTCCAGCGCAGCGAGAAAAAGCTCTAATGGTTCTTGGAGAAAGGTAATACGTGTAATCTTGAATTACTGCTTGCCATAAGGATGAACTCAGTCCCACAATGCACCAAGGGCAGCACTAGAGCCTGCCAGGAAGGTGCTTTTTTGATGTATAGCAAGGAATGTTATTGATCCATGCCTGGAGAAAAGTGTTGTAGCACAACAGATGAGCTGGGCTAGGCTGCTAACACAGACATTGTTGGTAAATCACAGCTGCAACGGGGGCTTGTTCAGGGGGAAGGAAACATGAAATGACTTTGTGTTTGCACACCTCAGGAACATTTAAGGATGCTTTTTTTTAAGAGTGCAGCTTTTTGTTTTGTCAACTGTATTCATTTCTGTGGAGTTTTTTAAATGCAAAGCATTATTAATTGCAAAGCATTGCCTGTCTCAACCATCATGCTGCGTTTCCAACTGAACTGAGAAGGACATGAGCAATACTGAGCATGAGATTTGCAGAAATGGGCCCCATAAACATTTATTCCTGCCTTTTCCCCACGTTGGGGCTCAGTTCCCAGTTTTCAGGAAAGCCTGGGTGCTTCTGTGCTTCTCACTTTGACAGGGATGAGATGCTTCCAAGTACACAAAAAGACAATAATGTGTAAGTTTGAACTAGGAAAGGACTGGGAAATCTGAGTGCAAAGGAGAACAGAATAAAATAGTCAAACAATATTGCTTGAGTTGAGAGGAGTCCTCTACTCAGTGGATTCTGCACCAGTGGACCGGGATTTTTTAGAGGCTGAGTTGGTTATTATTAAGTCAAACTGTGCTGTATTAAAGACCCTGCACATGCTGGTAATTAACCAAAGCCAATTCTCTGTGTATGGGTGCTTACTTTTGCCATCCACTCATACTTGATGCCAGTGCCTTGGAGAACTTATCAAGTTCTTGACTTGCAGATAATTGAGAATTACTTTGTTGTGGTTTATGACTTTTCACGAATGTAAAACTAAAATAAGGTTTAGTAGCTGAAATGTTGCACTTGAATTCAGGTCTGAAGGGAGTTGCAGTAGAGCCTTGCATGACCTTCCCAGTAAATGTAATTTTTATAATGAATGGTATTTAATTGCTAAAGTAATTATAATTTCCATACTAAAGACTCCTATTTTATACTCTTATTTTATACAGTCCCTAAAAAGCCTATCAAGGACCTTGATAACAGAAAACACTTGCTAATGGTTTTTGGATTACTGTATCTTCCAGTGGCTTGCTTCTTCCTGGTATTTCTTGGGCAGCCTAATTGTTGTCCAGTCCCCTCTGGAGGAGAACTTTGTTTCCACATATTATTAGCACCTGAGCTTTTCTTAACTTGTCTTTGCCTGTTTTTATGGCTTTTTTTCCTTATGGATGTATTTCAGGAGATCTCACATCTGACTGTGTTTTAAATTGGGGGAGGAGATCTTAGAAAGTTATGAAAACAAAAGAAACCATATTCTGGAAGCCCAAATGCAAAGAAAAATGAACATCAGCAATTCTGGTCAATTTTCATCCAGGGCAATATTTGGACAGTTGAACCTTTTACTGTATTAAATCTTTTGATGAAGGAGGTAAAGAAGAGGCTGAACAGTGACAGGCTGGGAATGCCAGCTCTTATTTAGAGCAAAAAGAACTGTTGAAAAGTAGTTTGAAATAGTTAACTCTGTGTTCTAGTAGTGAATTTTTCAAGTTAAAAATGACTAGATTGCATTGACACTGATTCAGAAAGAGAATTCTGTCCGGTGTGGTGCTTTCTCCAATCTTCCAAGGCGTACTGAGAACAAGATAGCAAATTATTATCCACCTAATGTTCTTGGACTGGTGCTTAAGAGAATATAGGTGTGTGCATATACCCAGGGCACTTATTGCTTTTCCAAATCAGAGATGCACAGAGCTGTCTTTAATCCTATTGAATGTTGCTCTAATCCTTTGTTTTGCTTCCCCAACAGATTTGGTATTGCACTCACACACTGAATTGCCCTGGTATCCCTTCATTGTTAATAAAATGCCTTGAATGACTCAAACTTGGAATAACAACAGAATGTGGTGACTGCTGAAATTACTGATGCAAATGTTCTTTCTCAGAATTTTTTTTTCTTTTGTATTTCAGGTGATATTTGAATCTGTCTCTCTGAAAGGACACCCTGGGTACATAGCTGTGGATGAAGTCAGAGTCCTCGCCCACCCCTGCAGTGAGCACTCTTTATTTTTCTGACTGTACCAGCATGGTGTAGGCCACAGTTTGTGTCTAAAGGAGAGATTTACTCAGTTGGGTCAGCACTAAAATGTCTTGTCTCCCTCTAAGACCCCTAAGGACAGTCAGCTGTGCTTAATTCCCTACTTTTGCAAGTTGTACAAAAGGCAAAGCCACTCGCTTTATAGCTAGTGGAATTCTTTCTTCTTTACTTGCTAATAAACTGATGATGGTTTTATTATTTCTTAATCTTATTGCTGTAGAAAACAATATAAAAAACTTCTCATAATAACCAGTGTGGTTAACTTCTGAAAAGAGCAACCGAACAAATGGTTTCAGTGTTTCCTTGGTAAGAGGCCTGTCCCAAAGGTTGGTTGGTTTCAGTGTATTAGATCTGCTCAGAAAGCTGTGCAGAGATTAAAAATTAATCTTATTCAGACACTGCACTTACACAGGAGTAGAAACTAATGCAGGTTCATTATATTATTCAAAAATGTTAGTGCTTCATGTCTTCTATTGCAGACACAAAAATAAGCTGAGATTTATTTACTTTTTTATGTTTTAAAAACATTGTGCCCCAGTCTTTGAGTCTGAACTTGTTTGGTTCCTTTACCCACCTTCAGTGAGGCTTGGGGACTTTGTATATTTTATGGATGTAATGTACAGTTCCATTTAAAGATCTTTTTTAACAGCTCCTCTTTCTGGCTCATGGTTTCAGTGAGTCAGTGACAGCTGCTCACAAAAAAAATGATGGATCTTATAGATGGAGTGAAATCAACTGTTTTTGCTGTGATCAGAATGTCAAAGAACATCTGCCATTCAATGTGACAGACATGGTTCTGCTCAAGTTTAACAGGACATTTCTGATAACTGCAGTATGCTTAATTGCTGCTTAAGTAAATTATATTTGTATTTACCATGTGCTCATTGCTCAGGCCTTTGGGTGCATTTACTTCATTAAGGAATACTTACAGTCTGTATTAACCAGATGTTGCTGATATCTGGCAGCATCCACCAAATCCCCAAATGGTCTGTGCCTTCCACAGTGTGTTGGGTGATTGCTGGTCCCTTCACTGGGATAGAGGCCACTAAACAAACCCTGGGGCAGAGCCTCAACAAGAAAATGATGGAATTTAAAGCAGTTAGGCAGGATGTTGTGTTGTATCCCTGCTTAATTAAGTAAACTGATTTTGAATCCATTTCTTCAAGTATATACAGGTCCTTGTTAAAATTAAATGCATTCTTGGTGACTCAGCAACAAAATGTTTGAAACAGAGCTGGTTGGTTGGGGTTTTTTTCAATCTGTTTGCCACCCCCAGCTCATTGCAAGCTGAAGTTCCCTCTACAGAGCTCGTTGCAAGCTGAAGTTCTCTGCAGTCTCTGTAAATGCTGCTCCTGTCTGGTTCCCAGTGCTGCTTTTGTTGTGCAGCAGTGTCAGTCACCAGGGTGAACATCACCCACGTGCTCCCTTCCCTTGTACAGCCTTTGCCCCTCAGATTCCTTTTACAATTGTTGTAAATCAAAACACGGGGGCAGTGAAGCTCCTGGTGACCCTGGAGATTACAGAAATCATTGGTCCTATTTCTTCATTTCTGCTTTACCTTCACAGATGACAAAGGCAGGCAAACCAGTCAGCAAAAAGCAATGAAATTCCCCTAATGACACAGTAATTCAGAAAAAATAATGTATTGCTGGTGCTGCCTCTTGTTTTCCTTTGCCCTGTGAAGCAATACACTGGAATATCCATTTTCCTTATGCTAAAAGCTCATTGGCTCCATGTGAATGACCTCTTGCCATCACAGCACGACCCATGCTCCAGAAGCTGGGCAGACCCAAGGACCAGAATGTTGGCATTGATGGGACCCCACACCTTTGATTTGTAGCTGATTTACAGCTGCACACTTTAGACTGCAGGCACAAATATTAGGATTATCCTGAGATACCCTGTAGAACGTTCTGAATGTCACGCAGAGGGAGTTTTCCAGTAAAGCCTGATGCAAATCCCTGCTGCCCAGAAAGCAGGATGGCACTGAGTCCCTGTCCTTCAGGAGCTCTCACTGAGCTGTGCTGGATGGGGCACAGGATAAAACATTTGACATAGTGTATGAACATGTGTTCTCTGTTCATGTGTCAAACACTTGTACGTCAAGTTTCAACCATGCATGGCCACAGATGCCCACTTCCCTTTAAAGCTGTTTCTTCCAACAGAAGAGAGGTTATATTGTCCTCTGAAATTATGTATTTCAGTGTCTAATCATACTAGGAAATGTGCAGATATTGTTGAAAAACACTGACCTTTTAGGTGTTTTTCAAATTATGCACAAACCTTTTTCTGCAAGAAAATAGTTCACTTAAAGGTGTTGCATTCACTGCTGTAATCTTGTTTATACTTTTAGTTAAATAGAGACCTAACTCAGTCTGATATTTAATCAAAAAGATAATCCTCTCATCTAGTTTCTTTGTGAAAAAAACCCTGATATCTGCATTTTTAATATCACTGGTTTAATTTTGAACTAATGCTGAATTTAGTGTCAGCAAAACATTGATATCAGTGATCTTAAACTAAGCCAGTGATACAATACTGACAGTTAAATGAATATTTCATTTAATATCTGATTTGATATTGATGAAGCATTATTCTAAAGGTCTAGGACATATTTGATAGTCAAGAAAAGAAAAAGAATAAAAGACTCCTGTGAAAATGGGGTTTGGGTCAGTCATGCTTGACAAGCACAAAAGCATTTGACTTTTTTTGACCTTTTTAGAAACATAGTTTTCTGAAGAAAAGAGATGACTCAATTACTCTTTATAGCAGGCAATAAGAAATTGTGCCAGTGACCATGAACTTGTGATTTGATCCAAATCTGTATTTTCAGAAGTGCCAGGCCACCTTTTCCCAGCTCCATCACCACTTCTCCCTACAGGGAGCAGTTCAACACCCAAGGGCAGCTTTGTTTGCCAAAGCCACTATTGCAAAGGCTTTGCTGGGTGCTTGGGTGGGTGCAGCAGGGGTGGTTCCTGCCTGGCTCTACCCTTGCCATCCTCTGTGACCATGTTCACAGGGGTCCCAGGTTGAGGGAAGAGACGAGGATCTGACTCCATGTTTCAGAAGGCTTGATTTATTATTTTATGATATATATTATGTTAAAACTATACTAAAAGAATAGAAGAAAGGATTTCATCAGAAGGCTAGCTAAGAATAGAAAAAGAAATAAAGAATAACAAAGGCTTGTGTCTTGGACAGAGAGTCTGAGCCAGCTGACTGTGGCCATTAATTAGAAACAACCACATGAGACCAATCCCAGATGCACCTGTTGCATTCCACAGCAGCAGATAACCATTGGTTACATTTTGTTCCTGAGGCCTCTCAGCTTCTCAGGAGGAAAAAAAAATCTTAAAGAAAGGACTTTTCAGAAAATATAATGGCTACAATCCTCTGCCTCTTTTGTCAGGAAAAGCCCCCCATTTCCTGCGGCTGCAGAACGTGGAGGTGAACGTGGGGCAGAACGCCACCTTCCAGTGCATCGCCGGGGGAAAGTGGTCACAGCACGACAAGCTCTGGCTCCAGGTAAAGCAATGGCTTTTTGTGGTTCATCTGGGGCTTTCCTTGCTTTTGCAAGTGAAATGAATAGCTGGAGAAAGATTGGTGGTGGAGCAAAATGTTTTCATCAAGATCCTGTGAAGAGCTGCCGTAAATCGCTTATAGGTGAGAGTTTGAGGTGATAAAGTATGGAATTAGGAGACAGAAAAAGGAAAAAACGGCCAGTGGCAGCAAAATTCTGCAAATTTCAAACAAATGCCCATGTATGTACCTGTAAACACTCAGGTATAAAGTAGGAGAGAGAGGAACAGTTCTCTCCTGCTTTATTATGCCATCTGCTTTCCTTTCACCCTAAAAATGTTCTCAGCCTGGAGTCAGTGCTAATTGTCAAGAAGGAAATCTCCAAGGTCTGAAATCACTTATCTGGGTGGTTAAAGTAGGCAAACCCAGTATGCACGCAGTTCTTCTTGCTCCCAGTTTCCCTTGGCTGCATTGACAGCTGATTTGGTCTTGTTCCTTTTAGTCGCTCACTAAAAGACCAAACATTCCTTCCCTGGATATTTTATTTGCAGCCTACTGATCAATCTTGTCTGGGTCCTGCTTTTCTGGTGGGTGCAGCAAAAACCTTGGGAATTCACTGTCAGTGTTAGAATTGACATCAACCCCAAATCACCCAGCATTACCATTCCAGAAGCTTTTAAAATCATTGAATTCCTAAATGTTTAACTCCTAAACAAGTCAAGAGAATTCTTGTTGCATGTACACAAGGCCAAGATAATTTGGAGAACACTAAAACCAGTCCAAAAGTTTTATTCTCAGCTCAAAATTCTGTGACTGAGGTTTGATCACCCCGTAGTTATAACATCTGGGGCAGACAGGAAGGGCCTTTGTAGTCAAATAATTACCAGATTTTATCAAATTTTATAATTGACTTCAGGCATTTTAATAAAATTTAAAAATAACATTTTCAAATCTAGCTTAAATCAAGGAACTGGCTTATCTAACCATAAAAATTAAAAATAGTACTGGGAAAAAGGCTTAAGTTGGTGAGACATGTAGTTGGCATTATGTAAAAGTGATTTTATATTCAGTAACTATACTCTCATCACAGCTGTTCTTCTAAAAAATGCATTTTGAACTTAAATTTATTTACCTATGGTGTACGTCTAGCACCCACTGAGATATATTTTTGACTTATTTTGTCTTTTTTTGGTTCTTTCATTAAAATATTTCCCCAGTTACAATTAGATGTGTGTGAAAACAATTCTGACCTGCAGCAATATGAACCTTTCCCTGTGAGAAGCAGAGTTGGGGAGGAAAGAATGGCTATTGTTAATGAAAACCTGCTTTCCATTCTCTAAAACTGCAACATTTAATGAAAATAGCCTTGGAAACACCTCTAAAAACTGTTTAGCGGGAACTGCCAAAACAACAATGTGCTTTTCTTTAAAATTCCTAATAAACTGGACAACTGAGCAAGTTGAGGTATTTATACTGTGGAGAACAATTTCTGGCTAATTCTTCGTCTGTCCCTTTTCCAGTTGGAAAAATGTGGTCTGGCATTGGTAGAGAGGTTTATTGGGAAATGCTGGATATACAAGGATGTCTGCTCATCCAACCAATTCATTTAAATTGGTCCAGAATCAGAGTTTTGCATCTGAAAAGGCCAAATTTGCAGAATCTGTTCATTTGTAGTGTTTGCAGGTGAACACAAAGCCTTCAGCTGTTGTGTTTTCACATCCAAGCCGGGCCTTTGATTACACTGGGTGGAAGTGCACAGTGGCAGTCAGAGCTGCCCCTCTGCAGCCTTTGCAGGAATTAATCTTAAAATCACAGAATGTCCTGAGCTGGGAGGGACCCCCAGGATCACCCAGGGCAGCCCCAGCCCTGCCCAGACACCCCAACAGCCCCACCCTGGGCACCCCTGGCAGCTCCTGGAGCTCTGGCAGCCTCGGGGCCGTGCCCATTCCCTGGGCAGCCTGGGCAGTGCCAGCACCCTCTGGGGAGAGCCTTTCCCTGAGCTCCAGCCTGAGCCTGCCCCTGACACAGCTCCAGCCATGCCCTGGCTCCTGTCCCTGTCACAGAATTCCTATCTAACCAAGCCAAGTGTCCTCAGTGTCCTGCCCCTCATATGGGCTCCCTTCCAGACGCTTTACCCTCTTTGTATCCTTAGAACACACCAAAAACCCAGATATATCTCAAATATTAAATAGAAATGCAAACTGAAATATATCATAGAATCTCAGGTTTGGGTTTGAAAGGAACCTTAAAGGTCATCCAGTGCCACCCCTGCCATGGGCAGGGACACCTTCCCCTGTCCCAGGTTGCTCCAAGCCCTGTCCAGCCTGGCCTTGGACACTTACAGGGATCCAGCGGCGGCCACAGCTGCTCTGGGCACCCTGTGCCAGGGTCTCATCCCTTATATTTAGGGCCCAGCTCACACAGCCCTGTGGATTTCCTGAGGGACAGGCTGAATTCTTCCCTTGAAAAGCCGTGCTTGTCCAAAACCTCTCCCAACACCACGAGCACGGAGCTCTGACTTACGTTAAGCGCCCCAAGGAGGGACTTACACACAGGCACACCCGCACATAACCTACGTGTCTCCATCACGGCATTATTTCTCTCTGCCCCTGCAGCAGTGGAACGGGAGGGACACAGCCCTGATGGTCACTCGAGTGGTCAACCACAGGCGCTTCTCAGCCACGGTCAGCGTGGCCGACACGTCGCAGCGCAGCATCAGCAAGTACCGCTGCGTCATCCGCTCCGACGGCGGCTCCGGCGTCTCCAACTACGCCGAGCTCATCGTCAAAGGTAGGAGCAGCAAACCATGTTCCTGTACAAGGAGTGTTTCCTCATCGTCACTGGCATACTTTCTGAAAAAATCTCTTTGCCCAGGATTTTTTCTCCTGGAAAGCTGAGAAACGGCAAAGGAAAGTGAAAACAGTAATCGTTTGATTCGCTTCTCCTGTGTTGCGCTGCTTTGGAATGTGGTTTGGACATTGTTTAGCAACTGGTTATTGTTTGATTGGTTTCATGTGAATTGTTTTAACTTAATGACCAATCACAGCCAGTTTTGTTGGTTTCATTTGAATTGTTTTAACTTAATGAGCAATCACAGCCAGCGGTGTTCCTTAGACCTCTGTGTCTCCAGGGCTCAGCCAGCCCTGCCTGGACCTGCAGGACATCCCCATGGCTTTTGCACCTCCACTGGTGTTCCTTAGCCCCAAGAGCACCTTCCCATTTTGCCAGCCCATCCTGTACTGACGCCAGGGGAGTCAACACCCTCCCTATGATTCCCACCAGTATTTATATTATAATTGTTCAAGCTTCATGTCACTCATTAACCAACCTTGAGCTTTATGCTGGGGCTCCTTCTGTGTGAATTTACTCTGGACAAGCAAGTCCATCTCCACTCCCCATGGTGGGTGGTCCCAACCATCCCGCAAATCTGGCAGCCCTTCAAGCCCTGCCAGTGGGAACATGCCAGGAGGGGTTGCACATGTCAGGCAAACTGGAGTGGCCTCATGTTGCTTTGCTGGGCATGCTGGAGCCCGTGGCAATGTGCCAGCACCATGGGAGATGCCCAGCAAGCCCTGGCACAGGGGGGAAAGGGACTCTGGAGATGCTGGCTGCAAGGGAGAGCCTGGCACTGCTGTACCAGCTGTGTCAAGGCTCTGGCAAGAGTCACAAATTTTTCATTAGTATCTTGTTAAGCCTTTTGTAAGTACCCTTTCTCTATTCTTTAGTATAGTTTTAGTATTGCATTCTTTAATATAAAATATCATAAAATAATAAATTATCCTTCTAAGAACATGGAGTCAGATTTCCAATTCCTACTCCATCTGGAGAACCCAAAAAAACCCACAGTCTATAAAAAGTCTATAAAAACTGTTATTCTGTTGAGGCTTCTTTCGTTTGTGTTAAAATAAGGAAAAAGGTTGAAAGTGACGTGAGTTTAAGTCGATATCTCAGGTATTTGAATTTAAGCTTTGGACACAGCCCTCTTTGGAAAGTTTTGTAGTAGAATATGGTGGCTTTTACCGTAGTCAGCTGAATAGTTTGGCTGTCAGTCAGCTTCACAAGCTGCTTTCCTTTCCAGTATTTTATCAGGCAGAAATAATCTTGTGCTGGAGCATTTCATGTCAGCAGAGCCTGTTCAGGGCTGCTGGCAGTAAATGCTGGGATTGATTCTGCTGACACCCTGAAGTCCAGAGTAGAAGCATCAGTAGTTCTTGAAGGGTGTTTGGATTTTAGCCATGTTAATTACCATGATTCAAGAGCCTGACACATGCAAGGAGTGCCTTAATCTCACCTTCCTGAGGCAGGTGGTAAAGTGCTATCCCCTATGCTGGGTTCTTATTTATTTATATTTTAAACCTACCTTGATCTGCCCCACTGCAGTGCTCACTGACTCTTAGGTGGTGAGTTCAGAGGGTGGCTGAGTTGTTCCTGAGGTACTCTGTGTTTGGGGTGAGAGGAATTTGAAGTCTGGGTCTGCTCACAGGGTATAATCTACTGATCTCAATGGAGGGTATGAAAACAGAGGGCAGCTGTAGAAATGAGATCAGGTTGTCCACTGTGCTGCTTTCTGCCAACTGATCTGTCCTTTGCTGATCAGATGTCTTTGTTGTGCCTTGGAGTGTTGTTGTGTGGTGCAGATGTTTGGACCACACAGATCAGGAGGAGACTGCTTGTCCTGGATGCCAAGTGCTTTTCATTCTCACCCAGTGATCTTGTATCTTGCTCAAATATGGAGGAATTAATTCAAGATTAAAAGGGAATTGAGCTGCCAGGAGTGGCACACCTAGGATTGTACCACAGCTAAATAGAGGGAAGGCAGCTTTCCAGAGCAAGCAGCTGTCAGAGCATTCCAGGCTCAGTTAGGTGCCTGGAGCTCACAGAATTCACAGAATGACGAGGTTGGAAGAGACCTTCAAGATCATCGAGTCCAACCCAGCCCCAACCCCTCAGCTAACCCCTGGCCCCCAGTGCCACATCCAGGCTTTGTTAAACACACCCAGGATGGGGACTCCACCACCTCCCTGGGCAGCCATTCCAGAACTTTATCAACCTTCCTGTAAAAACTTCTTCCTGATCTCCAACCTATATTTCCCTGGGTGCAGCTTGAGAACTTCATGTTTGTTGTTTTGGGAAAAAAATAGAAGAATAAATTAAACCCATGAATGGCTGGATGTCCAGCAGGAAGGATGCTGATGGCTTCATTGCTGGGTTGCTCAGCAATGCACCCACCTGGAAGGAACTTTAACAGGATCAAATTCTTGTGGGAAGGTCCCATCCTGCTCCTCATCCCTGATTAGGAAGCAGGTGAGGTTAAATGGCTCATTTGAGGTCAGTTTGGTGCCACCCTGTGACACACTGGGGCTTCCAACCAGCCTGACTAATTTTAGTGTGAATAATAGCAAATTTGTAATGCATGTGCACAGGCGGAAATGAAAGCAAATTGGAATTGTTTAATTCTGAAGAGATGATTATTGAATTGTAATAATGTACTTGAGCATACATTCAATTAGCCTGTAATTGAGGTTTTGCTCAATTGATAGTCCTGCTCCTAAACCTGCTAAATCCAAGCTAAATCTCTGTTTCTCACGTGCTTTCTCTGGATCAGAGGAACATAAAATGACAGAGTGTTTTTTCAACAAAGATTAGGATTTAAAAGTGTGTCTATGTAATCTTTTTAATTGGAAGATCTGTTTGCTTCCCTACGCATAAGAAGTTTTATTGGAGTATTTAGAACAGAAAGTACTTTACATTTCTCAATATTGAATGAAAAAGTTTGGTAGAACTCAAAAGAGAGGTTTTAGTTTGAAATGTGCCTACTCCCAAACCCCAAATTGGACAGTAAATGCCTGTTTCAGCAAACGAAATGATCAATGAAATTAAACACACCACCTTGATTGTCTGTGGGCCCTTCACTAAGAGCAATGTATTATTGAAAAGAAATTACTGGCAATTTCATACAAAAGAATATAACAGTATTAGTTCCAAATTATTCCAGTATGTTTAGTGGCAGGAAATACATTGGTAATCCTGTGAAAATGCTGTTCTCTAGGCTGCTATTTGCAGTACGTGCTAATGCCTCTCTGTCTTCTGGCTTGAATAAATGACAATACATTTATTCTTCTCTTTGCACTCTCCAATCATAATAGGCAGGCCAGAAAAACCCATCATTTCCATCTGCCCCCTTGCCATCCTTTGGTGCTCCAGTGGAAATAGCTCTTCTCTATTTCTTCTCTCTCACTGGTGCACATATATAGTAATTTAATACAATTTTGTACAGGGCAGTTTAAAAAAAAACCACAGAGATTCAGTGTCTCACTACACTGCTCACACCTGAATGGAACATTTCCTGCCTGTAATTTTCTTTTAAGTAAAAGCTGCATGGCAGTTCCTCGTGTTCTGAGCAAAATGTAGGCCTTGCTTGTATGTAAAGATTGTTTAAAATATTGTGGAAATTGGCTAGAATTTTATCATTTAAGGTCTGTTTTAGTGCTGGTGTCCTTCCAGGATACTTGTCACATTAGGTAGAGCTGTGGATAACATTTTAAACTCTGTGGGGGTGTATGGAGGAGTGTTTGCAGCTAGTTTTTTATTCCTTGATCCCTTTCAGGTACTCTGGATGCCCAAATTCATCACTCACTGTATGATAGGAATCTGAGCAGAGCTGATAAACAGGGAATATTACAGCATCTATATCCTGTTTTTATGAGCCAGTTTTTCTGGGGTTTTCACTCTCCAGAAGCCTCTCAAAACGAGTTTCTTGTTACTTGTTGCTACCTTAACATCTTTTTAAGGCTCCTAGCATTTTTGTAGGATCTGTTCTGCTACTACAGGGGTAGAAAAAGCCTCTTGAGCCTCAGCCCAGCCTCTCCACAGACCTCCAAGGGTCTCTTCAGTTTTGTCTTAGTGGATTTTCAAAGTGTTTGGCTGGAAAAATAACCTGTCCCTCACCTGAGAGGCTTTCTGTCATCCCTGTGGTATTTGGGACAGCTCACTTTTGCTTTTATCAGGCTTTCATCAGTCACAGGAGGAGCTGATGCCTTGAGTGACGCCAGAGGGAGAGGTGGGCTCCTTGTCAGAGCTGTTTATCATTCTCTCTCTGGGTCTCTTCTGGTGTGATGCTCATCACTGCAATTCCACCATCTGTTTATTAACTCACCAGGTACACCCTGAAATCTGCTCCAGCAGTTGAGTCTCTTCCTAAAAGCAGACACCAGAATTTACAAAATAAAACTAACCCCAAACCACAAAACAAAGGAAAACAACATAGACAAAAGCACTAAACAATGAACTGAATCAAAAAAACCTGTCAAATTGTTGGAGTTTAGGTACTCAGGTGTGAAAAACATGATAAATAATTACCTATTTAAATAAATCCGTATATGGAAGCTTCTCCAGTATGAAATACACTTTGAAATTTTCAGATTTACAGTTCTAAGACAGACTCATCAAGGAAAAGCTCTACAGGTATTTTGCTGTCTCCACATTTATTACTGGGGCTGACTCCAAAATAGTTTCAGTTAAATATTCAACAGCAGGAAGTTCTACGAGGAGAAAGAATTTTCTGGAGCTTTAAAATCAACAGCAGGAAGTAGAAAAAGGTTGAAAGTTCATGAGGAAACAAATGATGGGAGCTCTGTAAATGCTTGACTGATGATGGGGCTAAGGGTACAGCTCCAGAATCTTCTTAGCTTCCAGTCTGGGAGCTGGCAGAGGCTTTTGGAGTCTGTGAGTGGTGCTCAGACCACTGCAGGAGCTTGTGTCAGGAATTCAGGTGAATGGGATTTTTAATGTTTGCAAAGCATTTAGCTCGGAATGCTGAGCTGGTTTGCTTTCTGAGCCAGCATAACTGAGCTCCAGGGAGCAGCTGATGGTGATGTTTGCATTTGTCCTGTCTGAATGAAGAGATTGACGAGCTTGTTGCGGTGTTAAGGAAAGAATGGTCACTTGGAAGTTACTTCACTGAGGTTGTGAGACCAGGAAACAGCCAGAACTGCAGCTTGGAGTGGAGATGTTACAGCCCTCCTTTTCCATCTCTACCCAATTGAAGAATGCTTCATTTTTCAAAGCAAATAATTTCCCAGCATCCATTCTAGCTGCAAGCTGATGAAATACTCTTCTCATAGAACCACCCCCTCAAACCTGTTGCGCTGCTTTCCAGCTTTGCTCTGATGTGCTGATTTTCTGCCATGGGAAATTCTTCCTCTGGTACTGGGAGGCTGCTTCAGGTCACACCCTCCCCATCACCCCTGTCCAGCTTTTTTGGTGACTTTTAAAGGTGCTTTAGATCTAAGACCAGAAACCTGCTGAGCAACAGGGTGATGGTTACAGCAAGCCCTGCAACTATTTTATTAATTGGCCTAGGAATTTGAGAAGGAAGACCCATAATATGATATTTCCTAGCACCAAGAAGTCCACACTGCCTGTTGAACAGCTGCACTATTACACCTTCAAGGTGAGCAGGAAGGGTTTTAAACTAAAAGAGAAGAGATTTGGATTAGATGCTGCGAAGCAATTCTTTACTCAGAATGTGCTGAGGCCCTGGCACAGGGTTTCCAGAGAAGCTGTGGCTGCCCCTGGATCCCTGGCAGTGCCCAAGGCCAGGCTGGACAGGGCTGGGAGCACCTGGGACAGTGGAAGGTGTCCCTGCCATGGCAGGGGGTTGGAATGAGGTGAATTTTAAGGTCCCTTCCAACCCAAACCCTTCTGTGATTCTGTGATTGTGCTCTGCTCTGGTGCCAAGACACACAAAACCCCTGTCTAAAGACATTATTCCAGCCCTCTTTCTCCATTTTTTTTTTCTTAACAGGTTTCTCTCCAGCGCATCTCTTGCCTCTCTCTCTCTTTCTTTCTCAGCAGGAAACTTTCCATCAGCGCTTGTTTGCATGTGAGGAAGATGCAAATAGCTGCAAGACTTGGGCTCTCTCTGTTTGGATCCCATAAATCAGACTTTGCATATGCTTTACTGTCCTATTTATTACCCTGCAGCTACTACTGACTTACATGACAGACTACAACTTACAAACTGTTTGTTCCCTCAGCAGGGTACAGGCACAAATTAAAATGGAAGAGGTTTGGATTACTTCCTTCTACAATTTTCTCTTTTCTTTCCTTCACGTTACACAAAACCTTCTTTTGCTGCTGCTGCTGCTGTTTATGTATTTTGACTGACCCTTGTGACCATATCCTGCTGCCTTTTCATCAGCAGTGGGGTATTACTGAGTCTTCTGACCCAGATTGCTCATCAAATAGTGATTTATCAGTGTTTCCCATGATTCTGAGGTTGAAATTCTAAATATAAACACTTCTGTGCTTGCTCTTACATTGTCTTCTCCCACCTCCTTTTTACTTTATCTGTGCTCTACTTGAGGAGCCTTGTAGATAATTTGTTTTCACTTGTGTCAAGAAGATGGTGCTGGAAGGATGACCCAGAATTTTGGTACATTGATTGATTTGCATTTTGGGGAGGCCATTCAGAGCATGCAGCAATCAGTCTGCTCATGGAATGTTTTATGTTCATTGTAGTCACAAACCCAACTGCTCTTGAGAACTGAAGTCTCATCATAAACAAGCATTTTATATCAAATTTTATATATATATATATATCTATATATATATATATATCCACCAGGATTCCTTAAGACTGTTTCATTAATTTCTCTTACAGGATTTAAAATTGAATAATTAAGGAAAATACATTTTTTTGTCTCCAAGAAAGAACTTTTTCCCCACAGGCATGGTCCTCTCAAAGCCTGTCCACTGAGATTTGATTCTGCATTAGTTGACACTGCATTTAGTCAAGGAGACTAAGGAAAATCATTCTGGTTTTGAATTATCCTCAAATTCACCATAATGTCTTTACAGCTCATCTTTATGGAATCACAGTACTGTTACAGTCTTTAGAGTGGGATTATTGGTGTTTCCTGAGCAAAAAGGGAATTTTAACAGCCTTCATTAGAGCTGTGATAGTTTCAATAGGGACCAGACTATTCTCTCTTCCAGGATTTACTTTCAACAGAGAGGGTGAGAATTGTCTGTGTAGCTCAGCCTCAGGTGTAGCAGTTCTACGCTCATAAGGAAGTTTTATTATTTTTCATATATCTCACTTCAATTACAGCTGTCATGACAGGAAGAAAAAAATGTTTAATCTCATTCGACATTTTGTAAAATGCAGGCCACAGAATTCACAAGTCATTCTTGCATCATGAGCACTGCTGTATAAATAAAGCAGAAGAGTCTTCAAAAAAGATTGTGATTGAAAGGTTTTAAATTATAGAAAATCTCCCCAGCCTTAGATAAGCTCTTTAAATACCTAATTATCTTCCCTGTGTAGCATCTATACCTTATTTGAGTGGGATATTTCCAGCTTTTGCAGCTAACAGATCTTAAGCCTTTCTTCTAAATATAATCAATCTTGAAGTATTGAATGTGAACCTGTATTGATCACAATCTTGGCTTTGTTTGGTTAATTTATGTGTCTTAAGTGTCTTCACAAGGTCCCTTGTTCTGTTGAAGAACTGCTGTCAGTTCTGGGGAAAATATATCAATCTGGACTCTCAGGTATTTTTATGAAATATTTTCTTTTGTTTCTACAATGAACACGTTTCCTTACCAGCTTTGTTCTCTTTCTTGCTGTGGAATGGGGAAACCTTTAAGCACATGGATTTTATTAATATTTCTTTCCCCAGTTCTAAGACAAACCTCTTCAGCAGAGCCCAGGAAAGGCACTATAAACATGTCCTACATGGTCAAGGAAAAGAACTTGTTCCATGAGCAGTGTTTCATGTGACAGGAGATCATTGCCTACATGGTGAACTTCTGCATCAAACAGAAACAAATAATACATAAATTATTGAGAAAGTCTCCTGGAGACCTCACAAATAACTAAGGGACACTTGATGGAAGTCACTAGCTTTCAGTTCAGGTGTGGTTAAACATCACATTATTTTTAATCTAACACCCTTTTGGTGTCAGTCCCAGAAAGAAATCCCCTGAGCCCACCCCAGAAGGGATTTCTGTGCCACAGAAAAGCTTTCACAGCTGGTGTCGCGGAATGCAGGGAAACTCGAGCTCTCAATATGAGGGATCAGCGAGCTCCGTTTATTGATTAGAGCACCAGATATTTATTTACAGCAGTAATAAGCTCATGAATATTCTGTAATCTAAACCGTCTGTTGGCCACCCCACAACATCAGCTCTTCCCTATTCTTCAGGGGTTACACCTCTCTTTTCTCATGTCTCTTTCACTACTTGTTATCGTACTACAGCTATGCCCAAAGACACAGTGTTTTTGCAGGTGCAAAAACTCAGACTAGCTGGGTTCGGTACTTTTCCAGTCTTTAGTAGCCAATATTCCAGCAGCTGGGACATTCAGGATTTTTGTATGTGCTCCTGCACCACATTTCTAACCCTGCACACACAAGGGCTGAACTTGTTCCACAGCACCAAATTGTGTTCCCTGGCATGTTAAATTTGGGGTATTTTGAGGGAATATGGGGACACCTGCTGCACCTACTGTGGATCTGTACATGAGTGCCTTGGGAATCCTGTGCTGTTTTATCAACAAACTGTCCAGCAGAAATGAAGGATGAATGAAGGGATATTGTGTGTGACCTTGTTGTTCTGAGAGCTCTGAGCTCCAGCCCTGCCCCTTTCTTCTCACAGCAAGTGCTGCGGAGTTCAGGAATTCATCCAGGAGGTGAAACTCCCAGATTTGCAGTGGGATTTTAGTAAAAGATTTTTGCAGAATTCCTTTTGTTGCTCTCTGTATTTATGTCTTTTAACTCTGACAGGAATAAAGCACAGAAAGTACTTTGAGGTCTGGCAACTAGACTGTCACTAGCAGTGAGCTGAGCTGCTACTTTGGCCATTATACACATTCTTTTGGAGTAGATGAGTCTCAGATTTTGTTTGGAGCTGTCCCTCCCACCCTTTTCCTTTCCTTTTTTTCAGGAATAATGAATGGTAGTTTCAATCCTCCCCAATTTCTGGCAGGCTCTGGAATGGTTTTTGTGAAATCCCAGCACCTATCACCCATCATTGCAGCTCTCAGGGTGAACAGCACACTGTGCAGCATATTGGAATTTCTAGCATTTATTACTGCCTCAAAGTGCATTATGTGAGAAAAGAAAGAACTGATCTTTTGCTGTAATACTGTGGAGTCTCTCTGAGGGAGCAGCCTAAATCAAGAAGTATGTTTCAAGGCTGAGTTTTAAACTGGAAATAAACAGAGATACAGCCCAGGAGAGGGAGAGCTGGAAGGAGTGTTGTGGTCTGCAGGGTATTGTGAAACTCTCTATCATAAAAACCTGAAATAAAAAGAGAACTATTGAGTGGTAAAGGAAGATTCACCTCAACTATTATCAGGCACTTCTGGTGTGTCTGCCTGCTCTTTCTGGGACATTAGATTACCAGAGCTGGTTCTACTACTATTGCTGACTTTTATGGGAGGTGTGGGGGATTTCTGGACCAAATCCTGATATTTGCTTCATCCCTGGGGTTTTTTTTATGTGGGCAGGAGAGGGAGGGCTCCTGTCACCAAAGGAGCCCCCAGTTATCACCAAAGGGGCATTGGAGACAGATAAAGCTGATACAGAGACTCCATCATCAGAAGGCATGAAAAAGCACTTTATTGTTAGAAATTCACAGTTCTTATAGAAGCAATGGTGGACCTAAGACCTGATTGGCCTTTAGGAATCTTCTCTCACCTATTGGTCAAGAAGGGACAGCTCCTTCTTGTAAATATCTTTGACAAACAGAGGTTGCTTGCCAGGTGCAGAGATTGAGATAATAATTGTTTTACTTCTTTCTCTGAGCTTTCTCACAGCTTCTCAGGAAAATCCTGGGAGAGCTGTGTCTCTCTCTGCTCAGAGGATATGTGATTACCACAGGCTCCCAACCAGAGTGATCCCTTCTGGTTAGTGTCTTGGGTTTTTGTTTGGTTTGGTTGGGTTTTTTTACATCCAGAATTTACTTCTGTTTAGCAAAGGCTCTGTTTTTATCATTTAAGTTTTATTTTTGTTGCATACATCTCAATAGGTTGCCAGCCTTAGCTGTGAGTTGTTTTTTTTTTCCTGTCAAGTTTGCCTTGATCATTTGGGGTAAGTGAACCCACAACCTGACCTTAAATGTGAGGGCTTTTCCTGTGCCTCACAGTGCTTGAGACAGAGCCTCCCTGCTTGTTCCAGCTAGAAGATAATCAGATGGGGTGAAACTGGGAGGGGGAAGAGCTGAACAGATGTATTTACTTGGAAAACACAACTTAGTGCTCACCATCCCAGCTGGCATAAGAATAGACATATGTAAACCACAGAGCGTCTGTGACCTCTGAGCACATGAAAAACACCCCAGAATATTTTTACACTGTGTGCTCATAGGATTTGCTTAACTCTCTGAAGCCTAAGGAGCCTCAGAGCCATCTTTGTGGCAGCTGAACTTGCTTTAGGAACCTGCATTTTACTCCTGGCACGCTGGGGTGGGGGATGTTGTCAAGGTTTAGCAGAAAGTTATATTTCTGCTTCAGAAGCAGGAATGAGAATTATATTTCTGCTTCAAAAGCAGGATGTTGTAGAGGTTTAGCAGAGAGTTCTATTTCTGCTTCAAAAGCAGGAATGGATCAGACTTATCTGAGGTGTGAACAGGAAAAAACAAATGATATAAATGATAATCAGCAACGGACTTGCTGCTTAGCTGAGTGTGGCTTTCTCATTGGTGGTGCCAGGAACTACAGGAAAATAAACTTTCTAACACAAAGCATGACCTGAATACCACGTGAGATCATGAAGAAACAGCCTCCTGAACTTCCTACTGTGCAGCTGGGGAGGTGTTCTAATGAAAGCTATTTTGAGTGGCTGTAGTACAGTAAATTAGCAGCCTCCTGTATTTACTGCACTCAGTGGTGTGCACTCTACTGCCTGCTTGAAAAGCTGTAAAAAAGCAAAGATTCTGTCTTGGGTAAAACCATTGTAGGTATTTGTGTCAGCTCTGAGGTTTTTATAGGCACCTGTTCCTTGCCTTTCTCATTAGCTGCTCTCCAGGGCAGCAATTGCAGTGACAGCTATAACGTTATCCACTCACTGACACCTCTGCCCACATCAAAATGTTTTGCTGCAGGTGAGGTGATAATTTTCCTTGCATCAATCAAACTTCTGTCAGTAAGATCAGACAAATGGCCCTCTGGTTCCTGCAGTATATATTTATCCTGTTTTCAATCTGAACAGGAGAAAATACAGTAGGTAATTCTGGTGGAAGGGATTGGAGGAAATGACCAATAATTGGCCAGTAAGACACTTGCATTGATAGGGTTATTCCACAGTAGTGGAGGTTTGTTTGCAATTCCAGCAGTGTGAGTCCATGTATGGAGGCTGCACTATTGATACCTGTGGCTTTAGATGTGTTTTTGTGGAAAGCAGAAGAGGAAAGGCAGTTTATTTGAAAATACTGGTGTTGTCTCTCCCCTCCCTTTTCCTTTTCTTTTTTTCAGGAATAATGAATGGTAGTTTCAATCCTGCCCAATTTCTGGCAGGCTCTGGAATGGTTTTTGTGAAATCCCAGCACCTATCACCCATCATTGCAGCTCTCAGGGTGAACAGTACACTGTGCAGCATATTGGAATTTAATGTTAATATTGTATGTAAAACATGTATATTTTAAAATTTGTTTCTTCATTAGGCTACAGTCCCTACCACTTGCTTTCTCTTACCATTTGTGTCTATTGACCAAACCAATGTTCCAGGCAGTTGTGCCACAAAGTGAGAGCAAAAAGAAGTTCAGCTTGTTGCTGGATATGTGAGATACTGTGTTTATATCCTTGGGGAGAAATGGGTCAACTTTTATTATCAAACTGTGAAGTGCTTTGTGACAAAGTGTGTTTAAGTAACACAGACCAAAACAAAGCCCAGCTCTGTACCAGCACAGAGCACAAAAAGCACCAGCGTGGCACAACTTTGATTACATCCCCGTGTTCTTCTTGTCCCATTGACCCCTGCAGACACCACCGGGCTTTGCTTATCCTAGAAGCTCATTTTAGGAGAAAGAGCCAGCTGCACTTGCCACAGCTGGGCTGTGTGTATAGGGGTTTGCTGCTGGAGCTTTGTGATGGTAAAGGAGCAGAGCACGGAGCTCTTCCTTCTGCTTTCTCCCAGGTTATAGATATATTAAATAACCTGTGGTTGTTCAAACAAATCTTGTCATAGAATCATTCTGGTTGGAGAAGCCCCCCAGGGCCATCAAGCCCAGCCTGTGCCCAATCCCCACCGTGTCACCCACCCCAGAGCACTGAGTGCCACATCCAGGATCTCTGAACATCTCCAGGGAGGCACTTTAGGGCTCCTGAAAGGAAAAAAAAATCCTTTTGTGTGCACAGCAGAGAATCAAACTGGTTATTTGGTGAACTTGTGTAAATAGATGGAGATGGGAGACAAAGTAAAAGGCAGCAATTGTGGCAGTGATTGCAATTCTCCAAACAAACAGAAATTTGCTTGTTAGTTGGCAAAATGAGGCATCCACCTGCCAGAGCTGAGCACCCAGAGCTGAGCAGAGCAGACCTTCCTTGGAGGACTCCAGACTCCTGCTTTTCTTTATAAAAGTGACTGAAGACTTGCTCTCTGAGGCTACTAAAGAATGCTCAGAATAGCAGTACTTGAGATCACTTCACGTGATTATTTCTGATTGTTTCTAGAGTGGCTGTAGCTCTGTGCCAGAGTAAACTTTCAATCACAGTGTATCTAGGGCAGTGGCTGCAGTTACCCAGGAGTACAAGCACAGGGAGATCCTGCCATGCTCTCTGTCATGTAGGAGAGCAAACATGCACTCTAAGCCTGTATTTGTTATCTTTTGTGAGGAACTGAACCCAGGGGACTTAATGGGATATTTAACTAAATGACCGTGATTGAGGCAAACGGCATAAAATGTGTCAGCGTGTTAGCATCACTTACCTGAAATTGTACCTCAATTTATTTTAAAGGAATTGTCTGATGCCTTGGGAGGGTCTGCAGCCTGTTTTCTATTGCAGGGATCTTCCTGTTTGGAAGCCTACCTTGGAGAGAGAAAAAAGAAAAGCATTCTTCGTATGTAATTGTCGCGGTGCAGGGAAGACTTGGGACGCTCAATGTGAGGATCAGCGAGCTTCGTTTATTGATTAGAGCATCAGACATTTATTTACAACAGTAATAAGCTCATGAATGTTCTGTAAGCTAAGCAATCTATTGGTTATGCTACAATATCAGTTCTTCCTCATTCTTTAGAAGTTACATCTCTTTTTCTCATGTCTCTTTCACTGCTTGTTTTCGTACCATGGCTATGCCCAAGGACACAGTGTTTTGCAGGTGCAGAAATTTAGATTAGCTGGGTTCAGTACTTTTCCAGTCTTTGGTCAGCTAATATTCTAACATGTAATTACGTTTGTATTTTTTAATTTTCCTGGAAACGGAATCCAAAATTCTTCTGGATTCCATTTCCAGGAAAATTAAAAAATACAAATGTAATTAGAGGAATAAAATAATGAAGGATATGGAGTGGTAAATCTTACCTGAAATCAATATTCAAAAAGAAAACAACATTTTGTGGCATGTACGTAAATGTGCTGGTCAAATATCTTCTATATCAAATACAAATACAAATATCAAATACATTGCTCTGTGATCCCAGCAGGTAACCCAGTGCAGTGAGTACACATGTGGATGATTTGTTTGAATATGTGCCTCAGACACCCCCTACCCCTGTGATAACAGGAAAATTCACTTTTTTGTTTAGTTTTCTTTGGTTCATTTGCACTGAGGGTTGTTTTGGGATGAGACCTTAATGAATGTCAGAGGACTTGGTTGGATTTCTCAAATTTAGCTGTCAGCTTCTACCATCTGCAGGAGTGGTGGCCATTCCTATTTCTGTCTGTGCACTTAAATCCACCCTTTCTTGTATTCTTTTTTTTGCCCATTCACCAAAACAAAGCTTTCCACTCTACATATCCCATCCCATCCCATCCCATCCCATCCCATCCCATCCCATCCCATCCCATCCCATCCCATCCCATCCCATCCCATCCCATCCCATCCCATCCCATCCATCTCTCCTTTGTTTCCCAGTTCTTCCTGCTTCACTGCTTTGATGCTGTTCCCCTATCCTGACCAGGAAATAGGTTTCTAATTCAGGGATAAAAGGATGAGACTTGGAGCTGAGAGTCCTTGATGTCCTTAGGGAGGAATTACTCTGTCTGGAGCTTTGTGCAGTCATATGATGAACTGTGTGAGGGAAGAATAAGTTCCTCTCCCCTGCCACAACTTGTGCAAAAATAAGCCATTATTTCTCTACCTGAATCCCAAAGTTTCTGTGGAGTGGGTTACCCAAAAGGAGGCATTTCAGAAGCCCCTGTATCATCAAGCCACAGGCTAAAACTGCTGGGCTGAAAAAGAGGTTTGAATTCTGTTTTTCCAAGTAAAGGACAGGCAGATGATTAGCACAGTGCCTGGGATATCTAGAGGTCACATCAATTATAACCAATTAGTGTTTTATTTATCATTTGTAAAAAACCCCAGTGATTTCAAATGTAATTAGTAAACAACAGCATTTCATGTTCTTTAAACCCCAGGGAGTGCTGCTTTTGGACATGTCCAAGCCAGTTCATTTTTCAGATGATCATTTGGAACATGGCAACAAAGATTATTTTAGCGCAAGACACTTTACTATTCAGTAGTTGAAAAGAAACTTCTTGAAAACAGCTTTTTCTTTGTGGATTTGTGGTGCAAAAGAACCCACAGTAAACACCACTGCCATCTGTTTCAAAGAAGAAATGTTGGGCTATGAACATCCTTGCAAAAGCTGAAAAGCTTTTTAGTAGCTAAAAATGCATAATTTTAGATTTTTTTGTTTGATTTTTCATTGATTTGATTGCATTGAACCAGATGGGTGTTTTGTTTTGGTTTTTTTTTCATGAAGAGCCTTCACCACATCCATGTGTATGAGGCTTTGAGAAAATACATGGGTGGCAAATGTGGAGCTGATGGTGAGGAGTGATGCTGTTGGGTCAGGGATGGAAGGAAAGACTCCAGTCTTCAGGTGGATCAGAAGGCTCAAGAAGAATCTTTATTCGCCAGAAGTTGAGCTTTATTGTCTGACTTGCTAAGTGGGACGTGATTGGTCTCAAAATAGAAAGATCTCACATTATTGGTGACTATGGATGCTGTGGAGAACCATAATGATAAACAATGGTTACAGAAAGAGAGAGAACAATTGTTTGAATTATTTTGTCTAAGATTCCCAGGCTCAGCCTGGGAGAAGTTGTCTCTGTTCTTTCTTTGACTGAACTGAGAATATCCACAGAGGAGATTTGAAGATGCAGTCTCCCAGTTTTTTTAGCACTTGAGGAAGAATGTGAACCTGCTCTACCACCTATGATGGATGAGCTTGTTTGGCCAAACAGATTTTCTATGTGCAATGCTCATTTTTGCATCTGTCCACTCCCTTTCTTGTGTATTCACAGGGAAGTAAAGGAACTTTGATTCCAAAAAGTCTTTTATTTTTTTCTTTCCCCAGGGAATGGGCACAGCCCCGAGGCTGCCAGAGCTCCAGGAGAGTTTGAGCACCATTCCCAGGGGTGCCCAGGGTGGGATTTTGGGTGTCTGTGCAGGGCTGGGGCTGCCCTGGATGATCCTGTGGGTCCCTCCCAGCTCAGGATATTCTGTGATTCCATAATTTTTCTCTCTGAGGGAGTATTCCTCACTAAGATTTGCCCCATGAATGGTGCAAAAGCTGTGTATAGGCCAGAGCAAGTGAAACTTCTGCAGGGGTTGGGAACTGCAGATATAATCAGGAATGCTTTTATGTATCTGGAAACAGTGTGTTCCTCTAAAAGCTTGCTAATTTTATTTTTAAAAGGGAACATAAATATCTGACTCACTCTCCCATACGTCTGCTTCTATAGAAAATGCCTTTGCTAACAACACTTACATGTGGCTTGTGTTTTTAATGGCTAAACAAGGATTTCTGAATAACAACCATCAAGCAAATTAGTAGAGATCATAAACATCCATTTTATTAATCCTGATAAAATGTGCTGTGATTTCCCTCTCTGATTCAGCCCTTTCTTTTATTGATAACTTCTGAGGAGGCTGTACTTGCAGATCTGCCTGACCTCTCTAATCTTCTCTCCCAGACTGACATGTCACACTCCTTTGGGGAAGCATTTGAGTTCTCATTCTGTGTGCTGGATTAAATAAGTGTCACTGGCTTTCTGAGTACCTTCCAGGAATTTCCTCGGAGTGAACCTTAAGTATTTGATTTGTCAAGAACTGCAGTTCCTGTAGCTGCCAGATTTGGACTCCAGTTCTCCCAGCTGGAGCCTGCCAGCAGCAGGGCTCAGCACTCATTTATATTCATGGTGCACCTCCAGGCATTGTTCCTCTGACCCCTGAGCTCTCCCAAAGCCTTGGGCCAGGTGTGTTCTGCGTTGTTCCCTCTGCATCTCATCTGATTTGGCTCCCTGATCCTATTCCTTTATTTGTTTTTTGTCACCAATTGCCTCCTGAAGTCTGTTCCTGCTTCTCTTGAGCCTCCTCCCCCTTGGTAATGTGGAGAGCTGGTTTGTGGGTGGTTCTGATTTCCCAGTGGTTTTATTGGGAACTTAATATTAATTTATACTTGGAGTCTGATGAGTTGTAAATACACATAGAAAACCACCCCTTATTTTTAAGAGCTATATATGTCTTTATTTAACATGTAAGAAATAATGAAATATTGGGAGCTCTCTTGCTGTTACATTCATTTTACCTCAGCATTGTTTTCTGCATAAATAAGGACTGCACCTGGACTTGGAATAGTTCTCCTGTCTTATCCCAGGAGCAGAACAATTAGTGCATCTCTGCTGCCTGGGAACCACACATGGTTATATTCACCAGCCACCACTGCTGCTCTGTAATCTATCCAGTTCACAGGCAAATAAAATATGCCATCTTTCAGGATTGAATTACAGAATGGAAACGAAAGAAAAAAAGATTAGTAAAAAAAGTAATGCCTAAAGAGTAGCCGTATTCTTCAGGGAGAAAATAAAATACCTGCTGACAGCTCTTACCTTAATGATGTTCTTGTTTCTGTCAAAACATCAGACGCCCCATCATTTTCATTGGCATTTGCAAGACTCTTTTAAGAGATGCAGAGGAAAGCAGAGTGTTTTGATGGGTGGTTGGTTTATTTTTCAGTTGGAATCCCTTTCCATAGCCACTGGTTTTTTTTTGTGAAAAGAATATTTTTTCCCCATCTGTCCCTTCTCAGGTTGATTGGAGAAGGATTTGGGAGCAAGGGGAAGTAAAGGGTAGATAAGGTAAAAAATATACCCAGGGCACAAGTTTCTCTCCTGTAATGTAATTCTTGGTGGGAATTGCTGCTGCACAATATCACTGCAATGGGTGCAAAAAGAGATATTTGTAACATGGGCAAGCTGGCAATGGGAACTGGGACACTCTGCCAAAACCAAGCACTCTTGTGGGTTTGTATTTACAAGGTATGGGAATAAATTACACAGACTCCATTTTCTTCATGGAGGAAAAAGCTCCTTCTTTATTTACATAACTCCTTTTTACACAGTTTTACAGATCTCATGTGTGACTCCACTTGGGTAGGAGCTTTCTTGCCAATTATTTTATTGGTCAGTAACAAGTTGTTATCCTGTATTTATTGGTCACTCGAACTCTCAGTGTGTACATGCAGAAAAAGTTGTTTGTGAGAGTTAGTTTTCATTTTTCTATCTAACTGTGTAAAAACAGTTTATACAGGTCCTTGTTGTTTTTCACCCAGGAATAGATTGTTCTGTTAATGAACTGCTCACACCAGGATTGCTTTCACATGGGAACTTGCAAAGGGCTAGCTTGACAAGGCCAGCCCCTGATTTTAGGAGAAAAGGCCTGGTTTTATGAAGCCTTCCTTTATGATTTTTCTACCTTACTGCAGCAACAAGGGACTGCAGCTCCCCCTGTGCACAGGTGTAATGTCTTCAAAGAAGACCTTGGAGAAGAAACCTCACCAAAGTTTCTCTCTCTTCCTCTACAGAAGCATCACCTAAATAGGAGGAGTGGTTGTGTCTGTGTTTGAGGGTGCCACCACCTGCTCTGGTCTGGGGCAGGACGCCACAGAGAGACACCACAAACCCCTGAGAGCTGGGGATTTATAGGGTGCTGGTGGAAAGAATGGCACACTCACACGTTAGTGACCAGTTTTACTTCTTATTTTCTTCAGCAAACACTCTGGCACTCTGATTTTTCTTTTTTTTGTCCACACCCACTCAGATGAGAGAGAGGGGAAGAAACCATGGAGAAACCAGAATCACGGAGCTTGGGCAGTGGGGATGAGGGAGAGATTCCCTGTGCAATTCCCCTTTTTCCACACAGTCCCTGGCTGAGACTTGCAGGCAGGGATGGGAGGGAATCCTCTGCAGCATTTGGACAGAGTTTTCTCTTCTGCAAAGCTCGTTCAGCACTAAGCTGCTTCTCCCAAAGTTGAATCAGTTTGTTCTTTACCTCAAGTATTCTGTATTGATCTCATCTCCTCCCTCACTGTTCTCCTGTCAGAGTTTGGGAATCAGAAGCATTTAAAATTGATGTGCCATTGAAAGCAGATCTATTCCAGCTGACAGAGAGTGGATTCTAACCCTGATTTTGATTCATACCCTAGCGTGTGCTGCTTCCCACAGGTAGTATTGCTTCTTTAATTATCTGTCTCTCAGGACTTTGCTGAATCTATTCTGAAGAATTTCCAACTCTGCTGCTGCTGGGAATTAAGATGCTCTCAGCATTCATGTTTCATAGAAAGACAAGATCTTAATGTAAAAATTATCTGCTTCTCTTTTCTTGAGCAAGTTTTCTGTACTGGAGGGTTCATGCAGGGATATGGTGAACAAACAGTTCATTGTAAGATGTATGACTCTTGATTCATTCAAAGTTTTCACCTAAATTACAGCTCTATGAAAAGTGCTTTTTTCCTTTAATTGTTTTTTACTTTCTTTCTCTATCTTCTTCCTTGACCAGATGGAGTAAAATTCAAATACAGGCAACTCTCCATTCATTCTAAGGGGCTTTTGAAGGAAATAACAGATCATGGGAAATTATATTCTTCTTCATCTCCACTCCTCAGAGCAGATTTAGATTGCCTCATTACAAGCCCTATTTTCTTTACTTTCAGAAATTTGCCTTCAAAGCTCTGTTTTCCCATTTATGCCTCTAGAGAGTGAAAGTTGCCTTTCTACTTTCTGGCTTTTTTTGGTATTTTTTTTAACAAGAAAAGTTAATAGGGCTGATAGTTTAGAATGCACACTTAGGAAATGCATTTGGGAGCTCCTCTAAATGTAGGAGTCTGTCTAAAACAAGCTTTTCCAACACTTTTTCCTTCTTGTTGTTAAACGAGCAATTTTCTACAGCTGCAAATTCTGCCACATTCTGGAACCCACCTTAAAGGCTGAGGACCTTGATCTTTCAGGCCAGCACCTGTGAAAATATTGATGAAAAGCATGTCTTTATGTAAAGACAAATTTTGCTCCAGCAGAACTGTTGGATACTGGAGGGGAACTGTTGCTGCTGCATCAAATTCTGATATTCTGCCCCTGCTCCCCACAGTTCCTTGGCTGGTGTCTGTTTATCTGATTAAAGGGAATAAAACAAGCAGTCCTTTAAGGCACCACATTGTACATAAGGGACACAGAGCTCTGTCAAACAACCAGAAAAGATAACCCGATAAGCAAACTGCATATTGCAGGCATAAATCCTGGGGTGCTCCTGCCACTCCTGAATGCCACAGGTGGAATTACAGGGTGCTTTGGGTTGGAAGGGACCTCAAAGGTCATCTTGTTTCAATCCTCTGCAGTGGAAAAAAAAATAAAAAAGGAAGAGTCTGTGTTCTTGTGGTGGCCTGTTTAGTTCTTGATGCACTTCTGGATTCCACCAGCTCTTCCTTGGTTGTGTTTGGAGTCTCTTGTGTGGTGAGCACATTCAGCATAATTTCAGATGGGTGAATGGCTGTGTTTCTGGGCAGCAAAGCCTAAGCTCTGACCATCTGTGCCCAGTTGTGAAGTGACTGGGCAGAGGGCAGCACACACCCCTTTGGGAAGAGGGGCAGAACAATTCCTGTGGCCCCAGGAATGAGTCCCTGTCCATTCTGAGAACTTTGTAGGGAAAAAGAGAATGGAATCATGTGTTTAATAGAGGTGGAATGAATCATTTAGCAAGGCTTGATCCGTTGGACACGCTGACATGGGTTAATGAGAGACTCTTAAGTCCAGGTAAGGAGGAACACCAGAATGTAGATCCTACCAGCTGTGCCTTTTCAGGCTAAAGCTCATCACAGAATTTACCACTGGAAGCAAGTTTGTGTTATCATCCCGTCCTGGTGGTGGAAAAAGAAGGGTTTGTAAGTGTGTTCTATATTCAGATTGCAGATCTTACCTGTTCCATGGGTGGCTTGTCATTTGAACCACCAGAAATGATCCATGATCCATGATCCCATTTTCCACTGCTATTCCCAACAAATGAAACAACAGCAGTAAATCCCATAATACAGATAATCTTGGGATAGAAGTAATGAGAAGATATTTTTCCCACTCTGAACCCTGCTGCAGCTCTTTAGTGCTTTTTATGCCTCAGATTACGCCTGAGCCATGTTGGAAGGAGTATGTAGGGGGATAGAATATAAGAAAATAAAGACAGTGTAGAAAGTAATCTTACCCCTAAGGAGTTGCAGCTGGGCCAGTTATCAAAGATTAGGAACCGGCCTGACTTTAACAGGCCACAGCTGTGAGCAATAAGAAGAAGATGCTATAAAAGAGTGGGGTGGCTGGACGAGAAGGGAGCTGGAGTTGGTTGGATGTTTTATGAAGAAGAAAGAGTCAGAGCTCTGAGGAGCTGCCCATGAGAAACACCAAGGAGGTGTGGAACTTTTGTGATAAGGAGATAACAGTGTGGAACCCCTGCAATAAGATCACAACAGGAGTAGCACTGCATTCAGCGGTTGTGCTTGTATGTTGTTCAAGATTCTCCATCTCCTGCAGGGAGGAACGGTGAGGTTTGCCATGAAATTGGCCCTGCATGGGAGAGCTGTGGTATTGAAGTGCTGGTTTGAGAGTTTGAACCCCCTGTGTTACACTAGGCTGCAGTTAATTCTACTGAATATGTTGGGAAGGATGAAAGTTTGACAAGAAAGTCTCACAGATAAGTGTGCTTGGCAGAAACATTTTTCAATGTAGAGTCTGATGAAGGAATAGAGATGGAAACAAGTTTTGATATAGAAGAATTGCTGAGCCAGTCTTGCTGGATAACCAAGGAGGCAAAGGGTGAGTTAGTTAGAAGGGGTTTTATGGCTTAGAGCAAAGGATAAACCCACCTCAAACAAGATGTTTTTATCAAGCAGAAAGAGAGCACAGGCAAACAAGTCAGCAAATGTGGCAAGTAGAAAAAGGTCTCAGAATTTCCCACTGCAAGAAAACTGAAAAGCATCTTCTAGCTGAAACTGTGATGTACTAACTTTTAGTGATTGGAGAATGGTAACATGGATATGGTAATTATAGCAGTTATGACAGGCTATAGATAATAGTTAAGGTATAGATTGGTTCTGCTGTATTAAGATGCTCAGCAAAGTATATAATGCCATTTAACCAAAACCAAAGGGTCTCCAGGCCTGCCTGCAGCTGGAGCTGACAGCTGTAGGCACAGGCTCTGTCACCCATGACCCTGGGCTGCTGTAACATCCTGGATGGAATAAACTGCATTTTGTATACAATAAACTGCATTTTGGAGAGCTGCCTGGAGTCCCACATCCCTCATTTTGGCTCTTACATGAATATGTTACAGTGCTATCCTGAGGGATGTTTTTTAACCAGGAAAACAGGAATCCCACAACTGCAAACTGACTTCTCCTCGTGGGCAGGTACTTATCAGCCATGAAGAGAGACAGAGACTCATGAGATGGTGAAAGAATCCCAATTTATTGTGAAGCACAAATGCTTATATAGTATTTCAGGAAGGCTAGTAATGTTTTACTGCAATGATTGGGTTAATGGTCACACAAACAAACTTCTTCTGCGTTTTAAGCATCTCTTGCTTGCTGAAGTCTGATGTAATTTTTCTGGTAAGTCAGTCTGATTGAAGCTTCTTGCAATCTTGATTTAATCCTCAAAGTTCTGTTTGCTCTTGCCAAGCCTTTTGTCTATCAAATCTCTTATGCTAACCAGGTCCAAAGCCCATCATGTGTCTCGTGTATCCCAGTAGGTACTGAGCATTTTTGTTTGTTTTTGTGTAAGAACACAATGCCTTTAGATTTATTTCACACCTAATTGTGAGACGCATGTGCTGCTGTGATCCGCACGAATAACTTCTCATTGAAAAACCTTGTCTGCAAACACAATTGAGTTTAACATCCAGGCACTTCAACTGAGCCATAAAGAAATATGTCCCAATGTGACAGCAGCTTAAGCAAAAGAATTCATTCTCTCTGAATTCCAGTGAAATTGAACACAAGACAGGCTGCTCAGAGACAAATTGGTGCTGCTGCCCTACCTCAGCTCACCTGCAGGAGTTTGTTGTCCTAAGAAAGGGTGAGGTGTGTCTTGCTTGTCATCACTGGCTCTTTTGCTGTCTGAACACCACAACTCCTTTAGAAAATGTTGATTCACACGCTTAGAATCTAAATCTGTGCTGTGATTTTTAGGGATAGGAATTGGGTCCAATTCAGAGGCAAATTAATGCAGCTGAGTAATTAATCCTGTCAGATGAAACTTCTAAAATCTCTGCTTTGGTATGCCTGTGCTCCTTTCACGTGGTTACCTTGGGTCTCTGAGGGATCCTGCTGATTGGAGAGGCAGATACTGCTGGTGCTGAACATGTGAAGGAGATTGAGCTTAATGAGTCAAGGAAATCAAGGAGTTTGTAACACCCAATTCAAGTAAAAAACCACTTAAAAGATACTTGAAAAGGGCCGTGTGGGTCAAGTTAGCTAATTGTGCGTGCCAATTTGTGGATTCTATTCTGGCCACTAAATGCAGGCACAGCTGGGGATACCTGTGGGATGGTGCCATGGGAGCAGAGTGTGTTCTGCTTTCTGTTGTGTTCCTGCTGTCTTCACACAATCAAAGCTCAGCAAAAGCCAGTGTGTGCCTTATGCTGGTAAGACAAGCTGCACCACAGCCTAGTTTTAATTCTTTAATGTGTTTTGCTTCCTTGTGTTGAATAATGCAAAGATTTTTTTTGTTTGTTGGGCATGTTTCTGTTTTGTTTTTTATCTTAATTTTTTTTTCAGGCAGCTGGGGACCTGCTCTTAGTTGTTGAGGGTTCTTTTTGGCAGGTGTTACAGGTAGATCTTTAAGGGTTTGATTTTTAAAGATCTGGACTTTTGTTTATGCCTGCAGTGAAAACAGGTTTAAACATTTAAGTGTCAATTACAGCAGCAGCTCTGATGAACACATACACAAAACCTTTATGAAAATGTTGGTTTTCTGATGAAGAGAATCTTCAGTATGCTGCAAGCACAAAATTGACAATCTGTCTGTGGAGCTGCCACAACTCCCTACACCTGCTTTGACCCCTCTCTGGCCTTACAAGGACAGTATTTCCCAGTCCTGAGCCTGTTCCAGGCTGCTGGTGTGTACATGTACGTGCTGTATGTGCTGTTGTGAGCTGGGTGTGCTCTGCAGAGCCCTGGATCCCGTTCCAGCAATCCTGTTCTCAGTGGGAACAGCTCAAGGAGCAGCTTGGCAGGGAACACTGAGCTTTGACAAGGTGCTCCTTGGAAATCCAGCCGTTCTCCTGGACCTCTGTCCAGGACCTTGAACAAGCCAGAGTTCTCTTTCCTGATCCTGGGGCTGTGATCCTGCTCTGTTCCCTGTTCCTGTCACAGGACCATGAACTGCTGGAGGGCATCCAGCTTCACCTACAGCTCTTCCAGAGGCATTGTGCTGGGTTTCCCGGCAAAGGAACGCTTCTCTCTGCAGCAGGGGTGGCAGGGGACATTGTCTGCTGACCTTCCTGTTGTCCCTGATCGCTCTCTGGAATTGTCATTTCAATGAATAAGATGGAAGAGGCAGCAGTGTCCTCTTTTTTTTTTTTTTTCTGTTCCTACCTGCTGTGGTAATGCCTCATAAATAAGGGCCTTAAACTCATGGTTAAATTTAATAATGATCTGTAAAAGTCAGTTTATTACTGAAACCCTTTGTTGTGGGACAGAGCTCACTCACAGCCTTTCTGGTGCTTGTGTTTCCTTCACAAAACCTTGGGCAGTGTTCCAGCACCAGCGCCCTTGATCCGGGAGGTGGGATGGAATGTTAACAAAGTGATTTCCACAGATCCACAAGATGATCTGAGCGTAAGAACTGGAATCCAGACCTGGTGCCACAGGCAGTTAGGAGCTGTAAGTTAAAATTGCAGGGCTTGGTGTAATGGATTGGCAGTAATGCAGCACTTGGAATTCATTTGGCATTTACATGCACAGTAAATTCCAAATGAGCTCCTGAGAACCCTATAAAAAGAAAAAAAGGGTGTATGTGAAGCACTTGTTTCTCCCTGTGACATATATCCTCTGTGTTCTAGGTTATAACCTGCCTTTGTATCATTGGGAAGATCTTTTTATTTATACAAAGAGGTGATTTACATTCCTAGATAAAGTCCAGGCATTTCCAATAACATCAGGATAAGTGAACCACTGTTTTCTTTGCAGCTGAAGCTTGGAGATTCTGTGTGAATTCATCTCAGTTTTACTGCCCATGTTTCAGGGCAGCTTGCTTTTATGCAGTGAATATTGGTAGATCTCAAAGAAATATAGCCCCAGGTTTTATTGCCAATGAAGGGAATGCCTGCCAGTGGCGTGGCAGATCGTGTTCAACCTGGCAGCTGGTGACAGATGTGGATGTAATAGCTCTAAATCACTGTGTGGACTCACTGTATTCCATATTTTACTCAACTTCCAATAAGAGTCGTGCAAATAAATTAAAGTGCAGCTGTCAAGATCAGCAGCAGAGTTGAAGGCGTACGTATAATATAAAGTATTCAAGAGCTGATACTTTTTCCTGGAAAAAAATGTTGAAATGTGTTTTCTTAGATGAAAGCAGCAAATTTGTTTCCCCTGTTTGTTTTTCTTGTCTCGCTTTTAATAATCAAGAGCACTTGTAATCAAGTTTCAGCTCTCAGAGGGGTTTGTTAGAGTTTTGGGCTGGTTCTGTATCTGTTCCATTACTCCCAGTGCATCCTTTTCTGGTTATTCCATCACTTAAACTCTGCTGGAAATGAGATCCTGTAATGCTGTGCTGAGGGAGTGGAATACCTGTGCAGGAACCAACCACAGCTGCTTGGAAGGTGCAGATGGGTTTGGCTCAGTTCTTTCCTTTTATGAAATTATTGCCGACTTCTTAAAACAAGGGGTTTTTGTAATCTCACCACAAACCATCGTCACACAGCTGCGTTAAAACCCCTGTTAATCCCTCTGTGCCCCGGAGAGGCCAGCTCTGGGTGTCACCAGGGTGTGCCTGGCAGGCTGAGGAGCTCCACAGAGATTCCATTGGTCTCCAGTCACCTTGTACCCAGCTGGCACTGCCTGTGCTGTCTGTGAGCTGCTGCCTCTGCTCTCCCCTGGCTTTGGGAGGGATTTGAGCCACGCTTGGAGGCAAGGCTTCGCCCTCTCACCTTGCAGCTCCTGAGCAGTTCCTTTCTTGACTTTTCCATCATTTCCTATTTCCTGATACCTTGGGATCTGATCAAATATTCCTGTTGTGGTGGAAGGCACGGGCAGCCATGCAGAGGTTTCTTTTCTCTTGCCCCCACATTTTGTTCCTGATCCTTGCACTGTTTTTGGTAGCTATCAGTTAATGGAATTAGGAACTCCTGGATCTGTACTCAGATCCACAGAGCTATTGTTGTTTAATTTTAGAAAACATTAAATATTTCCACCTAGCATAGAGTTCCTTCCAGCCTGGCTACAGCCACCTGTTCAATGAACTACATTCATCAAGTCATTTTTAATCACGTTCATTGGACTGTGGAGCTGTGACAGGGTCCTAATAAGCAACAAATGGGTTCAGAGCAGGTTCTGTTAGAAAATGGTTTCCTGTGGTGCTGGTTCTTATCAGCTTGCCTGTGAAGGATAAGGAATCATCAACATTTCAGATTACTGAGGAACAAAAGAGCAGAAACTTGGCTTATTTGCATGACAGTGGTAACTCCATTTATTTTGGACATGTACCAGCATAAACTAGAGAAGAATTGGGCACAGAGCCAAAGAATCATTGTATTTCTTTAATAATTAAGTGAATCTACAAGGAGCTAAGCTGGTGAATGGCTAACAAGCTATTCATTAAAGCCAAGCACTGCACCATCACCTGTGCCTGCCTGCTCTTAACTCCAGAGATGTTCTACTGTTCTTAAGGATGCTTTGCAAAGAGCAACTCTGAGTTTAGCATGAAGAATTTGGCTTGAAGCAAAAAGAGTTTGTTTTCAGTAGCCCTACAGGCAGCAGAACTCTTTGGTGCAAGTATTTTGGGCAAGGTTTGACCTACAGTATTTATTGTTCCTCTGAAGGTGATGATTATGTTTAGCAATTCACTTCTGGGCTTTTGTACTTGAGACCCATGCAGGGAATGTAAATTTCAAGTTGGAGCAACAAGTGGTTTTCTGTGGGCAATTGAACCAAGGTCTCATCAGGTATTAACTGGTGCTTATTTGGACAATGGAGGTTTCTGCTTGTAGAGAAAGGAAATAGGAGAAAAATGGAAGAACTGAACTCTTGACTGTGCTTATTTAGGTCAGGTCCTTTCAGACAGTTGCACAGACCCTTTGAGGTGTTTGTGCTGCTCTTCTTCCCTCAGGTGCTTTGATTCAATGAAAATCTGCAGTCTTGTTCCATGGGGAGATGTGTAGGGATTGAATGTTTCCCCAGGTACCTGACAGGAATTACTGACGGGGTGAAGGGTGAATTTTGACCCCATGCTTGATAATTACATGGTGATAGAATCACTAACAGGCATTCCTGGTGTAGAATTGACAGATATCCAGTGACTCCTCTGCTTTTAAAATTTGCTTTGATCTGCATCAACAGGAATTCCACATGTTCAAGATAATGGGAAAATAAACCCTCATGTGTTCTAGCTCATTTTATGTGTGTAACAAACACATAATAAACTTTGGGGTATTTTGATTCAATGTGAGAGGTGCAGCTCTAGAACTGTAAACAAAGATTTCAAAATTGTGGCATTTCCTTGCTGATCTTCCTTATCCATCAGTGCTTAAAATCACAGAGAAATATAATCAAACATACTGAGTGAAAACTTGTGAGTCCTTGTACCAAGTGATAGGCATCCCTTACAAGGGAGAAAAAAACGATTCTCTAAATCATGATTTGAAACTCTAATGCAGGAAGAAAACTTCTTGTACATGCTCCCGTGTTGGTCACTTTGCATTTTTCCTGCTGATTCTTCAGTTTTGCAGGATGACAAGTTGTTCAGGCTGCTGCTAATTATGTGCTCAGTGTTATGGTAATTGGCATCTCTCAATTTTGTTGTTATGACTACAAAGTCCTTGGTAACAGGCTGGTGATGCAGGGAGGCTGCAGCCTGTCCTGCTGGCTGACACTCCTCTCTGCTCTGCTCTGCCCACACGGGCTGTTACCAACTGCTGCAGAGACTTTGCAGAGTGCTTAGCACCAGAACATCAGAGAAATGCAAGTTCTGCAGGTCTGTCCATATACAAACACATTTCATCCGTTTTTCTCAGTCAGAAGTGACCTCAAATCCCACCCTGCACTAGTGAAGTGCAGCATGAGGCTTGGCCTTATGCTTGGGTAGTCTGCTGTCCTCATTTCACCCAGAAAACCTGGGTGAGCTGCTGTTGCTTGATGAACCCTGACTTGTTTGGGAGCCATCCTTAGGAAAAACAGACCCTGGGAATTGGCAGGTTGTATGTCAAATCTTGTATCCCAGTGTGCATCATCCTGAAAGGGTAACCAGGCAGTATGATCTTTCTACTGCTATGATTAATATTTTTAAAAAAGTTTCCCTTGTGTCCTAGTAGATTTTCCATCTTCTTTTCTCCTGTGTTTTTAGCTTTTGCAGCATATGCAGAATCTCAGGAATTTAGTCAATGTATGCCTGTAGGGGACTAGACTGTGTAAGGAAGTCTCAGCTGATTAAATCAGTAAATCCAAATTGAATCTGGACCTTCTCAGGAAAACCCAGGTTCAATTTGCATTGATTGGGGGAGTGATAATATACTGTGAGCAGAAAGCTCTGCATAGGGAAGTGCTCCAGTCAAGAACCACCAGCACTGATTAGTCAGATATTCAGATATTGCCTGGACATCTACAGACTCTGCTTTAGGAAAATTTGTGGCACAGTAAATATTTGTCTTGAAAAAAGCCTTTGAACGTATAATTTCTACTTTTAGAACATACATATTGTAATATGGAGTTTACTTTGAAGGAACCTGACTCGAGGTCTTGGTGGACCTGCATAAAATTTGATATTATGGGAATGAAACACAGCTTCTCCTCTAGATGGACAGATTTTTCTTACATAACCCCAAATGCAGGAGGTTCCAGGCTGTGCAGGACCCAAAGCTGAATTAACACTGGTTTTGAAACAAAGACCCATTAAAAATCACTTAAGTTCTATCATTTTAGCTCCATAAGCCATAATGCATCCTTTCAAGCCCTTTGTCTGGTGGTAGGAGAACTTGTTTTTATTGACTGTCCCAGGGGTGAGACAGCACCGAATAAGAAAGAATAAAGAATTCATTAACCAACTGCAGGTATTCTTGGAAATATTGGCAGTCTTAGAAAAAGAAGTAAAACTGGAACCTTCAGAATCCTGGATCTCTGGTGGCCTCTAAGTCTTTAGGGTTAATAGGATCAACTCTGAGGTGTTTTTACATTTTGATTCAGAAGCAGAATGTTTGTTCCTTCCATTGGGGAAATAAAGCAGTTGAAATACATCAACTTGACTGCAAGCATTCTTTTGGGAGTACATCTCTGTGTAGCAGGCAGGATTTCTCTTGTGTGTGCTGTACGCTGGAGACGCTGCTTCATTCCTTAGAGGTGGAAGAGATCCCTTTGTGTTCTGGAAATTGCCTTGGCACTTGGAGTTGATCTTCCTGGTGTTTAAGTACCTGGACAAGGATTGTTTTTGCCACCACAGGCAAAGATTGTTACCATGCGGGCTTTGTAATAAATCCATAGGTTGCTCATGCAGCTGGGCAAGCAGCATGGCTTTTGTGGCAGCAGAACAGTTGTTGGTAATGGACCTGGCTCTTTTTCACACTTTGTTGTCAATAAAAGTGAGAGGATGATTAACCTTCATCTTGAATTTCTGGGATGAAATGTGCTACTTTAGGTGTAAACCACAGGACAGTTTCTGTAGGTGGTTTTTCTGGGAATGTTTTGGAACCTGCATGAGGAACATTTAAATATCCCTGATATCCAGTTATTCAAGTAGTTTCTTCAGGTTTCCCGGGTGCCCATCTGTTCTTACCCCAGAGAAAGGAGTAAAGTGAGAAAACTTTTAAATTTGAATGAAGCATAGCTGTGATAACAGCAAATCCTGCTCGTCCCTTGGGCTGGTAATGTTTCCAGGTCTGTAATTCCAGTCAGTTAAGGCAGGAGGAATGAGTACCCAAAATGAGCACTCGGCCAAGTACCTTGGAAATGAGTCGTGTCTGCTTCAGCCAAGTTCCACACTGACATCACAGCTGGGCTCCTGCTCAGGCTGGTCCTCAGCAAACCTGCACTCAGGTGACTGCACACTCTGACACTTGGTTGCCTGGATGTGGAAATTGATCAAGGTGTGCACGTACTGATTGGTGTCACAGTCCTTTTAACAATTTGTGCCATGTCTGCTTTGGTGTATCTGATGGATGAGGCTGTCAAAGGAGTGGTTTAGGTTCAAAGAGAAGGGGGAGATGTGCAAACCCAGGGCACAGGGAATATTTCCCTCTCTGCTCTGCGGTGCCCTGACCCCCAGGGCAGCACTGACTCTGACCCTCATTCATGGAGAAAGTTTCCTAAACTCCAGAACAGACTGGAATCCACAAAAGTGTGCAATAGATTATATAGTATAGGTGTGTCACTTGGTGAGAAATTGGGGTTTTGGGATTTTTAGTGTGTTGTGGATGGAAGCAAGATGGAGGGCACAGGGTGTCGTCCTGGGCTGCTTCTTCAGCTTCTTCCTCCTTCTTCTTGGGTTTGGGTGGCATTTTGTAATTGGGCAGAAAAGGCCCATTGCAGCTCTTTGGGATCAGTTATTGGGTTATAAAGGAAAATAATCCAGGTGTCAGTTCCTAATTGGATAGTTTAGTCTTAAAAGCCCTTGTACCAAGAGATTGTTGGCCATTTTTGTGCCTTCTAATGAAAAGCTGCCCAGCTCACAGCAGTGAGACTGTTTTACTGATAAGGAATAATAAACACCTGAGTCCCAAAATGAATTACAGCCTCAAGTGCCTTCAATCCAGACCCAGAGAAACCCACAACTGGGACCCTGGCAACTGAGACCCCCACACCTGGGTAGTTTGCCAGACGCTGCTTCAGGATATAGAGCTGAAAAAGCTAAGAAGTTCCTTGGGGGGATCCCCCTGAGATCCCTGATGGCACATTTGTTATCTACTATTCTTCTGTTAAATTGACTTGGTTTTCTTTGTGTTAAATTTAACTTGCTTCCTCATGGTCAAATGTGATCTATGTTTTTCACAGATCTGTCACAGGAAAACAAATGCTTAAGTGAGAACATTTTTCTTTATGGACTGAAAAACCCTAAATTTCTGTGTCAAGCCTGGCACACTCTCCTTTGTAGGAGGTCATAAAGTCTGTAGGCTGGAACACAAGTCTGCGTTCAGTCTCTGGCCCTGCAGCCATCCATTAATCATTATTTCCAGATAGAAAACAATATATTCCTATTGTTTCGTCAGGGTTTTGTGTGGATTAACTGTGGGCAGAGCCTGGGAGTGCCCTGAGTGGACCCAGCTCTGGGTACAGGTTGTGTCTGAGAGGAGGGATCAGTGTCAGTGCCTGGAGACATGGCTGAGTCTGTGACTCACTGCCATGCTGCTCTCTCCTGTTTAACTCCAGCCTGGCTGGTCCCTCAGTTTTCTGACTGCTCCCCATCAGCCCTGCACAGCCCAGGGATGTAAAGGACAATGGGATTTTTACTGCCCTGCTTTGCCTCAGATGAAGTGAAGCATCCTGCCTCAGGCTTTTCCTGCAAACCTAGCAGGTTGCTATGGATTAAGCTCCTTAATCAATCCAGGCAAACCATTCCACGCTGCTTCCTGGTGGTCAATACCTCCAATCACTTGCCATTTCAGCGGCTTAGAGACTAATGATCCTTCGCTCTGCACGCAGGGATGTGCCAGAAAGCAGAAGTTGCTAAATATCCACTCTAGGCAGAGCTATAAAATCCTTTTGCCTCTGTCCTTTCCCACCACCATCAGCTGGTAGCATAGCAACTGCTGAAGCTGCTTGAACTTGAGTTGACCTGAAATTGCATGTTTCTCAGTTTACGTGTTTATTAACGCCTTTCTACTTTTTTTTGGTGCTTGTTAAGATTACATTTTTCAGTCCCTGTGGGATATTAGCAGTTTGTTCATGCAGAAAGCAGAAATAGACTTAATACCACGTGATGGATGAGCTCAGATGGACCCTGGGATTAGAAACATGAGGGAGAGCTGAAGGTGGCCCTGAGCAGTGACTGGTGGAGAGACCCTTGGTTCTGGTAGGATGTGCACGCAGATTTCCATATAATTGTACAGAATTGGAGGAGCAGCATCTCATAGGCTGCTTGTTCAGACTGTAGTGATGGAGAAATGGCTGTTAAAGGCAGCAGAGTGAGCTGGAAATCAGCAGAGATTGTAGTGCCCTGGGATTTCTCACCTAGGGGAGAGATAACTCAGACACAGATTCATGAGTAACCTGCAGCTTGGAGGATTGTTGGTCCAGGTGCAGTTGCAGCAATTTCTAGAGGAGGAATCAGTGTTTTGACCAGAGTTTCTGCAAAGTTACTATACTTTCATCTCTCTTTTAAAAAGAGAGATAATGCTTAGTTCTCATACTTTTGTAATTACTGTATTCAGATGTGTTAAAGCCTAGTTTGTGTTTCTTCATGGGTCATTTCCAGATTAATATAAAACCTTAGTCCACACTCAGGTGATGTGCCTGCCATCAACTCCAAGAAATGAGGGAAGCAGCAAAACCTAAAAATTACTAATTGTTGTGTAAGGAATATACATCAAAGAGAAGTCTGGAGAACAGGGCTTGGTTCAAGAATGCTGGACATGCTCCTTGTAGAGCAAAATGGAGCAGTCAGATGCTGCACAGAGAAAGTCATGGTTTCTTTATTTTTAGTGGTATTTTGGTCAAATGAAACCTGAACCATTTTTCTGTGTGTGACACAATCTCAGCAGCTGGGACTAAGATGCTCCATTCTCAGAACAGTCTTAGTAAGAGAATGAAATCCTTTCCCCAGCAGGCACTTTGAGCATTGAATGATTCAATCCAAGAGTGATGCTGTCATCACTGTCACATGCTCTGGCTGCACGGATAAAAGGAAAGTGAGTTGTGCTCACCTTTCCCAGAGAAAGGCATCATAGTTTATCTTCATGGGATGGGTTTAGACTGCAGCACCTGAATTTTGCCCTGAGTGAGGGCTTTCAGAGAGGATTCAAGGGGCTTTAGAGGTGCTCAGTGTTATTTCTTGGCTTTCCCCTAACAGACTGATCCAGCACCTCTCTGTGTTTCACACAGAGGGCCATGAGCTGAGACAAAAGAGTAAGGAGGTAAAATGCATCTTACCTCTATTTTAATACCACTCAAAAGATGGAGAGATCAGGGAGCAATTAATTTTATCTGTCTTATAATATGCCTTAAGGTGAGCCCATTCTCTCCATTGACAATTAAGACAATCTGAGATAATTAGTGCAGGCTGGAGCATGGAGAAGCTACATAGTGAAAGTCAAGCTAATTGTAATCAGCTCCTGGATGTCCAAAAGTCCTTGTGTTGGGCCTCTTGTGATCCATGAAAGATCCCTGTAAAGAGAGTGGCATCCCAGAAGCAACAAGAAGCACAGCACTGCTCTTCTCCATGATGTGCTTTTCTAGCTATTTTGCAGTTGACAAACTCAGAAAATTACTTGTGCTTTAAAACTGAGGGTGAATTGTCCATGATTCCAGCCCTGGGGATCCTGTCATTCCTGGAGATTGCCTCCAGAGCCTGCCTGAGCACTGTGGAGGGCAGCACTCCCATCCAAAGGCTGCCTGCTGGCACTCACCCTGCACAAGGCCTGGGAGTGTTTTGCTGCAGAACTGGAGGTTCCTACACATCAATAGTGAGAGTCTATAGCCACCTCTTTAACTCTGTTACAGTGCAAATGATGACTCAAAGAGAAGCATTCAGGTCTAATCTATGTGAGTCCTTGTAATAAGCTTTACAATTAGAGCACAGACTCTTCCACCTAATTCACTTAATTTACACTGGGAAATGAGATACTGTTCAACTAATCCGATGCTATTTTCTTTATTAGAGAATGAAAGCATCCTCTGAGGCTCTGGTGGGATTCAGGCTAAGCTTCTGAGGCACAAATAGTGTGAAATGCTAATGAATTAGCACGCTGCTGTAATTCCCACTCAGGATCTGGTGCCCTTCTCCTTTAGCCTCTCACACCATTGGAAGGGTTGGCAGGAGGCGCTGGGTCTGCACCAGCTCTTTGTGCACTCAGGGTGGCTCTGTAAATGTTTGAAAGGTGACATTGATACAGATGGACCTTCCTCAAGCAGGGTTTGTTGCAGCTGCCTTGCCTGGGGACTGCAGTGCTTTCAGGTGTTTTCTTGATTTTTTTAAGATTTTCTAAGCTTTCTGATGTTTACATTCTTGTAATGAACTTTCTCACACACTTTCCGTAAATATTTTTTTGCATTTCTTTATGGAGGAGGAGAAATTTGAGGGACTGCTGGTTTGTCCAGTGTCATTGGAGAGGTGGCACTGTCACCCTCCAATCCACTGTCACTTTTGGAAAACTCTAAATGTTGGAGTCAGAAATAAACTTTCCCTTTTTTACCTTGGAAAGAGCAGTGAGTCCACGTTGTGTTGTTTCATGTCCTATAGTGACATTCAGGAAAGGGTTAAGAGATTTTCTCCTGCTTTGCAGCAGCTCCTGTGAAGTTTTTGTGTTCTCTTTAATCCTTGACAGCCCAGTTGCTTAGTTTACAGCACATGGTTCAAGTCACCAAGGGACATTTCCTCTTCTTCTTGAGGGGACAATACAGAGAGAATGTTTTCTCTGTTTTCATCAGGCTGATGGATCAAGTTCTCCCTTCATATCTGTGTACCGCACCTGTGCTGTTGGGAGATGTTGAGGGAATAGCCTGTAGTTTTTGAGTTTGGGATTTTGAGGGGATGATAGAAGACAAGCATCCTGCCAAATATTGAGTTTCTTGCTCCACTGGCTTTCTTTGGTGTCATTGATTGCTGTCCCCTGGGTCCTGCTCATCTTTTCATTGCTGTTGTGCTGATTCTCTGGCCACTTTGCTCAATTCTCTCACATTTTCTGGCTCATTTTTACTTTGTCCTTTGCTTTTTGTACGGTAAATGTGTGCTGAGTCCCCTGCAGACAGAAGCAGCAGCTCTTGAGGGAAAAGAGAAAGGGAAAAAGCACATTATTGTGGCAAATGAGTATTTTATATATCAGAGTACTAAAGTCACTTATTGCTGTGTTGGGAAGAAGCACCAGATGGAGAGCAGTGACATGGAGTTTGCCACAGGATCCAAAGAACAGATCTCCATCCCACAGTACAGGAATGCTGACAGGGGAGAAGAGATGTAAAGGTGATGTTTGCCTGCTGGGAATGCTCTGTCCGTAATGGGTGGTTCGAGTACAAACTCAAACAGCAAATGCTTTTCACCCCTGAAATTTATAAACCTATGAAACCATTGGCCCTTGGTCTACAAGCTGTAAAAATCCTAAATCTTCCTCTTCTCTCACTTTTCTGGATTTTGGCTTTAATTAAATATTCAGAGTTGTTGATTTCAGAATTGGTTCTGGGCACTTTTCCTGGGGCTCAGACAGACCATATCATTCCCTGGTGCAGTTTACCTGTCCAGGTGAATTAATGAATCATTTATTGCTGCTGCTGCTGGCACACTCCTATGGCACTTGACATGTGCCACTGCTGTCAGCCTGTTACACTGCTGAGAGACACATCTGAATTTCTCTCTTAGACAAAATCTATTAGTGCAGTGTCAGCACAGTGAAATCTTCTTAGGCTAAATATTGTAAAATCCAGGTGCCTTTTTTCTTTTGTGTAATAAATGGAACTGGAAGCTTGGACCATCACTCAAAAACTAAATTTATCTGCTGCATTTATGAAGAATGACAAAAAGCAATGCCAGTATAAATACTGACATACAGAGCTCTGAAGACTCATTGTTATTGTATGAAACTAGAAAAGGTGCCCGTGGATGCTGCTCAGACACTCTGGCTGTTGTGTAGAAAACTATATGGATACTTTTTATTCTCTGTTTTCTGCTTAAAGAGTTTTGAGAAGCTTAAAATTTGGTTTCCGTGCCTTTCAGTCCCATCCTGATCAGCTTGACAAGCACAGTGCATAGCTGCTTGTTTAGGACTTGGTGAGAAAAGCTTTTAGAATTCCCATGAGTGGCAGCATGATCAGGATCATGTTGGAAAACACAAATCCTGCTTGTCAGGGAAAGGTCTTTGTGCAGCAGGTCCCATCTTCACCTTTTCAACCCTCAAAGAATAAGAACCTCTCTGTCTCTTCTGATCCTGTTTTTAGAACCTCTGCTCTGTGCAGGAGAGAAAACAAAACATGGAATTGCTGCACTTGGTGATACAGCAGAGTTTTGTGACATTAAGGGTCCTTTTTGTCTAAAACAGCCACAGCCCATCCCATACCAACGAGAGTTTATGATCACCTTATCTGTACAGTTTATCAGATGGTTTTGTTATGAAAAAGGGAGAAATTAAAAAAAAATCATAAAATTCAAGGTTTAGGAGGTGTATCCAGCTGTTTTAAGATTGCCTTTTCTGTAATGTCTTTCTTTATGGATTATTTCACAGGAGAAAGTGGTAACAGTTGTTGAGGATTTTTCTCAAGTTTTTCAGTCTTCCCAGTGGCATCTTAAGCATTCATGGAGCCAGTTATTCTTCCATCACGTAAAAATTGCTTAGAATTGCCTTGCTTGGAAAGCCAAGTAGAGAAATATTCCAACAGTAGAATAGAAACACTCAGGAATATTTGCCAAAGAGTAAAATAGGTTTGTTTTCCTCAATAGCTGGAAAGCAGCGTGTTAATGGAACTAAGAGTGTCAGAGTTGAGGAAGTGTCTGGGTGATGCTCTTTGTCACTGTAGAATCCCAGAATGGTTTGGGTTGGAAGGGACCTTAAAATTCATCCCATTCCACCCCCTGCCATGGCAGGGACACCTTCCACTGTCCCAGGGTCCTGTCCAGCCTGGCCTTGGGCACTGCCAGGGATGCAGGGGCAGCCACAGCTGCTCTGGGCACCTGTGCCAGGGCCTCTGCACCCTCACAGGGAGAATTTCTAATATCCAACCTATCCCTGTCCTCTGCCAGTTTAAAGCCATCACCCCTTGTCCTGTCACTGGGGATGATGGGATTTTAGGTGGTCCTGCAAGGAACAGATTTGGACTTGATCCTTGTGGGGCTTGAGATCTCTGATTCTGTTTATTCTGGTTCTTCATGTTAGTTTTCTCTTCTCACACTCTGCATTACTAAAATTCATATAATTTTAACAAGTTCTAACAGTGTGCAGCCTTCTGAGCTGCAGACAGGAGCTGTGTTTTCTGTTCTAAGAGGAGGAGAAAGGCACCTCCCAATTCCCTTTGTGTCTGCACGACTGGACCTGGTTTTAGTTTCAATAAAATATGCCCATGGTCAAAAACTCCCCCTTTTTTGAGCCTGAGCTGCATATGTTTTTTTTAATGAGCACCCATAAGCAATTTTTTTCTATATGATTCCCAAGTCTGGGGCTCAGCTGGATATCCCAGGAGCAGCAATCCAGTTCCAGATGTGCTGGTTGTTCCGGGAGCCTTTGGTTTCCTCCTCTCTGTCTGGAGGAGGTGGGAGAGTGGCTGAAAAGGAGCACCAGGCCAGGCAAAGCTTGTGATATAAAACAATGTTGGGATGAAATGGGGCTTAAAATATAGTTGTTCACAATTACATGTGTACAAGGCCAATCTGTCACCATGTTTGTTTAATCAAGGTCAAACAGAGATTTTAATTAAAATAGTGAGCTCATAACATCAGGCTGGTCATCTGTAACTGGCAAGTGGGTTTTGTAACAGAGAGAAAAAAATGTTCTCATTTATGTGCCAGTTTTTCTAAATAATGGGGAACTTGTTTAGATGACTTGCAGTAATTTGGCACAGAGTGATATTAAAAAAAGTAAAAGCTTTTGTTCCAGTTGGTGCTTGTACGAAATAATTAATTATTTTCAGTGAGGTGGGACTGATTCTTTAAAAAGTACTGGAGCAGCTGCATATTTTAGTTCCTTAAATTCAGAAAACAGGAGCAACAGTTTAAATTCCTACTTTTATTACATTTTACAGCACCTGTTTTTTCAGTGGTAGAGTAAGGGAAAAATAAATGGGAGAAAGAAGGGACACCACCATCACTTTTTTGTTTTTTTCTTGGTGGGGATGATTTGGATTGGGACAAAAGTAGGGAAGATGGGCGTGCTGGGTGACATCATAATTTAAATCAGTTTGGCAGCAGTGGTTACTAAACTCACTAGATGAGATCTTCATGTCTGCCTAGTAGGATAAACTGCTCTATTAATTAAGCTCAATCCCATAAATCTCTTCTAAGTTGCCATGAAATCCCAAAGTAACCTGTATCATGTTGCTATTGAAATCTGCAGCCCAGGAGAATGGAGTTTAATATTTCATTTGTCTTGTGTTCAGCTATGATGTGACTTGTAAGATGTAGCTTTTGCATTGGGAATAAAAAGAACCAAATCTCTCTTTTAATTGCCTTGCACCAAGAAACAAGTAATAAACTGCTTGTGGTCTATAATGATTTGATTTTTAATGAAAATGTATCCACACATGTTTCTTGAAAACAATTTTCCTGGAGAAATAACTTTGTAAGTCAAAACATAATCAGGCTGGCATTTCATATCAGAAAAAGATTCTGGCAGGAGTTATGGAATAGTGCAGAAATAAAGCAGAAACAGCCATTCCACAGAAAACATATCTGGCATCACTGATTTTTGCTCATGTTGGATACTTGCTGCAATTACAATTCAGATTGTTTTTTTCTCCAGAGGTACAACACACAGCTCCTGCAGTCTCAAGGAGATAGAATGATTTGTTGTAAACAGTTAAAGGAAATGAAATCAAGCATAATTTCAGTTGATCCTTTTGTGCAACAGTTTCTTTCTCTTCACTGAGCAGATCTTAACCTGCGAGAATTATCCTGAGGGGAAAATCCAATCTTCCTCCCATCATGTGGTACTCCACGTCCTTTCTTCCCCTTTTCCTTGGGTCCTGGATTCTTCCAGTTCTTTGAGGAATCACCTTCAGGAGAGAAGGGTTTAGAATGACTCCCACTGAACTCCAAATTTCTTATGTTGTAACATTTATGTGTTTCTTTTTCAGAGACAGAGATCACAGGATGGTTTGGGTTGGAAGGGACTTTAAAGCTCATTTGTTCCACCCCTGCCGTGGGCAGGGACACCTTCCACCATCTCAGGGTGCTCCAAGCCCTCACCAACCTGGCCTTGGGCACTGCCAGGGATGGAGCAGCCCCAGCTTCTCTGTGCCAGTGTTTTAAGCCCCTCTTGATAAAAGTATTCTTTTTATCACCTGATTTTCACAAGAGAATAGTTTGTGTCCTCTGGGCTGAGGGCAGACCACATTAGAGTGTGGCAGAGGGAAGGCTAGGCAAGATTCAGAAAATTGCTCAGAATCTTGCAGAGTTCAGCTCAGGTTTTCAAAGCCACAAGGTGTATGCTATTCATGTGCTTTCCAGAATGCAAGTGTTATTTGCACTGACAGAGAGGGGAAAAAGAATAATAAAAATCAGGCAGGCAGCCAGAGCTCTGTAGATTTTGTTTTTACTTTTTTCTTGGTAGCTTCCATCAAAGGGAGCTGCTGAGATGTCTTTTATCAGCTTGCTTTCCTTTTCCTCACAGAGGTGGTACTCAGTAGCAGGTTCCTGCCTCCTTATACTGCTTCTCAAACACCCAGGCAGTCTTCAGGTGTCATGCAGACTTTCTTGAGTACCTTTGCCCAGGCAATTGAGCAAACTTTGCAATCAAACACCACAGGAGGTGTTGATTCACTGTTGCCTTGGAGTTTTCTTTATTCTGAGCTACCAAGAGCCCCACTCAGAGCCAGTTCCAACAGCATCCTGGCTGCTGGGTATGGGAAGATCACTGGTGTTTAAATTTGCTAATATTGTCTCAGCCAGTGCTTTGATTAGAAAATCAACATCCTGTTGCTTTTCTCTGTTTTTGAGGGGGCTAAGATCAGAAAATGAACAAGTTTTTGAGTTTTCCTCTTGTTGCTAATTGTGTAATGTTAAGCATTAGAATTTGGCTGAACCACAGCACCACAATCAGTGACTGGGATATTCTGCTGTGTCAGGCCACAGGGCAGAGGAAGGGCTGTGCTGGAACCCTTTGATTGATGGTTTGTGCTAAGGGCACTCAGTTGTCTTTATTTAGGTTTTCTTTCCCTCACTCTCCAAGGTGTTGAGTGCTGTTGTTCACATGCTTAAAACAGGGAAACGAGTATAAACCTCATGATGAGGTTTATAAATGTTTATGAGGTTTATGAAGGCACTTTTAAACCAGCAAGCTGCTGTGTGGTTCCTGTATTTTCACAGGTGTTTCTCAATTGGTAGCACAGCCCCCAGTGCAAGGGGCCTGAAATTTAAGCACAAAAAAACCCAAGCCTGTGGTATTTTGTGAGAACCCTGTCGTAGGGAGGAAATGATGAATCTGACTCCATGTTCTTAGAAGGCTAATTTATTATTTTATGATCTATATTATATTAAAGAATACTACACTAAACTAGACTAAAGAATAGAGAAAGGATACAGACAGAAGGCTAAAAGATAATAAAGAAAACTCGTGATTCTCTTCTCCAGAGTCCGACACAGCTTCACTGTGATTGGTCATAAAGTCAAAACATTTCACAGCAGAATCCAATGAAACAATCATCTGTGGGTAAACAATCTCCAAACACATTCCAAAGCAAAACACAGGAGAAGCAAATCAGATAATTATTGTTTTCCTTTTTCTCTGAGGCTTCTCAATTTCCCAGCAGAAAAATCCTGGGCAAGGGGATTTTTCAGAAAATATGATGGTGACACAAGCCCAATTCTTTCCAGTAACAGATTAAATTCTTATAAAATATCTGGTAAATGAGAGGTTACAAAAGGTTGTTGGGATGGGAATTTGGACATTTTCCGACTCCTTGTGATTTGTTTCTGTCCCCAGAGCCTCCCACCCCGATCGCGCCCCCGGAGCTGCTGGCCGTGGGAGCCACGTACCTGTGGATCAAACCCAACGCCAACTCCATCATCGGGGACGGGCCCATCATCCTCAAGGAGGTGGAGTACAGGACCACCACGGGCAACTGGGCAGAGACCCACATCGTGGACTCCCCCAACTACAAGCTGTGGCACCTGGACCCCGACGTGGAGTACGAGATCCGCGTGCTGCTGACGCGCCCCGGGGAAGGGGGCACTGGGCCCCCCGGGCCCCCCCTGACCACCAGGACCAAGTGTGCAGGTGAGGGCTCTGCTGCTGCCGCTCCCTGATGGGTGCTCTGTCAATGCAGGGTGTGATTGGCCTCCTCTTGTTTAAGGCATGTGGTTGTGCACACAGGGAAAATGAGGGTGCAGTGGCTGAACCTGCCATTGGTGACACCACAAATGGCATCAACGTAGGCATCTAGGGAGTATTTACAGAGGATGCAGAACGGGTGTTGCCATCTTGCCCTGGAAAGGAGGAAAATGTGCACTATGTTGAGGTAGGAATTCCCAAGCACGTTCTCTGAATTGGAGGAAGAACAGTTGTAAAGAGTCTTTTGAAAATGGGAAAACGTGTGGGTGAATCGTGAATTCCAAGATGCAGAAGGCTGAACCATTGCTTTAAGGGAGTATTTACAGAGGATGCAGGAAGAGTGTTGCCACCTTGCTGTGGAAAGGAGGTTTGAGGAAAATGTGCACTATTTTGTGGTAGGAATTCCCAAGCACGTTCTCTGAATTGGAGGAAGAGCTGTTGTAAAGAGTCTTTTGAAAATGGGAAAGCATGTGGGTGAATCGTGAATTCCAAGATGCAGAAGGCTGAACCATTGCTTTATTCTTCTATCCTATACTATTATTAAATTCTTAAGAAACACATAACCCCTTCCAGCCTCTCTGATACAGCTTTGGCCTAATTGGTCAACCAACCAAAACACCACCACCCTTTGGTAAACAAATCTCCATAACACATTCCGCATGTGCCTGGCAACAGGTGCAGCAAGTGGAGATCAGAATTGTTTAAATTCTTTCTCTGAGCTTTCCCACGGCTTCTCACAGCCTTCCCCAGGGAAAATGCCTGGGATTGCCCATGCCTGCTCCCTGTGGGCAGAGAGCTCTGCCACACAGCCCTGCTGCTGGTGCTTTGGCAGGGCTCTGAGCTGATACTGGGAATTCGGATACATCCTGGAATGTTTCATTTTGTTCCATAGGCAGGTGTTTAAGAACTGTTGGTTTTATGCTTGTAGTTTATCTGACAAGCTCTTGCCACAGAGTGAGGCTGCTTTCTGTTGCAATAGGCAAAGAACTTTTTTTCTCTGACCAGTCTTGCAGTAAGGAAACTGTTCTTAAGACCAGGCTGTGATAGCATTTTCATCTCTAAGTAGAGAATAAAATTTGTTGTTCTTGGGTAGTGGATCTGCAGTGGATATTAACAAATTGACACTGATATCAGTTTGAGTGCCCTGTGGTGAAGGAGGAAATTTTTAAAATAATATTTTTAATTATGATAATCTATTTAATGTAATAATTTATAAATAATTTTATTTATTTAATTTTAATAGTAAATTTTTAAAATGCATTTTTGTGTTCTATTTCTGCCCTCATTTCTGACAAAGGACTGTGTTCAAACACTTGTAGCTCCCTCCTTTTCTCTTTTATATTGGAATGGATCAGTGCTGATCCAGGGGCAGAAGTAGTCCATCTTTCTTTCTAAGCCATATTGGACTTCCTGTGAAAAACTGATGGATGATGTTGCTCATGTTTCAGATATATTGGCTATTCATCCTGTTGTCATACATTAATCATTAGCCATTAAGGGAAATCAAGCCCTGTGCCTGGCAAGGGGATGAGCAAAGCACTTTGCTGCCTCACAGGTTTTTTTCCACCACACAACTTGAATTTCTTGCATTTTTGTAATTTTTGCAAGGCCCTTACTGTGGTGTGAACAAAGAACAGGGATTAAAAGGCTTCTCTCCTTTTGCTGCAAACCTTCCTTCCCTCCCCACAAATTAGTGGTTTACAACATGTGGATTTAAGAAATGAAAACCTTATAAGAACATTCTGTTTCCTGTTACTCTTTCTGATCAAACAGCAAATCTGAAGTGGGAAGGAGGCATCCAGAACACCCAAAAACATTCTAGGATGGGATTAAGCAGTGCAACATTAATGGCAGGAACATTTCCAGCAATATCCTCTTTCTCTACCAAGAGAGGAAGCCTGGCAGGCTGGCTGTGTTTTGGGTGCCACATTTATTATGAAGATTGTAAATTAGTGAATGTTTAGTGCCCCTTTGAGAATGTTTGGTTAGAAATAAATAAATCTGAGCACGAGGCCCTGACTGGAGGCGTTTGCTTGGTTCAGCACCTGTCCTTTGGTAGAACACAGATGTTAAAGGCTTTGCAGCAGCTGTGTGGAAAGCTTCAGGTGACATGGATGATGTCCTGGCCTGTTTGGGAAGCTGGCACGTGTTCTGGTGCTCACCTGGCTTTCTGCTCCTTTCCCAATCTGGTAAATTCTCTGACCTCACCAGAAGTCACTGCAGGCATGGCCTGGGACTGCATTTGCAGATGCAAACGTGTTGTGCTCAGATTTCCTCCAGAGTTGATGTCTTGTCACTTTGCAGTCACACTCTCTGCAGCAGCCAAACTTGCAAACCTCCCTTATCTGTAAAAAAGGCTGAGTTTGGCTTAATTAAGGAGTTAAAATAATAAAGGAGTTGGCTTTGTGCTTAATATTGTCTTGTCCTGTGCCCCAGATTGCTGAGTTTCCTGCCCAGTTCAGGTATTGACTGACTGCGAGAAGGATGACGTGGATAATTTGTTCAAATTGGCAAAGCTCAGGCACTTTCTGTTTTCCATCCTATTTTACTAATGAAAATCTAACTGGATAAGGTCATTCTGTTAATGTTAGCTGTCATACAGGCCTTGTTGAGATTGATGGTGATGGCATTTATGTTTTGTTTAGGGCACTGGGTAGGAAAAATTGTAATGATCTTGGTCTAAGCGCGGACCAGGAGGAAGGGAGAAACTTAATAGCTAAAGATGTACAATTTCACCAAATGCCAACTGAAATGATAGACAAGAAAATGCAACTCGTTATTCCAATTTCCATGCGTCGTGGAACTCCTTCAAAACACCATTTTGAGGGTAATTACACAAAACTTTCACGGTGAAGATTTTCAAAAATGTGCTGAACTGAGAAAACAGCTCTGCTGCCTTGATTTTCCTGAGAGCACCTAATGAATGACATCAGGGAAAATTGAGGGGTTTTAAAATAGTTGAGGGATGAGTGATGCTGCTTTTTTTAATGTGAATTTTTTGGTTGTTTTATAGTTTGTCTTTACTTTTTCCTGAGCAAGAGGGAAGTACCAAACTCCTACACATTTGTATGTAACCAGCAGGTGATTGGAGCTGCCCAGTTTTACTGCACTGTTTGGTGTTGTGCTGCCTTTATTAAGGCCACAAATAAAGGTAACAAAACTGATTGCACAAGTAAGAGTAGAGAATATCACCTGTACTGGAGAAGCATCTACTTATTTAAATTTTTAGAAATCAGTGTAACAATAAACAGAAGGTGGCTGCAATCTCCTAAGAGAGGGAAGTCAATATCCCTTGGACTGAGTACTCTGCCCAGGCTGTTTTCACATAGAGTCACACAGAGACTGTATTTTTTTTTGTTTGTCTTTTTGGGTTTTTTGGTTTTTTTTTTGTTCTGGAGAGGCTGAGTAACTGCTGGCCTTCAATTCAAGCGCAAGTTGCAATGAGATTCTTATTTAGAGATGAAAAAGAGGAGGATTTGGGAAGGACCAGGCTTCTCTTCCACTTCAAGCAACAGCAGTTCATTTACAAAGTTGCCCTTGTTTGTTTTGGTTCTTGACTGTCAACTTTGCATCAGAGCAAAAGCATGGCCAGGATGGTCCAGCATGAGCTCAGACATCAGGACAACTCTTAAAAAATTATTAATAAGTTTCAGATTTTGATCACATTAAATGGAAGGTGTCTATATGGACTTGAAAAAAATTTTTTTAAATTAAATAAAACCCAGAATGCAATTATGGAAGGTCCTGCTCTAAATGAGCATAAAGAAGACTCATTAAACTGGATAACATCTAAATCTCTGTCAGCAGTGTGTGCCCAGGCATGTTACCCCACTGGTGACGATTTTGGTGTTCTACAGGACAGCATTACTTAATTAATATTTGTCAGCAGACTTGATTAATATTTGATCTATAGAAAATAATACTGAAAATTAAATCCCAGCTTACCTCCTTCAAGGGAAAGCCAACTGCCAGAAAATATGGCAAATCCTGCACAAATGATTTGTTCATTTGTTTTTTGCAGGTTTTGTGTTTTGGATTTGAGCTTGTTTTTCCATGGACTGTTCTAGGTTGTGACTTGGGACAGGAAAAGATGAAATGACCTTGAGGCATAACCCAGTAAAGTGTCAGTCAGAGGGAAGAGTTGTCAGCAAGGAATGGGGAAAAGAGAGAGATTGGTTAAGGTTAAGACCAGACATGGGGTTGAAGGTTGGCTAAAGGAAAGAGAGATATAAAACATTACTGTTTATCCCCAAAATAAAAGGTTGAGGAGATAACAGGATTAGAATAAAGTGTTTGAACACAGTTCCCAATAGTGCCCGGTATTCAGCACTGGTTCTCTGAGTGTGGGGTCTTTTTAGTCACCCTCTGTAGATAAACAGAGCTTTTAAAATCCTTGTTCCATGGCCTTTGTTCACAAGTGTGTGCTTTGGGAACCTTGAGGCTTATTTTCTTCTCTGTGCTTATTGACTATTCCTTGCTTTTTTTTTTTTTCCCCTTTCTTCAGTTTCCACAGAAAGGGAGAATAGGGAAAAGTTGCTTTTAGCTCTGGTGGATGGAAAAAAGGAAAAAGTTTGCCTTTGAAGTCATTATCCTGCAGGGAATCTCATCTGAAAACTGTTTGCTTCTAGTGGGGCAAACTCACATGATAAACAAGGCCAAAGAGTAATATTTAGATAAATATTAACAAAAGGACAGAGTAAATACTTTCTTTATGATCAATACTTACTCCTGACTAAAATATGTCTGGAAAAGCTGTCTTGAACATTTAGTTTCATTAGAACATTGTCTGATCTTCATTAGCTGTTCAGATTAAAGAAAGGGAGCCTCAGGGGGATCTTCTCTCTCTCTAAAACTGCCTGAAAAGAGATTGTGGCCAGGTGGGGATCAGGCTTGGCTCCCAGGCAACAAGTGGCAGGAGGAAACAGCCTCAGATTGTGTTAGGGGAGGTTTAAATTGGATATTAGGAAAAAATTCCTTCCTGAAAGGGTTGTCAGGCCTTGGAACAAGCTGCTCAGGGCCCTCCTCCATCCCCAGAAGGTGTGTGGATGTGAACGTGGTGGTGCTGGGTTAATGGCTGGACTCTGATCTTATGGGGCTTTCCCAGCCTCAGTGATTGTAATTCTCTGCCTTTTTGGATGATGACAACAGGTGACTTCAGGTTAATGGATGGATTCTGATCTAAGGGGGCTTTCCCAGCCTCAGTGATTGTAATTCTCTGCCTTTTTGGATGATGACAACAGGTGACTTGGGGTTAATGGTTGGATCCTGATCTAAGGGGGCTTTCCCAGCCTCAGTGATTGTAATTCTCTGCCTTTTTGGATGATGACAACAGGTGACTTCAGGTTAATGGATGGATTCTGATCTTAGAGGGCTTTCCCAGCCTTGGTGACTTTATCACTCTTTGCCTTTTGGCAGAGACTTGGATGTTGTTGCTGGAATTTGGGATGATGGTTATAAAATGATTTGTAAAATGGGGGCAGTTTTATCACCTTGTGGCTTGCAAGAAGGAAACTGTTCAGTCTGACAGGAGAATTGTTTGGTAAGGAATGGGAGGGGAGAAAAAGTCCTGAGAAACCACAACATGGCAATGGATCCTCATGGAACAGGCTTGTGTTCATAGGAAAAATCATTGTCCTTGTGTGAGAATTCCCATGGCTCACAGGCAGCCCCTCCCTCCAGATCAGCTGCTGGAGGCTGCCCTAATCACCACAGGGTGATTTAGCTCCTGCACAAAGAGCAGTTGTCAAGATCAATACTCAATTTTTGGTGTAGGCCTAGGGAAATAAAAGTTAGTCTTAAATGATGGGGCTGAATTCGATACTCCCTTTAAAAACAGCCCCGATACAGTGGCTGATAGAATGTTCAGATCATTTACATTTGTGAGTTTGATACGGTGCTGCCAAGGAGCTGGAAAACTTTTTCCTCTGGTGGTTGTTAACTTTGTTGCCTTGAAATCTAGTGACATTTACCAGTAGTAAGCAGCTTTTGCCGTTTTTTATTAAGAGAATAGTTCCAAATCTATAAAAATATTTCTGGTTTTTGCTCTATTACAGGTGTTAGAAAAAAGAAAGTATTTGCACACTGTTATGAAGTGTATGAACTGAACAACCACAGCACATGCACTGAGTATGAGTTCAAAAACATTTATTTCTGGTTTAATTTTAAGGTGCTATCTCCCATTAAATGGGAAACTTCCACATGCTACTGTGGAAAAATGTGATTCAAGGTTGCTACACTGCTGCCTTAATTTTTTTTCTCAAGCTTAAAATAAAAATAAAAAATTAAAACTCAGATCTATAAATCAAAGCACTGCACAAAAAGCATATTAAGTGATTTGAAAGAGTGTTCTGTACAACAGATTTTTTGGTATTATCAAAATCACTGATTCACAGACTTATTTAACTTGGAGCTACTCTAAGCCTTGTGCTGAAAGACACATTCATTTCCCCTATTAATATTAAATTTAAACTCTTGGCTTCAGTTTCTTGTAACTTTAAATGGAGAGGTAGGGGAAATAGAGGCTTTTTTAGCAAGTGAAGGAAAACTTTATAATAGAATTCTAGAATATTCCTGAGCTGGAAGAGACCCCCAGGATCATCCATGGCAGCCCCAGCCCTGCACAGACACCCCAGCAACCCCACCCTGGGCACCCCTGGGAGAGATGTCCAACACTCCTGGAGCTCTGGCAGCCTCGGGGCTGAGTTTGGCTCTGTGGATCCCCCAAACCCATTCCAGAGACATTCCCTACCTTGATGATTGAAACTCTGATTTCATTCCACCTCAAATAGCCCTTGGCATGTCAGCCAGAGGGATTAAGAGTTACAGAAGTACAATATTCCTTCATTTTGATCCTTGATCCCCAGTTTGTGCTTGGAACCAGGCTGATAGCATTGCTGAAAGATAGAGGCTTCATCCTAAGGGATTAAATCCCTTTGCGTGCAAGATCATGATTTTTCCCTGCAAAATTGATTACATAGATAAATATATCTTGATTTCTGTTTTATTCTTTCCCCCTCCTCACTTATTTTTTGTTGAGGTAGAAAGACAGCATCTACCCTTTGATTAATAAGTGAAAAATGTGGGGAAAAAGGAGAAGATGATGTATTTCTGGATGACAAATGTATTTTTGGTTTCACTCCAAGTTACTGCTGGTTTCACACACAGAGGTGTCCCAGGCAAAAGTCATCTCACAGGAACCAGCAGGATCAAGTTATGGCCGTGTTGTTTGTAGCAACGTGGTTGCCCTGCAAAGCCACCTCTCCAAGAATAGAGGATAGATTGGATCTGTGAATTATTTCCTGGAAAAGAATTGAAAGAAGGAGCAGCTCTGTTGTCCGAGATATAACAGCAGTGACAACCTGCATGGGACAGGAAGAATCTGGGAGGAGATGGAGTGGGGAGAGGGGAGCAGAGTGCTTTGGTGCCTTTGGAGTGGCTGAGGGAATGCAGGACTCCTGGAAGCCAGACTGCTGGAGCTGACAGGATCCTTGGTTCCTGGGGTACCTGGTGCTGATTCCCTGATCTCTGGGCCTCAGGCTGGGCCCTTCCTGGGGCTCCCCTGTTGGGGGAGACCCTCCTGGGGTGGTTCTGTGTCAGGAAAGACAGACACACTGGATCTTTTTGGTCTTCAGCTTCTTGGTTATTATTGTCTTATCTAGAGTTTTGGACGCTGTCCACACCGGGCTCAGCACGCTGGAAAAGCACCACAAAATGGCCAACAATCTCTTGGTACAAGGGCTTTTAAAGCTAAACCATCCAATTAAGAACTGACACCTGGATTATTTTCCCTTTTAACCCAATAACTGATCCCAAAGAACCCCCAGTGCAGACTTTTCTGCCCAATTACAAAATGCCACCCAAACCCATGGAGAAGGAGGAAGAAGAAGCTGAAGAAGAAACCCAGGATGACACCCTGTGCTCTCCATCTTGCTCCCATCCACAACACACTAAAAATCTCAAAACCTCAATTTCTCACCAAGTGACACACCTACACTGCTCTCTATAATCTATTGCACACTTTTGTGGATTCCAGTCTATTCTGGAGTTTAGGAAACTTTCTCCATGGATGAGGGTCAAAGTCAGTGCTGCCCTGGGGGTCAGGGCACCCCAGAGCAGACAGGGAAATATTCCCAGTGCCCTGGGTTTGCACACAGGGTTTGGTGTGAGGCTGTGATCCATCCAGAGCTCAGGCTCTAAATTCCACATGTGGGAAAGCAGACGCATGCAGAGGCAAGGCTGGGATTTTACTGCTGGATCACATCAGTGTGCCATAAATCTGGTATTTGTTTCCAGCACTGACCAATCCCCAGCCACTCCTGAGTCTCCCAAAGCATGCCCCCCATTGCCTTTAACCATGGGACATATGGTGAGGAATTTTCTTTATCCTGATCCTTGCAGAAGATCAGCTTTTTGTCCTGGGGCCTGGGGATTGATTGCCCTTATCTTAGTCTGCATAAATACAGTTCTGAATATAAATCCAGCCACAATAGTGCTTTGGTCTGGATTTTTTTTTTTTTTCCCAGAGGGATTTTGCTCACGATGGATTTAAATTCTAGGGATTTACTTTTTTTATCTGCAATGGCAGTTTGTTATCCAGAAATGTTTTATTTTTATTTTTATTAGGAGGAAGTCTAGTTATTCATTTCAACATCACACTGTTTCTGCCTGGTGCTGTTGCTGTTTAATTTAATATTTTTCCAGAATGTGGTTTGAATTTAGTATTATTTTTGGAGTGGGCAGGCTGGTCAGGAAGATGACAACTTCCAGAGAGGCATAAGGCTCTTATGCCAAGAACTGTTCTCACTAATGGTGGGATTTCACAACTTCTCCCAAAAGCAGGGAACCTTCCCAGCTCTTGCTTTCACACCAGCTGAATTTGGGACACTGTTCTTTTTGATGTTTCTTGTCTCCTGAGTTCTGTCCAGGCTTCCTCCCAAACAGCTATTCTTAATCTGGAGAGGCAAAAATAGAAAATGAGAGGGGAGAAAACAAAACAAAAAGGCCTAAACCAAAACCCTGTTCTGTTTTGTTGGACTCAGAAAAATCCTCGAGCACAGCTTGACTTTGTGGTGAGGCAGCTGAATATCTGCTCTTCTAGGGGAAAAGTGGGTTTGAACCAAATTTGGAGGGAATACAAACCACCTGGATTATTGCTGCAGTTTTTCAAGGATGTATTTCTGCAGCTTGAGGTGCTTGAGAGTGTCCAGGGAAGGGGCTGGAGAATACTGAGGGAGCTGGGAGGGGGCTCAGCCTGGAGAAAAGGAGACTCAGGGGGGACCTGGTGGCTCTGCACAACTCCTGACAGGAGGGGACAGCCAGGTGAGGGTCGGGCTGTGCTCCAGGGAACAGGGACAGGAGAGAGAATGGCCTCAGGCTGGGCCAGGGGAGGGTCAGCTTGGACAACAGGAGGAATTTCTTCCTGGGAAGGATGGATCAGGCATTGTCAGGGGCTGCCCAGGCAGCAGTGGAGTCCCCAGCCCTGGAGGTGTCCAAGGAGCACCTGATCGTGGCACTCAGTGCTTTGGGCTGGGTATCAGGGTGGGGATTGGTCACAGGCTGGACTTGGTGAACTTGGAGGTCTTTTCAACATCAGTAATTTGTGATTCTGTGTGAATGTGCTGGGCTCACATGAAGGCTCTGTATGAGGCCACTGACAGGACAGGCCTGTATTGTATTTGTCGGGAATGTCCCAATGAAGGCAGGAATGATGAATCTGAATCCATGTTCTCAGAAGGCTCATTTATTACTTTATGATACTATATTATATTAAAGAAGACTATACTAAAGAATACAGAAAGGGTACAGACAGAAGGCTAAAAAGATAATAATGAAAACTGGTGACTCTCTCCAGAGTCCTGACACAGCTTGGCCCTGACTGGCCAAAGAGTGAAAACAACTCCCAGCAGAATGCAATGGAACAATCACCTGTGGGTGAACAATCTCCAAACACATTCCACATGTGAGCACAACACAGGAGAAGCAAATGAGAGAAGAATTGTTTTCCTTTTCTCTAAGGCTTCTCATTTTCCCAGAAGGAAAATCCTGGGTGAAGGGATTTTTTCAGAGAATGTGAATGCCACAGGCCTGTGGATGATTCCAGATACTCAGGACTGGAGTCTGGGCACGAGTGGTGCCCAGAGACACCAAAATTGCCTGAGCTGCTGTGTTACCCAGCCAGCCTGGGTTAAGCAGGGAGCTGGGTTCTTTGTGCACAACACAACGGTGGTTGAGTTTTCTTGTTTGCTTTTGGGTAATTGTGTGAATCCTCTTTTCAGCTCACTTAACAAAACTGTGCAGGGAGGGAAGCAACATAAGCAGACATTTGATGTGTTAATAACTTATTCCCTGCTTGCTTGTGCAGCTTCATTTCAGCATTCTCAGTTTAAGGGTTTCTCCAGTGTGGGCCTAAAAATGTGACTCCTTGGCTCATGCAAACCTGGCACCGCTGTGCCCAAGTCAGCAATTTATACCCACTGAAAATCTGCCCCACCACTAGCAAAACCAGGCCAAGCATTTTTCCTCAATTGTCACTCAGTCCCCTGCTAAAAGCAATTTTATTTAAATTGCATGGTGTCTTTTAGTCTTCAGTTAAGAGGCATCTTTCATCAAATCTCATCCTTTATTACCATGTTATTACTGCCTCTGTTGGCTTGCCGAGGGTGCACGAGATGATCGCTTCCAGCTGTGGCTTTATCCCAGTGTGAAAAGCCCAGCCCGGGGGAGGGAGCTGGGGAAGGAGGATGCTGTGGATGTGTTCCCATTGAGCTGGGGCTCAGGAGGACCAGAGGGAGGTGCCTTTGCCTCCTCTGTGCCATAACTCATCCTGGGAATCAATGACAGCCCCGTCCTTGCAAAGCATCCATTCAGGATTTGCATAGTCACGATCCCATCTTTGTCCTTTGGGACAAGTGTTGCTTCCTGCTTGTGTTTCTCTTGTTGCTTTTCCAAAGGCAGCTGAAACATAAATGACTTTCATTTTCAAACGTGGTTTTAATACACACAAGTATTGAAAAGCACTCAAATAATAAGAGATGCTGAGACTTTATAAGCTGGAAGTGCCCAATTTTAAACGTTTCAAAGAATAAAATGCACATTAATTGGCTTTCATGGATGCTTTAACATAGGGTACAAAAGCCAGGCAGAGGCAAAATGGAAGAGAGCACTACATTTTTACTATGCTAAGGCTTTAAACCCTGAGGCATTTGCAAGACATTTAGGAACAGAGCTCTTCCTCACATGTTTAGCTGTTTTACATTTTGTCATAAATATTTTACCCTTTTATTTTTCCCCAGTGGACTCTGAAATGTTGAGATGAACATGGCTTCTTGTTTAACACTTGGCAGTTCATCCAGATGAGCAGGGGTTTTGCACAGCTGGGGGACAAAAGGAAAAGGCAGCTCGGTGCCTTAAACGGTGATGCAGAACCAGCAGGTGGAGCATGAGAGTGCAAAACCCGGTTGGCAATGCTGTGTCTGTCTGTCTGCACCACCACGCTGCGTTTTTGTATTGTTTGAGCTTGAAAATGGACTTTTGAAAGTCATTTTTAGTCATTTATTCTGTCCATGAGCATTTCTGCTGCTTGTTAAAGGCAGTTCCTGAATACAACAAACCCAGAGCAGAGCTCTCATTCCCTTTGGGGAGTTCTGGGGTCCCTTCTCACCTCTTACAGAGGTGAAAAACAAAAACCCCTAACCTGCCCAGGCTGTGGATTTGTGATCCAGCTGATTGCCATGGACTTGGGAGTGGATTGCAGTTTTTACACTTAGCCACCCTTTTAATCATTTGTTATTCAACTGAGCATAGTGAGGAAAAGGAAATGCTTTCAACTCCTTTTAACTAATTTTTGTTTTTTAGTTTCATAAGCTAAAAGCTTAAAAGCTTTGGACTTTTATTTATTTAATTTGTTTTTCTTTAGCTGTTTATTTTTTTTAAATGTGAAGCAGTGGAATATTTTAGGACTTCAGAAATAATACTGAAGTACAAACCATAGCTGTGACTGCATCAAAGTACTCCAATATTGCTGGTAAGACTTAGAGGCCTGAGCATCCAAATCAGCCTGACGGTTGTGATTATAATGTATTTTGCTCAAGATCCACAAATCCTCATTTCAGCTGCCAATAATCCTTCAAATTATTAAACTAAAATCTTGGTGCAGAGACCATCAGAAAGGGGTTGAAAGCGAGACCACAACTCACAAGATAACAAAATCTGAAAGCCTGAACATCATCATTTCCTCCCTGTGGCACTTGGAGATGTTTCCCAGCATTCCCTGGAGAATAAAATTAAAAGAAAAGAAAACAACCAAGAGGGAAGTAGGTCTTAGAAATAGATCCAAACCACCAGAAATTAATTTGTCCATTAATGAATTTTGACAAAAATTTTTGGAAGATTAGATCCTATATCAAGGAACTCCACCACTTGGAAGATAAAGCCTTCAAGTGATAACTGTATTTAAGAACATTTTTAATAAGAAAGATAAGCTGTTGGCATGAAGTTGGCTGTTTGAACAGAGGAAGGACTGAGGCAGAGGAGTGGGAAGCTGAATTTAAGACAAGGAATGCTGCATCAAAGGCAATGCTATGTATGAATTTCTGTATTTGTGTAAAAACAGTCCTCCACAGTTAGTTTTCTGCCCTTCAGATGGATTAGTTTTTAACCTATTGTAGGAATAAATCTTTCCACTTGCTGTTCTATAGGTCCCTTTGGTATAGTGTTTATGTTTGCATTCATAACACATTCCTCTGTATAAAGATCCACACAATTCTTTTTTCCTGGACAGAAAGAATCCTACTTCATTAGAGGAACTGTGCCTGAAAGCAACTCTAGAGCTGTGCTGGTTTTTCATTTCATATGGAATTAAAACTGTCTTTTGGCAGCTCAGACAAAGCAGTTGCTGCTCTAAAATTGCATAAATGTCTTTTGAGTTGTTGTCTGATAGGTGTCATAGATTAAAATCCACCTCTGAAGTGCTGAATTTTCATTCTATAATTTGCTCTGTGGTGATGGAGAGGGGTTTCAGGTGATAAGAGTTAAGTTTCTTGTAAACACTGATTCCCATCACATCTCAGAGAGTGCATCATCTTTTCCTTCAAAATCAGACAAGGCACAAGTTTCAGGTATAAAACTTCCCTTGCCTTTGTGAAAACTCAGCTTTTCTGATCGTGCTTTTTATCTTACTCTTCTAAAAAAACCAGGAACCACAGAGTTAAAAGATCAACTTTGCAGTACCTGACATAAAATCTGCAGAGTGAGACTGAATTTTGTATCTACTTTGTTGGTTGTTCCCATTTCTGTTCTGTTCTGAAGCTGTTTTCAATAGTTGTTGCTTCCAATTAATGTTGTGTATGTGAACTCCAGACAGGCACCTTCTGCCAGCCTTCTCCTGTCTAGGAGAGGCAATTCAGAGCTTTCCCCAGATCCAGCTGGCACAGCAGAGCAAATATTTACTTATTTTCAAACAGAAGCAAATAGCTCAGTGTAAAAGAGTTGGAAGCAGGCTCTGTGCAAACAGGTGCTTCATATTCTATTGGTTTGTTCTGCTGCAACCCATCAGGCTTTTAGAGAGGATTTTTCCCTGGCACTCGTGGGATTGAGGCTCACAGGTTGGTGTCAGCACTCCTGGGGTTTCAGGCTTGGTTAATTAATTTGTATGAGTGATAGTTTGTATGTCCCTATTTGTCTCTGCCCGTCCCAGTGTAAAAGATGCTTATAATAAGAAATAATCTCCAAAGCTGACTGTGGTGGCCTGTGCTCGAAGGAACATTGCCTTGTTGAAGTCCTCTTTAGGCTGTAGGAGTGTACCTGTGTGCTGAATGCACAATTCTGGCCTTTTGTCTGTCCCAGGGGTGTCCCTTGGCACTGAAATACTGAAGGAGCTTTAAAAACAAGGGCTGGTTACTGAGTGAGGGGAGGGCAGAGCATTCTCTGTGCTCCAGGTGTGTTAAGCAAAGGTAACAGCATTAAAGGTACAATGTCAGAACAGAACAAAATAAGAGGAGGGATGTTTTTATTCTATAGCAACATCTCTCAAATTCTTTTCAAGCAGCGCTGTTTGTTGGGGTGTGCATTTTCTGTTCTAAATTGCTTTAATGCTGTTGAGTTTCTTTGTTTGGGGAAAAAGGTCTGGTTTTTGTGTTTTCTTTTTTTTTCTGGTTAGAGCAATTTGGGCTAAAATATTTGCACTGCATTACCTTAATTTTGAGCAATGAAGAAACATGTTGGTCCTTAAATCACAATATTCCAGCAGCAATCAGGTCCTGTGGCCACCTCCTCTTATTCGCAACACAGGGCTCTGAAATATCCAGCTTTTGCCTTATTTACCACAGGATGGGTTGGGTTTGAAGGGACATTAAAGCTCATCTTGTTCCACCCCCTGCCATGCCAGGGACACCTTCCACTGTCCCAGGGTGCTCCAAGCCCTGTCCAGCCTGGCCTTGGGCACTGCCAGGGATCCAGGGGCAGCCATCAAAAAGACCCAAAAATTCCAATGTAAATTTGTGTCTGAGAGCTTTGTCCACACTTCTGGAACTCTGGTGGGCTTTTATTTATTCATATATATTCAGCTTATCAGGGTTGTGTCTGCCATGAAGATTCTAGAGTGTGCCTGGCATAGAATCCTTTTTTTTTAATCTTTACAGGGGGCACAGTGTTCTGTTTTTCATGGCAGCTGTCTAGAGGCTCATCCTCCACAACTGTCCCCTAGAATTTGTTCCTCTTAGAAGCTGATGACATTAAGGGGAAGCAGGAGGAATTGTAGAAACTCAGAATATACCTGGATCTCAATTTATCAATGACAAGATAATTATTAGAATCTATATATGTTCTCTGCAATGTACTCTTTGTCCACCAAAAATAACTGAAGGCTCTCTGACCTGCCTGTGACACAGACATGCTGAACATTGCTTTTGTGCAAAAATGGAATTTTCTGCTCAAAAATCCTTTCCTGTGAAGTCATCACTCGATGAGGTTGGTGGGAAAGAGAGGAATCTTTATTTAAATTTCACCAGAGTACTCAGGCTTCAGAAACAGAAATATCTGGAAGAACATGTGTGACAGTGTTCACAGGGTCTTAGAATGAGGGAAGAGAGGAGGATCTGACTCCATGTTTCAGAAGGCTGATTTATTATTTTACGATATATATTACATTAAAACTATACTAAAAGAATAGAAGAAGGGATTTCATCAGAAGGCTGGCTAGGAATAGAATAGGAAGGAGTGATAACAAAGGCTCTGTCTTGGACAGAGTCTGAGCCAGCTGTGATTGGCCATTAATTAGAAACAACCAACATGGACCAATCCCAGATGCACCTGTTGCATTCCACAGCAGCAGATAACCATTGTTTACATTTTGTTTCTGAGGCCTCTCAGCTTCTCAGAAGGAAAAAAATCCTAAGGAAAGGATTTTTCATAGAAGATGTCTGTGACAAACATGTAGGGAAGTAGAGAAGTTTGTTGTTCGTTTTTTTTTTCCAGCACACTTCCCTCATTCATGATATGAAAAAGGACCTCGCAAATAATTCAGTTTCTTTGTAGAAGGTGTCCCCACCCAAGGCAGAGGGTTGGAGTGAGTCTGAGGTCTCTTCCCTCCTAAGCCATGGTCGGTTCCTGTGCCTCAGCTCTGTAACCTCTGGTGCCTATAAAACAGCTTTTCCTCCCTCGGGGGTGTATTTCCCTCACTGCAGCACCCATCTCCTGTTAACCATCCCCCTTGGCACAATCGTTTTTATCCCTTCAACCCTTTCCATATGGATTGCTCCAATCTTTTCAGCTGTCAGCAAATCCTAACATTGCCTCCCTTAACCCGGACAGAGGTGTTTGTGTGACCCCACCAGAGGTAAATAACTCTAAGAAGAGGTTAGGTGAGAAAAGCAGGATGACATTAAATTGCTGCCTGAGTCACAGACTTAGAGAAATGCCTTGTATTCAGCACAGGAGGACAAACCCTTGCAGCCTGTGCAGAGATTTGCACAGGAGTCACGGAGTGGCATTGCCTCTGATCGTGTACTTGAAGGTGTTGACAGACAGAAATGCTTTTAAACTCAAATGCCTTTAAGACTTTATGAAACAAATCCTACCTGGGCTTGTCCCCAGGGTTAAGGACCAGGGTACTAATGGTGTGTCACCTTCAGCATTTCCTTCAAATTTGTCTTCCTTAAAGGAGTAGCAAAGTGCAGCCTGCAGCTCTCCATCTGTTCCCTCCTGAGGGCAGGAGGACACTGGGGATGCTCTGGCCCCTCTCAGCCACTGCAGGTTTCCTTCCTGAGTATTCAGAGAACAGAAACAGCAGTGATGTGTCACATTCTAGGCAGCAAAGCTGAGTGATTCCCAGACTGTGCTGACAGGTCTATCCTTAAAAATCCTTCCTGCTTGGCTTTTGTGATATTTATGAGATAAACAGTGTTGTTGGTCCAAAGAACTCAAAAACCCTGAGTCAGAAGCTAACCCTCTCCCCACTCTGTATTCATGGACTCTCATGAAATGTGATCTGGTGTTTTTTGTGTTTTTAAACTTGTTGTTCTTTTCATGAGGAAGTGTCAGGCACACGTCACTCATTCATTCTCCATGCAAAACTGCAGGCAGTGACGCCCTGCAGTTCCAGGCTGCTGTCTGTGTTCTCCTGTCTGCTGCATCCCTCCTCCAGGATGGAAAACCTTTCTGGAGTGGCAAAGCTGGCAGCTTTCCCTGTTACACCCTGGCACAGGAAAATGGGAGTTTATTTTAGCTGTGTGCTGGCTCCATGTCTACTTCAGGCACCAAGGAGATGAAGGTGGGGGCAGGTTGCTTAAGCAGCTCTGTGGGATCTGTTCCTTGTTCTCCCTCATGCCCAGCTCCAAGAGAGTCAACAGAGAGTGGAATGTGGAGCCAGAGCCTTGAAATTGGCTTAGAACCTGGCTGGAGGTGCTTTTTCCAGCCTCAAAAAGCTGCTGAGAAAGAAGCTGCTCTGACTGCCTGCATTTACTCCCTTTGCTGTGCTGCAGGGGAGGTGGAAGAAGCTCTGGCGCCTCTTCCAGGGGTGCCCATGGAGCACCAGGAGCGCCTTTGCTGCTGCAGGAAACACACAGCTCCTTCTGATCACACTTAGCTCAAACAATTCCTCTGAGCTCCCTGGGTTTCTTGCAGAGGTACCCACCAAATTATACAGCTTGCTATAATTTTAGCTTTGCTTACACTAAAATACCACTCCAGACTATCTAGGGAGCCCTGCTCTGTGTTGTCTGCTGGAGGGGAAGCGTGGGAGCCTCAGGATCTGTGCCAGTCTGTGTGATGTGCAGAGCTTTACATGTCCTACACTGCTGAGGATGCGCCACGCTGGAGACATCCACCAGGGGAGGTTTGACAGGACTGCCAGCAAGCACTGCTCCCTGGCAGCCTGGTTTTTTGGTGTATAGTGCTTTTTTGGGTTTTTTTTAATGTGAATAGCTCAATTTAGAGGGGAGCAGCAGTGGATGTTGGGAATGCTGTCAAGATCACTGTGGATATAGCAGTGCTGGGTTGAGTGCTGTTCAACTTTTACATTATCATCTCTCACTTCTGTTTCCTCTATTTCCTTTAAATTTTATTATCTCTCATCTGGTGAAAAAGCAGTATTTGAATTTCAGAGCTGAGCTGGCGCTCTGTCCTGTGGGAATAAGAGCTCAGCTTCTCCTCCCTCAAAGCACAGTCTCAGATCTCTGCTTCCTTTAAGTGCTGTCCCAGCTTTCAGCTGTCGAGTGCCTGTTTGCTTTGGACTGGTGTGTGAGGTGGGTGGTGAGTCCTACTGCCTTCAGATTCTAGGAACTGTCCTAGGAGGATGAGGCATTGTGGAATAGGATTTTTTTTCATCCTATAAATTGTGTTGTCTGGGTAAGACTTTTGGGTTTTAATTAATGTTTTTACAAACTTGCAGGGCGAGTCAAACAAGCCATTTTCAAGGAATAACTCAGCCATTATATCATTCCTTAGACACAATTTCTTCACTGGGGGGAAAATGGCCTGAAGATGTAAATTTGAAAAGGAGAGGGAAGTAACCTCTGAGTAAAGTGCATGGCAATTAAATCACTAAGTCAGGTTCACTTGCTTGGAAGCAGTTTTGGGGAGAGTTTCATTTTTTTATCCCATCTAATGTATCTTTTATAAGAAGGTAAGTTGATGATATTTTGTCTCTGCAGTACCTTGCAGAATGGTTTTAAACTGAAAGAGAGCAGATTTAGATCAGAAACTAGGGAGAAATTCTTCCCTGGAAGTGCCCAAGGCCTGGTTGGACAGGGACTGGGACAACCTGGGATAGTGGGAGGTGTCCCTGCCAAGGCAGGGGGTTGGAATGAGATGGTCTCAAACCATTCTGTGATTCTAAAGAGGCATTAAACATTTCAACATCATTGTTTTGTCATTGCATTAAAATCTGGAGGAGAGGATCCAAGCCCCAGATATCAGTTCACTTCAGTTGCATTTCTAACTCCGGCTTCCTCAGAGAATCACTGTCAAATCCATCCAGACACTGTGTAAATATTTATTTATTTATGCACTGAAATTGCCACCTAAAACTGAAGTGTGAAGATGGTTACTGTGTTCAGTGTGGCTGAGGCTGAAGTAGCAGATGAAAGAGGAGGAATCACCTAATTATTGCCTAATTCTAAGCACTGGTGTTCAAGTGGGAAGTGCTACTGTAATTAAAGTGTAGAAGAAACAGCGCAACTTTCCTATTTTCAAAATGTTCAGCTTGACATACAACGTGGAAAACAGAGGAACTTCTTTAAGCTTTCAAGCTAATCAGTGCTGAGGAGCTATTTTCTTCCTAATACCATCTGCAAGTCTCCATCAATACCGTGCAAGTGTTGATTGTGTGTTACAATACTTCATTTTAATTAGGCTCCATAGGAGATAGTTAAAGGGCTGATGGGGGAAGATATTGTAGCAGTAAATATTATGGCACATTGGGAGATGGAGAGGAGAAGAGGAATGTGTTGGCTCCAGTGTTGACACAAGTGACGCTCCGCACTCGGGGACACACTTGTCACTGCTGGGGACTGCAGGTGCTCGGTGACATATTGCATTTCAGTCTGACAAACCTTCCTCAGGGGGCTGCTTTGTCACTGCAACACCCCGTGGGGAGATGCAGCAGCCGTGGCTGTGTGAATCAGCAATTGCTGGGTCACCCTGGCAGGGAGGGAGGGCCATGACAGGGGAGGGATGGCCCTGGCAGGTGAACAGTGGCCATGGCAGGTGAGAGATGGCCATGACAGGGAAGGGAGGGCCATGGCAGGGGAGGGAGGGCCATGGCAGGGGAGGGGTGGCCATGACAGGTGAACAATGGCCATGGCAGGTGAGAGATGGCCATGGCAGGGTAGGGAGGGCCATGACAGGGGAGGGAGGGCCATGGCAGGGGAGGGAGGGCCATGGCAGGTGAAGTAGGGCCATGGCAGGGGACGGCAAGTGAGGGACGGCCATGGCAGGTGGCTGATGGCCATGGCAGGTGAGTGGTGGCCCTGGCATGTGAGGTAGGGCCATGGCAGCTGAGGTGTGGCCATGACAAGTCAGTGATGGCCCTGGCAGGTGAGGGATGGCCATGACAGGTAAGGGGTGGCCCTGGCAGGTGGCTGATGGCCCTGGCATGTGAGGTGTGGCTATGGCAGGTGTCTGGTGGCCATGGCAGGGGAGAGAGGGCCATGGGAGATGAGGAATGGCCCTGGCAGGTGAGGGGAGGCCATGGCAGGTGGCTGATGGCCCTGGCAGGTGAACAATGGCCATGGCAGGTGGCTGGTGGCCATGACAGGTGAGGGGTGGGCATGGCAGGTGAGAGATGGCCCTGGCATGTGAGGTGTGGCCATGGCAGGGGAGAGATGGCCATGGCAGGTAAGGGGTGGCCATGGCAGATGAAGAATAGCCATGGCAGGTGGCTGGTGGCCATGGCAGGTGAACAATGGCCATGGCATGTGAGGTGTGGCCGTGGAAGGTGAGGGCAAGTGAGGTGTGGCCATGGCAGGTGAACAATGGCCCTGGCAGGTGAAAAATGGCCCTGGCATGTGAGGTGTGGCCATGGCAGGTGAGGGGTGGCCATGGCAGGTCAGTGGTGGCCCTGGCAGGTGAGGGGTGGCCATGGAAGGTGGCTGATGGCCCTGGCAGATATGTGATGGCTGTGTGGGTCACAGAGCAGAGCAGACCCAGCTGGATGCTGATCCAGAACCAGGGCACCTGGGAGGGGTCAGGGCTCTGTCTCAGCCTTCTCTGTCTGAGGAGGTTCCTCCCAGAAGGCCACGAGGAGCAGCTGGAGGGGACCGCAGTGTGTCTCTGCAAAAGCAAAGATGCACTCGAGTGGCTGTCCCAGCCCTCTAGGCCAGGATCAGGCAGTGATGCTTTTATTGCCATTTTGCTTCTATTTATTGGTCAGGCTCTTCTGGCCCAGAGGCTGCTCAGAGGACCTTTAGCCCTTTGCATTGTGTTTCATTGAATTCAGAGTTCTTTTTCTGGCTCTTTGGCTGTAACTCATGGCAGGGTCAGCAGGTTGTGGCATTTTTTCACCCTAAATACAGAGCATACACTAAAACCTAGTTAGAAAACAGAACAGCTTCCTCCCTATCCCTGCACAGGATAGGGAAAGTCATTTCAGGGAAATTAAGTAACCTGGCCTAGCTTCTAAAAATAGAGACATAAATAAAACCTGGCAAATGTGGATTTCAGTGTGACTCCTGGGCCAAGTAGTAACTATCACATTTCTGATGCAGTGCAGGTTCTCACATGGATTCTCAGTTACTGGTTCTGCCATCACAAGATGAGACAAAATGAGGTTTCGTTGTGTAGTAGGTGGCAGTTTGAAGCATTAACTGCTGTGGAAGAAGATTTGAAAGGCAATTTCCCATCTCAATTTTCTCTTCAGTCATTAAAATTCATCTTCAGTTCTTGAAGTATCCAAATTTCTGTTCTGCTTAGGTATCTGGGTTGGAGATCTTACTGCGCTGAATATCCCTAAAATTTATGGCAAACTGCTCAACAACATTTTACAAACCATCCATGATTCTCCAGATTAATCTTTAGAAGAATAATTTTTCCCTCCCCACAAAACTGATGCTAATCTTGCTATGAACTGAGTTTAAAACTATTTAAACCTGAAGTTACTTCTTTGCTCTTTACTTGTGAGAGTTTAGCACTGCTCAGCTCCTTTCTTGCCACTTGTCTACAGGTTGTTGTCATTCTGTGGTTCTTTAATATGTTCTCCTGTGGCATCACTCAGGTGAGTGGTGTGAGGAGCTGAGTGTGCTATTTCCTCCTCCATGCATTAAAAGCATCTACTTGGGAAGTGAGAGGACTCAAAGTTTGTTCTAGAAGTGCACAAGAAGATAAAAATAACTTAATAACTGTGCCACCTTATTTGAATTTAAAATAGCTCTTCTTTTTAATTCATAAAAAGAGAGTTGTCAGGCTTTGGGTGACAGAGGGTGATGAATTTGTGTGGGAGTGTGGACTTCCTGCGCTTCCTTTCTTTAGGAAGCCTGTGGAAGGGGAATAACCTCTTGTCATGCTCGTGTCACATTTTATTTTGGCTTAAGTCTGATGAGAGAAGAGAGAAATCTGGCTGTCAGGAACAGCCTGTCTCCTCCGTGTGTCTTTTTTGTTGCTCTGATCCTCAGCTTCTGCTGCTCCTTGGCGTGCAGGGGAGGCAGAGCTCCAGCTAATCCCAGCAGAAGCATCCTTGGGGCTTTTCCTCTGCTGCCACTTGTCCTGCTCCATCCCTGCCTTTTGCCTTCTGTTTTACTCCCCTCTCTCCTTACTGCTGCCTCCACACCACACCTGATCCTGTAATTGTGTTTAAGTCCCCAGCCAGGTTAACTGTGAGCACTCAGTGCTGTGTTAAATCACCTGGGATGTGGGAGCTGTGTGGGGCTTCTTTGTCTGGGCAATAACCCTCATAAATGGCAATCTCAAAGATGTGAGGCTAATTACAACCCTCTTGCCAAGGTGCTCTGATAGAATTGCTGGGGAGGGAAATGTGGATGCAGAGAGGATTTATTTATATCCCAGCCATGATTTTTGGCTCTTCTGGAAGGCACAAGAGGGTGTGAGGACATTCATGTTGTTCTCTGACATTCTTTGCTGTTTAAAGGCAGACACTAAAGAAAAAGGTTAAATGAATAGCAAGAACCTCTTCTTTTTTCCTTATTTTTTTTCTTTAATTGTGCCCATAATTGTGTGCTAGTCATTAAGTAGCCAAAGGCCTTTTGAAAAGTCCTATCATTTGAGAAAGATGCCAGGCAGAGCTGCTTGTGAAATAATTACAGAAAATGAGTGTTGATGCATGTTTTGACTCTGCTGCAGAAGTAATTCTGTCTTCTCTAGCTGAAGTAATTACATTTGTTTCTAAATAGAAGAAGAGAAATGGCAATTGTAAAAAAAAAAGCATAGATCTCACTTCTACATTTATGTAGTGGCAGATAGATGGGTACCAAAAATTAATTATGATATTAGAGTAGTCATTATTGTGTGTTATTTATTGAAGTGAGGTACCAGTATTAAACACATCGAGTCATGGAAGATTTGTGTGACTTACAGACTCCTTTGCTTGATGGTTACTTTCTTTAGCACTGAGGAGTAGAAACACTTTTACAGTGTGTTAAGGTAATAATTAATTTAGGATAGATATCTGCAAGGACTCACTAGCTATTAATTACTTTTTCTTTTCTTCAGAGAGAAAAGGTTTTCAGTTATTATATTCCAGAGTGCTCACATCAGGGAGGGCTGAGTGCTTGGATTTCTATGCATGGAATGTTTCTCCTCAGTCCAGATGGCCAGGGGGGTAAAATTGTGCAGCAGCTGGGATGATGCCTTTGGTGCCTGTGGAGTGGGATGGATCTGCTGTGTTTTGTGTGGGTCAGGAAGCAGCCATGAGACAACACCACTGCTGTCACCCCAGGCAGCATGGACCTGAGAATCTGCCAGTCAATTCCCATTTCACCCTCTGCCTTCTATTTTTAGGAAATCAACTTTTGTGTTGATTTGTGTTGATTTGTGTTTATGCTGAAAAGGTGACCTTACCTGGAAAGCAACCTTTGCTGAAAATTTGGATTAAACTTTTTTGGAATAAATCCTAGATACATTATGGCCCAGGGTACTGAAGTCTTATTGGCCCCTATGTGAAAGCAGAATTGGGCATCTGGAATGCACAGTGTGTGCTTATGTGATAGATTATTAATTACTGAGTGTATTGCTAAAGAGAGAAGTTAAAGTGAAAGGAATGAAGTGGAAGGATGTTTTGAGTTCTCCATGAGTTGCCTGATTCTCTGTTTGGTATCAGTTAATCTACACATTTCCTGGAGAGGCTTCTTATCTCTGTCTTCCTAATGCTTTCACTCACCTGACAAGAATAATTTGCATTTCCAGGACTTGATATTGAACGGATGTACCTTGATTTCAACCTGAAAGAGCAGAAATTTAGGGTAGATATATGAAAGAAATAATTTCCTATAAGGGAAGGCTCTGGAACAGGTGCCCAGAGCAGCTGTGGCTGCCCCTGGATCCCTGGCAGTGCCCAAGGCCAGGCTGGACGGGGCTTGGAGCAGCCTGGGATAGTGGGAGGTGTCCCTGCCATGGCAGGGGTGGAATGGGATGAGATTTAAGATCCCTTCCAACCCAAACTCCTCAGGGTGGTGTCATGAACTCAAGGTTGGTCACAGGTTTGACCTGGCACTTTGATATTTCTGAGGTTTGTGCTGGTTGGGAACATTCTTAATCACCCTGCTGGCCACTGAGCATGGACAACCTGTCCGTGTAAAACACTTACAGGGTTCCAGGATCAATTCCATGAGTTTGCTTTGTTTTCTCAAGAGGACAAAGTGTTAAGCTGCCCTCTGTGTGGTGAAGGGAGACAGCAAACCTCTCTGCTCCAAACCAGACCCATATTAGATTTTAAACAAAAAAAATAACACCTCTCTTAATTCCCATGGTGTTTTATCATCCTTTGGAATTGAATTCTATTTGCAAGGCAGTTCTTTCAATTTCTAAGGGAGGGCTGTCAAAAAGTGAGTCAAGAACCCTCCCTACTTTTTGCAGAGCAGAAGGTCAGAGTCCTGAGAGTTTTGCTTTGGCATAAAAGTTTGATGAGTTGGCCAAACCACTGTGCAGAGTTGCATACAAATTGCTCTTCAGTGAGTCACAAAATAATACTCCTCTTCCATTTTTTGTTATTTTTTCTTGCTTGTGCTGGAAAGCTTTGGAAGACACATGATGCTGTCAAGCCTGTCAAAACTTCATACAGGCAATTTCAGGTTTAAAAAATAAAAAAAAAAAACTTAAATAAAAATACAACTGGTGTGAATGGGAACAGGGAGAATCTGGCATTCTCACTGACATCAAGGAATGAGGAGAGTGCTGAGAGATTCCCCCTCTCCAAAATCATGAGCACCATATGTTCAACTTGGATTGTCTTGGTTTCTTGGGGAGTACAACAAAAAGGCCATCTTTCCCCCTCCTCCCCCCTCATGCCTGTGAAAGAAAACAGTGTATGTTACTTTTTGATGCTAGCACAGCACACATGGGGAGGAAGGTCTGTCTCTGGCTGGTTTCAGGTCTTGGGATGATGCTGGGCTGGGACTGGCAGGCGTGAGGGGGTCTGGGGTCTCCTGGAGGCCTGAGGGTGACTGGAGCTTCTTGGAAAAGTTATTTCCCTGTGTCACGATCCGTCCTAGTGAATGGATGTTGTGATGGTTCATAGGGGTGATCTCAGGGTGCAAAAAACCTGACACGGTACAAGGGGGTTTGCAGTGATCATCAAAACAAATGCACCTTTATTGAATGACCACAGCAAAATGCAATAGAGGGATTAAGGGAGAGAAAAGAGAGAGGGAGAGAGGGGATAGAGCTACCAAACATAGAGACAAAGTCCTTTGGTCCAGTCCAGTCGAGGATCCGCCTGTTAGGTTGGGGAGATCTCGAAGTCTCTCGCTAACCCAGAGGTTTTTATTATGATAACTCTATTGGAAATTGTGAGGGGGGAAACAGCTACAATAAGGAATAGATGTAACAGGTAGTCCATGTTCTCAGCAGTGAACGAGAGCCATTGTCTTCTTGGTCCAGCGGTCACACCTGCAGGCAAACATCTGGCTTTGGTCAGCTTGCCTCCCCCACACACCTGCCCCGGGCTGGGGGTTTCAGTCCCAGTCCTTGGGAGGAGCAGAGGGGCCTTTTCCCATGGGGGTTCCATGTCTCAGTCCTTGATGGAGAGGCTCCTTCCATCTCGGTCTGTCTGTCACGGTGGGTGTAAAACAGGTGAGGGTCTTCTGTGGGGGGACCACCTGAAACTCAGGAGAATTCCAGCCAGGCTGAGAGGTGGGACAGCTTCCAAGGCTGTTGTTGCAAACAGGGCACGGTGCTCCTTCTTCTACTCATTGGGCTCAGTGTAGCATACAGCAAACAGCATCTGTGAAAACAGTAACTTAGCACTGTGCTCTCAGGTCTCAGGGCCTTTGGTGTGTGTGACTTTCTCCTTTGGAGCCAGAGACTCTAGACAGGGGGGGGTCTTCTCTTCAGTGGTCCCCAAATGACGATCGTGAGGCAGATGAGGGAAAATTCAGACAGACTCTCACACCATGCAGAAAGTGACTCACCAGTGCTGGTAGGGCGGCAAGGCAGGACCCAAGCACCGCAGGAGTCGTTGCAGGTGCTGAGTGAGCCAAAAAGGGGATTCTCAGCTGGAGCTGCTGCTCCTGAGCTCTTTGGAGGTTGGTGGCAGCTTTGGCTGCTGGGACCATGAGATGCTGGGATGTGAGGTCCTGAGGGAACTGAGGAGGGTGATGGTTGTGGAAAAAGAGGAAGGAGCCACATCATTTTGGAGATGTGTAGTGAGAGGACTCGAGAAGAAATGCATCTGTTTGAGTTTCAGAATTGAATGTAACTTGGCAGTTGGCTGTGCTTTTGGTAGAGTTGAATCAGATGACTTGGAAATGTCTCCTCCAGCCTGAATTATTCAGTGATTGATTTTACTCACTTGTCATGGCCTTTAGTGGGGAATATCACAGGTTGTCTTCTTGTTCAACAGGAGTCTTTAATTTGCTGTTCTTCTTCCTCAAAACCCTCATTCTTTTGTCCAGGAGTCTGAGTTCCTTCTTCATCCCTGCTTTTTCATGTTGCAATATCAACATGTTGTTGGTGTTCATTGGAGGGGGAGTGGTGAGGGAAAGAGTTGCAGGATAAATCAAGGATGCTTAGCCAGGGGATGAGGAGAAATGGGATAAAAAGCAGGACTTTATGGTCATCCTGTTAGGGGATTGTTGTTCCTAGGGACATCCTGCAGGAAGAACTGCTCCAGAGATATTCATGCAAATACTTTTCTCTAGGCTGCTCTTCATGAACCTTCCCTGTGCCATTTTAACTCGTGGGGAAACACATTTTTTATTAATTCCATTGTGCAGCCTTGGTGAACTGCCTGAGCTCCCAGGTGGATCACACACAACCGAGGAGCAGCTGCATGAGGAGTGAGGTCCTTTTACTCAATGGGGAGCTGCACACACTGGATTTTGAAAGAATCCATTTAAGGGAAAATAAGAGATCTTCAAAGCTGGCATTTTTCAAGTAAATAACTCCTTAGCTTTGATATACTTGCTTCATGCTGCCTTGTCAGTGGAGAGGAAAGATGTGTCTTAAATCAAAGTGGACAACTGAGAATGAAAGCTAATAAAAGATTACAATAAAAAAAGGAATCCCTACCACAAAAAAAAACATATAAGACATGGGTTTGTATCCGTTGCGGGAAACATTCATAGGAATGAATAGTTAAAGTATATCCTGGTCTCAGAGACTATTTGTGAAGTTTTATCAGGTACTCAAAGCTCTGCAGAGTGATGTGAAAAATAATAATGGGGGTAAAGTATCCCCAGCCACTCAGTTTTTCAGTCACCTTGCAGACTTTCCTAATGTTGCCATTAGAAAAGAAAAATCTCTCATGGGCTAATATCAGTTTTGCTGAGCAGGCAGGTACACAGCACCTAGAGCAGGATTCATTAGCCTTGCATTTCACACCTGAAATCATCATGACTAATATTGAGGAGAGCAGTAGCCCACTGACCCTGAGCAGCCCTGCAGAGGCCAGTCATCCTTACAGACTGGCCGTGCAGGAGGCACCTGCCTGTTGTTGTAATTGAGAGCATTCATCACTTTTAAGGAAATTTGAGCTCCTGGACTTGGGGGAGTGTTTCAAATGAGTGGTGACGGCTGAGAACAGGGTAAACCAGTTGAGTTTGCTGGGAAACTTTGCCATCCTGTTGGCTTTGACACGGTGAATTGCAGTTCCTGTTTCCAGACACCTGGGTGTATTCAGCACTGCAGTGCTCTTCCAATGGACACTATTTTGGAGTTTGTTCCCTTCCTAATTTCAGTATTACTTCTGGACCAGGTTTACATGAGAAAGACTTAGTGTATCTGTTGCTGATGGCAATTAAAATTATTGAGGAAAGGGAGGAACCAGAAGACCAAAACCCCAAGCAAAACAAAAAAGGAAAAAAAAGGGCAAGAGAAATGAAAAGTTTTAGTGACCAGCTGGAAGGGGAAGGGATGAAATTCTCCTTCCAATACCTCTGCAGTGAAATTCTACAACACTTTGATAAAGAAACCCTGAACTTGCCATCAGGACATTCTCAAAATCCTGATGGGCTGCAGCAGTTTGAGTCAGGGCTTGTGCTGGCTGGAGCACATTTTGGGCAGAGTTGAGCCATGGGAAGCCTCGGGACCACAGGGACTGAGGCACTGGAGACATATCATTGTCATTGTTAGTAATGAAGGGATGGGACTAGTTTTGGGCTAAGAATGATTTATTGCTCAGATAAACATCAGTCTCAGGGGCTGTGAGATTTTAAAGGAGCAAGAACTTGGCCATGGCTCAGAGCAGTCACAAGTTTCTTTGTTACAAGGCAATATAAAACTTTCTAACCCAATGAATAGATGCCACAAGGCTTATTTTGCTTTTCTGACCTATCACCTTCACTTAATTTTGCTGCACTGTGGATACTTTTGCCCAATAGGCTTGTGTCTCACATGCACACATAGGGTTCTATTATAACTTCTAAACTCTTAGCTTACTTTATACAGTTTCATCTCTACATTATAAACCCTTCACTATCTTATCAATACAGTTTCTCACTTAAGGCATATTCTTACTTACAACTCTAGGAACATAAATTTATGATTTTTCTGCTTAATGTCTGTGTATTGTACTTTTACATCAATCCAAGCTTCTTCCATGGCACAAATCAATCTCTTCGTGTCTGTGGAAGTTTCTGTTTTTCCAGAGAAAACCAGAATTCTGCCTGGAGCTGCCTGACCAGCCCCTTGTAATGGTTGATTATCCCCCCTCCACTTTCCTTCCCAGGAGTGCTGTAGGAGAAGGTGTTAATATGGGGGAAAAAGCGTAAATAACCATGTTATTCTTCCAGATAGACACCTCTGTGCTTTGACAGGGAAAACTGGATGCTGCAGTTCTGAAGCAGAAGGCACATACTACTGTGATGAGTAGGATTTTGGCTGACTCTCAAAATAGTGCTGGTATTTCTATCTTTTATAAGAAAAATTGCAACAAGTTTCACTACTTCAGGCATGGGTCCTGCAATGAAAAAGAATCTGAAAAAGCAGTACAAGCACATCCCTCTGCCATTAACATCCTGCTGTTGTACACATCCTAGAAAACCATTCTCCCAGTGTGTAAAATTGTCAAAGATTTCCAGGGTACTTCATGCCAAACTGCACCAGATCCGAGCTGCTCAGCCCTCTGAACGTCATCACTTGTTTTGTTTTCACAGTCAATGTAAATGAATTAGTAATGGTTTGCCACTTACTATAAATAATGCCCTATTTCCTGCCTGTAGCTGTGCAGATCCTGCAGAAAATGATGTTTTTGACAGCCCATAGGTCTGACAGAGCTGTTTCTCTGCAGACAGTTTGGACTGGTAGCAGTGATGTGTGCATGGTTTTAGGCATTGCAGATCTGGGAGCAGCTGGTTTTGACTTCCATTTTTCCTGTGGTATATTCTGCTCCATTAAAAAACCCCAAAACAAGAGTCAAGTGATCAAACTGTGCTTGACAGGTGTGGAAAAGTGAAAAGCTTGGAACTTGAGCAGGGAATGAACATTGAACAGAGGCTGGGATTCGGCTGGTGGTGAAAGGGCAGAGAAGGGGGGTACAAGGGAGCAGCTCCATTAGGGAGAAATAGCAACAGATGCAACATGGTATATGGAAAATAGGTTTTTTGATGACAAGTATTCCTGTTTCTGTCTGTGTATGAGGGAATTTCCCTGAGCAGAAACTTGGCATGAACAGGGCTCTGTCCAAGCCCATGGAGTTCTGTTCAAATCAGGTTCATATGATTAGATCCCATTGAAGTTTGAGGTGAAAATCTGCAAGGATGGCTTTTAGTAAATTCTGAGCATCACATAAATAATTTCAAATCACAGAACATATTATAGGTAATGCACGTTTCCTAGAAAGACAGGCAGAGAGACTTGGGGTTGTTCTGCCTGGAGAAGGCTCTGGAGACATCTCAGAGCCACTTCCAGACCTAAAGGGAGCTTATAAAAAGATAGAGAGCAAGTTTTACATGGGCAGATAGTGACAGGTTAAAGAGGAATGGCTTTGAGCTGACAGAGGGGAGATTTAGATTAGATACTAGAAATTCTTGACTGTGAGAGTGGGCAGGTCCTGGCACAGGGTGCCCAGAGCAGCTGTGGCTGCCCCTGGATCCCTGGCACTGCCCAAGGCCAGGCTGGACAGGGCTTGGAGCAGCCTGGGACAGTGGAAGGTGTCCCTGCCCGTGATGAGAATGGTGGTTTAAAATCTGTTGTTCTTAGTGTGGAAGGATCTTAAACCAGAGTAGGCTCAGTGCTGCAGCAAACTGTGTGCAGTGATATCCCAGGGAGCGTGTGGGTTGTGATGTGTTTGTAAATGTTTTACTTTAATTTTAGAAAAAACATGTGGTAGAGAAGAGATAAATAGGGAAAGAGAGGCTGAAGCAGCTAGAACAGTCTTTAATGGAAAACTGACAAGTTTAAATGTCAAGGCCATAATAGCAATTAATTCCAAATGCTTAATTATCATTTTATAGCCAAGATTTGATCTACATTCCACAAAGCCAAATACAAATTAAATTGCCTTCTGCTGAAATATGGCCACTGAGAGACTAAGACCTAGCAAGTGTTTAACTCCAGGAATGTTACGTAATGACCCATAATTTTGGTGAAAATGAGGTGGAAGCATCTCTTAAAGCTCTATTTCAGCACACAAAAAGACAACATCTAGGAATATTTTACATAGCTGTATTTTGTATTGGCCAGAATGGCTCAGGACTCGCCTCAAAAATGCTGGATGTCACACTTGCAATGAATTTTTGTGCTTAGCTACGTTTACAGAGGCCCACAAATGCTTCCCTGCCCTGGGCTTTCATGTTTTGAGCGAGAAGAGAGTTTGTCAGTAAACAATGCAGCACATTCTGGGAGAGCTGGGAAAGCAATTATCCTCCCTGGCACCCTGGGCTCAGAACCAGGCAGTATTGTGGGGCAGGGAGCTAATTGCTCCATCTGCTGCTCGGGGCCTCTCAGAGGGACAGGCTCTGTCTGGTGCCCAGCACACCAGACATGCAAGGCTGGCTGTCCAGAGCAGGCAGCAACAGGATCTCTTTGGAAATTTAAAGTGCAGTTTTGCCATTATTCCACTGGCTTTGTGTCTTGGTTTGGAAGGACAGGAGTCTGCTAAGGAAGGCAGGAGCCTCCCCTGAAATGGAGAATGGGAACCCTCCCCACCCCTCTGAATTGCTATAAATTTTAGATTAAGGGGCTCTCAGGCAAAAATATGGGAGCAGGAAATAACAGTTCTTCAATAGGGAAGACAATAAAAGGATAAAATAAACAATGCAGTAAACCAAACCAACACTGGCAGAGTCAGAACCCAGCCTGACACCCTGTGGGTCAGGGTGCTGGCACAGTCCCATTGGAATTGTGGCTCAGCCCTCCTGCAGTGTCAGGGGTGGCTCTGCTGGAGCAGGGATCCTGGAGAAAGGTGCAGGATCTGCCTCTGAAGATCCAGGGGAAGAGGCAGCTGCTGTTCCTCTGGGAATCCAGTGCAGAAGCTGTGCTGGTGTTCCAGAATCTCCAGATTCTATCCAGGTAGGAATGCTTGGCTCCTCCCTCTGGGCTCACATCTCCCAGTGGGATGCTGTAGTTCTCATCAGCCATGCAGGGACATTCCATAGCTGTTATCAGCAGGTGTCCCCCTGAGGGAGGAGTGATTGTGCCCACTCGACAAAAGATAATCTGCCATGCAGATGGTAATAGAATACATCTTGCCTTGCAATCTGGAACACTTTGTTATAACCTCAGTGATTCTCAGTGCATTGTTGCAGTAGCCAGAGTCCTTGTGTGCCTGCAATCAATGAGATTCCTTGTTTGCTACCCCAGCTTGTGCTGGACACCTTTTTCTGCCCATTGGTTCAGTAGGAGCCCGATAAAAAGTGGGGAATATCACAGCTTACTGTCTTCTTGTTCAACAGGAATCTTTAATAAAGATTGGTTTTGGTGCAAACTGCTGGGCAAAAATGCATTTTGCTGCCATGGCCTAATATTCCAGCTCCATTTGCAAAGCAGTGAACACCAGTTTGTATTGATGGGCTGCTTTACTTGTTGTGAAAAAGTCATATTGGCTTTTCCATCCTCAGCCTTGTCTTGCAGTGTCTTTATGTCCTTATCCATATGGATGATGTTCTGATACATATTAGCATGGCTTTGTAATCTCACTCTTCTGAACTGCTTGGGGATTCTGCAATGGCACTCGCAAGATATTTGTGAATTAAAATTACAGACTGAGCTCTTTCCTCCTGTATGCTCTTTGCTCCTGTATGCTGTTCACACTGCAGCTTGGGAAGGAAAAAGGCTTTAATGCACCTTTCTCAGCTCATGTGCAGGCAGAGCTTTTGGCATCTCCTGTTATGGTTTTAGGAGCTTAAAATAATAAGGAAAAAAAACCCCAAAATTCAAGCCCCAACAGGGAGAATTTTTGATTATTCAGAGTTCATACCAATGTCAATTGGTAATTTTTACTAGTCAGTACCTTTTATTCTTTAAAATTCTTATGAGGATAGAATCATAAAATTAGTAAGGTTGGAAAAGAGCTCTGAGAGCAAGTCCAGCCCTTGACCCACACTGCAAAGCCCATCACTAGTGTCTTAGGACACTAATCCATGTCTATAAGCACCACATCTGTTTTTTTTCTGAATGCTTTCAGGGATGGTGATTTGGTGATTTCACCACTTCCCTGCTCAGCCTGTTGCAGTGCCTCAAAACCCTTTCAGTGGAGAATTTTTTCCTGATATTCTGCTTTAGGCTCCTGCTGTCTCAGGTAATGACTGAAAGGTGATGACAAGGTGGATTTGTATCTCCATTGCATTCATATTTCTTCCTGGGAGCTTCTTGGTTTGAGAAAAATCATAAACCTAGTTTTGTGTCCTGTTTATGAATGGCAAAGTTTGTCAGTCGCTGCAGAGAGGACAGGAGAGGAATGAGAATAAATTATTACTATTAAAATATAATTTGCTGCCTGGATGACTTGGACAGGACAGTGTGAGCTGTGGTCACACACCTCTGGGTGAGTCACCTGGCCAGGTTCAGGTGAAGATGTGTTTAAGCAGATCCATCCCAAAAGCTCTGGGGGGATGGCAGTGGGACTTATTCTCAAAATGGCAATGTCTTGTGACCACACTTCTAATAAATAATTAGCATTGATCTGGTTAGGGAGGTTTTATTAAGGAATGTGGAAGGAAGATCTTCTCAGCCTGTTGGACATGACCAAGGGATGTGGGAGACCTCATTCATTGTACCAGACTTCAGGTCACTGTGCTGTGTCTCACGTGAGAAAAGAGAGATCCTGCAGGCTGGAATAATTAATTCTTATAGGCAGAGTGGTGTTGAAAGAAGCAGAGCTGCAGAGCCCTGGAAGGATTGCTCTGCTGCTGACAGTGCTTTCTGCTTTGTGGAGGGAACTCAGCTGTGCATGTTCAGGTTTAGATTAACAGAACAAGGAGGTGCTCACAAGGTGCTTGTAGAGTTGTGGTTTTAGTTACCTTTTGCCTTTGTTTCTTGCATTATGCAAACCCCAAAAACTCGAGTCAATTCTGCTGATTAGCTCATCAAACAGACGAGCTCCTCAGCACCCAACTTTGATCTTTGCTGTGTTGGAGATTTAAATGATAAAGCGAGTCTGTGATTTTCTGTTGAGGAGTCAGAAATAAAAAAAAGTACAAATTTATTGAGCCCAGGAGGTTTCTTAGCAGTCTAAAATTCTATTTGTGGTAATTTATTTTGCAAGATGCTCCACTTAAACCTCTCTTCTTCTGTAAATGCCATCACTAAGCCTTCCAGCTGTGGCTGCCCCATCCATGGCAGTGTCCAGGCCAGGCTGGATGGAGCTTGGAGCACCTGGGCTGGGGGAAGGTGTCCCTGCCCATGGCAGGGGTGGAATAAAATGATCTTTAAGATGCCTTTGAACCCAGGCCATCCTATGATACTTCTCAGCCCCTTCCTGGTGGTAGCAGCAACAATTTAAAGAGTGAAATTGCGCATCTTTGACTTAGAAGTCCCATGGTCAAAGGCAGCTGAACACAAGGAGCTGTGGCCAGCAGGTTCCATGTGTAGGGACGAGTCTGCAGCACACCCTGCTCTCCCTGGACTGGGGAAGAATAAATCATTTCCAGTTTCTAAGAATAAATCATTTCCTTGAGCCATGTTCAGTGACAACACTGTGGATCAGGCCATGGTGAAAAGGTGAATTTTTGCTTTATTGAACTCCTTCAATTTTTATGGTCTGAGATTGAGAAAAGAATGAGTTACATTCCTAATTTATGAGGTTAATTTTTAGAATTTGTAATTTATGTGAGCGTGCTTTTAGATGGATTCTGGTACTTTTAACTGAAACTTAGATCAAAAACTTAGAATTGGGGAGGTTAATTTTCAGTCTGAAGTTAAAAATAACTGAATTGGCTACAGGACAGATACCAGGTTTGCATTTAAAGCTGATTTTTGAGGGATTGTTGGCTGTAATAAGTAATATTTATCTGGTTTGGGAGATGCTACAGTTCAGAAAGAGCATGTTTTATCCAGTGCCTGGTGCTGCAGTTACACAAACAAAACTATGAGAAAGTTTTGGGTTTTTTTTATTCCTCCTATTTCAATACCCAGGTACAAAACTTAGAGTAATCTGTCCAGCTAAGTGCCATGTCTGCAACATCTTGGCCCCTGCAATGGTGGATGCAGGATATTCTTTCCAAAAGTTTCAGACCAACAAGTTCCTGATCATAAATTTGAACTTGTTTAAAATGAAACAGATATCTACTGCTTGAAATACTGAACTGTCTGCAAGAAAATGTTTTTAAACTTAGCCCAAAGCAAGCTACATGACCCAAAGTGTTAAAAGATAAAAAAACCCAAACAATCAGGAAAAAAAAAAAAAAAACACAGAACAAAACAAGAAACAACCCAAGTTTGCAGATACTGAGAAAAATTACCTCCAACATGAAATGAGCTCCATGATCTTGATAGCATTTTTATTTAAAGACCCCCGATTGTGTGTGAACTCACTGGCAGAAGGTCCCTGAGGAGCAGCTTCCTGAGGCTGAAATCCCAGGTGCTTTCCAGAGCTGCATCCAAGGAAAGCTGGAGCATCCCAACAAGGCCCACGGGGCAGAGGAGGGTTTTTGCCAGGATTGCTGCTTTGCTGACACCAGTTTCCACAAGAGTCAGAACTGAATTCTGTCCTGTCACCTCCCCAGATCAGAAGAAAGTGAAATCGGAGGCGACCACAAGCCTTGGTTTGATTTCTGTAGCTCAGCCTAGAGCAAACATGACAGGAACAAGCTTGCTCTCTTTTTTTCTTTTAAACCAAACAAAAGTGTAGGTGCTTGGGTGTTGTCTGGAGATTTATTTCATGTACAATAAGACATCCAGCCTAAGGAATCAGGATTCTTGTGGAGCATGGGTGACTGGGGAAGGAAACCAGGCAGACACAGGCACAGACAGGTCACCCATGAGGCTTTAGAATTTGGTTTTATAGACATGAAGGTCAATGGTATGGAGTAAATGGGACCTGATACACTTTAAATAACTTTGTGATTTGCTGGTGTTCCATGTTCTAAAATGTGGAAGTTTTTAAATGTGGATGATCCTGGCAGAGCAAGCCTGACTCTTGGATTGGCTCAGGGAATTTTGCCAGCAAAGGGATAAAAGGAATTGCACAAAGACAATGTTCAGTTTCTGGAAGAGACTTGGGTAATACAAAGGTGCAGATAATTTGACATTCACGTATTTTGAATTTTGATTCCTTTCTGTGGGTGCTCTGTTGATGGGAGTGGGTGCGTGTGTATGTTCTGTGTATAAAGTATGAATTTCCAGAGCTCTCAGGGAGCCTGGGGCACCAGGCAAACAGGATGAGTGCTCAGCCAGGCAGCTCTGGTGGTGAGGAGTTGTGCTCTTGGCTCTCCTTCCTCCCACATCATGCCCTGCCTGTCTGCAAGGACCTGCAGAAACCTTTTTAGCCCTCGTGCACAGGAACAGCACTTTGCCTTTTTTAAAGTCCCCATATGCACACAGCTTAAAGAATTAGGCCATATTTGCATCTCAGGCCACAGAGGATGCAGAGCAGAATATAGAAATCCTTTTAACAGCAATATTTAACAACAAAACAGCATCTGTTTTGTCATAACCAGACACAGAATGGCAGCTAATTATCTTTCTTAAAAAGAAAATCCTGAATGATCCTGGATTAGTGACCCTGAATCCATGGCTGCTCAGTGAGATCCAGCCTGGGGATTTAAATGGGAAACAAATACAGAGGTAGATGATATGTGGGTAGGTGAAAGAAGGTGAAAAAAATGGCAGGAGGATAAAATGTATGTGTCAGTACAGGCAAAAGTACAACTCTGCAGCATTAATGTAGTGCAGGGATGGGGTGATGGTAATGGGAATCCACAGAAAAACAGTCTGGGAAACAGCAGGGGTCCTTTTCACTATTGAGCCCACGAACCTTCAGGCTACTCTCCATTAAGGGCATACAATAAAACACTCTCAGGGGTTTCCAGACCACATTTTATGTCAGTGACCACAACAATATAGTGAAAGCATTGCCTGCATTTGATAGAGGCTTCTGGAAGGTGAAGTACTTGAGAAATATTTTTGGAGAAGTGCTTGAAAACACTCTGGGTCTGCCCCCAGGCCACTGCTGTAATGCTGGGCTGCCTTCTTCTCTCCTGTATTGTCAGTCTCTCCTCTTTCTGTGCACTGGGTTCCAGGCCAGTCCTGTACAGAAAATCAACCTGTCCCCCATGAGAAAGACGTTTGAGGGGTGTCTGTGCTGGCAGGGAGCTGCTGATGGCAGTGGGTGCTGGGAGGTGGGTGCTCACCTCCCTCTCAGTGCCATCCTCTCTCTGTAACTGAAGATCATTAGTAAAATTAAATTTAGCAGTACATTTGCCTTCATTCTGTGGGTGGCTGAAGTTGACTGTGTTTTGATGCAGGACTCCAACTGGACTGCATTTTAAAATCATTCATTAAGCATTTATTTAATTTAATAATAGGTATTTAATTTAATGATAGGTATAATTTAGTAGATATCATTTAATAAGTATTTAATTGTCCCTGTGGGTCAGTGTTACTGCTAATCTTTCCCATCCATCCCTTGAAGTGATTGCTGAATTTTCAGCCAGGTTTCCCTTCATCTCTAGTGCTGTATATTGAATTATGTAACCCATTGTGGTCTATTTCCATATCAAGTACTAGATTTCTTCTGGCAGATGCATTTCCAACCATATTTAACTGAAAGAGGCACATCAGCTGCTTTCAAAGGAATTGGCATTGGGTGGGAAAAGAATTTGATGTAAATTCATTGTTGGATAGTTTTGGCCCTTCCTTGCTGTGGCCACTCAAAAAATGCCATAAATAGTGAATGGTTTGCTTTGGCTGAAGAGTCTTCTGCTTCCTAGACATAAACTGAACACTTTGTATATTTTTTCAATGTTTGGAAATCTGGTGATTGGATTTGGAAATTTTAAATGCTAAGATGAGCTCCATTCACTAACTCCTTGTTTTCCTTTGCCCTCAGTAATCCTGGTTTAAAACTGTCATTTGTCATGAAAGTTGATAGCTTTTGATCCCTTGTGACCACAGTATTCATGAAAGCAAGATCACTGAAAATGCAGTTCCTTCCACATGGGGCAGATCATGAACTTGGATGTTGTTGGAAACAAGATGTAGGGTGGCAAACAGGATTTCTTAGAGGACTCAAAGAGGACACAATTCAATGCATCATGCACAAGAAGAACTGAACTCTCCCTGAGCCTGGGGTAAAATGACTGGCATGGAAAGGTTACAGAACCACAGAGGGGTTTGGCTTGGAAGGGACCTTAGAGATCATCTCAATCCACCCCTCTGCCATGGCAGGGACACCTTCCACCATCCCAGGCTGCTCCCAGCCCTGTCCAGCCTGGCCTTGGACAATTCCAAAGATGGAGCAGCCACAGCTGCTCTGGACACCCTGTGCCTGTGTCTGGTCGCTGTTTTTGTGGAGTCATTGATATTTATTCAACCATTGTTGATGGGAAGCAGCATCTCAAATCGCTTGGTGGAGGGATAATGTTTGTTTTGAAAAGAAAAGCTCATTTCACATATTTTTGTGGTGGGTGAAGGAGCTGGAGCTGAACAGCAGCATTGGCTCCTGTTTGTAAATAGAGAAATAATTGAGTGACCCCTGGCAGCTGAACTCAAATTGTTCCACCTCAGAGTGGAAACAAAAGCCAAAGTTACTGGGCTCTGTATCCTCTGCACATGCTCAGACAACCTCTGTGAACTACAGCTGAAGAATTTATGAAGAATGAAAGCAAAGAGGTCCTGCAGGAATTACTTTAAAAACCAGCAGAAATTAATAAAGAATTATGTCTACTCCTAAAGATTTTTAAGGCCTCCCTATAAAATTCTATAGCAGGAATAAAATTAGTGTTAGGTTCTATACGATGGCATGAAAACACTACATAGAGAATGTAATAGAAAATTAAATGTTTTGTAGGATACTTTCTCATAAGGGATAACTAAGCAGTCTGCCTGGACCTTTAATCAATACCAAATTCAATTTGAAAAGGGAATAAAAATGGTGACAACTTTCTCGCAAAAAGAAAATCACAATATATCACAGTCCTGGGAACATAAGCAGTTCTGAAACAGAGCAGAAATGTTTCAGCAGCAGAAAATGACAGGGGAAAATGTCCCCTGAATGGTATTTGCACACCAGGGAAGAGCTGCTGTCACAGTGCTCCTGTGTTCCATGGAGGGACTGAAGTCACCGAGGATACAGAATGTGAAATGAGGGAAGGGCAGGCTCCAGGCTCTGTGGTGTCACACAGAGGTGACTTCATTTCTTTTATTTTTTTCTTTGTGAATAGCCTCAGTAATTTTACCTGTGTTCTTATTCAGCTGTAGAGCAGTGACAGGAATTCCAGGTGACTGCAGCCAGGCAGAGCTGGGGACAGGCAACAATTCAAATCTCAGAAAGGCTCTGACTGCAGAGGTGGAAGATCCCATTTAAACCCACATTTATTTATTGTGGAGAAGAACACTGGTTATTTTTGGAGGCCACAAACTGTGCCTGTCTGGATTCTCAGTTACCTCAGTCCATGAGGTATTCTTTTACCTTTTATTGCATAAACCCCAGAAAATGTGTTAGAAACAACAGCCAAGTTCATGATCTGTATTGTGTGGAAGGAATTGCATTTTCAGTGATCTTTTCTGTGAAATAGTCACCATCAGATGGTTGGTTTCTTCAGCTGCTTTGTGAAATGACCAAAAAAACCCTCCTCTCTTTTGGGCATTTAGTACAAAAAGCACTTTTATTTTCAGCTATCTGACCTTTTCCAGTTCTCTTTACCATAAATGCAGCTAATGTTCGAGTTTCTTCAGAGTTACAATAAAAAGAAATGTCAATGGCATCTTACAGCTGAGTTGATGCTTTAAAAGAGATATATAAGAAAGGAAGAAATAAAGGGGAGGAAACAGATGGTTTAATGGGAAAGTGGGCACTTGGAGAGGAGCCTCTTATCTGCACATGTCATTGTGGCACAGCCATACTGATAGATTTTGGTGTTCTGTTTTGCTTGTACTTCATCAGGAACGTGTTAGATGAGATGTATTTTACCCCAAGATATTTCAAATCACTTGATCCTATTTTAAAAACTAATTTTTGAAGCTGATGCATTGAAACACCACAAAGGTGTTCAAACATAAGGGCTCTCAAATGTCCTTGTGCTATTGACTATATCTTAATAATATCTCAGGCTTGCCTCACATCACATTAAAGTCACATAAATCATTTCTCCCTGCACCCTGTCCCTCTCTCATATCAGAAATGAGATTGCTGTGTACCTGCAAGACATTTTTTTCCTTGGAAAATGAAAGCAGAATGATTCAGTAGCCAGTGTTTCAGAAGGAGCCAGTGGCATGGTTTCAAGTAGTTCTTTTAGATTTAAAGTGACTTCTGAGCAAAATCCACAAGATTTTAACATTAAGGTCAGTACTGTGAAGTAGAAAATGGCAAAAGAAAAGAAACTATTTTGTTCTTCGGGCTGTGTGTGTAGCTGTAAATATTTTATAAAGCCAAGGCTAGCCAACAGGTAACTATTCAGTTTACCCATTGTGACTAATTAGGAGATATCTGAGCTTTCTGCTGCCACAGTGCCTCCAAACACCAATGGCCAGGAGCACAGCAAAGACATATTCCTTATTGACTTGCACTGCTTTATGTTTTACCTTTGTGCTGTGCTGCTGCAGACAACATTAGATATCTGTCTGCTCAGCCCAAAATCTAATTGAGCTTCCTGCTCTTGTGCTAATAATGTTAGAATGAATGGACTCAAACTTTGGTTTCACTCCCTGTGTATTTAAAATTAAACAATAAGGAGCAAGCAGAATATCTGTATTTTATGGCTGTAGCTTCTGGCAAGAGCAGTGTTTGTGTCTATAAATTCTGTTTGATATTGTTGGATCTCTTATGTGACAGCAAGGTTGAAATGAAAGTATTGCTGCAGAGAATCCAGGCAGGAATAACACATCAGCCTAGTGGTGCTCAGATGTGGGAAGGTGGCCACAGCTTGGAAACCAAGATTTTTGCTTTGTTTTCCTTTCTCCTTCCTCAAAGACTTGGAAAAATATTTTTGAATGTAGCTTGGTTGTTCGTGCAACCTTCATTGTCTAGTTATTTTTTTCTTTTCCTTCTACAAATAACTTGCTGGAAGAAAGTGTGGCTGGAGAAGATGTTTTTTAGATGCCTTTGAAGATGTAAGAACAGCAAATGGAGCCTGCAGTGGCATAAACTTCAAAGATCAGCCCAAGGAAAATCAAAGCATTTCTTTCAGTATATCAGCTTGCCCATAAATTGAAATTTTTCAACTCCTGGATGTATCCTCCATAGCGGGCACCTTACTGTTGATTTTGATGCCACCCAAAGATGAAAGGATTTGCAGTACTAAAAATCTGCTTTTTCTACAGAATTCTACATCCCCATTCTAAAACAGCAGTTTTGCTGAACTGTCAAACTTTTTCCCTTCAACAACCCATTTTTAAAAGTTTGGGGGCACAGGCAGCAACTTTCCTGCTGAAAAATGAATAAACCAGTTGCTGTCATGCCAAAACTGGTACTAGGTAATGATGATTGGAAAACCAAATTGGTTTGGCTGGTTGAGTTATATTTATTGGTCTTGGTACTATGAGATTTTTGTTATCAAATATTAAATGCCACTATTCTTGCATAGAGGATGTGTGGTGTATAATAAATAGTTCAGGATTAAATGCACAGTAGTGGTGCTGAGTCCTCTGGGCTCCTGATTTCTGTTAATGTGGAGGAGGAGATGTGAGATGGCTTTGCTAAGGGGAGAGAAGGGAAGAGGAATATCCAACCTTGAGCTGGATGTGGCTGTCAATGACATAAAAACCCACCATCAGCTCCTGTATCCCAGTCTTTGTCTCCCACAGGCTTACTCCCAAATCAGGGCACTCAGGGATGGATGGATGATGGATGGATGGATGGATGGATGGATGGATGATGGATGGATGGATGGATGAATGATGGATGGATGGATGATGGATGGATGGATGGATGGATGGATGGATGGATGGATGGATAATGGATGGATGGATGAATGGATGGATGGATGCCAGGGGGACATGCACATTATAGGTTTATGAACAGAACTTGAGAAAAACACCTTCTTTGCTTTGCTAGGAAAAAAAAAAGTGTGCACTTTTTTGTCCTGGTGTAAGAAATAAGACAGAGGAATGAGAGGTCTTAGAGCCAGAGAGCCTTGAACCATGGGAGTAGATTTGCACATGGGTGCAGTGGAGCCAAATGAACCAAAATCTGCCTCCAGGCCTCTCAGGAGTCTGCAGTGGAGGGTTCAGGGTGTTTAATGGGTTAATATTGTACCAGAGGTTGTTTAGTTGTTGTGTATAGGTAAAGTCTTACAAAACTGGGGCCTTGTTAGCCTTAATGGCTCAGGCCTGCTGCTTTGGCTAAGCAGAAAAGGGCTGTGGGAAAGTGACTCGGCTGAATTAGAAAAGCAAGTTACAGAACCATCACATGCTCACATCATTTATGGTGGTTGGTTGAGTTACATTTGCTCTGCTTAAATGGGATGTGACTGATTACGAGGTAACTGCTTAGAAAGGCCTGGTTTTGGCAAGAAAGGGCTCTCCTTTGCCTGGGGACTCTGCATCCTCCTGCTTTGTCCCATTTAGTGAAGATTTCTCTGATTTTGTCCTACAACAGTGGCGCTTTGCTTTCTCAGTCTGTTTTCCCTACACCTGTGCTTGCTGTGCTGAGGGGTCACTGGGGGCTGAATTGGGGTCAGCCTGGTGGCTCAGTCCCACTGGGGTCACTCACAGCACAGAGACAGCAGCGCTTAGCTTAAGCTGCTGCCAGAACATGGCTAAAACATGACTAAACCATGTCTAAAATCTTAAATAGCAAAGGAAGCATCAACTTCTTTAATGACATACATCCATAAACTCCTCCTAACTGCTCTGTTAACCTGGCTTTTCAGGCATTCTGAGCTTTTCCACAGCTTCATGTCCAAGGGTATCTCTGCATTTTCGTGCCTGGGGATGGGAAAAGGTCATGTAATATTCCATAATTGTTAAATGACAGTTAAAAATCTTCCGGACTCTGATTTTATGCCTCATGGCTTGACAGGATTGGAGAATATATTTTAATTTAAGGAAAAAAAAAAAGCCAAAAAAGATTTATTTATTTGTATTGCTTGTGGTGTCTCTGGGTAGGAGAGGTCTTTATATTGATAGCAACCGGTCTGCTTTTGAAGTGGGCAAAATACAGCAGGACTCAGTAAGAACTTCTTTTTGTTTTTTCTCCTTTTTGAACATTTCTGTGTTTTGTCTCTGACCTGGAAGAGGTTGTTTATTGCCAGGTTCCTCTTTTTGTTCTCCTCTTTCTTATATGAGGTGAAATGATCATTCACAAATGGATCTGCAGAGATGTGAGTGTCCCTGTTAATGCTCACAACAAAACTCAGTGAAATTCTTGGGGAGAATACAGAGTTTGTTCAAGGCCTGTTTCAAAGAATGTCCACTGGGTCAGAAACAAGGGATCACACATCCCAAAGCAGTACAAGGATTACATGTGTGATTGCTGGCAGATCAAACTCACTGTCCTCTATGGCAAAATGAGACATCTAAGCTGTTCAAAGGGTTCCTTTTTTATCACCCATGCTGACTGCAGGGCTTTGAACAAAAACCTCTTTTAAAAAGTCTTTCCCAAGATTACATTTTTTTCACTGTTGCATGTCAAAAATGTGTGTACAGTGTGTTTTGGGAAGTGAGAAGTGTGGAATTAGGAAGGGCACTGTTATTTTAAAGGCAAAACACATTTTATACGCAATTCAAAAGGTGCCATAATTAAACCTCATGTCTCAAAGATCTTGATGACCTTATGCCTGTTTCACTGGAAAATATTTGGAAACTCCTCTACATGAGCAAGTCCAGTGCTGGTGGAGTTCACTAAAGTTCAGTGAATTTCTGCTGTGCCCTCACAGTCTCTGGAGTCTGCTTTTGCAATTACTCTGCCATGTCAGTGCAGAAATACATGTGATGCCATTACTTCAGGCAATACATTTGGATTTAGGGACCATTTTTGATCAGTGGTGCAAGTTCAGAGGTTATTTCATACAAAATCCAGTTGGCCAGACAATTAATACAATAATACTGTTTTTTCTCTCCTCCACAAATGTAAATGTTCTTGGTGCAATTGGCAAAGAAACCTCAACACAAGCAGAAAAGGGGAATCTATGGGTGTCACAGCCCCTGGTTTGGGGTGAAAATTGTTGCCTCCAAGGTAACAGCCTCATTTGCAGCTCTCTAGTTCAGCTTGAACTAAAATACCATAAACTTTGAAGAGAAAATGACTTTTGTTTTCTCAGCAAGTGCAGGCCCTGAAGTATCTGGAGAAAGGAAGAAAGGAATTAAAATGGTTTTGTAGGCTTTAGACAGTTTGGTTGAGTGTAAAGTTAGAAATTTGAAGTGTGGATGGGGAAAATGATTCTTTTTTATGACCTCAAGTGCTCTTTTGTGTGGGGCTTGCATAAGGTTCTGTGTGGCATGGAAGTGCCCTGTTTTGGTTTGCTGGGTCTAGCAGAGACCTAACCCTAACCTTCTCACACCCAAAGAGATTTGGATTTAGCCCTGCTGGGCAGGGCTATGATCACCTTGCTTTGATATGAGTTGACTTCAGAGAAAAACTCGTGGAGGAGAGCTCTGCACTTAGGCTCGGTATTAACACAGGAAAGGCAAAGCTTGGTCTGTAACTTCTGCTGCAACACCCTTCGGCAAATTTAAAACTGTGCCCTGAAATATAATTTACTGTAATGCAAGAATAAAATAACATCAATGGGGAAAAAAAAGATAAATTATATTCTTTACCTAGGGAAATCTTTTGGTGGTAATGCTCGGAGATGTGTGTGCCTGTAATTAAATGCCCAATTTAATATGAGCATCTCACCTTGATAATTAAGCAATAAAGACACATCAGAATGCATTTCTGGGTGCTTATAACCTGACTTGGCTGATGCTGTAAGGCATGAGGCCAAGGATTAAGTGGCTTAAACCACCTGAGAAATTCATTAATTCCTAGAAATTTGCTGCCTGGAGAGTTTTGTACCACTGGGAAGCAGACTTGTACATAAAAGGGAGCAAAATGGATGGTGTTACTGGGAATTTCACACAATGGGGCTGAAAGCTTTAGGATTCTTCAACATTGGCTATATCAAGTGCTATCAGAGGATCATTTCAGGCTTTAGTGTACTAATTTAGCATGACAGTCTAAAGGGACAGTGCTGTTTTTAAGGGCATGGGACCAATACTGAGTACAATAATATTTTTCCAATTCACCTTATTCCATTTGTTCCTTTCTTGTGTTTCCCTTCACTTTTTTTTCCCAAACCCAAAGAATTATGTGTGTAATCCACCCAATAATATGCTTCTCATATATAGCAGCAAAGTCTATGTGAGTGCACATGCATCTCATTCCAGTTTTTATCTCTAACTCTATAAAACTTCTCTCAGTATACCCCAAGTGAGTGATTTATCCCTGGGCATCACCCAGCTCTGTGCACATGTTGGTGCTCACCAGGAGAGAAGCACTGGGCAGTGCAGCATCCTGGGCTGGCACTGAGCAGAGGAGAGGGCTAAATTAATGCTTTTGTGATTCTCTGGGTTCACTTCATCAAACACCCAACTCAGAGTCTTTTCTCTGGCATCCAGCTTTCACCAGAGCTCTGATGGTAATGGATTTACACTGGATTTACAGGCATCTAAAAAAATCAAGCCATTGGAGTATATTTTGACAAATGAAACCATTATACGTTTTGGTGTTTTGTTTTTTTTTCTTTCCCCTTTGATTCATTCAAGATTTATGTTGTTCATTTCCCTCTGTTTCCATGCACATGCTCAGAATATCTCTCTAAAATTTTGTTTTCTGACTACTGCAAGGCAATGGATTGCTAGAACTAGCACACATACCCCTGTACAATTTTATGTCAGTGGGGACTTGATGAGAACTGTAGAGATGATAGTTTTAGCTGTCATCCAAGATGTGATGCCTGTCTGTTTATTTTTGGTTGGATGAGATATAATTGCTCTTCTGGTTGACATTAATAAATGGTGTTGACTGGAATGTATTCTTCTGATTGCTTCAATGAGTGACATGTATCATGTGCTGATTTTTGACTGTGAAACAAATATCAGGAGAAAGGAGAGTATTAACTTTTTGCAATGATGTGAGAATTAGACCCTATAAAATGGAGTAAAGAAGGATCTCATGCTCCTTGGTGTTTACTGAAATAACATCAACAGGAAACTATTAATTCTCTCTCAATTCATGCTCTCAGGATAGGATGTTTGCTTATTTTTAAATTCTAAATATTATTTAAAAACTGAAACTAAGATATGTACAACACCACAGGAACTTTTGAATTGAGTCAAATGTATTCAGAAATCTCTGTTCCACTTTTTTTTTTTTTAATGCAAAACTGACATATCTCAGCAGAGATGTGTTTGCAGTTCTAGAATTAGAACCGAGATTTGGGATGCACTAAATGTCTTTGGTTACATTTTGGCCCAAGTTCTGTTTCATTTGAATAAACAAACTTTGGAAGAGCTTGGGGGGAAGTGATTGAAAGGGAGAGATTAGATTTTCCTTCCTATTTGAAAAAGGAATATATTCCAGGCTCTCTGTACTTCTACAGTCTCTGAAACATTCCCCTTTCTCTTGTGGCTCTGCAAATGTTCTGCCTGGCACTCATCTCATCTCCCTCTGTGTTGGATTTCTAAATTTATTTCCTAATGATTTATTTGTGACATTTTTCTATGCTTACTCATATTCCTATGATGCGATGCCTAAACTTGTGCACTAAAATTCATCTTCAAGTACTTTTTCTCAGAGAATTTTGTGATACTGAGTTGAAAACGAGGGCAAATGTCATTTTCTCAATATAATGGAGTACCTGCTACCTTCCTTTGGAATATCCAGAAATATTTCTCACACACTTATCTCCTATGTGTAAAAATTTCCCAAAAGACAGCAAAACCCCTGCTGGATAGGAATTGAGTTTTTTCCATAATTTACATAATCTCCCTTAAGTTGTTTTATAACTTAGTAAGATGATTTTATGTGTTGTATTTGTTGTACTGCAGGATTTAGGGAATGCTGCAGGTCCAAATACAATGCTGGTAATCAGGAACAGTGCATTTTTTGCCAGCTGATATTTTTCTTGTGATACTTTTAGAATGTTTTTTTTTCACATTTACTTACATAATGTTACAAATACAACTTCAGGACCTACCCATCTTATAAATTAGGAGGATTATTTAATCCTTTGGTTTGAAGCATGGAGAAAGGGAGAAGGAGAAACATTCCTGAGCATATAATGATGATCATCATCGTCATCATCAGTAATTATCTTTGAGATGGTGAAAAACTGGAAGGCTTTGAAATAATAGCACTCAAAATACTCAGGGAAATAAAAGATGATGTTGTGGGCTTAAAGAGATAATGAGACATACATATTGTGCCTCTACTGGGCAGCATCTGGGCAGAGAGCACAAAATAAGGATTGTAATACAGGCACTTGTAAACACTTAGGGGGAAGAATGCAGGCTGATATAGAAAATATAACTATGAATAGCTGAATGGGAATTATAAAAGGAAAAAAAGTGAACTAATTCTATTAAAGCTCAGTCCTGGGCAATGTATTAGGATGAGTCTCCTCTTTGCCTGGGGCGTTCTAGCCTAGCATGGAAATTGCAGTGCCAGATCATTTCCTGCAGTGTGCTATCCAAAGGCAGGGGGGATTATCCTAATGATCTGTAGGCCTGAGGCATTTCTGAGCTCAACTCCTTGGTTCAAGTAAGCATAATGCTTGGGAGAAGTTGAATGATATTATTTTTCCATCTCCTTTGCTACTGTTTGTTGCTGTTCGAGGCCCCATAGCAATATGAGTATTTGTGTGGGATAGGATCCCATAAGATTGTGACACCAAAAGATGTTCCTTTAGGAATTGTGCTTCTGAACCTCTTGCATGAAGATATAAGGGATGAGACACATAATTTGAGCTGTGTATGGTGGCACCTGCCTTTGTTCATTGAGTAGCTGCACTATCCACTTGAGCTGCTTTAGGTCAGAGCAAGAGTTAAAAATCTTTGGTTAACAGGTGGCCAACAAAAATTCTCAGGAAAAGCTGTATTTAAAGTGATATGTGTTGTAACCTGTGGTTTGAGGACTTCAGAGCTTGATGTGGTTGATCCCACTGGTACCTTTTCCAGGAATTTCCATCTTTAGTCTTATCTCTTCTGGTGCTATCTGTGCTATTGATCACATAGGAAAAGGTCGATCACAGATCAGTAGCTGCTAATTCACAGATGTGCTTTCAGCCTCCAGAACTGCTGCCACACTAATGAGAAACCCCAGTGTCATTAGTGACTGCACTGACAAATATCCAAGGCATTGTCCTGGGACCATTGGAAAACAACTACATCAGTGCCAGCAAACTTCCTTGTGCAACTGCTTGCATGGACTCTGCAGGGCCCTTTAAAAAAGCAATTTTGAATGTATTGCTTCCTCTCTCTGAGGTTTTTTGTTCTTCACTGTGTTTCTGCTGTAACAGTCCTGGTACGTTCCTCAGAGTGCACATCTGGGCTACAGAGTTTTCTGCTGCCTTGGGAGAAAAGTGAGACCTTTAGATGCTTTAGTTGCTCTGTGTATTCCAACATGCACCTGTTTATATTGTTCAGTCTGTAGCACAATGTACCTACAAATTCCTATAACTTGAATGTAAAGCAGCCTGTGAAAGCAGAGAGAAAAAAATGTCTTCAGTTTGCATTCAGATGCAGAGGGGAAAGCATTCAAGACAAATTCCATGCTGCAGATTGCACACAAGCAATCCAGTTGGAAAGGGAGATTCCAGTGCTTTTTCAGCTGGCTGCCAGAGCAGGGCAATTGCACAGCAGCCACCAAACCCTGAGCCCTGTGCCAGGAGCCCGAGCATGTAAGTGAACAGCCACAGATACACTGAACTGCCACCTGTTTCCTCTCGGGATTATAGAAGGATGTAAATATCACACTTCGGAAAATCTGAAGAACACGTGCAGGTATTTCCTGACTCACGAAGGATTTATCTCCAAGGTTACCCCACCCTGTGCCACGGGTGGGGTCAAACACAGGCTAAAATATTTTGTAAATGGTGTGAAAACCTCAGAAAGCTGACAGTGGCTCTCACTTTGGAGCACAGAGTGTGCTCCATCTCACTCACAGGAATTCCCTTCCTCAGGATTCCCTGCCCTGCCCTTCCTCACTGTATATGAAAATCCATAAAGATTGAAGACACCTTAAAATGGGCACATTCAAATCTGAAGGGCTGAAGATACTCAACTTTAAATCTCTTCTTGAGCAGGCTGGAACAGAATGGTTGTCCTCTGAGCTGGGGGTAAAATGTGTTTTCACAGTCAGCTATTGAAAAACTGGAGAGCAGCTATTTTGGAAGGAGTTTGTCTGAAGTCTGCTTTGTGTCCTAGGTCTCTGCTAAAGGGCATACTTGCCTTTTTGACAAATGGGACCATTATGCTTTATGAATAATGCTTCTGAAAACAGCCTTTTAAAATTCTTCCTATCCTATTAAAACCATTTGAGATTTTAAATAGGTCAATATAAATACATCAACATCTGTGATTATCAGCTGACAAAAGCTTTGCCTGCTTTGGACAAAATAACATCTGAAGTTCAGACCTTCCTACTAAAGGAGCAAACTCAACAAACATTTGCTGAAAATTCAAAGGCAACAAAAAGCAATATGGAATTGCTGAATGATAAGACTACTGTTTTATTAATATAAAGGCTTGCCTTAATCTCAGAATTCAATTGGAAATACAGAAATAGTCAGGGATTTGCAACGGGGGGCTGCTCCATGAGGGTGGATGAGCTGGGAGCTCTGGCAGAAATTAGGCAGCAGCTTCCCTTCCTGTGCAGGATTCCATTCATAAGAACACCCCTTTGAGGACTGACAGGGAGAAAAGCTCCAAATGCCAGTGTCTGTTAATGTTTGTGGCTCTTGTCTACACAGAGAACTTCTGCTGCCTTTCATCAGCATGACACGCTCATCAAAGAGAACTTCTTTTATTCCCATTTGATTACTGTTACACTTTTGGACTAGGAAAAGCAAGTACAGAGATAAAAGCAGACTGTCAGCAGTGACTGAGAGTTGTTTCCCTCTATTTCTGGCTAGCTGGAGACAGATCTCTGTGAGCACTGATGACAAATTCAATCCATGGGCCAGGCTTGTTGTGTCACTTCATGCTCCTGAACGCAGCTTTTTGGGGCATGAGTTCTTGGGGATGGCTCCTGCAGAGGGGCCACTTCATTCCTGCTGTTGCTGTGGAACGATGTTAGTAACATCCATGAGCTGATCCCAGAGCTTTTGGTAAAATTGGGGTAATTCCAGCCCCTGAGTCAGGCATGGTTCAGGGCCTGGAAGGGGAGCAGACCCCCCCAGAAAACCAGTGGGTGTTCCTACTGCTTCTTACTCAGCAGCAGGGATTTGCCAATTCCCTGACCTTTCACAGGAATTGTAGATGAAAGAGAAATGCACAAAGTTACAGCGCTTGTGGTGTAAGTTGGAAGCTTCCAAGCATGAAGCGGGGTGGCTGGCTCTAATGCAATGATTACAATATTTATTGTATCAAAGGCAACCCTTTTGTCCTGTTCAACCTGAGAGTCATTTTTCTTACTGGATACAGGTAGAAATTGAAATCTGAGGCCAGTTAGTTGTTTCCATTTCACACGTCAAGCTCACTTGGTGCTATTGATGGACAGCAGACCTAAGATTTTAGTATTTAGCAGTACTCTGTTTAAAAATTCCAGGAGAAAAATCAAAACACTCCCCCCCCAACAAAACCAAAACCACCCTAAACCACCAAAAACAAGCAAACAAACAAAATCCCCACAAAACAAGCAAACAAAACCCAAACAAACAAAAAAACAAAACAAAAAAAAAACCCAGGAGGATAAGGATTTTTACTTTGCTCTCTGTTCTGAGGAAAAAAAAATTGTTCTCCAGAGCATCAGCTTCTGAATGTGCAGCCTTCATCTCTGTCTCTTGACTCTGTACAACTTCTTTGGTGTGTTTTTTCATTCTTTTGAAGCATTAGGCACAAAATGTGGAAAAAAGACAGTCACAGACTTTTTATCTAATATGTTTACATTTGTGCCTCTTTTCAAAGCACAGACATCAATTTTCTTAGTTCCTTTTGTAACAGTGTTTTGTAAGAAAAGTACAGTTTTAATTGCAGCAGTTATCTTCCACAGGAGGCTCTTATCATATTAACCTACTGAAGTAGTTCTGATCTGTTTTCTATCTGAATCCTGTGGATCTTTATGCACATGTAATGATTACTTGCCTAAGAAAATCCATAGCATTCTTGAATCAGGCTTCAGCTGCTGAGTGCTGCATTTGATCTGCTTCACCAACAAGTTCCTCATTGTTGATGTATTTGATTTTGGAACTGGCATCTCAGGAGCCTGGCACTTTCCAGTTTAATTCAGGATATGGAATAACGGAATGGTTTGGGTTGGAGGAACCTTAAAGCTCATCCCATCCCTGCCATGGGCAGGGACACCTTCCACTGTCCCAGGTCACTCCAAGCCCTGTCCAACCTGGTCTTGGATGCTTCCAGGGATCCAGGGGCAGCCACAGCTGCTCTGGGCACCTGTGCCAGGGCCTCAGCACCCTCACAGGGAACAATTTCTTCCCAATATCCAACTTAAATCTCTGCTCTTTTAGTTTCAAACATGGGGTTTGCTTGTTGGTTCATACTGCACACTGCAGAAGGAAGGACTCTGCAAAGGTCAAGACACTGTTCCACCAGGAAGGCAGAGGAGCTGGTGAACATTCCCAGTGCAGAGAGCAGAATGGATTTTATCCACAAAAATTCCCCAGGACAACTTGAGACCACTTGCTTCTTGGACTTTGAGGAACTTCTGGGTTCAAACAAGCAAGCAAACAAACCCCCAAGAACTGGAATTATTCACCAAAGAATATCAAGTTATGGCCCTGCTGTTCAGCTCTATCTTATGAAAAAAAGCTGTAACTTTCTATTCCCTAATCCCTGTTTGCTGTGGAGGCCTGGGCGTTTCCTTTTCAGCTCCCTTTTCAGCTCATTGCACAGCAAAGCAAGTGACCAGCACCCAGCTACAGCCTTACAGGAGGAATATCAGGATTTAATGCAGTCATGGAAGTCTCTCAAGGGACATGAATTGTGTGTACCCCCACAGACTGCCCAGGTCCTCCTCACACAGCCACTTCTGCCTGAGGAACACCCACAGCTCCCTCAGAGCATGGACTGGAGTGCCATGAGCACATTCCCTGCAGTCTTCCAAAGGGAAAACGATGAAGGACGTGATAAAGATCATCATCCCTGCAAAGTGTGTTGCTGTTCTAAGCTTTCCCACAAAGTCCTGTCTGGACACATTCTTCTTGGAACAAAAACATAGGATCACAGAATATCCTGAGCAGAAAGGACCAAAAAGGATCATCCACTCCAACTCCTGGCTCCGCACAAGACAACCGCAAGGATCCCACCCTGTGCTCCTGGAGCTCTGGCAGCCTCGGGGCCGTGCCCATTCCCTGGGCAGCCTGGGCAGTGCCAGCACCTCTGGGGAAGAACCTTTCCCTGAGCTCAGCCTGACCCTCAGCCCCTAACGAGGTCTGACCTCAATCTCCCCTTATCCAGAGCCCTTAACAAATTGGTTCTTGGTTTTAATGAGCACAGACAGGAAGGTCAGTCCTAATGGACCTAAAAGCACATCCAGAGGATTGTTTATATAGCAGAAAAAAAAGTCATAAAATCTCTGTGGTTAGAAAAGCCCTCTAAGATCCTGAAGCCCAGCCTTTGACTGAACACCACCACCATGTCCAGGAAATCATATCAGGGAGCCCCATGACTGCTGATGTCCTCATTTACAGGAATGAAGAGTTTTATTTACAGCCCTGCCTGCTTCCATCATATCCCATAGGCAGGAGCAGGGAAGTGGTTGTCCACCATATGGGAAATTTGAATCTGCAATCTGGAAATTGGGATTTGGATCTGGAAATCTGGATCACCACAGGCACAGAGCTCTGTGTTAGTGCTGCCAACAACTGCAACACACGACCACAGCAGCCCATGGAAGGGCCTGGATTATCTGCATTCACATGGATCACAGCTGGATGGAGCTGGATTGACAAAAGGCACCTCTGCACTGCCCTCACCTGTGGCTTGTGAAACAGAGATGATAAAAACAAGGTTTACAGCACTACTTAAAATTACACTGCTAATGAGGAAGTTAGTCATGCCCTAAAAGTTAGGGAAAGCTCATTTGTCCACATCAAGATCTTTTTTACTTTAGAATGGGGTTTTTTTTCTGCATGAATAGAGTTTCTTCCACTGGCTGTTTCTTACTGTGTATAAATAAATAAATAACTGAAAAGAGCTGAAGTGGAAAACAAAGCAGCATGTTCTGTTTTCGGCAGCTATGACTTGATTCTGTGCTGCCATGGCTTCAGCAAGGCTAGAAGGAAGTAGATGGGCATTCATGTGTGAGAAAAAGCCTATGTTTTTAACAGAATTAGGCAGCTGAGCTCATTTCCACCCCATTAGGATCACTCTATGAGACAGTGCTGCCAATGAAAGTGCAAGAGATTAGTTTTCTCCTCAGTAGCTTAAGCAATGCTCTGGGCACCAAATACAGATCATGACACTTTTCAGGGATATTGCAAAGCTCATGCAGGGAACTGATCCAGAGCCTACCTTTCAATTTCTCAGCAAAGCTATTTCCACACAAATACACCACTGTGCCCTGAAAGAGTTTATTTGGAAATGGAAAGAAGAGAAAGGAGCTAGATGCTTATTGGAAATCCATTTGCTGGAAGTGTGTTAAAGAAAGCTAAGGGTTTTAAGAAAAGGTCTGTTAATAGGTTACTGAAACATTCCAATAACTACTGCCACAGCTTGGCACCACAGGTCTGCAAGTTGTAACAGCATTTGTGGTGAGACATACTTTTTTTTTTTTCATTTACTATGCCACTGAATTCATATAAAGAGCATATCTTATTCGTAAACTCATTTTCCTCTAATATTCCTACCTACAACAAGTGCTGAAAAAGTCAGTTGGATGGTTGGTTGTTTTCCAGCTGTTAATGATTTCCTCCTGTTCAGAGTAAAGGGCAAGAAAGAAGGGCAGAGAAAAAATAATTACTGCTTGGCTATTAAAATAACAGTATTCCTGCCGGAGATGTGTTAGCATTTGCTCCCTAGGTGGTTATAACTTATCCTGAGAAGAAGATTAGAAATATCCTGGATTTCCAAGTGGTATCCATTCAGTTCCACTCAAGATTTACAGATATAAGCACTTTCTCTTCCCTCCTCGTCTTCAGAAAATCTCCTGTGAAATTTAAAATTCAAGAGCATCACAGCTGCAAAGTGCAATGGGTCTGGTTAGAGTGAAGACACACAGAACCATTCTGTGAGGACTGTCCATTTTTCTCAGGATTCAGGAGTAGCTGCCACTCCTCTTGTCACCAGCTGTGGATACTCACAAGGAATCTCTGATGTGATGGGGATGATCTGATTCCCTGGCCATCTGGAGGGATTTGCTCTCTACACCATTTCACAGTGGCAGAAAACAATAGCAATAATCACAAGAAAAACAACAGCAATAATAATGAAAACCCAGTAACAACAATCCCAAAATCTCTGATTTCTAAGGCTGGAAAATTACTTCGAGCAATGTAGAATATTCTGCAACCATAATAATGATAAGGTTAAGCAAATGGGGAGTCCTCAGGAATGTGGTTGGAAATTGAGCGGGGAGAAAAGAGGACAGAGATGCCAACTGGTTCCTTTCCCCAGTTATTGCCTTAATCAGACCAAGAGATATTGAAATTCCTGCAGCTGAACTATGGCTGCAATGCACTCCAGCAACACGTGTTTATGAAGGGTCTAGATAGAATTTATGACCAGCTGTTTAATTCTAATTTCATGCTCATGTCCTCCTTCCACCAGGGTGTTGAAGTCAGCAGTGCAGTGCCATTAAGGCCATGGATGGTTAGCTCTTATGGGAATGTACATATTTGAACAAATGTGCATTTCCAAATGCACTTGTTGGGGTAGAGGAGGACAGATAAGAGTTTGCTCTGAACAAAATCAATGCCTTGCATTTAGCCCAGTAATTGCCCTTTTCCAGGATGTGCTTGCATTTTAGCTCAAACTAAATAAAGCAAAACAATTTTATGCCTGAGGGAAGTACCAGCAGAGCACAGTGGGAGGGGCAGGGTCAGCACTGCTTTCAGACCATTTTTATCTGATCAGCCTGACACTAAGAAAAGACCCTTAAAGGATTTTAATAGAGGAATTATGTGGGAGAAAATACAAATAAAACAGCTCTTCAGACACATTGTCAAGCCTATAAAAAGAGTAGCTGCTAACCCAGCCAGGGCTCTCAGTGTAATCTGAACATACAGCAGTGTCAGGATTACAGCAGTCTGGTTAATACCCCCCAGCAGACATTTTTTAAAGTCTTATTGAAATCCAAGCTGTTTTCTCAGTCCATGAATAAATCTTTAAATGCAGCAGTCTTTTTTTTTTTTTTTTTAATTATTATTGTTTAAATGTAGCTGGATTAATTGCCTGCTCACAAAGTGACTCAATACAAACCAATACCAAATTGTTCTTAATACTAAATTGATCCCTGCTGGATCTCACTGCACATCCACAGGTTTCTATCATCAGACATAGAATCATGGAATTGTTTGAGTTGGAAGGGACCTTAAAACTCATCCAGTGCCATGGGCAGGGACACCTTCCACTGTCCCAGGCTGCTCCCAGCCCTGTCCAGCCTGGCCTTGGGCACTGCCAGGGATCCAGGGGCAGCCACAGCTGCTCTGGGCACCTGTGCCAGGGCCTCTGCACCCTCATCCTCATTTCTTTAGGCACTGGCAGGGGCTCTGAGGTCTCCCTGGAGCCTTCTCTTCTCAGGGTGAACACTTCTAGGTCTCCCAGCCTGGCTCCAGTCCCTGGGCCACCTCTGTGGACTCCTCTGGACTTGTTATAAGAGGCCCAAAGTCTTCCTTGTGCTGGGATGCTCTGAGCTGGGTGCAGTGCTCACAGAGTGCTCCTGCTCCTTCCCAGCACCTGAGCTGGCCAGGAATATCCCTGTGCTGGGCAGAACATCCCCCCTTGTGCTGGCAGAGGAGACACTGAGCACTTGGATGCAGGCTCCACTCTCAGCTTCCCTCCCTGCCCCACCAGCGTTCCAGGATTAATGACAAGCCTGGCTTTTCATCACAAAGAAGTGTAAGATTGGAAATGCCAAAAATGCATTCTTATGTGAAGGCTGGCATTTCAGCTGATGAACTAAATAAGTCTGATTTAGGGTTATTTCTACCTGGGTATTAATTTGTGCTTATAATAGAAGCACCAGACATGTGCTGTCCAGTGCAGCTGAATGCAGCTTTATTTAATGTCTCAAAGCCATCTCCTAGCAAGTTGGATTTGTCACATCCTGGACAGGAGGATTATCCTCACAAGAGTATTACCCCTGTAGCTGAAAATTTCTGGTTCTTAATTTCTGTTTCTTCTTTCTTCATACCTTCTTTATTTTCTGGCTGATGGACTGCACACACACAGTACACTCTGGTTTTTAGCTGTTTGATGTTATTGCCTCCTGTTTGTGAAGACATGCTCAAGCTAGCTTTAAACTGCCTGTTGGAAGCATATCCCAGAGGAGAATGGGATCCAACGGGAAGAAAAACATCCCTGTATTTAATGAATTTATTCAGTGCCATTTGCAGCATTTATGGAGTTTCAGTGGCTGCACTGCTAAGGATGCACAGTCCCTGCATTTGAGAGCTAGGCTGAATAAAGCAGACTGGAGAGGTGACAAGCACGTTGCTTTGCACCCTCATTCCTGGAGATTAAAATCTTCCTTTAGGAAGGAATAGAAAGGAAGGAACCTCTTTTATTAAGTGATCAGGTGTGTGTTTGCTTTGACAGTGGGGAAACTCTTCATGGCTTTGTAGTTTCACCAGATTATCCCCAAAGTCTGTTGTGGTTCCAGTGCTACATTTTCATGCCACTTTGCTTTACATATAAATGGATTAAACAGTAATGTTAATTGATATATTTATGCATGGTCTTGTAAAACAGGATTTCACACATTCTGAGACTAAACTGCTGGGATGTCAGGCCATCTAAAGCTTGGAATTCTGCATGAACCTGAGCTTAGATGTGGCACCTGGGGCATGTTTTAGTGGTGGGCTCAGCCGTGCTGGGTCAACACTTGGGCTCAATGATCTTAGAGAGCTTTTCCAACCTTAGTGATTCAGTGATTCTAAGATTCTACAACAGCAATTCTTGTACCACATCTGACACAGATGTTTGTGGGGTCAGCCCTAGGGTGCTCCTAGTATTATTATTTATTGATCTGTAGCCCCTAACGTCGATGGTGTGAAGGAATTCAGTCAGATGGGAGACCCTGCATGGTGCCAGGGGGGTTGCTTTGTTTTCTGCAGCTTGGTCACATTCCTCTGATGAGGCAGCCTGTGAGGGCATGTTTTATTCAAACTGACTCTGATGAATTTATCCCAGCCAATTGCAAGTCTTGTTGCAGTAATACCTTTGACAAAAATTGAAGTTAAAATGCTCTGAGTTGGTACAGAAATCTCCTTATGCTGCTCCCTGTATAATAACATTAACTTGGGCAGGAGTTGCTATGGGAGTGTATAAAGAGATTTGTGCTCTGTGGGTAATCTATAACTTAGAACTGTTCTCAGGATTTTTAACTCCTTAATTAATGTGCCCAGTTAAATACACATTCCTGGGATCATCTTTATCATGCCCAGGCAGCACAGTCATGAGTACAACGTGTGAAAATCAAACTCTGACATCCCATCCTAGTCCCAGTGTGAGAAAGAGCCACTCTTTCTGTTTTAATTTCCAACTAGTTGATGCTCAGGATGGTTATTTAACATGAGTGTCTTCTGCATCAGTGTAATGACAAATTTTGAACCAAATATATAAATTTTGGTTCTTATTTAAAAAGAGTGTCTTGGGCCCCATGGTTTCCTTTTTGGTATATTTGGGGATGAGAGCCTCTGGCTTTCTTCTGCAGCATCACCAATCACTGCAAACAGAAAAAAATGAGGGTTCTAATATGGAACAAGAAGCCAGAAAAAGTTCATCAGAACTGAGTTCACTCAGAGTGTCTGAGCTGTCCCTGATGCACCTGCTATGAATTGGAACTTACTTCATGCTGTTTTCTCAGGTTTTTTTTAACATTTACATGGCAATTCATGCAATTGGAAACTCTCTCTGACACTATCAAGTCTCATTGGCTCATATTGCTACCCATTATTGCATAAAATCTTCTTTTCATACTGCTACTTACTTAGGTTGACTTTGAAAACTAAAGAGACTTTTTTTTTAGCTACACTTAGAAGATTATTTTTTGCTGGCATTTGGGAATACAAGAGTGTATTTTTATACCTTACTGGAGGTTATTTGGCCTTCATTTTACAATGGAAATAGGAAAATAAAGGTAGACAGCTCTTTCTCCATCCATCAGCCATTTTCCCCCAGGATCTGATGACTGGATTATATCATGTTTGCTTTTGGACAAGGTGCTTCACCAGCACTGGCTGATGTGGATTAATTACCTCTCACCCAGCTAAAATTGTGAGACCATTGGGGGAAGAAATGAAATTTATGATTCTTGATTGATCTTATACACTGCCTGTCTTCCACATGGAAAGTACCACCACTGCTCTGTGGCTCCAGGAAAAAAAAAAAATCTTTCCTGTCTGGAAGTGCTGGAGGGTAAAACAAACAGAAGGCATGAACATGAACACCCGAGCAGAGATGAAGGGCAGTGAGATTTGCTGAATTCAGTCACTCTTGTGCCTGAAAGCCACCACTGCCATCCATCTTGTGACTATGTTAAATATGTTAAATATGCCTTGTTGGGATAATGGGATATCAGCAGGATAGAAAGGGTTCCAAAGCTCTGATTTTCTTCAGTGCAGAGGACAGAATATGCCGTGCCATTGATGTGAGTTCAACTGGTGTACAAGGATGCTCCAGAGCAGGATTTCTGACTGGAGTAGCAGGGCTTGGCCTGTTTTCCATATGGATTCATGAAGATATTGGAAAATTTAGCTGAGGAAGAATACAGCAGCACAAATGGAGATGCAGGCTAAGCCTGCAGACACACAGCAGCTGGCACAGGCTGGATTTGCCCCTTGTGGTGGTACCCAAGCTAGTGAGGCAGGCACCTGCTGTTCCCTGCAGATTCCTAGGCACTACTCATGGCACAGATCACAAATTAAAACCCCAAACCTTGTTCTACTACAGAAAAAAATCCCCAGCGTGTTCTGCAGTTCATCATCCTGTAAAGCAGACAGAGCGTGCTGCTCCTTATTTCACCAAGAAGCCTGTTCCGTTGCTTAAGTTACAGCATAAAGTTATTCTACATTTTTACTGCTTTTTGCTGCTTTCTCTTGACATAATTTCTGAGTGAAATAATTCCATTTGGCTGATTGATTCAGGAATTTGACTGTCACATTCGAGGCATGACATTTGAAAACGCATGGTAATGGACTTGAAATGTGTTGCTGTAAGTTTTAAAGTGATTTTTTGTAATGTTGAGGTGGAGCACTAATATCCCTTTGGGTAAAATCTGTTGCCCCTAGGAACAGTATTTCAAAGTTCACTAATATTCATGACTGCCTTCCCCTTGTAATTGCATCACTGAAAGAAAACCAATGTGCTTTAGAGGCTGGTTGGAAACAGCTTTGCAAAGACTTTTACAACACTCTCTGAAAAAAAGACAAAATTCCAGAGCAGATGAATGGCTCAAATGCAGTAAAGATCCAGCTGCAATGGGCTGGAACTCCTGTGCTCCATCTCTGCCTGGTGGCTTTCTGGTCCCATCTCAGAATGCCTTTCTGGTCCATCCCAGAGTGGCTTTCTGGTCCATCCCAGAGTGGCTTTCTGTTCCATCTCAGAGTGGCTTTCTGGTCCATCCCAGAGTGGCTTTCTGTTCCATCTCAGAGTGGCTTTCTGTTCCATCTCAGAATGCCTTTCTGGTCCCATCTCAGAATGCCTTTCTGGTCCATCCCAGAGTGCCTTTCTGGTCCATCTCAGAGTGGCTTTCTGGTCCCATCTCAGAATGCCTTTCTGGTCCATCTCAGAGTGCCTTTCTGGTCCATCTCAGAATGGCTTTCTGGTCCATTTCAGAATGCCTTTCTGGTCCATCTCAGAATGGCTTTCTGGTCCATCCCAGAGTGGCTTTCTGGTCCCCTCTCTGGCTAACCCAGATGTCCCTGGGAGTTAAAGCCCAGCCTTGCTCACATCTGTGCAGGAAGAGTGCAGGGCTGCCCTCAGAGTGCAGAGAGGAGCTGGATTGCCCCCCTGACCTGTTTGTGTCAGGATAGTTCCTCTTAGAGCTCAGTAAACAGCAGCTGGTCAAAAATGCAAACTGGGAGTGCAATTATTTTTTAAATTCATTGTTTTACTTTGTGTTGAGCTTTAACAAAGCTCATGTTCATGCTGGTAGTGGGACTGTGGCTGACTGAGGTAAATTCTGATGAGTTTTTAGACTGAGGGCTGTGCTGAACTCTGGTCTGAATGTCCCTGCCACACAGAGCACAGGAACCATTATCCCAGTTTATCATTCCAGGTGCTGCAGTACTTGTGATGTGCAGCAAACTAAAATGATGTGAGTCCCTGTCCCAAAGTGAAAAAAGAGGGTTGGCAATGAAAAATATAATTTTTTTGTTGGTTTTTGGTTTTTGTTTTGTTTTGTTTTGTTGTGGTTTTCTGTTTGGTTGTTTGGTTTTTGTTTGTGTTTTAAGGGGTTTTGTTTGGTTGCTTGTTTGTTTGTTTTTTTCTTGCAAGCAGAGTATGAAAAACCTGTAGTGAGGAATGAATGCAAACGAACAAAATGAGACTTTCACCATCTCTTCACCACCACTACCACCACCATGTTTTAACCTCAACAGGGCTAGAGGTGAAAATTGTGTGTTTGCAATTTTTAGCGCTGATAAATCACTAATCATATCAAAAATTAGCAAGCAGCTCACCTGATAAAGAGGAGACAGTTTCTGCAGACTGTCACTTCTCAAGGATAAATAATGTGCTTTACAGGGAATAAGTTTCAGCCAGAATAATTAGGGGAAAAACAGATGAGAGCTGTATGTCTGATGGAGTTACCCTCTCAGAGGACCCTCTTGAAAATTGTATCTGTAATGGATGTTATGGAGATTTGAAAGAAAATTTGAAACATGCGACTTTTTATCTGCTTTTGATGTTACATTCAGCTGCTTTCATCTCAGAGGATAAAAGTAATTGAACAATAATCCCAAAGAGAGTCAAATACACAAATCAATAAACTGCTCTCACAGGAGAATTTATTTTGATGAGCACACTGGTACCTCACACTTCCCCAGGCTGTGAGGTTTCCATTCAATGTCTTGCTCTCTTTAATACAGATAGTGCGCCCTGATTGGGAACACAAACGATGAGTGAGGCAGATCTACTCACTGAGTATCACCAGACAAAAACAGCTTTTTGCCTCCTTTGAGTGACATCCTAAATCTTAATTGAGTGTTGAAAGCTTGGCACTGTATTTTTATTTTTGTGTTCTTTCGGGAAGTACAATGGGAGCCAAGGGCTAGTGCTTGCATTAGACACGGTGAGAATGCAGGCTGCTGTTAGGCAAGAGTGTTTTCCTACCTTGTCTGTGATGTACAGAGGAATTTTTCATCCTTTGTATTCCTTTACGCTGCAGTGCTTTCCAATAATTTTGGATTTATTTTTTTTAATCTATTATGACTTATTCTTCTGAATGTTTTATATGCATTCTTGAATAAATCCCAGGGTGGGTCAGGCTGGAGGGGACCACGGTGGCTCATCTGGTGCCACTCCCTGCTCAGGCAGGGCCACCCCAGAGCCCAGGGCACAGCAGAGTGTCCGTGTGGCTCTGGAATATCCCAGGGAGGAGCCCCCAGAGCCTCTCTGGGCTCTGCTCAGGGCTGGCTCTGCCCAGGGCAGCAGCTCTGCCTCCGGGGCAGGGGAATTGCTGGGATCAGCCCTGCCCGGGGCTCTGGGGCCATGGCTGGGCCTGCTCTGACCTCTGCACACAGGGATGGACATGGACAGACAGACTGGGACAGACAGACAGGAACAGCCTGGGACAGACAGACAGGGACAGATAGACAGGGACAGATAGACAGGGACAGACTGGGCTGGGATCAGCCCTGCCCGGGGCTCTGGGGCCATGGCTGGGCTGCTTTGACCTCTGCACACAGGGATGGACATGGACAGACAGACAGGGACAGACAGGGACAGACTGGGACAGACATACAGGGACAGACAGGGACAGCCTGGGACGGACAGACTGGGACAGACAGACAGGGACAGACTGGGCTGGGCTCAGCCCTGCCCGGGGCTCTGGGGCCATGGCTGGGCCTGGAGCACAAAGGGATGGACAGGAGAAAACATGTCTTAAAAAAGAACTTTTATACTTTTTTTCTTCTGCTCAAAATAATTGAACAGCCTGTGTAGAGGAAGCCTCTGCTTTACTCCCTATTTTGATTACCTTATTTATTTTATAGAGATAATTTATGTTTTGTCAGGATCTAGCTTCTGTGTTACTCTGAGTCTCCTCCACTTAGTCCGTTTGAGGATAACAGCAAAGCACACAGAGGAAGAGATAATAAAAATAAATGCATGTATGTGTTAGTATAACAAACAGTTAAAATAAATATTTTATTGATGCATAATGAAATAAATTTGTAAAATCTGCTTTTTTTACTTTTAGTTGGCAAAAAACCCAGCAGCTTACCTGCTTTCTAATCTCACTTTCATTAGCATATTTAATTAAGCTGTTGTATTTAATCATCAAAATGCTCAGTAATGTACATTTTGTTCCCAGCCATGGAATGCCACCGCTATGTGTATCCATGATAGATACTTTTAATAAAATCAGTAATTACCCTTTATTGTTCTTTTAAATTGTTATTTTTTAAGTGTGTTAGGGCACAACAGGTTTGGGGTATAAAAGAAAGCAAAACTCTCATTTTGCCATTTCATAATATAATGAAAAAAATTTCCTTTAAATAGATGCTAATAAACCTTTTTTAAAAAAAGCAGTGCTTAATTATCTTGAAGTTGTTTACAAGCGCAGCTTTGGCAGCTCAGCTCTGGCTGTAGCAGTGCTGGGAAGGCTGTGCTGCCAGCTCAGGTCCTGCTCTGCACAGCCTCTGCTTTCCCTGTGCCCTGGGCCAGCCCCTGGATTTGGTCTGGGAGTGTGACAGGCACATTCTGTAACAAATGGAGGGGTCCAGATAGATCTGGGATCCATTTAAGGGCATTGGGGTTGTTTTAAATTGGTTTTGTTTGGTTCTGTTTAGCAAAGTAGAAGTCTGAGACGAGAGGATGTTTTATGGGATTTGTAATGTATCAAATATTTTCATTTTTTATATATATTTTCAAATCTTGGGTGTCTTTCAACTAAAATTTGTAACTGACACAAAACCAGATCAATAAAAAAAGGAAGAGGATTTGCAGTTAACTGAACTAAAATGATAATGTGAGTTGTGGAGAGAGCTCAGTCCTTGGCTTGCCTAACCACACACTCCATTATCTAACTTATTTCCTATTTCTTTTATAATAGCGTGGCAGCATTCCTTTTTCTTTATTGCTCAGAGAATGCCCTAAAATAGCCTGATTTAGTTTATCAGCTGTAATGACACCTATTTCTTTGTACATGGTTTGGGCTGTAGTGATTGAAGGCGTCACAAACAGATTGTTTGTTCTCTGGTGATTTTATTGTGTCAGTCTCACTCCTTTCTTCTCTTTCCTCTGTTGCAAGTTTTTCAGAACACCCCTTTCTGTATAATTGCCTACTTTCAGCTCTGTCTGCACTGCCTTTGGACCAGCGATGATATCTGAAGTGGTTTAAAAGAAAGCAAATTTAGATCCAAATATTAGGGATATTTCTTTCCTCAGAGAAGGGCAAAGCCAAAACACTTTCACAGCGCTGCAAGACTGGTGATCTCTGTTCAATCAGTGCTTTCATCTGTCATGTCTGCAAAGGTATTTACCCCACATTTTGGCTCAGAGGCATTGAAATGTGCTGGACAGCAGCAGATGAGGGCTCAGCTGTCACAGAGGGACACGTTGAGCTCAAGGCATGGACAGAGCTGTCCATCACTCAGAGATGGCTGTGCTGGGACAAGGCTGGGGAAGGTGTTTGTGTGGGACAATTCCTCTGGCAGGATCTCTTTGATGAGATGGGCAGCACACACTGTGGAGGGGCTGGGTTTACCCTGAGCCACCACCCCCCTGTGAATTTGGCATTTAAGGTAAACTTCTGGATTATTTTTGCTCTGTTTGCTTTGCTGCATTTTTTGATAGTAAACGTGTTTCCCTAGATTTGTTTCATCCTGTGGAAATTAAGGGAGGAAGATGAGGGATGGGGAATAAAGGGGAGAGAGAGAAGGCTTCAGCTTTTATCTAACACCCTGAATAAAATCATTGTTGGACACATTTCAGTTTGGTTTTCCTTCCATAGACCAAGAACACCGTCTTTGGAAAACACAAAGGAAATCTTCTAACTGCTGATTGCACACCAGGCTGGGTGGGGCTTGCAAGACCCTGCTCCAGAGGAAGGTGCTCATGGCAGGGGTGTTGAAATGAGATTATCCTCAAGGTCCCTGCCAACCCAAGCCTTTCAGAGACCCTGTGATTATGAATTTTGTTGCTGCTGCTTGAAAAATGGCCACTATTTCAATTTATCGTGGGAGTGAAATATTCTGTGCACTTCACTCTGTGATGCTGCCAAATTTATACTTTGTAAATAAAAATGAATTTAAATTCTTCCTGGCCTACAGAGGGAGGCTGTACCATGCTGGTAGTTGGGAGAACACAGGTTTTGGTGGCATTACCAGCTAGCAGTGCACCCAATTTTCTCCTTATCTCCTCCCAGTCTGCCTAGAGGAAGGGCTGGGGACTTTACTGGAGTGCCCAAATTCTGGATGGCCTGTGCTGGTTGGGGTGATGACCTCAGTGTGGATGTGCAGAGAGGAGGACAGAATTCACACTTACACCTGTTTTCTCTATTTCTGTATCTGAAAGTCTCAGTTCAGGACTCACACAAAGCAGCTGCTCATGGAACTCTCCTTTTTCTTCCCTTTGTGCATTCTCGGTCTCTGTAACCTGCTGCCGGGAAACAGAATTTAATCAGTGCTCTGCTAATAAACTCTGCCTGCTGCTCTCCACAGGGTCAGGGGACACAGGCACAGGGCCCCAGACGAGGAGGGACATCTCCACTCGCTGTCCTGTCTTTACTGACAGCAGCAATTTCTTGCAATTAGGCTCCTGCAGCAGGTACTTAACCCTGGGGCAGCAGCTGATTGTCTGTGTTTAACTTCCCTGCTCGATTTGAGCTCTGTGTTCAAACCCCAGTGTCCTCCCACAGCTTCCTTTCCTCTCTGTTCTTCCCCTGGTGGAGGGTTACAGAGCTCTGACAATTGTTATTGATAATCTAAACCACCCTTTCCTCTTCTATGCCTCACCTTGAGAGAGAGGAGGGCTGAGAACAAAATGAGCTCAGTGACACTCAATAAGGAATGAGCAAAACTGGCCTTAAAAGTCAGCTTTTCTGTGAAATTCTGATGCAGGAAAAGCAGTCTCTGGACATTGTTTGCTCAACAATGGACTGAGGACACACTGAAGGATCACTGGAGAGTTTGTTTCATTCAGGCCACCAGAATAATCAAATCATTTAGGTTGGAAAACCTGTGACGGTGTTCACAGGGGTCCGAGGATGAGGGAAGAGACGAGGATCTGACTCCGTGTTTCAGAAGGCTTGATTTATTATTTTATGATATATATTATATTAAAACTATACTAATAGAATAGAAGAAAGGATTTCATCAGAAGGCTGGCTAAGAATAGAATAAGAAGGAATGATAACAAAGGCTCTGGCTTGGGCAGAGAGTCTGAGCCAGCTGACTGTGATTGGCCATTAATTAGAAACAACCACATGAGACCAATCCCAGATGCACCTGTTGCATCCCACAGCAGCAGATAATCATTGGTTACATTTTGTTCCTGAGGCTTCTCAGCTTCTCAGGAGGAAAAATCCTAAGGAAAGGATTTTTCATAAAAGATGTCTGTGACAGGAAAACCCTTTAAGATCAAGTCCAAGTGCTGGCCCAGCACTGCCAAGCCCCCTATTATACCATGTCCCCAAGTGCTCTGCACCCATATGTGGTTTAAATCCCTCCAGTGGCTGTGACTCTAAACAGGCTCCTGGGCAGCCTGTTACAACACCTGGCCATCCTTTCTGTGATGAATTTTTCCTCATATCCAATCTTAACATCCCCTGGTGCCCCTTAAGGCCGTTCCCTCTGCTCCTGTCCCTGTTCCCTGGAGCACAGACTGACCCCCCCGGCTGTTCCCTCCTGGCAGGAGCTGTGCAGAGCCACAAGGGCCCCCCTGAGCCTCCTTTGCTCCAGGCTGAGTCCCTTCCCAGCTCCCTCAGTCACTCCTCATAGGACTCAAGCTCCAGACCCCTCCAGACTTGCGCACCCCAGGATTCCAGAAAGGCTCCTGGCTGCTGAGTGTTTGCTGCAGCCCACCATAGTAATGAAAGGTAGCAAAGCATCAGTGGGTGTTGATGAGGTATCAAAAAACACTGTTCAGTCCTTGACTTTGATGTGAACGTTCCAAATATAATTAATGGTTCAACCAGGCTGAAATAAAAATACAGCATTTGCACAGTGAAATCCCAGAGACTGCAATTTTCCTTGCATGGGTTCAAGACTCGTTTCAGATCTGTGGCAGCTGTTTCATTGTTAAAGCTTCTTAAGAATTTCCTTTTTTTTTTTCTCTCCAAGTTCTTAGGACACATAGAAAATTTTACTTCAGGGTACATAGTTTACACCAATAGCTGATCTCTTAGGTATTCAAATTGGGCTGCTTTGTTTCTATCTTGCTTTGGTGGGTATCTTTGTATAGTTGAAGCTGAGATATGTATTAGCAGCTTTTATTCCACTAGCCAAGTGCAAAGTTACTACTTTTTAGATATTTTCTTCCATTATTTGGAAGCTATCACTCCAAGAATACAGAAATGGAGACATTTGTCCAGTTTCATGTATCAGCACTACCAGAGAATTGTACATGAATTATAAATTTCCCTTATCTTTTGGAAGAAAACATTATGAAAAAGGTGATGTTAGAGAGGTCCCAGGAATAGCTACAGACCTTTTGAGACTGAATACTCACAGAGCTATTAGGCAGAAGGAATTATACAGAGAGGACAGTAGGACCACTGCCCTTTAGAAACAACAATACAAAATCTCATTCTGGAAAAGGAGATTTCAATGGTTTCTGCTGTGGATGAAATCAGTGTGGCAACAAGAAAACATTTTCAAAATGATATAGTCTCAGTATTTAGAAAAAAAGGAGATTGAAATTGGGGATAATAGAAAGCTTTTCACAGTCAGCTTCTGTTTGCTGATTTAATTCCAGTTTGGTTTCTCCCTCTCTGAAAATAAAACTTAAGTAGTTTTTACTTACCTATTCTCCCGCTGCTTAAAGATCTTGATGTCTATCTCTACACTTGCAGGGACACCTCAGTACATGGGTATTTGAGACCTGGTTTAGGACTGTCAGCCTTAGAACAGGTGGTTCTTGGGAAAAATGCAGTGTACTGGGGTCTGCACTGTGGATTTTGCCTTCTTGCTTTGTAAACAAACTCATCTGTGGTTCACAGGCTGGTTACTCAATCCAGACACTGTTTCAAACTGTGTGTGTGTGTGATGGAGCTTACAGCATTTACAGCAAAGTTTTGAGCAGAATTAGAGGCTGGTTGCAAGAATCTTCTAGCACTTGGAGTTTGGGGTAGGAAAGGAAAGGGCAAATGTGGACAGGATGAGAAAGGAAGCTAAGAACTGCAGGAAATCTTCCCAGCTTTGGGCAGATGACTTGGTGAGGTGATGATCAGGTTGTTCCTTACTCACAGGTACAGTCAGCACATCTGACATCCATTAACCATACACCCCCTAATTGCTGATTCACTCCATAACATGACTGATTTGAGGCCAATAATTGTCATTAAAAAAATAAAATAGAGTCAGTATAAGATTACCATGGTGGTGAATTGCCATTTTCAGCTGCCTTACTGCATTTGTGTGAAATGTTTTTGCCTCATCTCAGCCACATTGTGAGTTGGGCTCTGCAGTTGAGTGCTTGGTGTAATGCAGACTTCAGCAGGGCAAATATCTGCATTTGCTTTTGCCTTTCTTTCCTTTGGATCCATCTTGGAATGATTACCTTTACTGTTTCAGAAGCTGAATATTTTCAGAGAACGATTCTTTTGTTGACCTAATTTATCTGTACAATTCATCTGCAGAAACATAAATTTCAGGGATTTACAGAAAATGAATGTTTAGCACCTCATGCTAAGTATATATGTGCATGTTCATGCATAAAAAATTCCTAATTTCTCAATTAATCTTTTTTTTGTTTGACACACAGAGTTAAGGACTCACTTTTAAGAGGTGTTTTCTGGATGCTGGGGGATTGACATGATTTATAGGGAAACCGAAGCCATTTGCTAGCTTTAGACCCATGGTCTTTTAATATCCATCCCATTGCCAAAGTGCCTGCACATGAGAATATCTATAAAAGGATGAAAATACTTCCCCACTGCCAGTCCTTAGGGGATTTTTAGCAGTAATACAGAATGTGCAGGTTGTTAAAATGTATTTTCTGCTTATGCATGAGTAGATTGAAGTCAGGGTGGCTGGTGCGTGCTTTACTTTCAAGAATTACTAGAAGGGTTTTTTTACACTTTAATTATCTCTCAAAGAGGTGTGACTGGTATTCAGGAATCCTTCCAACATTTTTGTTCCCATGAAAACATTTTTTTCATAGGTTGAAGTCGTGACAGACCATGAGAAGAGGGAAGAACCTTGAATTGTGCTATAAATTAAGAAACTTTATGTGAAATTATGTGTTTTCTGATTACCTTGTTCGGGTATATATTGAGCAAAAGAGCAAATACAAGTTGGAGAAATGTCAGATAAACAAACCCTGACATCTGTAGAATTTTTATGGTCTGACTTATCTCAAACACTGATTTTACTCAGTCATCCTTCATTCTTTATATCTACATGTCTAGTGGCACATGCATTTATATTTTATATAAAGGGCAGAGTCTAGTCAGAGCATTTGAGTTAGGCTGTTAAAAATAAATTAAGGAACAGCAGGTGAAAATGATTCCTCCACATGAATATTCAAAGTTTACCTCAGCCAGATACTGTAGAAAGAATAATAAAGAGCAAAGAAACTTTGATGGGACCAAGGCATGGAGATGGTCTGAAATTAAAGTTTTATTGGCACCAGCTTGAGATGACTCAGAAAACATACTCAGGAGTGGAAGGATCTGCCTGTTCACCTCATTGCCAGAAGATCCAGGATGCTGGAAACCAGCAGCTGATCCCTTAGTCTTGATTCTTTCACTCTGGGGCTTCAGTGTAAGCCCAGTGGGTTTGGAGGTGGCAGGAGGGTGTAGGGGCCATGGAGCTGAATTCAAAGCTGAGAGACCTGAATTCATTCCTTCCCTGGGAGCCCTTTCCTGTGTGTTTGCATCACTTAGGGCTGGACTCACTAGGGTCATTAAGCACTGCCAAGCAGGCCATCAGCTACTATTAATTTTTTTTTTTCTTTATAAGAATGAAGAAAGCACAACTTCCCCACCCCTGACCTGGTGGAAGCCTATGGGAATAAATCACGCTGGATGCCATTTTCTTCATGGTGGAAAAAAGCCATTCTTTATTCACATAACTTCTTTTTACCCAGTTTTACAGATCTCATGTGTGACTCCCATTGGTCAGGAGCTTTCTTGCCAATTACTTTACTGGTTAGTAACAAGTTGTTATCCTGTATTGATTGGTCACTCAAACTCTCGTTGTGTACGTGCAGGGAAGGTTGTTTGTGAGAGTTAGTTTTCATTTTTCTAACAGTGTAAAAACAGTTTATACAGGTGCTGGTTGTTCTTCATGCAGGAATAGATTGTTATGTCAATGAATTGCTCACACCAGCATTGCTTTCACATGGGAACTTGCAAAATGTTAGCTTGACAAGGCCAGCCACTGATTCTAGGAGAGCAGGCTTGATTTTATGAATCCTTTCTCTATGATTTTTCTACCTTGCTGCAACAGAATCCTCTTGCCACTGTTGGACTCAGTGAGATTTCACAGGAATCAGGAGCACAACTGTGATAGATGAGTACTGGGATGGTTGACTCTCCCAATCAAAAGGCAAATATAGATGTATAGATGTTAAAAGTTTTATAGATTTATAGTTATGTGTCGTTATCAGGGCTGGCCTGAGTTCAGGACATTTGGGAGAGTCAGTTTGTCACTATGGCAGCACCTGAGCTCCAATCAGGATTTAAGGCAGTGAACTTCACCACTGGACTGTGAAGAAGGAGTTGATGGACAGAACTTTGAGAGGGGCTAAAGGGTTAAAAGGTGAAACCTCCATGGTGTGGGTGAGCACATGGTAGGGAAAATCCTTTTCTCCCCGTGCCATAATATTTTCTCTATTCAGTCTTCTGTTGTATTTTTGATAAGGTTTTAATAAACCTTTCTTAATTTTTGGGAGTGAGTAGCAACATAACCACTGTTCAGGGCCTCATGACAGGAAATTCCCAGGCAAAACTCAGGAGCCAGAATGCAGCTGTGGATCCGATGTTCATTTCGCAACCAGTTTATACATTGTACAGACAAAAACATCCAGAACTGCGGGGTGCTGGGACGCGGAAGGAAGTGTGTTAATGGATGGTGCCTTGATTGAACATCAAATTGTGTTTGTGTGAAATACAAAGCTGTGTTTCGTGTCGGGTACATACAGGCAATGTGTGTATTTGTCATTGTGATATGTGTGGAGACCAACCATGGGACAGTTACGAATTTTAATAATAACTGAGGAGAGTAAAGCATGGAAGAAGGCCTCTGAACCTGTCTTTTGTTTGCAATTAACCTTGGTTGATTTAGGAGCATTGGAATTAAAGCGTTAAGGATGTTGCTCTTTTCTTGTAGCTAAGCCCTAAAGAGTTCTGCAATAATAATCTTTTGAAGTATAATTTTAGAATATTGCTTGTATCCTTGAAACTATAGCTTTGGAATATATATAAAGGAAATATGCTTATCTCACACCTTAACAAAACAGAGAAAAGCAGCTTGAGAAAGGAAGATGAACATCAACTCAAGGATTTATAGTTTTGACCAAGGGAACCTGGACATCACTGTTATGAGATTTACAGTCCTTGCAATTAAAAGGTGGACCCACATCTGGGGAGCTGGACGTCACCAGATGGGATTCCTCTTTCTTCTTTCAGAAACCAGGACCACCACCATCTGGGGATGCTCCTTTTGGGATACATCCTGAGAAAAACTAAATCACAACAGTGTATAGAATTGTGGCATAAAAATTGGGAATAGAAACTGCTGATGAGTAAAATTTGGAATAGAACCTGCTGAGAAAGCTGATGAGTACCCCTATAGATACCTGTAAGCCTCAACTATGGGTGTGCACTTGGAGGGAAAACTTCCCCCACTGCACCCAGCGCTGTATTGCTCACACTTTACCAGATTAATTAATTGATTGATTGCTGCTTGAACATTGGCCTAGTCAAGCTACTTATTTATAACATTTGTGTTTCTCCTCCTGCTCCCCAGACCCCGTGCACGGGCCGCAGAACGTGGAGGTGGTGGACATCCGCTCGCGGCAGCTGACGCTGCAGTGGGAGCCCTTCGGCTACGCCGTGACGCGCTGCCACAGCTACAACCTCACCGTGCACTACCAGTACGTCTTCAACCAGCAGAAATTCGAGGCAGAGGAGCTCATCCAGACTTCCTCCCACTACACCCTGCGGGGGCTCCGGCCCTTCATGACCATCAGGCTGAGGCTGGCTCTCTCCAACCCCGAGGGCAGAATGGAAAGCGAGGAGCTGGTGGTGCAGACTGAGGAGGATGGTGAGTTGTGGTGGGGTAATCAGTGTGACTCAGCTGAGGTCACCAAGTGTGGCAGCGTTCACAGGGGTCCCAGGATGAGGGAAGAGATGAGAATCTTGACTCCGTGTTTCAAAAAGCTGATTAATTATTTTATGATATATATTATATTAAAATGATATATCATTTACAATTAACATATATATATGTATATTGTATATATACAATATAGATATATAATACATATGTATATTAAAATGATGTAGCCTTCCCCCCATGACTAGCCAACCTCCTAACAGGACTGCAAAACCAACCCTCCACCTCACTAGGCTACCTCCTGCCAGAGGCATTAAAATGATGTATTAAAACTATACTAAAAGAATAGAAGAAAGGATTTCATCAGAAAGCTAGCAAGGAAAGGAAAAGAATGATAATAAAATCTTGTGGCTGCTCACAGCCTCAACACAGGTGGCTGTCATTGGTCACCAAGTAAAAACAGTTTCACATGCTGGATAAATAATTCTCCAAATCACATTCCAAAGCAGCAAAATATGGAGAAGCTGAAGCTTCTCAGTTTCTCAGGAGAAAAAATCCTGGCAAAAGGAATTTTCATAAAATATGTCTGTGACAGTGGGGTTGGTTGGTTGGGTTTGGAGGGAAGACTTGTCTTCAAGTTGTAAGTAACAGCATAACCCTCTGTCCCACCAGACTGGTGCAGCTTGTCTGGACAGTGTGTCTGTTTTGAGTGTAAAACTTGTAGGTTTAAATGGTTTCCATTTCACAGCTCTGTTCTTGAAAGGGCCAAGGTCTCTGAAGTGTTTGGGCATGACAGGCTCCAGTCTGAGAGGCTGTTAAAGACTGTAGGTTTAATTCTTGGTGTTCTGAACCAGCCAGCAGCTTCCTTTGTCATATGGGCAAATGCAGTCCTGATATTTATTGATTTTTCTTGTGCCTTCACACAAAAGAAGGCATCCCAAAGAAATGTATGGTTCCTTCTTTTCCAGAGTGTAGCTTTTCTTAAAGGTGATCTTCTGGACATCACATTTTATGGAGATCTCAGAAGCAAAATTAATTGTGGGTATAAAAGAATGGTTGTGGATATAAAAGAACAGTTTTCTATAGGAATTGATGGAAAGTTTCAAAGTGTTATTATCCCACCAGAGCTATTTCAGACCAAGGACTAAATTCCTCTGCCTGGGCTGTACAAGTTGCTGTCCTAAGTTTCTCTCAGCTGAAAGTGGCTCCTCCAGCCACATATATCACATGGGGAAACACAAAAGGATGGCAGGCAGTTCAGAAAAATGAGCAGGGTTTTTATCAGACAGGCTTGGGAGTGCATTTAGTTGGTAATCTCCCATGGCATTAACATTTTGCTGGAGTAGGTGGATTTTTTTGAGCCGGCCTTGTAGCTGTAATGAAATATAAATCTTGCATTGTTACTTTACTAAGCAAATCAATCTTTCCTATGGATAAAGGTGTGCAGCCCCTTAGTATCTCCATGCCAAGGTGCAGTCTGGTTGTTTAGGTGGAGAGTTCTGCTGTTGTGTGGGTGGAGAAGGACAAATTAAATTCCCTGCTGCTGCTCTGCTGTACTGGAATAAAATCATACTGAAATTAGCATCATATTTTCATGGATTCTGATTTTATTTGTCACATAGTAGTTACATTAGGGTATTGTTACTTGAACCAAAAGTTGAAAAATATGCCTTTCACATTGATAGTAGCTTGGTAATGGTAGTGCCTTGAGGGATTTTAATTTTTAATTTTATTTATTTATTTTCAACACTCTGCTTCCTGTCTTTTGGTGTCTCATGTGTGTGCAGCTGGAGCTGGTGGAGTTTTTAACACAGTTTGTCTGGGTTCTGTTCCCCCTGCAGTTCCTGGACCCGTTCCCTTGGAATCTATCCAGGGAGGACCTTTTGAAGAGAAGATCTACGTTCAGTGGAAGCCTCCAAATGAGACAAATGGCATCATTACACTCTATGAGGTGAGAGGAACAGATTGTTGTCAAGGAATACGTGCCACAGGGCCCTTTTCATGTGTGTTTAAGCCAATCCTGAGCTCTGAGAGATCTCAGCAGGTGCTAAAAGAAGCCTAATTAAAATAGATAAGAATCTTCAAGATAGTCTGTTGCTACCACTGAAAAAGTTTCCCAGTTCAAAAAAAGAGAAAGATTTCTTTCCAATATTTGTGGCAAATTGAGAGCCACACATTTCCCTGTGTCTCAGGTGCCCTGTTTCCTTCTGCAGTAGCTCCAAGGTCTGTTTGCTTTCCTTTGTTTTTTTCATCTTGAGGTAAAACACAGCTAGGTTTTATCCCTACACACTGTAACTGATTCCTCTTTGCCTTCCACCTGTCACAGCACTTCCTGGCAATATCAGCAGAATGCAACCATCAACTCTTATCTCTTTTTGAACGTTTCAGTGATAATATTTGTCCATCCCAACAATTTCTCTGATGACAAAGTAGAGCAGGTTATGGGATGATCACTGACCATCCTGTGCTGGATGAGAAATAAACAATTAAATGTGATTATAGAGTTTATCAGAGATGGTGTTTCTTGTGAAGTGTTACTGCTGCCGTTTGCTCCTGGTGAAACTCTCCATAATGTCATGTACACCCAAAGATGTGGAAAAGGAATGTAAGAGGAGGGACTCTTTAGGGGATCATGTGAAAGGAAATACAGTCCTACAAGAGAAGGTAAAGGCACTTGGATTAAATAGCAGAAAGTGGTGCACCAGTACTGGCTGAGCCCGGTTTATGGGTTCATTATTTACCTCTGTAAGATTAGAGAAAGTAAAAATAATTTTGTTTTTATGGTGACATAAAACCCCTCACTGTGGCTTGTGCAGCATTTTCTGACACAGAGGAGCAAGAACCAATATTTCACTCTCTCTTTTGTGCTTTTTGTACAAACTCACTTTAGAAAAGCCACAGGTGCAAGAAGCATCTCTGCCACTGCTGATGAGGTTCTGCCCCTTTCCTCTTCCCTGCCTCTTTCCTCTTCCCATCCAGCCTCTTACTTGGGACAGGATGTCCTGTTTTATGTCACTGCAAGATGTCTTTACTAGCACTGGCTCTCTGTTACAGTCACATGGGGAAAATGCAGCAGATTTAACATCATTGAGATCTTGTACTCCCGCATGAGCAAGGGATGAAACTTTCTCCTCTAACTTCACTTCAGGTCATCATTTGGCTCACAAAGGCCAGACTGAGTTTGACACAGCAACACTAAACAGATGAACAGAATTTCCTCTTGCTAATTTAGTGTCATTTCAGCCAGGCTGAAACCCTTGACTAAGTCTGGAGTCATGGTTGGTCACTGTTGAGACACTTATGGAAATGTGTGCAGGGTGTAAATCATCTGTCAGTGCTGAAACAGAACCAGCCCTCATCATTTTGTGGTCTTTGAGGGTGTCTGTGTAAGGAATTAGGCTATAAACCTGGGTGTGTTTTAAAGGAATTAATCTGAATAGAATGTTACAAGTTCATTTTTTTCTGGCAACACAGGTGACCTATAACAGAACATACTTAAAATGACCCGAGTCAAATGATGCAAATGATGCAAAAAGAACTCCTTTTAATTTTTAAAGAAGCAGTTTCTTACTAAAATATTGCCTTGGGCTCAGCTTGTTGAAAGGACTTCAGCAATCTGGGTAGCTTTTCTGGCAGAGCAGCTGCCTGAGACACTTTAATGCCTGCAGGGTTGTGATGCATCATGACAGTGCCTTTGCCCCTGAAGTCACAGCATTGCTCCAGTCTCAGCGGAGGCACAAACAAATTTCTCTTTTCTGATAATGACTCTCTGCATATTTGGCAGCTGGAGACTGCTGCCAAATATGCAGAGAGTCAGGAGAAGTCAAGGTGAATTTTCCTACTCCCCCTCACCTCCAAAAGGATGAACATCTGACTGCTAGAAACACCATAAGAACCAGAGTGCCTGGAAGCTGTCACCATGAAAATGTTGTCCATTCCTGTCCCTCCTTCCAGATGGAAATTCCTACAGAAGCTTTCCCCTGTCCATGGAAGCCTGAGACAAGTCCATCACTGTGACGGTGTTCACAGGGGTCTGAGGGTGAGGGAAGAGATGAGGATCTGACTCTGTGTTTCAGAAGGCTGATTTATTATTTTATGATATATATTACATTAAAACTATACTAAAAGAATAGAAGAAAGGATTCCATCAGAAGGCTGGCTAAGAATAGAATAGGAAAGAATGATAACAAAGGCTCGTGGCTCGGCTCTCTGAGCCAGCTCACTGTGATTGGCCATTAATTAGAAACAACCACATGAGACCAATCCCAGATGCACCTGTTGCATTCCACAGCAGCAGATAACCATTGTTTGCATTTTGTTCCTGAGGCCTCTCAGCTTCTCAGGAGGAAAAATCCTAAGGAAAGGATTTTTCATAAAAGATGTCTGTGACATATCAGCTGGAGATAAAAATACAGGAGAGCAGTTGCACAAGCCAGGGCACTCTCAGGGTGCTTTGCTCTGTTTGGAACGTGGGGATCCATGCAGATGGAACCCACACAACTCCTGTACACTGGTGTCACTGGGAATTCTGCTCCATCCTGGGAGATTCAATGACCTTCCAGTGAATTTGCAGCTCTCTGGAAGCTCAGTTGTGTTGCTGTTATTACGGAGAAAAAACCCACAAAGGCCTGTGAGCATTTATTAAAGAAAAAAAAAAAACCTGCAAAGTATTTATTAAGTATTATCTCTTTATGAACTTGAGTTAGTGGTGTCAGGTCGTGCATTACAGCTGGAGGTAGCTGGCTAAATTCACACATTAGAATTGTGCCACTGAGAGTCTCTCAAGCCCCTCTGGGCACCAACCCTCCTAATAAAAACAAATAAAACCTCACCTTCTCCTCCTAAGTAATAGTTCCCTCCTCACCATCACCATCACAATCTGATTCATTGTATCTGGATATTGTATTTTCCCTCTAATTCTCTTTAAAAAAATGTTATAAGCTTCTAAAATGCTTCAAAATAATCATGCTGTCTATTTTACTTACATCCCACTTGCTTCCCTTTGGGACTGATTTTCTTCTCAGGTCCCTAATCATTCCTGCAGCTCCCTGCCAGATGTCCCTATAACCCAAATTGCTGTTGCAGTTTTCATATCCACTGCTTGGGTGCCAACTGGGCTGGGATTCAGCAGCCCAACCTTCAGCAAGTCTTTTGGCAGCCAGAAGCACTAATTTCATAATGACTGCATGCTTCTAAAGAGCCTAAACAGAATGGAAGGACCTTAATGAAGCTTTTTGACTTCTGCAAGTCTCTTCTGATGGGTATTTTTCCTTCCAAATGCTATTGCTGCCTTTTAACGAAGTAAGAGTGTTGCATTTAAAAGTGGTTTAACCCCCTCTGTGCTCAGTTGCAGAGTTAACTGTTTCACTGGGTGCAGAAACAGCTGGATTTTTAAACAGAGGGACCTTTCAGATCCCTTGTAATTGCAGTTCTAGATCCTTCTCTAATTGCAGTCTCTTTCTGGGGAGCAGAAACCTCTTGTTCAAGACAACTGGGAAAGCTCTGGGAATTACAAATCAGTTCATCAGTGCTGGAAAGATGAGGATATGAGCTGGGTAGAAAGGGAGGATGGAACAGATCATTCTCAGGTGCTGGGGTGATGCTTTGTGAGGGCTGACCTAGAACAGAAACTGGACAGAGCTAAAGAATAAAGCAGGGATTTATTAAAAGGCCTCAATGGATGCACCTTGGGCAGCACAAGAGCCCAGCCAGGGCTGCACCCAAGATGAACCAAAATGGCCCCAAAATGCACGGCCGGGCACGGGGTCTCTCCCTGGGATCAGTTCTGCTCCATTTGCACCTTGCAGTTCATTGTCCCATTCCAGCTTTAGCCCCTGCACTCCCATCCTGCTTGTTTTTCTCTCTCCAGCCCACGGGGTTTGTGCTCTTGGGCTGAGATTTGGATTATTTGTCCTTGGTGCCCAGCTGGAGCAGGAATTGTTTTGTCTCCCTGCTCTGTGCACAGAGCTCAGCATCCCCTCATATGAACCCAGACCCACGCACTAAAGCAGCACAGAATCTGAAAAATAGAAAAGCTAAAACCTGAGGCACCAGGGGAGCCCAGCAAAGCTCACAGGCGTTTGGTGAGACAGGAGGTGTCAGTCTGTCTGTCCATCAGGAAGGCCAGGGAGAAGTACAGCTGCTGTTGGAAGCAACAGAGGGAAAGCTTAAAGCCTCTAACAGGTCCCCAGGTGCCTTCAAGGTTTGTAGGTACCTACAGGAGGCAGGCAGACCAATCTGTGCTCAGAAACCCAGCTGAGAGCAGAGCTGGGCTTTGCTGGTTCCTTGGTTTGGGTAAGATGCTCCATGCAGATGGTTCTGCACGTGACACTCATGGAAGAGGGACTATTACACTGATATTGTCCTTATTGTCTCTGGGAGCAGCCTGTGAGTGGCACAATTCAGTAACATCTCGGTAATCCTGTCCCACCATCAGTCTCCTGGCAGACTGAAAGCACCACAACTTGTTGAAATTTCTATTTTACATTTTTTTAAACCAATCCTGAAAAGCTGTTCTGCTTTAAAATCCCTAATAATCAAATTCTGCTCATTGTCCTCACACCATGTGGGAGTTCAGCTTCAAAGCCTTTGTGTACAAAGGCATGCAGCAAAGATTTATTCCTTTTAATTTATTTTTTCCTGAGTGTGTGTAAAGTCAAACTACCATCAAACAGACACTGTCATTGGGCTGCAAGGGCAAGCAATCTAATTTAAGGTCATGAACCAGCTTTGGCACTAAAATTCTTCTGCTTTTAGATGACATGAGGTTGTCTAAGATGTATGTTTAGTACAAACTTGCATCTAGAAAATTTAAGTAAAAACTTATTTATCTCTTCATTTTTCTGTTTTGGGCAGCTGAGAGCTTTCAGGTGCACTCTGTAGGTGATGCTGGCTTTTGCCTTTGTAAATACATTTTTTGTATGTATTCTATTTCTCAGAATTGTCAGTTTTTAGAATATTTCACCCTTGAACAAGAAGGAAAAAGGAGAAACCCACCTGTCACTGCTGTCTGAAGTACTTGTCCCCTTGCTTGGGGGAAGGCATTTTTAGGGATATTGCAATCCTAACAGCATTTAAAGGGTGGATCCCAAATATTCAGCTTCTTGGCTGGAAAAATGGCTCCCAGACTGCTGAAGTCCTTTCAGTGAACCATGCCTGAGGGCAATGTTGAAACTGCAAATTGTCTTTTTAAACATTGTAAGATGCAGTCCTGTAATCACTTATGTCCTCATCTTTAGGATTGTTAAATCCCTGGTGGTTTGGGGGAAAAATAAGGATGTGTTTGCAGTTTCTAACTAGCTAGTTTTGTCAGTCACTGTTTCTGAAACGCTGTAAATCTCTATTTTGATGCCAGGAATAATAATACAAGGGACTTTCATACACAATTTCAGCTCTTAAATGGGATGCTTGGAGCCTAGTACATCTAATCCCAGTGGATTTGAGTTTAAATTGCACTTCAGAGGCTACAGATCCTCTTAGTTACCATGTAAAATTGCAGTCTGCCCTTCTTCATCTCTCCAGTTGCCAATATGCCATTTCTTCTCCATCACCTCACTCCCTTTTGCAGTGCAGGAGAGGTTGTTACACGCAAACTGCCTCTTTAGAGTCTTGCATAAGGTCAATATTTGTGGGATGCATCGCCTGTATTTATAAAAGGGTGGAAACAAATTTCTTCCACCCTTGACCCCTTAAAGTGCATGCTTATTATAACAAAAAGCAGGATTATCTGGTGTGATAGCTATGCAGGGATATGCATCCATTTCTATTCATAGCCCTTCTCTAAGCTGTTCAGGAAATCTGATTTTTTAAAAATAAATTCTTTCCTGCTAAAAGGTGTTGCAAGATAAAAGGTTTCCCCAGAAAAAGCTGCAAGGGTTGAAAACTCAGCTTGGCTTAGTCATTTGTTTGTTTATTAAAAGGGTTTGGGGGCTTTTTTTTTTGGTTGTGAAGGGTGAAAAATGGCTCCCACAAGAAGGAAAGCAACAACCACAAAATCTTGCAACCGATTTATATAAAGCTCTACCGTTGAAATAGTGGAAAGATGACAATTGTGGGAAATTGCCTTCAGTGAGAAGTGGCTTTGAATGTTCCCATGAAAATCAATCATGTTACAGCCTCTCAATTGCATTCCATGGATGCAGGAGACTCCTGGGATGGAGCTTTCTCACTTAAACTCAGCTGGGGCTGCATTTTAGCTGAGCATGAGCAGAGCATCCTGGAGACCTGTTCTGGTTTGAAAGCAAAACCAGTGAGACACTCCAAGTAAGAAATACAATTTATTAGGAAAAGGGAAAAGAAAACCAAAATACATGTAATAACACAAAATAAAAACCACGGACAAAATTAGAATATAGCCTGCCACTCTGTTGGTAGCAGTGCAGTTGGATTGGTGGCTGCAGCCCTCCTGGAGTGTCGATGTGGTTCTGTTGGAGCAGGGATCCTGTAGAAAGGGTGTAGTCTTCCTCTGAAGATCCAGTGGAAAAGACAGCTGTTCCTCTGGGAATCCAGTGGAATGACTGACTGTTCTGTCCCAAACCCCAGATTATATCCAGGTAGGAATGCTTGGCTCCTCCCCGCTGGGTGAAGCGTCTCACAGTGGGCTGATATCATTCTGTGAGTCCATTAAACAGAAATGGCTCCTGCAGGGAGTCATCTCTGTGTCATTGGCAAGGCATTGCTGGGCCCATTAACAGGAGATAAGGAAAAAACTGCCCCTCCTGGTTTCAGCAGCTCTTGAGGATAGGAATAGAATACATCTTTGTATTGTAACCTAGGACAAGACCCTGTCAAGGGTTCAAAACACAGGCAGTGAGCAATTAAAGATGGGGTCTTGGGTCCTGCCTTTATCACTCATTTGCAGGGGCATTGTTGGGAATTATTCCCTGTTGATCTGCAGCACTAATGCTGCCTCTGATACTGGATTTATAAAATGTAGTCTCTTGTTTGTCCAGAGTCCATGAAAGTTGATTACATCAAGAATAAGGGGTTTACTGCATCTGTGCCACATTGAATTAGACTTCTTTAATAACCTAAACTAGCAATGGAAGTGTGTGGCCATGTGTCATCTGTTCAAATTTGAAGCTCTGTCAGCCCTACAGAGGCTGTGTCACCCTCTCAGTGACGTGTAAGGAAAGCTGTTCACATCTACCCAGCTCAATTAGGTCTGGAGTTTATGGCTCTTAGCACAGAAGGGCCCTGCAACAGGGCTGGGCTGGCTGAAGAGAAATTGTTTCTTTTATGCCTGCTGACTGTAGTATTTACTGAGCACTTGGTGAGCAGGTTGGTTAAACGCTGCCACTGTTCTGGGCTCCACTTAATAAAGATTCAGGCCAGAATATGGGAAATGAACGGTGCTGATTGCACTGATTTATTATCATTTCGTGGCAACTGAGAAGGGTGATAAATCTGAGCATTCCTCTCTCTCTCAGGAGCTTGGGATGCTGTGTTAGTCACAGATCCTGTGGCTCTGTTCCTAGAACAAGGCAGGGCTCAGTCAGACAGCTTTCCAGTGAAACTTGAGCATCACAAGGTCACATGAAATAACTTTACTCCCACCCCAAAACCAGTGGTACCCCACAGAGAGCTCCTCCCCTCTCCATGCTGTTTAATCAAATTTAATAAAATAATAGGGTTCATTTAAGGTAAATTGGGTAAACTATAAGGTCCCCTGTCAGCATAGATTATGAATATGTTCTTGAGTGACCCTCCTGCTACACCCAGGGTGTTCAGTCAAGGTGGCTTCTCTGACTCTGCAAGGAAAGCACAATTTGCCTGTGTGCAATAACACAGAGGGCAACAAAAGCAGCTGTTGTGCTGGTGGAACAGGATGGTTGGAAAGAGCCTGCTATATTGATGCTTTAGGATTTGAGCTTTTCTATTTTCCATATATTTGTAACCCTGCAGTTCTTTAGTGTGTAACTCTAAACCCCACACACAGTGTGAGCTGCTGCTCTCCCAGTTTGGGCAGACACAACAATTCCTCTCCAGGCCTGGCAGTCAAGGACACCTCACTGCCTCAGGGCCCAGAGATGGAAACAAAAGTGAGCTGGGGGAGCAAACCTGGGGTGAATGATTTCATTACCTGAAGCTGCAATTGGAATATTAACCCCCAATATGCAAATAGACCAAATTTATAAAAGTGTGAAACCAGTGACCTGTGGTCCATTTTTTGGGTGTAGCCCCTGGGTGAGCTTCATCTGCCCAAAATGTGCCTGAAGGCCCTTCAATAAATGTAGCTGCTTTTTATTCCCTAATTTTGTCTGGCCTCTGATTTTAGGTAGTCCCAACAAAGCATCAGTTTTTACTGCTCCTGTTCCTCTCCACCCTGTCCCAGTTACTTTAGCACAGCTTTAGACTTAGGGAATGTTTAAATGTTTCCCTAATTAGGGATGCTTTTCTGAATAAGCACCTCAAAGAGCTTTTGAACAAACTTCTTCAAATTATATAGGATTCTTAATTGTGTGTTACTCATTTGCTGTTATTGCAAGATGTGCTTAACTTGGGAGCATTTGTTAATGATGCTTTTTAAAATCCTCTGGTTTCTAGTAACATCTTAGGAAGAAAATTAGAGGGTTTTGCTGAGAAACTCAGATGTCAGGTTTTTTCAAATGTATGAGAACCTCCAGGTAAGTAGCATACTTGTGTTATAAATAGAATGAATCAACTGTTTTAAAAAAATTGCTTGATCAAGCTTTTCAGAAATAAAAGCATAATATGGTCCCTTGAGCACAACAATTTCTTTGATTACCTTTTTATTGTTCTTTTGAAGCCAATAGACATGCAGTGATATAAATCCCATGCAAATGAGAAGATATTTGGTTACAACAACACTTTTTTGTTTTTTAAGAGCTGAATTATTTTAGTGTGCACATTGTGCTTTTTCTAAGCCAAACTAAGTGATAAGAACTGAAAAAAAACTTCAACTTATTCTTTCTTGTAATGAAGTTCAATTTTAAAACATCCTTTTGTAGATACATCAGCATCTTGTCTTTCTGCCTTCCAATGCTTTTTCTTTCCCCAGAAAAAAAAATGCCATTTCAGTCTATTATTTTTTCTTCTCTGTATTGCTCATTCAGGAGAACAGCTGATCCTTAATCCCATTTCCTCCCTCTCATCTTTTCAGGTGGCAGTGTACCTGTGCAGTTAGAGTACTACAAAGCTCTTTAACAACTCCATTTTCACATCTTCCAGTATTTTGTTTACCAAAATGTAGCAGTTAGCTAAGTTGAAAGCAAACTGCAGATGCATGTTTGCACTTCCTTCCTAGATTGATGGGGTTTTTTTCCTCTGTTTCATCTTCAGTAGTGTTTAATTTAGAAAATACATACAGCTGGATAACTCAGGTGTGGTGGTGGTTTCATCCTGTTAATGGATGCCACTGAGGTGCTTTGTAAAGGGGGAGAAGCCAGTCAAGGTGATCTTTGCATCACCTTCAGCAGTGTGGCTGTGAGGATTCATGGCAGCTGTTGGGAAATTCACCTTGTTGCTGTCCTTTGTGTTTGTGTCTTAGAGCCAGTCTTTATGATCCTGCCATCCAGTGGACAGGTTGGGTTTGGGTTTAGTTTTCTGTGCCTTGCTCATTTACCAGTTTCTGTCACTTGGAGTCCCCTGCCTCCTTTCTCCTTCCCCTTTTCCCCTTCCCTGTTGGTTCCACTTTGCCCCGATCCTGCTCTCCCTGCTGTCCTGCTGGTATTGCTGGCAGTGAGGGTGAGGTGGCTTTCAGAAGAATGAATTAAGGCTTTAGCACAGGGAGAGCAACGTTTCCTTTTGTTCTGAATTTGGGAAAAAGTGACTTAGGGTGAGCTTGGAGCAAGCTGGTCTAGTGGAAGGTGGCAGGGGGTTGAACTGGGCTGATGTTTAAGATCCCTCCCAACCCAAACCATTCTGTGAGGCAGACACTTGGAGAGTAAATGCAAATACATATCTTAGGAGCCAAGTGACTGAAATAACACCAGCCCCCAATTGTCAGCTACAATAAGAGCGATATTTGATCTATAAATGTGGCCAAACCATTCTGTACACATGTGGGTAGTGCAGCAGACCCAGCAGCTGTGTGTGATGCTGCTCACACCCCACTCTGTATTTTGGGGGCTGTTCCTTTCCCATAGCTTTGCCTACACCCAGTGTTTCATGGCAAACCACAATGAGGGGTTTTAAGCAGAGCTTTCAGCATCAAGGAATAACTGAGGAACAAGCATGGAGATTGAATAACCGCCTCAATGCTGCAGTCCTATCAAAGCAATTTCTATAGTTATCATTTTCTGCTATTAAGCTGAACAATGAGGCTCTCCAATAAAATCATATGAAATAACAGCTCATTAAAAGCTCTCCTTAATATATAGCATGCTAATTAATGTCAGTGGGGTGCAAGCTTGAATGGCAGAATAGACTATAATGTTTAGAAAGTAGGTAAAATAGAAGAAGATATTTTATCGTTAATGACCTTTTAGTAAACCTAATGAAATCCTTAACGGCCTGAATACATTACTGAGGCACTCCCAATTGCTTTGCTACCTAGTCCATTCTTCCTCCTTTTCTCACAGACATTAAACTTGGCTTTGTTTATTAAAAAAAAAAAAAAAAAAGCCATAAGGAAATATTTCCCAAGAAAATATGAAGAGGAAGACTCTGTGCAAAAGGAGAGTAGAGAAGAATTCTCAGCTCTGCTGTCCCTGTCCCTGGTCCTGGTGCAGGCCCATGTTCTGTCCTGCCTTGGCTGTGCTGCCTGTGTTTCTATTCAGGTTTAATTGCCCCCTGTTTACGTGGCTCTCAGTAAATAGGCCAGGGAGCCAATGGGCCTCTTTTATTCCCAGAGTCTCCCTGGGTTAACTTCCATATTCATTCCTAATGAATAGCTGTGCTCTGGCTTTTTATACTCCTACCAGCCATGCTGTGCTTGTGCTGTGACTCAATTAAAGGATTTTATTCTGCAGGGCTTTTAGTCTTTCACGTGTTGCCAGCCTTAAATATTACTTGCAAATGCTGATTAACTCTGCCTTAACCTTATCCCAAAAGAAGTAGCACAAGAATGGGAAAAAGAAAGGTCTTTGGTTCCTCCCATTTCCTGGGTGAAAAATCAGTGGGCTGGGGAAGGATGTAAGTGCAATAATTGCCTGGCTTAAAGTGAGTTTTAAGATGGAAAATGTCTCCATTCATCCGATCATAAAATACATTCTTCAGCTCTTCACTTTTCCAGCACTGAAGAAGGATCAGGATCGTTCACTAACCTGTTCACCAACTCTTCCCTGACATTGGAAGATAACTTCCTTCAAATTACTCCCTTTGTGCCCTACTTGGTGCAATTAACTTTAGTCTCCTAGCCTGAAATGTCTGAAACTCCCTGATAAGATTGAACCTAAGTCCATCCCAGCTGCAATCTGAAGTCACCTGCAGTAATAATTGTTCCTAGGAAGCCCAGGCACTGGGGAGTCTCAGAGGAGAAGAGCCCCTGGCTTGCTGTGCAATCATGTTTCAATCAGCTCCATGGAACCATGAAATGGATTGTCCCCCTGACGTTCCTGCACTCCAGAGCCCACACTCTGCTGGGCCACTTAATTCCTAGTTTGTCTCCAAGCACAAAAAGAGCTTCTGGCTTCCCCTCCCAACCCTGCAAACCAAGGAGGAAAGGAGCACAAACCACCTTGAAATCAGAATTTGAGAGCGTAGCAGCGTCAGCCAACCCTGTTTTGTTTTCCCAGTCATCCAGTGAGTGGTGCTTTGGGAGGAAGGTGCCCAGGCTGTTGGCTGTGTGCAGGGGGCTTGGATGAATGACAAAGCCAGCACTGGTGATGACCAGGTGGTGATCAAAGAGCTGCAGGAGCTGCGGGCTGACAGGAAAGAGAACCCAGCCAGTGTCTTGTAAATGTGGTGTCCTCTTGGATGGAGCTCCTCTCCCCTTTCTCCTGGAGCTGGAACAAAAAAAAAAAAAAGATGCTGTGAAGACACAGTCCTGAGGCAAGGAAGGATATTCTTTTTCAGATCCCTGCAAGGAAGGTCTGGTCACGTCTCGACAGAGTTTAATTCCCATTTTCCAACTCCCACATTTCAGGAATATTTTGGTCTTTCATCATTAGTGAAACGTCATTCAAAACAAATGCAAAATCAGCTCACCAGTGAAAATTCCAGGAACCCTCTCTTACACTTGAGTCTTGTCCCTGGAAGATTTAACATGTCTGACAGCTTTGTATTTTGCATTGGAATGTTCCCAGTTTGGGGTCACTCTGGATTTCAGGTCTCAAACCCTTCTGCTGATGGAAATGATTCATTAAGTCCTGAGCTTTCATGGCCAACTCTACAGTTCACAAGAAGGAATCAAGAAAGCAAGACTATGCTGTCATCCTTCAAATGCTTCCACGAGGCCCATATCTTGGAGATAGGACACAGGCTAAAAAATATCTAAAAATCAAATATAATAAAATAACTTCCCCCGCTGAAATAGCAAAACATGCTTCTATCCAGATTTATCTCGTCTTTTAGAATGAGTGATTTTCCCTAAGGCTCACACCTTGGTGCTTTTCAGGGGTCAGGAATGTTGTTCCCCATATTGCAGGGCAAGCTCAAGGTTTTCCTGCTCCATGAGCCCCTGCCCAGAACAGGTCCCACGTGAGGCTGATGGTCCAGCTCTCCCCATGGCAGCAGAGCAGTGGGAAGTGATGGGGTTTATTTGTTTATTTTCTTTTGCACAGAGCACAAGGGCCTTGTGGCTGCCCAATCATTATTAGTTTGTCTACTGGAGATGAGAAATCCAAACACAAGTCATGCATACAGAACTCTTCCTTGTTACTGTCTAGAATATTTTTCCTTTTAGTGCTTGATAAGTTCCTTTTTCCACTCAGCCAAAAGGTTTTTCTGAGCTATTTAACTTTGTCTCTGTGATAGTGTTGAACTTGCAGTAAATTTAAAGAGGAAAAAAATGCATATACAGCATTACTAACTTGCCATTTTCTTATTTAGGCCACAGACAAATTAGAAATTATTCAGGTTATCCAGACAAAAGCTCCATCCTCACCAATCCAACATCCTTATTACAAGTGAACTTTGTGAACTCATCCATGTTGCTGCTGAGCAATCACTGCTGCTGGTTGGATGCAACTCAGTCCTTTCCCTCACACTCTAATCTACCTCTCTCATTATATTTTATAAAATCTGTCTTGCAATGCCCCTCACTCCAGAAACATTCTTTCTTCTTTGCAAACCTCTCTCTAGCAGAGAACAGGTTTCCAGCTAGATAAACCCATGGCTTCAGCTTTCAGAGGAGTTGCCAGCAGGAGACAAGTCTGTGCTGGAGTGACACTGAGGTTGTAACAGCCTTGGCTTGGGCAGGAGTAATGAGACACAGCCCTGGGCTATGAATTGCAGTGACTTGGGGACAGGGGAATTCATTCTGCTCTGCCTGAGGCAAAGGTCTGCCATGCTGCCAGCTGAGTTCCTTAGACTCTCCTTTTCCTCTGGCATGGTAATAAGTACCAAGAAAGCTCCTTGTGAAAGACTTTTGAGGAAATCCCTTGTTACCTGCTGCTAGTTTAAGTTGTGTAATCCTGCAGCAGAGGGACATCTATTTCTGGCTGCTTTGCTGACAAATTTAAATAAAGACTGTGGACTTTGCAGGACTTTGGAACAGCCTTTCTGGACCATGAGAAAGTCTCTGCAGCTACAGTGGTTTGCTAGGACTTGTCAAGGGATGGGTGACAACCGACGAGCTGCAGTTCTGCCTGCTGCATGGACATCTTGGTGTTTTCCTTTACCCTGAGCTCCTCAGTGCTGTGAGACAAAAACTATGTCAGTCTATCAGGCATTTCTAACAGGGAAACATGGTAGCAGTGGCTCTTTTCTTCCCCAGCAAATCTGATGAAGAGGAAGCCCTAGTGAAGCATTCATGCCCAGGAAGAACCAAGATGTGCAGTTTGCCCACTGCTTTTTCATGTCATTACATAATTGTTTTAGCAGCTTCCCTCCTCACGGGCTCCACGCACATCTCAGTGACCAAGTTATTTGCTGGGATTTAACACAGTGCTGTCTAAACAGAGGATGTGTGAACATAATCCTTAATGATGTGCTGGGGGCACACACTGCTCCTGGAAGTCTTGCCTGTGGTTAATCAGTTCAGCATAAGATAAACCTAGCAGAGTTTTGGTAGGTCATTTTAAACCTGCTGAGGTTGAGTGTGCATCTGTTTTGTGTGCAGTTCCACATTGGTGCTTCAGTGTTGTCTGAAATTAGATAAGCACAGAAAGAAAACAACTCTCCAGTTGTTGCTGTGCGCTGTAGTGGGTGTCAGGAGTGGGAGCATCTGCTTTTTTGGAGAAAGCCACCTTTTTGTACCAATAGTACCATTTATTGTACAGACCTGTACAGCAGTGATTTGACATTCCTGCCAGTCTGTGGCAGGTGGGTAAGAGATTGTGGTTTGAGTTTGCTGCTCTCTGTGTTGCTGTGCTGAACAGGCTGAGTCCTGGATGAGATTGGCAGAGCTGCCATCTGCTCAGGAGATCTCAGAGTCCTCACCAGTCTATTACTGAACTTACAGGCTGTGTCAGGTGTAGATGAGAAAACTGACAGCAGCTCCTAGGGAGAGAAGTGTTCCTGCAGGATGGCACCGATCCCTTTAGGATCCCTGCTTGCTGTGAGCCTTCCCAGCAAAATGCAGCCGTGCTGCCCCGAGCACCCAAGTGTTGGCACCATGTGCAGTGCATCTCTTTGTGCAGTGCATGTTTCTTACTCTCTCCCCAAGTGAACAGAGGAAAATCAATAACAAAAGCAGGGACAGCTTTGAGTTAGTTTCCGTGCTCCATAGTAACTGTTGGAAGAGGTGGTGCTTCAGAAGATAGAGGTGAATTTTATTTTTCATTTAGTTTCATTCAGAAGATGTGGTGGCTCCTACTGATGATGTTTCTGAGTGTTCATACTGATAAAGGACAGCTAATAATTTATGAGAGGACCACTTTCCTCTGCATCCTGTTCTCAGTTAAAGGGCTGCAGGATTTGGGCAGAGCACTCTGTGGCATGGCTTGTGCAGACTTTACCAAGATGACAGTCTCTAAAGTTACTGTTTATAAATATTTCTGCATATAAATTAGTGATTAGAAATATTGCCTGCAGCTGAAAACAATCTGGTACAACCCATTCAGCCTTTTCTGCCCCTCAGAGAGCCATTGTTTTGCTGAGGAAGGTAACAGATGAGGTGACAGAGCTCTTCTCTGAGGTGACACTTGTTTTTCCTACTTGCCATCGCAGGCAGATATGTCTCAGGATATAAATGTAGAGGAAGATATGTTGCCTTCTGTTCAGCAGCTTTTCCTTTTCATGCCCAAGTCCCTAGAGGGAAATATGCTTTAGTGGATTGGGGCTCTTGCTAAGCATCAATGCGGTCTTATGATATTAAATTAAAATTAATGTCACTGCCAAGAGCCTGCTGTGTTCAGAAGCCAATGTCACACATTTGAGGCAGGGACAAGAGATGGCCACAGAAGAGATGATGGGTTCCTGCCTTCTTTGCAAAATTTGGAAGCTGAAGTGATGGCTAGATAAGTTTTGTAGCTCAAGAAGCCAAATCTCTTTGCCGATGTCTGTGTAAATCTGACTTGAGCTTGACTTCTAGAGAGATGTCTGGGGTCATCCCTTTCATTCAGGACACACACACACTGCAAGAACTGCCTGGGCTGTTGAATTTTTGGGTGCACTTACACCCAAGTTCTAAATATTACTATTGTAAACTAATCTAATAACAGCAGACTGGGGGTTTGATCATCAGTTTTACAGAATAATCTGAGTTGCAAGGGACCCACAAGGATAATCAAGTCCAGCTCTTAAGGGAATGGCCCATGGAGGGGCTGAACCGCCAGCTGTGGTGTTTTTAACACCAGGCTCTTACCAGCTGAGCTAATCTCAGGGTCTCTTCACTAAAACTGGCTTTTCTTCCTTTATTTTTTCATGGTTTGTCCCTGGAATTGCTTCCATTTCCAGCCTCTTTTGGGTGTTACAGACACTGCAAAGGGAGAATGTGTGTGAGGGACCTTGAGCTGTATCCTAGTGTCCCTAACAAGTGTTTCTAGCAGCTGTGTTCTCAGTGCATTGATTTTTGCCAGTGTGACAGTAAAAATAAAACTAACAGTACGAGGGAGTGAAAAAGGGTGAACAAAAAGCCCACAAACCTCCCAGTGTCTGAAACTAAGCCAGTCCTTGCTGTGAGAGTAGGAAGAGTCCTCTCTCTGCAGATGAGTTCTGTGAGCAGCAAGCCATGGAGACATCAGTGACTATGAAATAATGACTTTGTGTTGGAGTGTGGCTTGTGCTCTTGTACTGCCATTACTTCTCTTCCCACTCAGAGTACTCATTGTACCATGCTTCCAACATGACAAACATACCTGGGATGAAAATGCCTGGCTGTATCCTCATAGAAGAGCTCCTAATTATAGGAGAGATCCTGAGGTTATGATGACAATGCAGCATGAATGCAAAGTGGTACTTTACAAAACAGCTCCTAGAGAACCCTTGATTCTGCCTTGTCTTGCCAATGTCCACCTTGGCATTTTGGGGTCAAGTTGTTCCCATGAGTGGCATGTTTTCAGAGGGCATCTTGACTTTTGCAGTGCTCTGGGTAGATCTATCTCACCGCTCTAATAGCTGGATGTTTGGAGCTGCAAAATGCAAGTTCTCCATGGATCTATTTGTGACTACATTGCACAGTAGTAGGTGGATGTTGTTGGGAGAGGAAGATGCAGTTGTGAAAAATATCTGTATTACTTCTGGAGGGAGTTGGGCTGTCTTTTTCATGGACATTTCAGCTGCACATTGTGAGGAGTGAAAAGCTCTCGGTGAAGAGTTGTGAGCCTTGCCCAGCAGCACCCTGGGCTCCCCTGACTCTTCATCACAGGCTGCTCATGTTGCGTTTGTGCGGCTCAGTTCAGAGAAACGGGGTAAAAAAATAACAGTAAAAATAACAGGCACATTTGGCCTGCAGAGCCAACACTGGAGAGACAGGAGGTGAGCTGGACCCCACTCAGCACTTGGAGGAGGAAGTGGATTTGCAGGGCTGGAGCTGCAGGGTCAAGCACCCTTCAGACACAGCTCATCACAAATACAGCACATCATCAGCAAGGTTTCCCCTCTGCATCAGCTGAGACCTTGGCTCAGTATTTTCTTTGCCAACTCCAGTACAGGTTATTGCTAAATTCAAGCCATTAAGGATGAAAGTCTGCAATCCATGTGTAATTTTTAAAAATTGCTTAAAAATAAGATCATAATTATTCAGCGGGAGGCGGTTTTTTTAAAAAAAAATATATTGCGCCATGAAAAGTAATAGAACCTTGATGTAATATTCAAAGTGCCTGGGAATGTTTTTAGTTATGCTGGTTTTCTCCAAAAATGACCCATAAAATTTATATTATTTTAGAGCTTTAATTAGCTAAGTATGTAAACTAAAATAAATAAGAGTTTTGGAGACATTCAGAGGGGAAGAAAAGACAATATAAATGTTCATTCTAATTCTTATTTAGATGAAGAGTAATTATTTCCTTTGATGTTAAATCACCTTTTCTTTTTCTCACTCCATCCATGAATTTTCTCTCTGCTAACAGAACCTTGGGATTTTATTCCCAGCACTTTGGCCCTGTCGTTCTGCTTTATTAAACTAGCAGTTTGTTTGAACACTTCAGTTACTCATTAAATTTTACATTTTCTCTAGCTGTATTAATCACTGCTTTTTACGGACTGGGAATGTAAATGATCCCTTTGCCATCTACACTCTGGGATAATTTGCCTTTGTAAGAGGCTCCTCAGCATTTCATGCAGTTTTCCTAGTCTTGTAATAAGTGGGTTTTTCTCCCTTCACTGTAAGATTTACTTTGGATCCTGCTTTTTACTATTGTTTGGCACAAAGCAATTCCCCCCAAAAGTCAGATTTTCATAAAACTAACAGTCCTGTTTACGTGCTGCTCTGGCATTAAACTGTGCATATGCAAATGGCAAAATGCAAATGTGGGAATGTGTTAAAGGAGCCACTCTGTGGCTGGGGGAGAGAAATCACTTCTCTCAAATCTCCAAACCTCCAAGCCTTCCAAGCGTGCTCACACAGACGAAAACTGGCTTAAATCCCTTGGGAAAATTTAGCTGCAGAGATCAATAATGTGTGAAGGTGGCACAAAGAGCCTGTTCAGAGAGGAATGCCACCACCGATAGCCTGGCTGTGGTGTGACACAGGGACAGCAGCCAGGGATGTGCTGAAGGCAGGGAATGTTGGTGTTTCACACTCAGCTGTTCCCAGCAGATTTCCTCGTAAACATGGAAGCTTTGTAGTGAGGAGCTCCAGGAGAAACAGCCTGGTTGTCTCAAGAGCTGGGGAAGGGAATCCAGTGCTCCAGGTGGGGTTGATGGGGTTAGGATCGCACGAGAGCCTCGTTCCTTGCCACAGCTCAGGAGGAGGAGGAAACAATCAGAATATCCTGAGCTGGGAGTATTGCCTTGTGAAGGCTGGCCTAGAACAGAGACTAGACGGAGCTAAAGAATAAAGGAGGGGTTTATTAAGAGGCCTCAATGGATCCACCTTGGGCAGACAACCCAAAATGGCCACAAAAATGGACGAGTGGTCACGGAGTCCCTCACTTTCATAAGTTTTGGTTCATTTGCATATTGGAGCTAATTGTCCCATTCCAGATTTAGCTCATGAAGTCCCATCCTGCTTGTTTTTCTCTCTTCAGTCCACATTGTTTGTGCTCTTGGGCCTGAGATTTGGATCATTTGTCCTTGGTCCCCAGCTAGAGAAGGAATTGTTTTGTCCCCCTACTCTGAGAAGAGAGCTAACTATCCCTTAAAATGAAGCCCAGACCCACACACTAAAGCAGAATAGAATCTGAAAAATATAAAAGCTAAACCTGAGGCATCAGGAGGGGCCCACAGGATCACCCAGGGCAGCCCCAGCCCTGCCCAGACACCCCAACAGCCCCAGCCTGGGCACCCCTGGCAGCTCCTGGAGCTCTGGCAGCCTCGGGGCCGTGCCCATTCCCTGGGCAGCCTGGGCAGTGCCCAGTTGGTCCCATCCACACTCCAGTTAAACTCTGGGATTAGTAGCCTATCCCTGCAACTCTGGCTGTAGGGAATCTAGCAATTAAAAGAAGATGAAGCATTTCGTTTTGGAAATGTTTACATTTGGAGCCAGAGTTGCTCCATGACTGCTGTAATTTCTCTAATATGTCAGTTTGTCCAGTTTAATCATCAAGATTTGATCTATGTTTGAGAAATGTCAAATCTGGAAGAACTGAGCAGCTTCCCCATGGAGCAATAGGCTTCCCTTGGCAAATAGGTGTGGTGTAGACAATACCAATGTTTTTAGGTCTGAGACCTACACTCAGATGTCCCCTGTGGTCGCCTGATCTCCCTGGGATAGTTCAGGTTTGTTCAGTTTCCAAGAGCTGTGCAACAAAGGCTCCTCACACTTCAAGGACAAAATCCACTGACTGGGGATCCTGGGACCTTCTGAAGGCACAGACAATTAGATTTCATTGCTTGGAAGGGTCAGAGAGGATAAGAATGACCAGAGTGCTCATGACAGAGTAAAATGGGGAGAAACTTGAAGTGCCAAAAGACTGAGCCGTGTCAGAGCAAAGGCTCAGGACCAATTGGTTTTCTCTTGCAGTGACTGCAGAGCTGCTGCTCTCTGCACCCAGCAGGCTCTGTGTGTGTGTTTGAGTCAAATGGATCAAAACACACTTACACTGCTGCGTCTTTCAGCAACGGCTTTCATGCAAATTGTGTCTTTTTTTTTCAATAAATTACCCTTAATTTGAATCAATAAAAAAATCTGCCTTTCCATTACTGTGTGATGACTCTCTCTGGCTCCCTAGTGAATTCACAAATCTGTTTCATGTTCAAGCCTCCAAATTATTTTGATGAGAAATAAGGAGAAGCAGTATAAACGAAGTTTTCTGCGTGACTTTTCAGGACCAGGTGTCTGCACTCTAATTTGTCACATTTTGATGCCACCCTCCTTGTGTTTTAGATGTGGGAGCTGAAGCTGAGTCTTATTCAAATTCGTGTTCTTGTTATTCCTATTCAGATTCTGAATACTGGCTGGTGAAAGGCTCTAATACTCCAGTAAGTCCGAGAGCAGCTGCTAAGTCTATTTAAATTATACTTTGTACCAAGCTCAAATTGTCAATAAAGGACTTTTTTCCATCTATAAAATGCCCTGATTTTTTTCAGGGTAAGTTTAGGCAGCAAATACCTGCAGTTATTTTGCTTTTCAGGTATGGGTAAGCATATTTCTACACTTTTTATTTGAAGCCTATTGTCATCTTCAACTGACTTACCAGATTTGGAAAACTCATTTCAAGGGTTTGTAAAACCCCAAAATCAGGCTAAAAGAAGCTGGTGAAAAATACTTTATTCACAGCTTTGATATGTCCAATAACATGCAATTATTTTTATGTTCTTTGAGGCTGAACCACTATAAGGCTTTGAGGTTGAAATCATGAATCACTTGAGACAATCAGAAAGTAAAGGCTTGCACTGATCAAGGGCTTTTATTGCTGAAATTACAACTCAAGCTTGACCACAAATAGACATCCCTTTTCTAGTGGTGGCATTTAGAGTTTTGAAGTCTGTAATGTGAGTCCTGCAGGAATTAGTAAATCCTCTACCATTTTGATTTGTGGAAATCCCTGGACTACCTTCCTTCTCCTGGAACATTTTTTGTGAAGATGCAGACCACTGTACAGCAAATTTAATTATCCTGGCTAGCTTGTTTTTCAGTCATCTTTAAAACAGTCTGCAGTGTGTCAGACATCCAGAAAAAAAAAATTAAAGAAACTCTGTTAGGATTTGAAAAGTGTGATCTGGGCGGATGGAGGAGAATGTGGCATCAGGATGATTTGCTGCATGAATCACGGTGACTAAGTGTCCTTTACGTACTTGCCTGGGGTTCTAAAAGTCTGGAGTCAGAGCCTGAGGGGGTTCCTGCCTTTTCCTCCCCTGGCCCTGCTGCAGTCATCCTGCAGCGTGGGCAGCACAGCCCAGGGTCACGGTGACTGGCTATATGGGACAGTGTGGGAGAGGAAGAAATGCCCTAAAGAGGAAGAAATGCCCACCATTTCTTGTTCTGTGCTCCTCTCATTGTGCTTTTAGAATTGAAACCTGATGAAGTACACTTTGAAAAGCACCCGAGCCGTTCGGGCTGAGTTTTATCCTGCAATTCCCTGCATGGGAACCCCAAGTCTGCATCTGCAGCAATTAACCTTGGTCACCTCCTCACCAGGACATGTTGAAGACTCAGGGTTTCCTCTGGATGCTCATCAAGGCAGCTCTGCCCCTGCCCCAGCTCCATGCCCAGCAAAGGTGTTGGCACTGTGGCTTTCCTTGGCACTGAGGATCCAAGCTGCTTCCTTCCCCTTCTGCCCTCCCAAACCCTTCTGGAGTTCTGGGGAAAGCAGAACCCTGTGTTGGAACCCTGGTTACTGAGAATTTCAGACTTTCTGTGCTGCCAGGCACTGACCCACAAGAGAACACTGCATTTGACCTGAGGCCATGGAGCTGCTTTCAAAACTGAATGATGGATTTAGATTTGATATTGTGATATTCTGGGTGTGGAGTTTGAATAGAAGTGTGTAATATCCCAGGGTAGAATATAAGGGTTTAGAATATAGTAATATATATATATAAAGCAAGATGGAGGTTTTAGGATGAAGGCTGGTTCCTTCTTCTTTACGTTCTTCTTCACCTTCTTCTCCGTGGGTTTGGGTGGTTTTGTGTAATTGGATAAAAAGGTCCCCTTTATGGGTCACGGGTGGTTGGTTATTGGCTTAAAAGTAAAAATAATTTAGGTGCCATTTCTTAATTGGATACTTTATTGTTAAAAGGCCTTGAAGGAAGAGAGATAGGGCTCCATTTTAACTTGTTAGATTTAAGTGCTGTGGAACTCACACTTTGTGAGACTGTGACATAGATAAGAACTAATAAACACCTGAGTCCCAACAAGAAATACTGACTGGCGATTTAATCCTGACCTTGGCAAAAAGGAAGCAAAGACTCCATTAAGTGGTGATCCTATGTGAGGAGGACACCTATCAGGGTGGGGGACCTCCCTGAAGAAAGAGAGATAACAGAAGCAGCTCGAAGCTGGAAAAATCCCTGGGGAAGAAAGAAAAACTGAAGGTAAAACTTGACAATACCGCACCAAGCAGGACAGACCCAGAGCAGATTCCATGTGTGCTCCTGGGGACTCCCTTGCCAAGGGGGAGTGTGGGGGGATAGAATATAAGAAAATAAAGATAGTGTGGGAAGTAATCTTACCCCTAAGGAGTTGCAGCTGGGCCAAGTATCAAAGATTAGGAGCAGGCCTGACTTTAACAGGACACAGCTGTGACCAATGAGAAGAAGATGTTATAAAAGAGTGGGGTGGCCTTGAGAAGGGAACTGAGGTCAGTTGGCTGCTGTGAGAAGCAGAAAGAGCCAGTGCTGGGAGGAGCTGCTCATGAGAAACAGCAAGGAGGTATGGAACTTTTGTGATAAGGAGACAACAGTGTGGAATCCCTGCGATAAGATGACAACAACAGGGGAGGACCCCAAAGAGTTGAGGGGCATTCTTTACGGAGGTTTTTCTCCTTATTTATAAAGAAGAGGCAAAGATAGCCAGACTCATCTGATTTTTACATCTCATTAGCAAAAGAGAAGCAACAGTAGAGGGCGATCATCCTAAAAGGGGAGTTAGAAAAATAAATTGGATTAAAGTTTGTTATTTGAGACTCTGAGCTGGGAAGACTTTTAATGCCACCTAAAGCAATTGAAGATATCTTTGGAGTGTCCCAAGGGTGAAGAGTGCTCAGAATAATGCTGTTAACATGGGGAACAAAAAAAGGGAGTTGAACCAATCTAATGGATTATCCAATAAACAAAATTAATGGCTGATAATATTCCTACAGATGAAGTAGTAGGAAAATTCAATAGACTATTAAAAAAGGGAACAGAAAAGTATCTTTTTTTACTCCTGTTTGGAACTCAAGAGCAGGCAAAAGTGTAATGAAGTACAGCAAGTGCATTATGCCAAGAGTTTTGCAAAACATTTTTAAAGTGTGATTGAAATGTTTTTGTGTGGATTGGAAGTTGATTACAGCATCATAAAACCAGACCTGTAGTTGAGAGGTATCTAAAGATCTTAACAGTTCACTTTTCATTCCCAAGGTCTCCACACTGTGCCTTCAGAAAACAAAATAACACAGCTGAAATAAACCTTACAATGTAAAATGGACCATAATGCACATAATACAGTTATTTTTGTGCTAGTCAGTGTTTGAATGAATGCCCATGTTTTCTCAAATTGAGCAAAATACAAAAATCAATGCAGCATGGGGAGAAAGGTCTGGAACTGGTTTTAGTTTGTCCTTGTGTGAACAAAATGAATCAGCCTCTGCTCTGAGTGCTGTGTGATGCTTCTCTGATGTGGGTCCTGGGGCTGCTCATTTGGACACCCTGTGGACCAGCAGTTTTATTTGAAGACAGCTGGATTTTAGGAAATGAAGAGCTATTTATACAGAGCAGCACAAAAATAGCTGATATATTTTAGGATATTGGTATATTTTGGTGTATTTTGTATTTTTCCCCCCTCCAGCCTCATTTTTTAGTGGGCAAGAGGTTGGTAGGCACTGGATTTTTAAATCTTATCCTTTAAAGAACCCTGTCTGGCCAGTCCTGTGATCCTGGAGCATTGTGATGAGTTGGGGAGGAGCATTGCCTCAGCTTCTGACTTTGGAACACATTTTCTGCACTTGCTGTGTGTTTTCTCTGTCTACAAAGAGTATTTAGCTGTTCAGTGAGATATAGCTCACTTGGAGCTAATGGATAGCTCAGAGAAACCTTTGTGTGGGAAGTCACTTAAAAAAAGAGACATTTGTTTTGGTAGGAATTTTTTAGCTTGCTTTATAAACTGTGGATTTTACAGCCTCTGGCTTCTGGGAAAATATAGTTCAGGTAAATAAAGCAGGAAACTTACTGCAGCAAACCTGATTGGAGACAACCTCTTCCACAATAGTAATGGGATTTTATTCATGTAGCACCTAATGTGTTTGCAAAAGCTATATCCCGTGTATTTACTCCAAAGCAGTTCTGTCCTGAGGAACAAAGGATGTTGTTTCTCCAAGGTGATGGAGGATTTCCAGATGTCTTCTGACTTTGGATTATCCCCAGGATATTAGAAAATCAGGTCCAGGATTTATTCAAGAGGGAGCAAGCAGCAGTGAGTTTATTCAGCAGAAGTTGCAAACAGTCAGTGCACAAATGAAAAGCCTCTGGATGTGAGCACTGGGAAGTCTTTTAAAGGCCCTGTAATGTTCTGCACAGGATTTGTTTTTTCTGATGATGTGTTTTTATTAGAGGGGAAAGCAAAATGTCAGTGTCAAGCCATGTGCCCCTGGGAGAGGGAGGGAGCAGAAACTTTCCAGCAAGGGTGGGAAGAAGGAGAGGGTTATGGGAGGAGTTTAGGAGTTATGGGGAGTTAAATGGCTTTTTTTGAGTGAAAATGTGTAGGGGGATAGAATATAAGAAAATAAAGACAGTGTAGAAAGTAATCTTGCCCCTAAGGAGTTGCAGGTGGGCCAGTTATCCAAGATTAGGAACAGGCCTGACTTTACCAGGCCACAGCTGTGACCAGTGAGAAGCAGATGCTATAAAAGAGTGGGGTGGTCGCTTGAGAAGGGAGCTGGGGTCAGTTGGCTGCTTTGTGAAGAAGAGTCAGAGCACTGAGGAGCTGCCCATGAGAAACACCAAGAAGGTGTGGAACTTTTGTGATCAGGAGACAGCAGTGTGGAACCCCTGCGATAAGATGACAACAAAGATGTAGGATGAATCCCTTAAGTTCTAGCTGGTGTAGGATGTTGAGATGTAGAAAGAGAAGGTGTGGCATTCCCATTCTTTGAACAGAGAGAGACAGAATTCTCTCTCCCAGGATTTTTCCTGGAGAGGCACAGAGAGATGAAAATAAAACAATTCTTACCTCTACTTGCTGCTCCTGTTGTTTTTGCACATGTGGAACGTGTTAGGAAGGTTGTTTACCTGAAGTGACTTGTCAGTTGGATTCTGCTGACGATTGTTTTGTTTCCGTGGCCAGTTGGGTCAAAGCTGTGCCTTGGCTGTCTCAGACAGTCACAGGTTTTTCTTTAGTATCTCTTTAGTGTAGTTATGATATAGTATTAATGTGATATAGTATAGATTTAATAAAGCAAAGAGCACATTGTTCCCCATCTAGGGTTCACCTGTGTCTTCAACAGAAGGTTCAGAAGGGATTTTTGGGATTGGGGCAGCTGTTTTTTTTTACCCCTCAGGCTCAGCTTCTGTGCTGCTCTGCGATGGGGTTTGGGGAGCTCTATCCCCCCTTCTCCAGTTCCCCAGAGCCACCCCATGGCTGGGCCTGGATCCTGCCCCTCGTGTCCCACTGGCACAGCAGGGTGGGCTCTGCAAACTCAGCTCCATCACAGGCTCAGCAATATTCATGAGAACTTCAACCTTGTCCACCTTTGCAGAGCTGCTCGGGAAAACGTGTTCCATCTTGCTAAAAATACTAATACAAGACAGCTTCTTAAGCACTAAATTCCAAGTGAATATTTTGCATATAAACATTTTTTTTTCACTGTTATCTAGCTAAAAGCTGACTATTTTTCTGCTAGAATGTTGCAGAAGCAACTTTTCTTTTCCTGCTGGATGAAGCAGTTCAGGTGGATTTATCTGCTATTACTTAAGCTGCTAAAAAGGTTTTTTATGTTGGCTTCAGGAGGAATTTCTTGCCCTCTTATTTATGGCAGGTGTGTATTAATGGAGGAGCTGGTTTGGTTACCATTCTGTTTTACAGGGCTGATTTAGTCTTGCAGCACTTTTCAAAATCTTTGCAAATGGCCAAACTGTTTTTTGGCAATTATGCTAGACAGGAAGGGTGAAGATATTAAAAATTTGGAAAATGGGTTGAAAGTTGTGCAGCCTATTTTCATCCCACACTTTCTCCATACAGGTTGGTGGTTTTTTTTTTTCTTTCTGGTGAAAACAATCAAAAGTTCAGAAAACGTGATGGTGTATCTTGAAAGACAACTGTAAAAAGTGCAGTCAGAGTCACTGTTTTAGCACACAATGTAAAAAATGGTTGTACCTGCTCTGGTGATGCTTTGTTCCTCTGGTATGGCAAACTCAGTGTGCAAAGAGCATGGTGAGGTTACAGGCATTTTGTGATTAGCAAAGCATGACCACTCTTACTTACTATTCATGGATATTTGGGGTTTGAGTGGCTTTCATTTCTGCTAAGTCTGAAATTTTTATGATAGAAGCCAAAAAAAAAAGGACAAAAAATCAACATAGAGAAGTAAATTTTGTTTTAATAGGTTTCAGAACTGATTTACAAGTGAGCTTTCACCCTTAGTGCTCTGTGATTCTTTCATTGCAGAAGAATTTTTAATTTTTTGTGTGAATGATCCCAGGTTGATCTTGGGATAAGGATAGAGCTCTGGGCTTGATTCACTGATCCTCTGCTTTTGAGGTGAGACGGTAGAGATGGGCTTCAGATCCCCTTTGGCAAGAAAGGAGGTTAAATGTGTGTTTGAGGGCTCAGAATATTGGCTTGGTGCCTCCAGCTGGTGTTCCTGTGCTGAGTGCTCCTCCTGCCCTTCATTCCTTGCAGATGTGTCCAGGTGTGCAGCCAGGCTTATTATAATTCTTGTGTCTTAGGAATATTAAGACTTTTGTAAGACTTCCCATGTGGTTTGGGGTTAAAGCTGTGGCTTTCCCTCCATGCTGCTTTTGCTCCTGTGTTAATCACCTGCAGTCTGTGACAGGGGCAGGAATGTTCAGAGAACCCTAGAAGGGTTTGGGTTGGAAAGGACCCTAAGCTCCCTCCAGGACTCAGCCTGGAGGAGACAAGGCTCTGAGGAGACCTTAGAGCACTTTCCATTACCTAAAGGGCTATAGGAGAGTTAGAGAGAGGCTTTGTGAAGACAGGACAAGGGAAAATGGTTTTAAATTGAAAGAGGGCAGAAATTTAGATTAGATATTAGGAAAAATTTTTTTACTAAGAGGGTGGTGCAGCACTGGATTTGGTCCCTGAGAGAATCTGTGGCTGCCCTGGACCCCTGGCAGTGCCCAAGGCCATGCTGGACAGGGCTTGGACAGACGTGGGACAGTGAAAGGTGTCCCTGCTGTGGCAGAGGTGGCACTGGATTAACTTCAAGGTCCCTCCAAACCCAAACCACTTGTGATTCTTTGAGTCTCTACTATTACATTCCTTACATTTAACAGCCCATGGGGTGTTGTAGGGGGATCATGCTTCTCTCCTGCTCCCTTCAGGAAAATGAGGAGCTCTGATAATGTATGTGGAAAAGAAGGGATTCCTTATGTTCTTCATGACTTATCTTTCACACTCAAGTGAGGCTTGTGCTGGAATGTGGAGGTGAGCTAGACAAAATATTAGCATGCTTTGATGCAAAACACAGATCTGAGTCCTCCAACTCTGACATTCTCAGCTTTGAACTTGAAATCAAATGTAGAGCCCCATTCTGGGCCCTGACTGTTTATGATTCACACTCTGCTTGATACCAGCCTCAGAACTGGAAGTGGCAAGTGCTACCAGTCATGCTGTAAACAGGGGTGGGGACAGTGCCAGTCTCCATGTGCTGGGAGCCTGGAGTGAAATCTCTGATGCAGGAGGAGAATCTCTGTAGCTACTTAAAATGATACAAAGCCCTAATTATATTTCACCTTTGGAAAGCAAATGATCTTTAATTGTCTGCAGAAACTGCAGTTTGCCAAGATTAAATGTAGGATTCCTGCTTGAGAGGAAGGATTTCTGCAGAGAAAGCAGGATAACCAAAGCCTGGGCTTGTCCCATAGACCTGTACCTGCTTTTTGCTCTTGGGTTCAGTGGGCAGTGACTCTGTAAGAGTCTGTAAGAATAATAAATACTGGAATGTTCTTCCCAGGGAGGTGGTAGAATCACCATCTCTGGATGTGTTTAAAAAAAGACTGGACATGGCACTTGGTACTGTAGTCTAGTTGAGGCATTAGGGCACAGGTTGGACTTGATGATCTCAGAGGTCTCTTCCAACCTCATTATTCTGGGATTCTGTAATTCACTGCTCTATTGCATCAGGTGTCCATGCAGTGGTGTTTTACTGGGTTCTGAGTGACCCCAAGCAAGGGGCTGTGGGGGAGAAAAGAGCTGATTTTCATTCTCTGTGAGTTTCAGGCTGGGGAAGGTGTTGGCTTGCCAGGTTTGAATTGAGAAGTGCTCCTTGTCCTTACCTGCTGCTCAGAGCTGTTACTGCAGGGCAGGGGGCAATTAAACCCCAATTAAACCTTCATGGCTCAGCCTGGTGAGCAGCGACTGGGGAGGAGCCACTGGTGGTGCTGGGATGATCTGCGTAAGAAATACATCATTTTAAAAGCATCTTGTGGATCTTGTCAGGTCTCAAATGAGCAGGAAGGGAAGGCTGTGGTTGGGAATGGCTGTTCCTTGCTGTTCTTCCCATTGCAATCTGAAGCTGCTTTTGATGTTGGGTATCTTATGAATGATACAAACTCAGGTTCAGAAAGATGTGGTTTGGAAACTCAGTGCTGACCACATGAGAATAAATTACGTGTGGTAAGAACTGTGGAGAAGCCTTATGAAATTTCTGGAAGATTTGTGCTCAAAGTGATAGTGAATGAGATGCTCTGTAGAATGTCTTCAGGTCTTTCACTTCACCCTTGGCACATGCTGAATTCAGAAATAAAACATTTCCAGCAGATACCCTGAGCTACAGCTGGTTTTCTTCCATCATGAAAACCTGGTCTAGTGGAAGGTGCCCCTGCCCATTGCAGTGGATTTGAAATTAAGGTCCCTTCCAAGCCAAACCATACTGTGAATAAAGTCCCTTTCATGGTTAACTCACTTTGCACGTGGCATCTCAACACCTGGCTGGAGGAACACTGCTTCCCTGAGGCAGCAACTAGGGAAATGAATGGTTATGTTTGTGTAACTTTGAGTTCAAGGATATTTCTGTCAGACTTGAATGCATCAGTTGATTTGTGTTTATTTTTGGGATACGGGGAAAAATGAAGTTTTCCTGTAGGCTTTATTAGAGCATGGAGTGGAATATGTAAGGCAAGATTTAAAACTAAATAGCCTATTGTTTCCTGAGGTGTTTTCAATCATGAATCCTTGCAGTTGGTTTCCCCTCCCCTCCATCTGCAGTGCTGAACCCTGTGAAACACATCCAGCTCTCTGCTGATACCTGACTCCCTTATCTCTGCCCTCTTATGAATTGCAGAATGTTTTCCAGCCCTGGAAAATCACACTTTGCCTGTGACAAAATTCTTCTTCATCTAGTTGCGAAGTGTTGTGCCAGCCCTGTTATGAATTTGAAGCACGTGGCGTGGCAAGGCCCAGGGGAAGGCTCCCGGTGGCTGCAGGGGCTGGGCAGGGGCACAGCCTGGCACTGACAGAGCTGCTCTGCTCTGCGTGGGGTGGGAGTGCACTGGAGCTGGCTCTGGCAGCTGAACACTGAGCATTCCTAAAGCTGCTCCAAGGAGGATGTAAACACCACTAAGCCAGGCTTGTTTGCAGCTGAGCCTGCCTGGGTGTCATCTGGGTAAACAGAAGTGACTCCAGCTCCAGACAGGATTATGCAATTGGGACCTAAATGATTCTCAAAATGAGAATTATGGAACCCCAGAACAGTTTGGGTTGGAAGGAACCTTAAAGCTCATCTCATTCTACCCTCTGCCATGGGCAGGGACAACTCCCATTAGACCTGGTTGCTCCAAGCCCCGTCCAGCTTTGGATTTATGCACATCCAGGGATGGTGTGTCCACAAACTCTCTGGGCAACCTGTGCTAGTGCCTCTCTGTTCTTATAGTGAAGGATTTTTTCACAATATCAAACCTAAATAATTCCCCCCTGTCCTATCACTGCATGCCCTTGTGAAAAGTCCTTCTCCACTTTAAAATAAGAAAGGAATTAGAGCTGGGGCTGGTTTTGCAGCTTTAATTTTCTGGGATGGCAGCAGCTTTGCTGTTTCAGTGGTTTGGTCCCAGGCTTTTCCATCAGCTGAGCAGGACAGTCAGCAATGGGACAGGTGGGACCTGGTGGCAGGACACAGTCCCAAGGGCAGGGGAAGCTGAGCCCAGCCCTGGTGTGGGAAGGAGCTCCAGGCAATGGGATTTTCTGCTTGGATGGGAAGGCTGCCTCCTGCTTGCTGAGCAGTGCTGGAGGAGCTGACATCTGTGGCAGTCTCTGGGATCCTCATTCCCAGGGTAGTCCACCTCCTTGTGCCCTGTGGGCTGCCCAGTGTGATAAGAACTGAGGGATAAAAATGGTCTTGATTCACAAGGCAGGAGTGAGTTCAAAAAGCAGCAAGAAGTCAGGAAAATCTGCCTTTTCTTCTGGCTCAGTAAAGGGACAGACAGCAGTGAGGGTGTCCCTGCAGACCCTGCTCCTGACCTTGGCACACTCATGCATGGAGTGGCTGTGTCATCTTCCTTGTGCTGCCTCCTCTCTTGTCCATAGCAAGAGATTGTTTTAGTCTTGAGGCATTGCTGAGTGAAAAAGGGGAGGAAAAAGCCTATTTTATATATAGAGGGAGCTAATGCAGCTACCTGTCAGCTCCAAATCATCCCCAGATGGGAGAGGTTGCAGGAGGGGTGTGGAGAGGCAGAACAGGCTGTTTTATAAAAACAGGAACATCAGACATCGCTGGGAATGTAGGGGAATAATGCAATGGATTTATAGGCTTCAAATGCCTTCCCCAAACTGCTATGCAGGCTGTCACTAAAATGGAAAATAGATATAAGGTTGTATAATGTACCCACAAAGTAGTGTGTGATTTAACAGCAGCACTTACCATTTGCATTGAAACAGGCTGCAATTGCTAAAATCAGAGGGGAAGCTTAAAGTCCTAATGTTTAATGGTGGATATGACTGTAGAGAGCAAAATTCTGCTCACTGGGGCTGATTTAATTCTGTATGGCAAAAGATATAAGATAAAGTGGTCTGCATACCCGGATCAATTGCTGTGGAAGAAACATGAACAATTTTTTTTTCTCTTGACAGGCAAGCTCTCAATCCTGAGACATTGGAGTGTTCTGCCCTCAGTTTTAAGGTTATGAACACACAAAATCCTGACAACTCTGTTATTCATCAGGGTGAAATCTTACTCATATGTACCAAATGTATGGGCAGGCTAAATGGATCTATCAGCCGTGATTTGAGCAGAATATTCTGCCTTGTTAATTTATTTATTTAAGAGGATTAAAGAGAGTCTGAACAGCCATCCTGGGTTCCCTGGGGATTTCAGTAGTGTGGGGCAAGAAGGGCCATTACAGTGGAGTGATGAGATTTTTATCACAATTTGTTCTTGTATCAAGCTTAGGGCCTCGTGCTCGTGCCATTAGAGGTTCTTCCAAAGGAACTTCTTAACCCAAAGTTAATTCATCACATCTCTTGATGGTCTATTTCTCTGTTTAATTACCACATTTTTAACAATAGGTACCCTTTTTTTTAATAGGAATTTTTTTAACTTCTAATTTTCAACTCTTGCTGGCATTTCTAATTTAGAAAGCGCAGGACAAAGCACTTTAATCCTCCACCATGCAAAGGAGTAAAATTCTCCAGACTTGTGCACTTGCTTGTTCACCACTGGAGTTTTGAAAAATCTGAGCAGGTTATTTTTGTTTTTTTAAATTATGTGTTTTCTGCCTTGCAGTGGGAAATAAACTTGTGCTTCCTAGTTTAGTTAATACCTCTGCTATCATTTCTCCCTTCCTCATGAAAGTTTTATGTCCTTGTAAGAGAAGTTCTGCAGTCACAAATGATGACAGTTAGCAAAGTGTTCACATCTCCCCAGAAAATTGTGTTAAATTGGGCTCTGGGAAGGAGAGAAGAGCTGTGTCTGTGCTCTCAATATTACATCTACATCTCTGGGGTTGTTACCATAGCTCAGTGATTTAAAAGAGTTAATATTCAGAACTTTAAAGTGGCTAAAAACAGAGGGAAAAATGGAATAAGAGGGGGTGCCCCTGGTTAATGGGGACTGGAGTGCACTGGAATTGGTTGCTGAAATAACAACCAGGAGTGAATTTGTTCACCAGCCTACTCCTTTATGCTGATCTTTTCTTATTTTATTCTCCAATCTATCACAGCAATTATGCATCACTGAACACCTGGACATTAAACTATAAAGCCTTTTTTTGATAGCTTCCAGGAGACTCAAACTTGTACTGTTGGCCTGTTTTATGTTTTACAAAGAATTTGGACTCGTGTAACCAAATTTTACACACAGCTGACCAGGGATTTCAGCATCTGAGCATCTCCTGAATCCATCCCTCCCGCCCAGCTGGGAGAACCTCGGGCTCAATGCTCTGCCCCTCTTGTGCTGGTGAGAAAATTGCTGTTCTTTATTCTTCTGAGTTCCTTCACTACTTCCTTTTTGATTTTTTTCAAATGTACTGCTTTTATTGCTTCAGTATGAGAAGCATTTAATTAACTCAGTGAAGGAGGTTCCAAGGAGATTTAGCATTTATTGATGTGTATTTCTTTGCCTGATTTTGCTGTGTTTAGATCCATAGCAGTGCTGGCCACTACAATTTTCCTTGGGACCATCAAGTTCCCCTGGAGCTGATGTGTAAACTCTCCATTCCCTATGGGAACCCTGGACAGACATTCCAGTTTGGAGCAAAGACAACTTTCCACTTAGGACAGTGCCTGGCCTACAGGGAGATCAGGAAGGTGCTTAAAAACAGTAATGTTTAAGTCTTGTGAGAAATTTCCTCATATTTGTATTTTCATTCATTCTGCATACGAATGAAAACAAATATTTTCAATAGCTCTAATCAGAATTATATTTTAAAATATATTTTTGGGTATTTTTCTGTTTGTTTTCTGTCTGTGCTTTTAAGCTTTTAAATTAATGATGTTTCTTCTTTTTTTTTGAGAATACAGAAGTATTAGATGGCTCGGCTTGTCTTTAAAATAGATTATTTAAAATAATTTAGAACAGCTGCTTTCAAGTGATTGAGTCATCTTATTTTTTTAGATTAGAATCTCTTGTTTGTTTTGTAATGAAATGCTTTGACACTTGGAACAAGAAATTAAGATAAATATTCAGCATACAAACCACAAGACAGGTGTTTTTTCCAGCATCCTTCTTGTTCCAGAGAAGTGCCATATTTCTTCTCCAGACATGTTTTTGTGCTTTTATAAATTACTCCAGAGTTGGAAATTTCCACGGTTTTTCAAAAATTTTTCACTCCCTGATTCCCTACAATTTCTCTTGCTTCAGAAAAATGAGTTTAAATCAGTTAAGAAACTGGAAACTCCTTGGTGCCTTCCTTTTATCCAGCTATAATTTGGTGGAGCACACATGGAAATGACCAGAGAAGCGATACACTGATTTTTCTAGGAGAAATCCTCCCACCCAGGGCCATGGGTGCACACAAACCCAGGAGTGTGGCACTTTGCTTCTGCTGTCCTTTCCTTGCCCTCCTTGTGAGCCTCAAGACTCCAGGTTTGGGTGGCTCCAGGTTTGGGTGGCTCCAGGTTTGGGTGGCTCCAGGTTTGGGTGGCTCCAGGTTTGGGTGGCTCCAGGTTTGGGTGACTCCAGAGCCCAGCCCATGGAGCTGCTGCTGGCTGGCAGGAGGGTGGCAGAGCAGAGCTGTGTGCCATGCCAGCCCCAGGACATTTTTGAAAATTTTTCACTCTCTGATCCCCTGCAATTTCTCTTGCTTCAGAAAATTGAGTTTAAATCAGTTTAAAAGACTGGAAACTCCTTGGTGCCCTCCTTTTGCCCAGGTCTAATTTGGTAGAGCACACATGGAAATGAAGAGAGAAGCGATACATTGATTTTTGTAGGAGAAATTCTCTCACCCATGGGTATAAGCAAACCCAGGAGTGTGGCACTTCTGGGTTATCCCAGTGGGGAAATCCCAGTGCCCTGGAGCTGCTGCTGGCTGGAGGAGGGTGGCAGAGCAGGGCTGTGTGCCAGGCCAGCCCCAGGACATGCTGCTGGCAGTTCCAGCTGTGGCTGCAGCTGGAGTGGCAGCTGCTGTCGCTGTGCCTGCAGCTCCAGAGAGGAATGAGACTGAGACAAAGCTCTCAGCTGTTGATCCACACTCAGGACAGCACTCAGAGCAAAAACCAGCAGGTAGTTTGCTTGGAAGAGAGAAATTATTGGTTGGATGGTTGTTTTTTGCTGAGCTGGAAGAGTTTGCCTTCTTTTCCAAGTGGACAGCTCTGTTTCCAGGGCTGCTTCCTCTGCTTCACCTGGGGTTTGGCTGCTTAAGCAGCAGCAGCACTCAGCAATCACAGAAACCCACAGACTTCTCAGCCACACAAATGTTTGTGTAGAGGAGCGTAGAAGCCCTGGTTTTATAAAAGGCAGCCTGGAGAACATCAGGTGCTTGTGGTGGGGAGGAGAGTCCTCCCAGAGGTGGGCACACAGCCAGGGGCTCTCCTGGCAGGAGCTGTGTGTTACTGTCTTGGTTTGGAAAGCCAGGTGTCTGTTAAGGAAAGGCAGGAGCCTCCCCTGAAATGGAGAATGGGAACCCTCCCCACCCCTCTGAATTGCTATAAATTTTAGATTAAGGGGCTCTCAGGCAAAAATACGGGAGCAGGAAATAGTTCTTTAATAGGGAAGAAAATAAAAGAATAAAATAAACAATGCAGTACACTAGAACAACACTGCCAGAGTCAGAACCCAGCCTGACACCCTGTGGGTCAGGGTGCTGGCACAGCCCCATTGGAATTGTGGCTCAGCCCTCCTGCAGTGTCAGGGGTGGCTCTGCTGGAGCAGGGATCCTGGAGAAAGGTGCAGGATCTGCCTCTGAAGATCCAGGGGAAGAGGCAGCTGCTGTTCCTCTGGGAATCCAGTGCAGAAGCTGTGCTGGTGTTCCAGAATCTCCAGATTCTATCCAGGTAGGAATGCTTGGCTCCTCCCTCTGGGCTCACATCTCCCAGTGGGATGCTGTAGTTCTTATCAGCCATGCAGGGACATTCCATGGCTGTTATCAGCCATGTCCCCCTGAGGGAGGAGTGATTGTGATCACTCAGAGAGAGATAAGGCAAACTGCCCACTTGACAAAAGACAGCTGCCATACAGATGGAAATAGAAAACATCTTGCCTTGCAGTCTGGAACAGTTACCTTTAGCCCAGGGCTCTCCTGGCAGGAGCTCTGTACCCTTTCCTGCCCACTCCAGTCACTCAGAGCCCTCCTGGAGGGAAGCAGAGAAGAGCTCAACCCTGATAAGAGCAAGAATTGGTTGCTGTTTCTGCACTGTTTGCCATCAACCCCTAAATATTTCTGCTGCTGGACTGGGTGACTGTGCTGGTGTTTACAGGGGTCCTAAGAAGAGGGAAGAGATGAGGACCTGACTTTGTTTCAGCAGGTTAGTTTATTATTTTATGATATATACTATATTAAAATGATACATTAAAACTTTACTAAAAGAAAGGATTTTATCAAAAGGCTTGCAAGTAAAGGAAAAAGAATGGAATGATAACAAAAGCTTGTGACTCCGAGTCCGAGCCAGCTGACTGTGATTGGCCATTAATTAGAAACAACCAACATGGACCAATCCCAGATGCACCTGTTGCATTCCACAGCAGCAGATAATCATTGTTTACATTTTGTTCTTGAGGCCTCTCAGCTTCTCAGGAGAAAAATCCTGGCAAAGGGATTTTTCTGAAAATATCATAGCTACAGGTGACCCTGGGCATGTGCACAGCTTTGCTCTATGTTTCTATTCTCTGTGCTGCATCCAGGTACTGTTAATGTGTTAAAGTCAAATGTTCAGTTTTGGGGACAGGGGTGGCTCTGAATGTCCCCACACCACCTGGTTTAACAAGGTCTGTGTCTACTGGGAGGGACTCTGCTGCAGAAAAGGTAAACTCACATTTGGCTGTGCCACAAATCTCTCTGCTGGAGTTTATATATCCTGAAAGGAGCCCTGGGAAATCCTGAAGTCTGATTTGAGTGAGCAGTTGCTCTGAAAATTGACCCACACTACAGCATCAAATTGGGGACATTGTCTCAAGTGCTCTTGCCTCCTTCTCTGCTACTTGTCAGTTGACCCAGGTTGTTTTAAGGTCCCTTGTACTCATTCTCTGCTACAGTCAACAGAAAAATCAAGACTGGGTTTGTTTATTTGTTTGTTTGTTTTTAAATCACTGAGTTGATTTTTTTCTTTAGTTTTTTTTTCTTTTTGATAGCTTTTGTAGTTCTTTTTGCCTAAAGGGGATAGGGTTTTTTTTAATAAGGAAAAATAACTGTTTCTGTAATGATTTTAGAACTGCTGAAGGTAGCAAAATACATTTATTTATATGGATGGAGATCAAGGACAAGTGCATCTTTCACTTATATTTATAACCTTCCGTATAATGTGCTTGAAAATAAATACCAGTAATTTTGCATAGGCCACTGCCTGACCTGGGCATCTTGTCAATGTGCTGTTCAGTGCTCCAGGAATAGCAAGTTCCTTTTCTTCTCCCCCAATTCCTATTTTGTTGATTCCCATTTGTAGTTTTATAGAATTTCTATTATTCTAGCTCTAGATGTGCCATCAGAGCATACAAGATTGCATTGGCTCATTCCTACATAACATTAAATTAAATGCATTTTTCTTTCTGGGTTTTAGCTATGGCATGGAGAGGGTCATGGCTCTTGATTTAAGTATTTGTTTCCCAATTTAATTCCAATGGTCTTACAAATTCCCTTGCCCTGAAGTGCCTTGATGCAATAAGAACTCTCAGAATACTGTCCCATGCCATGCTGGTTCTTGACTCCCTGAGGGAGAAGCAGTGGGTGTAGAGATTTTCCTCTTGTTTTTAATTTGTTGTTTGTTTTAAGAACCATTATGCTCCAAGGTCTCTCTTTCTCAGGTGTCTGGCATGCAATAAAAATTTAAACCCAGATTGTAATTCCTGGAAAAATTAGCTGGTTTTTAATGAAACCACCTGCAAGCTGTCTAGTTATAATTCCTTTAAGATTCTGCTTCTGTACTTTCTTGTTGCTGGTGTAATTTATGCCCTTTCTCTGTTACACTGCCTTATCTTGGATGTCAGCTCTGTCTAAATGCTCTTCTCTGTCCAAATAACAGGATTCACATCCTCTCACCCTTCTCTGGTGTCAGTAACATCAGTCTTGGTCTCTTATTTATCCTGTTATTATTAAAGCCTCCCTTTTTAAACAGTGGATATTTATTTTTCCTCAAAATGCAACATTTTCCTCCTGTCATAAACCAAGCGACTTAAAGATTTTCAAAGGCTCTTTCAGAAAGGCTGGGAATTAGATTCTGGTGGAGACCTTAATAAAAAATTGAAGACCTCATGTATTAACATACATTGATTTATTCATAGTGTTTCATTACAAATAAGTGAGGATCCCATAATATCAAAAAAGGTTAGGAGAGCAGCAGAGCACGGTGCATTATATTGACAGCTCTGCTGAAATTGAGCTGCCTGGGGATTGAATTTGGAACTTGGGCAAGGAATTGGCTGGTAAATAAGTCATGAGCTTCCCTTGAAGTGTCTGCACATCAGGAGGGTTGCCATGGGTGAGCGTGCTGAGCTCAGGCAGGTTTCAAGGTGCGCTGGCACCAGCTCCAGGTGTACTCAGGACATCCCTCCATGGTATATGGTCTCCTCCAGCCAGGTCTCATAAGCTCTTGGAGGTCTATTTCACACCCGAGATAGCTCAGCTACCTCAGAAGGCATAAAATCAGCTGGATGGTTCTGTGGCAGTGTTGGAAACAGAAAAGTTTTATTAAAAGGCAAAATAACAAAACTCTTTACAGAGAAAAACCGAGCCAGGTGCAAGAGGTTCTTGTCGTGGTAAAACACCTCACAAAAGCAATTAGTTTCTTTGTTCTCTTCTTTTTCTAGTTAGTTGCTCAGGTGGGACTTTTTGGCTCCTGTCCAATTAGCTATCTTGGAGATGAAGTCCTACAGGCCCTATGAGGTGTCTTTTTACCTATTCGAGGAGAGAAACTTCTGGGCTTCTTTCCTTTTTAAGGAGACAAAGGATAGATTTGTCACTCCATTAACAGGGAGGACATTCCTACACCTCTAGGTCTGAAGCCCTTCTGGCTTCAACCAGGCATAAACCAGACACTGCACCATGTGTAAATCTGCACTCTGGGGCTCACAATGAGGGCAGGGAAAGGGCAGCAGAAGCTGGTCTCCACAGAGAGAAGTTCTTTTGTCTAAAGATGTGGTGATCTTTATTTCATTTAAACATATTATTTCAGTTCAGCATATTCTCTGTAAGAAAAGGCCTCCAAAGCTTTTGTTGCCGGCAAAAGGCTTCTGTTGTTTTCAACTGCCTTTTGAGGAGATGATTTGCCAAAGGAAACGTATCCATGTTTGCACTGAGGGTTTTCACGAGCTGTGGGGGTTGTGGGTGATTCTCATGTGAAAATCCTACTGGCCTTGCTGTGTGCTCTGGTTTGATGACAGAAGTTCTGAGCATTGATGTTGCCCTGATTTTTAAGATTTTCTAAGCCTTCTGATGTTGACATTCTTGTAACAAACTTTCTCACACACTTGCTGAAAATAACTTATTGTTTTGCATTCTTTTATGGAGGAGGAGAAATTCGATGGACTGTTGGTTTGTCCAGTGTCATTGGAGAGGTGGCACTGTCACCCTCCAATCTGTGGTGGTGTTCACAGGGGTCCCAGGAAGAGGGAAGAGATGAGGATCTGACTCTATGTTTCAGAAGGCTGATTTATTATTTTATGATATACATTATATTAAAACTGTACTAAAAGAATAGAAGAAAGGATTTCATCAGAAGGCTTGCCAGGAAAGGAGAGAATGGAATGATAATAAAATCTTCTGACTGACCAGAGAGTCTGAGCCAGCTCCCTGTGATTTGCCATTAATTAGAAACAACCACATGAGACCAATCCCAGATCCACCTGTTGCGTTCCACAGCAGCAAATAATCATTGTTTACATTTTGTTCCTGAGGCTTCTCAGCTTCTCAGGAGTAAAAATCCTAAGGAAAGAATTTTTCATAAAAGGTGTCTGTGACACCAATCCACTGTTGCTTTTGGAAATCTATAGATGTTGGAGTCAGAAATTAGAAGTTCTCTTTTGCCTTGAGAAAGCTGCATGTCCACGTTGTGTTATTTAATGTCCTGTAATGACACTTGGGAACATAAAGCAACTCTTTACATCTTTTGTTGTAAGTCAGCACATGCTGAGGTATAGCTGAGAGAGGAAATTAGTTTTTCCCTAAATAAACCCTTGGAACAATTCTCACGTTGGTTTGACAGCACCCAAATGCAAACCTGCTCATGGGAGATACAGAAATAACCCTGAAGTAATTCCTTGTGTTTGCATTCAGCCTCGGGAGGTGCCGGAGCAGGGAGAGGCCGGTGCAGAAGGCTCCTGATCACCTTCTGTCCTTGTTCTTCCTTTGCAGATCACGTACAAGGCTGTTGGGTCTCTGGATCCCAGTGCTGACCTGTCCAGCCAGAGAGGGAAGGTCTTCAAGCTGCGGAATGAAACCCATCACCTCTTTGTGGGATTGTACCCAGGCACCACCTACTCATTCACCATCAAAGCCAGCACAGTCAAGGGCTTTGGGCCACCCATCACCACCAGGATTGCGACCAAGATTTCAGGTACTGCTTTGGAGAAGAAGGAAAAAAACAAAAATCTAGGGCTTTGTGCTTTAGACTCAATGCTGATGCATAAAATTATTAAAAATACTCAGCTTAATGTCCCTCCAACTTTCATAGGGCAGGATTTTGAAACAGCCCCAGAGCTTTGTTTATTTGGGTTACAATTACAAGAGTTAATTTGTGGGTGTCCTAAGCATCCTTGGATATCTGTGGAGCATTTGAAATGAGAATCATCATTAGTTGCACAAATGAACTACTTTTATAGTAATTATTGTTAGCATTATCTGGCTGGCTGGGGAAACTCCTTCTGTAATGTGGTTTTTATTTTCAAGATGTACCAAAATGGATGTAATGAAGTAATGGGATTAATAGTGCAAAGAGACTAGAAATAAGGGAGGAAAGCTGTTTTTTCTTGGTTTTTTTAATGGGTAAGAGCAGAGAGAGGGCTTGAGGCACATAAGAATATGAAAGGCACTAAAATAAGGAGGCAATGGCAAAAAGGTGTGGAAAAAAAAACGGGAAACAAGGCAGTTATAAAAAATGGACTTTAGTGATGATATTGGGCAGATATATGTGGATTTTAACATTTAGTTGATAGCACTAAAATAGATTTTTAAAATTGGTTTTCTAACAGAAAAGCTGCCATTTTTGGACTATTTTTACAGGTTTTTTTTCAGTAAAGTCAAAATACGCATCTGGAACATTCAGGACACTGGTAATGCTTGAAATTATGGCTGGTTATTGTAGAAAAGATTGCACTACAGTATAGATTTTCCACTGCCCTATTTCAAAATCAGTTAATAATAGCAAGTTGTGAGCAGTAAGTGACAGGGTAAATTTTAAGGAAGCAAAGCACATCTCCTCCCTCTGCTCAGGGTTTGAACCCTTCACATTTAGCACTCAAGCCCTGAACCACTTGAAATAAAAGCCATTAAGTGTCCAAACAGCTTCACGGTCTGTTGGGGGTTCTGCAGCCCTGCTGTGAAGGGACAGCATACCATGCACTCCATTCTCTCCTGACCAGAGAAATAAAAAACCACAGCAATGGTTTTGGGGCCTTTTCTCCTCTGTTTCACTTTCTTTGCAGTTTATCATCCCCTAAGTGCTCAAATTGTGCTAGCAGCCTGCATGAGTGCCATCTATGTACATACTGAGCTTGGTTTATTGACTTTTTAACCCCCCATCTCCCAGATATCTGGCTCTCAATAGGTGGTACAAACTCCATGCAAGCATGAGGGTAAGCCTCTGACATTAGATTCTCTCATTGCATGGTCAAGCTTCTGATACATTTTCCAAATAATTTGAAAATTACCATTACATTTTCTGTAAGAGGCAGCTATGAGATTATTAAGGAGAAGAAAGATTTTTTGCTCTGACAGGAATGTCCTTGTGAGGCTGTATTATTTTTATTTTTTCTCACATGGAAAGCCACCTGTGCTGTAGCAGTGCGTGCGAATTTGTTTCTGTGGGTGCACTAAGTTGTGCTGTAGCACCATCCCCTCTGGCCAGAACAGGGGTGCCACAGACATCTTTTCACTAAAAATCCTTTCTTGGGATTTTTCTCCCTTCTGAGGAGCTGAAGCCTCAGAAACAAAAAGTAAACAATGGTTATCTGCTGCTGTGGAATGCAACAGGTCCACCTGTGATTGTCCGAGATAGCTCTGTCCTTGATTGGCCATTAAATATAAACATTCAAGATGGGCCAGAGTCCTGGAGAGCTGCTTTGTTCATTCTTATTCTATTCTTAGCTAGCTGTCTGAAGAACCTTTTTCTTTCTTTTTAGTATAGTTATAATGTAATCTATATATCATAATAAAGCCTTCTGATCATAGAGTCAACATTCTTGTCTCTTCTTCATCCTGAAAACCCCTGTGACCACGGTCACACAGGGGCTCAGCAATTCCTCCTGGTCAAGGGAGGGGATTTTCCTCCTCTCCTCTGCCCTCATGAGACCTCACCTGGAGCTCTGCATCCAGCTCTGGGGTGCTCAGCACAGGAAGGACATGGAGGTGTTGGATTGAGTGCAGAGGAGGCCATGGAGATGCTCCAAGGGCTGGAGCCCCTTTGCTCTGAGCCAGGCTGGGAGAGCTGAGGGTGCTCACCTGGAGGAGAGGAGGCTCTGGGGTGACCTCATTGCAGATTTGTTCAGCAGTACCCTAAGGGGCTCCAGGAGAGCTGGAGAGAGGCTTTGGACAAGGACCGGGAGTGACAGGACAAGGGAATGGTTTTAACCTGACAGAGAGTGGGGTTAGGTTGGATGTTAGGAAGAAATCCTTCCCTGTGAGGGTGGGCAGGCCCTGGCACAGGTGCCCAGAGCAGCTGTGGCTGCCCCTGGATCCCTGGCAGTGCCCAAGCCAGGCTGGACAGGGCTTGGAGCACCCTGGGACAGTGGAAGGTGTCCCTGCCATGGCAGGGGTGGGATGGATGAGCTTTAAGATCCCTTCCAACCCAAACCATTCTGTGATCTCCAGCATCTCCAGTGACCTCTGGTGTGGAAGACCACTGGGGATGTGTCTCCTTTCAAGGAGTCACTGTTTCCCCTTGATGGAGAGCACCTTATTCCAGAGAAATCCTTCTTAAGCAGTTGGCATTCACTCTGAACACATTCCCAGCTTATTGACAGGGAAGCCAGCAGCTGAGCTGATAATAGCAGCCCCCATTCTTGACAGTTTTCAGGCATTTAGATAAAAATCCTGATTGTAAACAGGATTACAGTGGAAATCACTATGAGAGGATTAAATATGGGATCCCCCACAATGCAGCTTGCCCTTGTGAGCTACAGATGAACTTGTGTGAATTTGTATGAATTCTTCTGTCTGCTTTATACTTTGAAGTTATTTCAGCAAAACCTGCATCTTTGGAACAAATTTGGTGCTGCTCTGACCTCATGGTCTCTTCAGGTCTTCAGCAGTAAAACTTGTCCCATACAGATGCCTGCTCCTGGGGAAGGAAGAAGCAATAAGTGAAACATATTTCCTAAGGAAAGCTGTCCTACTTTCGTGGAATGGTCCTAAGAGGAGATAACAAAGCAGGAGGAGAAACTAGAGTTTGGCTGAGTGGGTTTTTATTCAGTGGGTTTCTGTATTGCTGGGGGGAACACATCAGGGATGGGGTTGGCTGGGCATTGCCCCAGGGTGACACTGGGATCTCTGCAGCTGCCTGGTGAGTCAGCAGCACTTAAGCACTGGGGTGAAATGTCCTGGGTTTGGGTGCAGAAATAACCTGGCTAATTTGTGCTCCTCTCTTTTCGTCTTTTGTGTTACCTAGCACACCCTCCAGCTAATCGAGGGGACACAGTTTAAGTCTGTGCATTAAAATATTAAAATGTTAGAGGGCAAATCCACTGATGAGAGCAGAAAAAGAGATTCAGGAGTGTTTTTAGCTTTGCCACTGATTTGCTCATCCTAATAATTTGGGTTTCTTTATAGCATCTATGCAGTTTCCTTTCCTCACCTCAAGGCCTTACTAAGTCTTAAAAATTCAAGAGGGGATTTTCAGAGACAGCTTGAAGAATGCCCAATTCCCATTTAATTAGAATGGAAAAAGAGTGTACAAATAAGAGTGTACAAACATTTGTTGGGAAGGATGAAAGTTTGACAAGGAGCTCTCACAGATATGTGTGCTTAGCGGAAAGATTTTAAATGTACAGTCTGATGAAGAAATAGAGATGGAAGCAAGTTTTGATATAGAAGAAAAGAATTGCTGAGCCAGTCTTACTGGATAACCAAGGAGGCAAAGGGTGTGTTAGTTAGAAGGGGGTTTTATGACTTAGAGCAAAAGATAAACCCACCTCAAACAAGAAGGTGTTTTTACCAAGCAGAAAGACAGCACAGGCAAACAAGGCAGCAAAGTTGCGAGTAGAAAAAAGGTCTCAGAATCTTCCACTGCAAGAAAACTGAAAGACAACTTCTAGCTTAAACTGTAATGTGCTAACTTTTAGTGATTGGAGAATGGTAACATGAATATGGTAATTATTGTAGTTATGATAGGCTATTGATAATAGTTAAGGTATAGATTGGTTCTACTGTATAAGATGCTCAGCAAAGAAAAGTCTATAAGGCATTGTAACCAAAACCAAAGGGTCTCCAGGGCTGCCTGCAGCTGGAGCTGACAGCTGTAGGCACAGGCTCTGTCACCCACCACCCTGGACTGCTGTGACATCTTGGATGGAATAAACTGCATTTTGGAGAACCCCTGGGGTCCCACATCTCTCATTTCTGCTCTTACAAATATTGAAGCAGTTTTGATCATTCTGGTCATAACACTGGGAAGTACTTTGATATTTCATTTGACAAACGTTAATATAACATTTTATATATGTATACCATTCAATTGCCATCCCTACCAAGGGCTGGTGCCTGATGAAGTTGTTCTTTGTTCTGCTGCAGCTCCCTCCATGCCGGAGTACGACACGGACTCTCCCCTCAACGAGACTGACACCACCATCACCGTCATGCTGAAGCCTGCTCAGTCCCGGGGAGCACCTGTCAGGTGGGTGTTTTGTCTTTTCTCTTCACACTTCCCTCCTCTCCTTCCTGCCTCACTCCTCTCTCGTTCTCCTCTGATAACGGAGCTGCCGAAAGCAGGCGCTGACTAAAAGGCCAACTCAGCTGTTGATTCTGCTTTTCACACTCTCCTTTCATGAATGCTTCAGCCTCCCTGCCTCCTGCTGTTAACCTCCAGGAGGGATTGCTGCAGGCACTGTCGGGGTTATTACCCTCTCAGCATCACTTCAGATGCCTTTGCAGTGCTGGAGCACAGCGGGATGTGGAGCTGGAGACTGAACATCCCCACATGATGGTGGAGGAAGCTCCAGGTCTCCATCCTGCCCCCTCTTCCATGGTGAACAAGGCCTGCTGGTAACTATTCTAGGAGTGCCTGCCTTGTCTTTAATGCTTGTGGAGGTATTTGCTCAGTTTCTGGGTTTAACACGCTTCTAACATTCGTAATCCAGCTGTGCTGCTGGGCTGGCTGTGCAGTGTAGTCCAGAAAAAAAGGAATTTTGGTTTAGTGAGGCTTTGCTAGCACAGACAAGCAGATCCTGCTGCAGAGTAGAGGATTTACAGATCACAGTGTCATTAAGGCTGGAAATACCTCCAAGATGATCAAGTCCATCCTTTCACCACTCACCACCTTGTGAACCAGCCCAGAGCACTGAGTGCCATCTGCAGAACACCTCCAGGGATGGTGACTCCACCACCGCTGTGGTCAGCCCTTCCAATGCCTGACCACCCTTTTTTTGAAGAAATTCCTCCTGATGTCCAACCTGAACCTCTCCTGGCACAGCTTGAGGCTGTTTCTTCCTGTCCTGTCCCTTGTGGGGCCAGAGCCTGACTCCCCCCTGGCTGCCCCCTCCTGTCAGGGAGTTGTGGAGAATGTGGGGTCCAGCAGGTATTCATTACCTCCCTCTGGGATCTTCAAGCTTTTACCTTTGGTTTTCACAAGAGAAGTTTTTCCCATGGGTGTTATTTTAAAAACACCATAGTTCCCCCTTTCATAATGGGTTGCTTTCATTTTGGCTTTCTGTATGCCACTGACAGGTTCTTAATGCTTTTGAAGGATGCCCACTAAGTATTCGAGAGCAAATTGCTCCAGATGTAAACTGCTGGATTGAATTAAATATCCTATATCACTGGTGGACCCTCAGCTGTCTTGGGGCTTGGCCCCAAATTGCATTGACATGCTCAAAAAAAAAAAAAAAAATCATTCTTTAAGATTAAGCACCATCCCTTCTCTGTTTTTTCTGAGTAATGTATTTCAAAGTTTGCCTTTCAATCTCTGGTACTCCATATGAGCAAATTTAGGAGCCTATTTTCTGAGTCCTTTAGGGATGATTTTTTTCTGCTGGGAAAGAGCAGTAAAATCACACAGCTTTGTTTTATTTCTTTATATGGGGGAACATTCCTGTATCTCGTTTTACCACCTGCTGTCTTAGCAGTGTTGCTATTTTGTCTTTTTATTGAAAAGTCTTGTGATTTTTCTCAAAGTCGATTTACTGCACTTTAACTGCATTCAGTGAATAATGCCTTTTCCAGCAAATGCATCTGTACATAAAATTGGTAGAGATTTTTTTATAAATTTTCACTCTGATTTCTTTAATTGCATCGTAGCCTATTACACACGTTTGCAGAAAGTGCAATATTTACATGCCACATCTAAGTGATAAAATTATTTCCTATAATGAGTCCATTTCATTGACTTACAGATGTGTGTATGAAAAGCAGAAAGGCAGGAGGAGTAAGGGGGAGGGATTCTTGGGGAGAAATTTAGCTTTTTATTAACTCTGACAGGCTCAGAATTCTTCCCCTGCAGAAGCATCCAGACTGTTCTTAGGCTAACCTTAATAAATCCAGTTATTTCAAGCTTCAATTTTCCTATCCTCTTCCCTTTTCTTTCAGTCTGTTCTGAAATTCTGAAATTTGTGAAATTCTCTCAAAATACCATTCCCAGAAATGGGTCCCATTCCCTCAGAGGGAAATAACATGAGTAACCTATTGTGAACTGCTTTTGGCACCCACAATACACAAGAACGAGGTGGTTTTATCTCCTCGGTGTGTTTTATTCATTCAGCTGAGATCAAATACCCTTTGCTGTTGTCTGGTTAGGTGTTCTATTTTTTGGTTGTGTGGGGTTTATTTCCCTCATGAATCCCCTCTGGGTGGGCTGCCATGCTCTGCCCAGTTGCTGAAGGCATTAAGGCAAGCCCAGGTTTGAGATAAAGGGCTGAGCAACCTCCCTGCCCAGCAGTGAGATGGTGCAGAGGGTCCTGTCCAGGGGAAATCCTGGTGGGAAGTCTTCTCCTGGTGGATGTGACCATGGATCCTGGATCCTTCATCTCCCACTCTGCCTCAGGTGGGGCTGAACAGCTTCTGAGAGGAGTCTGAAGTGGATTTCCCTCATACCTTCCTATAAAGCTCTGCTATTCAGAGCTTTCTCTGGGCAGGAATAGGTCAATCCCTTATCCCATCAACTTGACAGTTTCTGCTCTGCAGTTCTCCAGTTTTTATTATGGGCCTTCCAAATTGGGAAGATGTCGCTATAGGACACGAAAGAACACAAGCGCACACCGCTGTTCTCAAGGTGAAGGAAAAAGGGAAGTTTATTTTCTGACTCCAACATTTAGAGTTTTCCAAAAGTGACTGTGGATTGGAGGGTGACAGTGCCACCTCTCCAATGACACTGGACAAACCAACAGTCCATCAAATTTCTCCTCCTCCCTAAAAGAATGCAAAACAATGAGTTATTTACAGAAAGTGTGTGAGAAAGTTCACTAAAAGAATGTCAACATCAGAAGGCTTAGAAAATCTTAAAAAATCAGAGTGAACGGAAGATGAAAAACAATTAATATACAGTAATTATTCTAATATTTTCTCTTCTGTTCAGGGGATGGTGAGTTGGAGAACATGTAGGGATGTGACTGTAAGGCAATGTCTGTACTTGGTCTTGAGTTATTTCATTCTGCTGTAGCACAGAGATGGAGCATGGGCTGCAAGAACATCTTCAGAATAATACAGAAGGATATTTAAAATAAGATTAATTGTATTTTCATTCATCTGAAATGAAGCTACACCAAATCCAAAGTCACTTTCAGCATTAAGACACTTCTGATGTTCCCCAGTGCTCATGATAAATAATTTAAATGTGGCTGTTTATAAAAGTAATGATCATGAACTCGGTGTTGTTAATGATCTATAGATAACAATGAGAACTCTTTCATGGAACCTAATAGGATTAATATAAACTTAGATATTCTTTGATCTATTTTGTCCTATTGCCAAAAGAAAGGTGAAGCCTCAGCAAGCAGAAATATTCTCCCTTGTGGCACAGGCGTTTCATTTTTGCCTTTCTTTTTTGTGGTATAACCTGCAGAGCTTGACTCCACATTGCCCTTTAAAAATAACTTTTAGGTGTTCTTACATCAATCTAAACCATGTGAATGGTGCTATGATTGATTTGCTGAAGGCTGACATTCATCTATAATGCATTCACAAGAGGAAGGAAGAATGCAAGTGTTCTCAATCTTTACTCCTCAACTCTTTCCTGAAAACCTCCAATGTGATTTTGAGGATATTTCTGCCTTTGAATCTGTTATTGTCAGGAGGGCTGAGTTAGTCCTTCATAGATTATTCACATATGACATCTTTAGACCTCTATTTGAGAATTTATATCCCACTCCCAGCTTGGAAATAACACTCTGAGGGGTTTTATCTGCAGGACATGTCCACAGGCTGCTTTTTGTGTGCTGGATATTTGAAGGTTCATCTGCTTTATTAACACACTGTTGGTTCTGTCAATCCACCTATACTACTGTTACGGAGAAAATCAAATTTCCAGAGCATGTGTTAGCTCTGAGGATTTCAGAGTTTAGATAAATGCTCCCCTTAGGTGTGATTGCCTTGTCAATACCCTGCTCTGCCTGGTGGAGCTGGAGGACACTGCAGAAGGATCTGCAAGAAGAGCCTGCAGTTTTTTTGGGGTGGGGTTCAGAAAACAGAAAACTTTTTTGTTGGAGCAATATGGATTTGGTCTCTCTTCCTGCAGTTCTCAGAGGTGTGTCAGTGAATAATCTGTGATATTCTTTTGTGTGCTGCCAGCACGCAGGTACAGATGGGTCAGTTTATTAATTTACATCTTAAAGGAAGTACATAAATCTGAATAAGAGAAGAGAGTTTAAATATTTAAAGTATATTAAGAAGGACTGAGTAAAGGTGAAATAAATATTTTCATATCAACAGCCAGCCAGGAGGAAAAATTAATTCCTATAGACCAAGCCTCATGTTACACTTGAGTGTTATTATTTGATTATTGATCTCCCAAGCATGAAATAAAGGGAAACTTTGTTATACAGGATGTTAAAGAATTTAAGAGAAGACAGCTGTAGTGTTATTTACAAAACACCTGGGAACAGTGGGTTTTTTCTGGTTTTATAGTCAAGCTATTCTCCCTGGAAAAAATCCTGTTGGATATATCTGTGCACTTAGTATTCCTACATGCAATAATGAGTGAAACTTTCCTAGAAGGAAGGGCCATGCTCTTGCTTCCATCTTATGTTAGAGACCTGAAAGTAGCTAAAACTTGTCCTTCTATCAGTAACAAAGTAAAACTGGAGAAAATCTGGAGCCATAGGCTCGAAATTTAAGCTCCAGGTAATTTGTCTTCTGTGATTTTGGGCATTACCTGTTCATCCTGAGGCTGCCTTTCCTGCACCCCTCTCCCTGCATCCTTAGTCTGATTCTGCCTTTACTGCACGGTAGTTCTTCCCAGCCTTATAAAGGAGTGGTTTGCAAGCCCAATGACCTTGATATTGCGGTGGAGAAACTCCAAATTCACGATACCTGCTGGTGCTTTTGTTTTGCTTTGCCACTGCTGGCTTTGGTTTGTAGATCTCCATTAGTACAGAGGGAGCAGTGCTGCTCAGATCTCTGCAGCTTCTTAGTGGCATCACATGAGCCTGCCTCAGGCAGTTATGCTGATAATTGATTCATTAATGCCACAAAAGGGTGGCAGTTTCTCCTTCTTAAAACTCCCACGTAGAGAACCTTGTATATGAAAGTAAAGACTAGAGTGAAGGAGCAGCAAAACAATAAAAAAGGGTGCTAAGGGTGAAATTATCATGCTCTTGGTAATTCAGAAAGATTCCCTTGAAAGGCACATTCTTAGTACTTGGAAAGGAAAATTCCTGGTCTGCTTTTTCTGAGCTCCTGTTTAAATGTCTGCATCACATGAGTTGATTCAATACAGGGCAAGCGGTTGTCGCTTTTAATTTTGTAGTATTTAATGTCATCTTTTAATTTTGTAGTATTTAATGAGAAATGAGATTATCAATCTAGACTTCTGATATTATAAGCCAAATTAGCTGTGTTAATTAACATCTCCTATAATATACCTCAGGGATATTGTTCTGAAATCATTCAAGCTGAGTTTCTCCTGCCTGACACTTTGCCTTCAATTTAGCTAAGAGTTTGGAGGTACATGGAGAAGTTTCTTCTTAGAGATAAACCAGATCTACATTTTCTTCAATTGTGTGTGAATGTGAGAGAAGGAAATTGAGAATTTGGGTGAAAGGCATTAAGTACTTGAAATTATTATGAATATTAAAAATGCTTTGCTTATTGTATCAGGAGAAAAGCAAAATGGAGATACAGGTGTGTAAGGTACAACCATAAATATCAGGAAGGAATATTTAGTTTTTTGTGTAACATGGCAGAATTTGTTGAATAGATGCTTAAGGGTTTTGTTTAGTTCCCTGAAGCGTCAGGTGTGAGTCCCAAAAAGTGAGGCCAAAGGGCATTTTGGGTCAATTTTCTCATCTGGTACAGGAAATGCATTTTCCTACTGGATCAGCAAAATGTGCCATTGAAATTCAGCCCCCTAAAGGGGACAAATCTGCCTTTTACCATTTTTCAGCCATCCAGACCACGGCCATTTTCACAGCCTGGGTGACCAGCTGTGCCTTTGACCATTCCACAGGGAGCTTTGGCAGTGGGCAGGAATCTAGAGGAAAGCCATGAAATTGGTGTCTATTTGAATGATAATATTTTAACAATCAAATTACACGTGGAGCAAATTCTTTGTTGCCAAGCAGCATTCTTATTAGTGCTACAGAGAGACTTTTGTTAAGATTTTTTAGTGTTGTGATGACCTGAGGATACTGAGTAGGGGAAAGGAGGTTTTTTTGCATAATTTTTTTATGCTGAATACATAAACTGTCAGATTTAATTCTAGCGACCAACAGGTTAATGAATTCTGAGCTTTAAGCTGATATTCACAAATTGATGACCATCTCCTCACATCAACCTGTCACCCCATTAGATGAGGGAACAGGAGAAAATACCCATGGTTCCAGTTTGAGGGTTCCTTTTCCCAAGACATTTCTTTGTAGCTCTCAGAGCCACTGTGCCCCTTCCTTGTCACAGAATGAAAGGGTAATAACAAAAAGCACAAAATACTTCAAAAATCAGAAACTCTGGCTTCAGGAGGTGTCCCAGTGCCAAGCCTGTGAGAGCTTTTGGCTCAGACCCTTCAATGGAATGAGCTGAGCTGGGCCACAGCTGCTCCGGGGTGGGAAGCCCACAGGAAGGACCTTGGCTCTTTTGGAGCATCATCAAGGATGATTTACTTAATTGAAGCAGCTCCTTAAGGCACTTAAAGTGGAATGGGATGAGTCTGAGCACAAGTCCCTGGCAGTTGTCCCCCCTCAGGAGCAGTGCCTGTCCCAGGGTGAGGATGCTGAGTTCAGAGGACAAGTGGCCCTTCCTTCTCTGCTGCACATGGCAGGAGATGTTCACACAGGCAGGCACCTCTCGGTGTGTCTATAACAACAGAAAAACACAATAAAAGGGAAGATGAGCGAGCTCTGCTTTGCTGTTGCAGACTAAGGCATTGCAGGATTTAATTATACTCCAGGTATATGAATTCAGGAAACATGGTAATGCTCCCGTGATTAAAATTATAGAGGGCCTAATTGAAAAAGCATAAACTGAATTGAAGAATTCCTAATTATAGTTTGCTTTGAGGTGTTAATTTCCTCCATAATGAATGCATAATTTCTTGGAACTAGAAAATGGGGTTGCTGCACCAGTGCGTGGGATGCAGATGGAATGAAGGGATTATCATAAATGCAGCCAGACAATTCTCAGGAATAAACCTCTGCAGCCATGATGCTCTTCTGCCTCCCCATAATTTCAGCTTTCCTCGCGCTGTGGTTTTCCAAAGCAAAAGGCAGAGCCAGGAAGGGTGAAGGATTTGCTTGCAGTGCAAAAGGAAGGGGAAATAGGGCTGGTGTCCTTCAGAGCAGTCATGGTGCAAGGAGAGAGGCAGAATGTGCAGTATTTCTACTGGGAAAAATCAAACAGTAAAAGAGGAGGAAATGCCAATGTCCCTTGTGGCCCACCTTGACAGATCTCTGAGGAGCTGCAGGAGCTGATGTTGATGCAGGTTGAGGGCTTTTTTCTGCCAAAGGACATAGCCTATATGTAATGTTTGCTCTCTTGTAAAATATACTCTCGGTTTTGAAGGGAGTTGGTGGACTACAGGATTGTCAGACACAATCTCCTAACATTTAAATCCATCCCATTCCCACTGTGGTGCGGTGGGAGGTGTTTATGGATGAATTGCTGCAGAGAAGTTGGGACTTTCCCACTCCCTCTATCCTCAATTTCCCTTCATTCTGGGGCAGGAGATCCTGTAGTGAAGACACCATTTTAGATTTCTCCCTGGTATCAGAAGCATGGCAATTTTGAACTTTCTGAAAATCAAAACATGTGTAGAAAAGGTGGAAAGGAGCTGGTGGATACTCCTGCAGCTTCAGGTGCTGAAAATCTGTGCTAGCCTTCCCCAGGAGAGCTCATCATCATTGCACATTGACCACAAGAGTGGGAGTAGTTGAGTAATGAAGTTTATCAGAAGGTTGTAAACAGAGCAGGTTCTCTCTTTTTTCCTAGTGTTTTTCTTAGTCTCTTAATTTAAGAAACATCCAAACAGACATGACCTCAAAATTATGTTTTTAGTGTTTTCTAGTGTTCTCTCTTAAAAAAAAGACAGCAGATTCTTCTGTGTGGGTTTTCCCTGCATGGTAGCTGTGCCTGTGGAAAAGGCAGAGGAAGCTTAAATTCCCAGCTAGTTTATTTCTGCATCCAAATGAACCTGATTTAATGGAAGCCATTGGAAAAACCCCAATAATTTCTGACTGAGAATATATGCAAATACCCCCATCCTCTTGTTCCAGCTGCTGCTTTTATGGAGGGCATGGCAGAAGGTGCTGGACAGTCCCAGGAAGGGTTTGCCGTGGTCTCTCCTTGCTTTGAAGGTTGTTCAAGAACCTTGAAAGGTTGTTCATTGTCCTTGAAAAATCCTCCTGGTGTTAAACCAGCGCTTGCTGAGGATGACAGGACCTCAGTCAGCGATGCCTGATGTCTAATACAAAGCAACATTAACAAAACAGAGGTGGGGTTTGGCTTTTTTTTTTGTAGATTAAACAGATGGCAGGTGGCTCAGGAGGGAAGAGACACCTCCAAAGCCACTCACATCAGCTCCTGCTGCAGTGAAAGCTGTATCTGTCTGCACTCATTATCTCTTATCTGCCAGCAGAAAACAGCATTGAACTGGAGAGAGGGACTGGGCCAGTTCCACCAGGGAGCAGCAGCTATTATGGCTAATCTGGGTTGCAAGCCAGGTCAGGCTTATGGAGATGGTTGAGATAATGGAATACAGAGGCTTGAAATGCCCTCCTTTTTTTATTTTTTTTTGTGGTTTTGTTTGTTTGTTTGGTTGGGTTTTTTTGGGTTTTTTTTTTGTTGTTGTGGTGTTTGTTTGTTTTTGGGGTTTTGTTGTTGTTGTTGTTGTTTTTGTTGGTTTGGTTTGGTTTTGGTTTTGATTTTTTTTTTCTTCCCAGAAGATTAAATAGAGAATTTAAAGCATTTAAGAGAGTACAAGTAATATGACACATGTACAAGTAAACAGATGCAGGAGCAGTGTTCTGGTGGGCTGGTGTTGGTCTTTCTGCAAGTCTGAATTGCATCTTTTATTAAGACAAATGATCCAGCTGGGGAAAACGGCCCTTTTAAGTACACAAATCCTTCTTTATGGTCAGTGAATACAGCTGTGTTCTGAACAGCTCCTGTGGTTTTGTGCATGGCACCACATTGCTGTTTGCTGTGGACAGGGGCTGTGGTGATAGCCAGACTTGCTTAGAGCTACATGGGAATATTTGGATTTTTTGATATCTTTCCATAGCCCCTTCAGTCAGAGAAGAGTCATGCTGGGTGGAACTTTATGAGGTTGGAAACATTGATTTTAATGGACATATTTATGTGCAGGTATGCACATAGGTGCACACAGAGGTGTTTAGATGTGCACATATAGAATGACAGAAGCACAGAATGATTTGGGTTGAAGGGACATTTAAGTTCACCTGGTTCCAACTTCCCCTATCCCAGGTTGCTCAGAGCTTCATTGTTTAATCAATAATTATTGGCACAATGTTGTTAGTGGTGTTTATGGTTCTGTTGCATCTTTTGTGTGGTGCAATTTTAATTCAGAACCAGTCTCCAAACTCCTCTTTCCCAGCACTGTCTGCTCCTCCCTTATCACTGCAGGTCACATCTCTAGTGATGCTCAGAAGTCACATTTTTTCTCCCTTTTTTCCCCCTGATTTGAAAGATTTGGTAGGAATAGCATGTGTTCAGCCTGGGTACTCCAGACTCCATTAGACAAGACATATTGGCTGGTGGGTGGATGGAAGAATATTGGACAGGAAAGTGTGGATTTGTTTACATACAGCTGATACTGTGATATCAGACAGAGTCACATTCCCCATGCCACTGTTTATGTATCTGCAACACTGGGATAATTACCTCAGGGGTCTGCCAGGATAAAATAAATGCAACCTATGAAGGCCATGGAATATTTGGCATTACACTGTCACTTTTTTTACTAAAAACCCCACCTAACAAAACCCCACCTATCCACCACCAAAAATCCCAAAAACCCCAAGCAACCTAAACCAAACAACCCCCCTCCCTCACACCACACCTTCCAACAGAGTTACCATTTTTTCAGTCAGCAGAGTGGGAGTTGTATGTGAGACTGCAAAGGGATTTCAGACAAAGCATCCTGGCCAAAAAAGACAGCATTATGTTAGAGTGACACTGGGCAGGATGCTCTTCTGCAAATGCAAACACATTTTGTTAGGGTTTGCTGTTTCCCCAGGCTGACACATGCACAGCTCCTGAAATAGAGCTCCTGCTGCTGGCTGGGGACAGCACAGCCCCATCCTGTCCCCTGCTGAGGAACCATGCTGGCATTAAAACATCCTCACTTTTCCTAGAGCCCGTTCAGTCGCTAGAGAAACTTAACAAAAGCCTGAAATTTTAGCAATAAAAGGATGCCTGTGTGAAAAGGATGACTCCAAATGGTTTTATCCAAGTGTGAAATCGTTACCTTTTGTTTCATGAATTTCAGGGTCTGACATGCCCTAAGTAGTAAATCTGGAGCACTGAGCTGAAATGTGAGAGTGGAAGAAAATGTGAAGAGGACTCTCTTCCCAGCCTTCTTGATTATTAAATGGATTTCATTATTGTTGGCTCCATCTCAGCAGGTTTTTTTTCATTGCAATGGCAGTAAATTACCATCTCTTCTTCCTATGCCATTTTTTACAAATTTGGCTGAATTTGAATCTTTTTTTTTTTTTTTGGGTATTCTTCAACTTTAGTGAACGTAGTAGAAGAGTTGTTTAATTTAAATGACTGTTAAAAGAACATGCAAAAATAACTCCAAAATGAAGGCTCTGGTGTGAATAACTTTTGCAATATGAGAGACTATTCCTCAAGCAGCATCACTATTATCAGCTTTATTTTTTGTGAATGCCTTGCAGGATGTGAACAAGCTGATTGATGGCAGTGCAGCCCAATATTCATGGGCTACTTTTTGAGTCTTTGAAACAGCCAAGCACATTCCAGAAGATGACACTGTAGAACAATCTCTTTTTCTCCCCCTAGTTTTCTGCATGAAACTGTTTACTGAAGCAAACCTTCACCTCAGCATATTGTGTTCTGCATGGAGCTGTTCCAGAGTGCAGTGGAAACAGTAGCAATCTTTAATTGATTTTAATGTGTTTCAGATCTGTTCTTAAATAGACAGAAAAATTGCAGAACAGAGCACTGGGTCCTGTCAGTGTGTCCTAGGTGGCTGTGAAACCCAGTTCATTACGGTTTGCAGATTAGTTTTCAGAGCTTCTGATTAAAAATGCTACTGGAGGGACTGAGGGAGACATTTAAGAATATGTGAAGGCAGTAACTCAATTCTCAGGAATATACTGGCACCTGTTGGCACACAGAAAAACTTTTCTGAACTTAATAAGCTCTCTGGGGAACTGACTCTTGGGTGCCTGAGTGTTTGATTGCAGGAGGTGCCTGGCCAGGAAATTCACCCTTGGAGCCCAAGGAAAGCAGTGCTGCAGTGGGGTGCTCAGAGCAGGGAGTGTCAGCATCAGCCTTTCGGCAGTTATCCCTTGAGATTGGTAAACTTTAGGGAATGTATGTTACATAAAGCTTTTTTTAGACTTGGATTGGGTTGAATTCTTTACAAAATCTCCCATATGCAGATTCATGGTGGGGCTGGAGGCACTTTGTGAGAAGGATCTATTTGCAGTTTAATGTCACCATTTTTTAGGGTAAATAATACAGAGTACTGATATATGGAGTACCTAGTTTTTTCTCCAAATTCCCATTATTTTATTTCTTACTGTCTCTGTGGCAGAATTCAGGCTTTGATCTCAGTATCTTTAAGAGGGGGAAATAAAGATGTTGATGCTACTCTTGTGCCTCAGTGTGCATCACTGAAGGCAGCTTGGCCCATAAAACAAGCATCTGCACTTCCAATGGCTTAATCTGAATTCTAAATGTGGGTGTCAGGCAGCACATCAAACCCTCTCCCATCCCAGTATCCTGGGAGATGGCTCCATGCTGTCAGAATAAATGTGATGAACCTTCATGGATATATACAGATATACTTACTTTGGCTCAACCAAATTTTAACAGGATCACAAGTTTAAATGGAATAATCAAATGATAAAAAGCTGGTACTCAGTATCTGTAGCTGGAGTCTTGTGTGGCACACAAGGGGGAAAGAAGCTGAAGTGATTGTTTGGTCCCTCTGTTTATTGCACCTTTGTCCCTGTTCTTGTGCTGCTGATGCCTTTTCTTTACCTCTGTGCAGGTCAGACAGTATTTGGGGGTTATTTTCATGTGTTTTGATGGCCTTTTTGGAATAGTTAGATCTGTTCCTTCCATAGAATGTGTGCAGGAGTGGAAATTCAACATCCAGCTCCACATCAGCTGCTACATCCCACATGGAAGAGCCACAAATCCTTCCTCCATTTGCTACTTTTTGTCCTTCATTCTTTGAAGTAAAATAACCAGTGACAAGGAAATCGCTACTCTCTTATTTCCTGTAGCCTATCAAATAGTTTCTCTGGAAGTAATGTGTTCATCTGAGCTAGAAGTGGGAAGTTCCTGTTCTCTATAGGATGAACAACAAAACCAGTAGCTCACAGTAGTTTTTAGCTCACAGTAGTCTGCTAAAAAAAAAAGGCACTACAAGATCAAGCTGTACTAATTGCCACTTATTTTTGCTCCCTGGGAGAAAATAATATTGGAAATAATATATGGCTGATAATAAATTTATGTGTTAAATGAAAATATATAAATCTTTATATGATGTGAAGGAAAGTTTAATAACAAGATTGGTCCAGAGGGAGTACTCAGCTGCTGAAACATTGTTCCTTTTAAGCTTTAATAATTCAGGTGAGTGGATCACTGCAAGGTTACAAAGAAATGATATTCCTTTTCCTACCCTCTCGTTATCAAGAGTGTAGTGAAGGTTTCACCTCGTTGATGTGTCAGGATACCAAAGTGCATGGGCCAGATGTTGCATGCTTTATGGGAGAGCTGACTCAGCTTTTCCTCCCCATATTCCTGTGTATCCTACTTTGAGACTGGTCTTAATTTGTGGACAAGTATTGTCTCAGTCCACCCTCAACAAAAAAAACCCAAAAAAACCCACAAAAAACAAAAACAAAACAAACAAAACAAAACCCCTCAAGATCAGGGAAAGGAGATGCCTGAGGCAAACACAGAGATCTTCCATCACAGCAATGAGCTGTGACTGGGAATGTTGATTTTTTTTCACACTGAATAGGGAACTCATCATTTAAAAAATTACCTTGTAGCTGGTGATAAGGGCACCTTTCATTCCTCTGCAGACAACACTTGTGTTGTGGCCCATGATGGTGGGTGCTTTTATCAGTGATTTACAGCCGAGCTGTCAAAAACTTTTAAAAGCTTCTATTAAATTGATGTGGATTTATCTATCTAAGGCCTTTGAAATTTATAAAGGAGCCCAGTTTTGGCCTCCTTTTTTAATCAGAGTGTGCAGCTGCACACAGGGCACTCTGCTCCCCAGCCTTCTAGGAGGTCAGGCATTTGTTTTGTGGCCCAGATTTGAGAATCCCTTGAGAGCTGTCTGCAGAGCAGAGCCTGTGGATGTTTGGAAAGCAGTCCCTGGTGTTTTTCACACGGACAGCAGCATTATTTGGCTGCACCAGCGTGGGCTGGGGTGGCACTGGGAGCACAAAACCCTTGCTAACCAGCACCCTGCAGCACATCCATGTGTGTTTGATTGCAGCGTTTCCAAATGTGTCCTGACATTAAAAACTGGAGTGCAGGAGTTAGTGTGGCTGTATCATCTTTCATTCCACTGGCACTGAAGTTGTTATCTCGTGTGGGAGTTTGAATGCTCTGTTTTTGTTGTCTCTTTTAATGTCATTCCTGTGGATGACACTGACTCGCGTATCCAGCTGGGTGTTTTGCAGCCAAGGCTTTGATTCCTGCCAGGAAATCCATGGCAGCTGATCCTGCCTGGGAGCAGCAGCTCTGAAGCCTGAGATGGAGAGAGCCCCAGGAGATCCCTGGTACTGCCTACCTGGTAGATGGGCATAAGAGCTGTTAGAATAGTTTGGGTATCTCCTCCTTCTTTTCGTTGCCCGCTTGCATTTTTTATCCTTCCTTCCAGTGCCGCTTTTTGGAAAACCACTCCTCCTTTCTCTTGTCTGTAATCACACTGGTGATAGCAGGGATAGCAAATGGCAAAGGGGAGACCCTGCTCAGCCCTGACCCAGAGATATGAGTGCAGCTGAAGGGCTCTTTTAGGGCCAGAAGGGCAGATCCTGCTCACCACCAAGTATTATCCTGAGTTAGTGCCCAACCATGATCTTGGGGATTGTGGTGCATCCCACCAAGTTCCCATCTTCTGAGCAAAGCTGGATTAGTTTCACTCTGCTGAGAAATGTTGTAGTAATGCAGATGGTTTGCTAAACTTTAGGGTGGGTAATAGGACATTTGCTACTCACAACTCCCACAGCAATTCCATTTGGGTGCAGGATTGATGGGTTTTTGCTCCAAGTTACAAGAGCACCTCAGTGCAGGTGTGGAAGCAGCTGCTGTGCAGCACTTCATGGGTTAATGCAGAGAAATTATCTCTGAAAATGCCCTAAAGGCAGGCAGGGAAATTCTGCTCCTAGGTATAAACAAAACAGGAGAAGAGAATAAATCAAAACAAAACAAAAACCCATAATGATAGAAACAAAGAAATAGAGTCTGTGCCAGTCTGTGTCCCTGCTGGGATGGTTTTGGAATCTTGCCCTTCTGGAGGGTCTACACAGATCAAAATACCAGGATCAAAACAGAAAGTGAGACCCAGAGTAACCATCTAAAAGGGAGCCAGAGCTCAGAGTGATGATCTTCAGCCCAGAGCAAGGTTTGGACTCAGACCTGCTCTTGGCTGCTCAGCCACTTCCTTTGAGTGACCAGGCTCAGAGAAGAGCAAGGCTGGAGGGTGCTGGACCCCAGCCAAGCAGTCAAGGCAAAGATGAGGGTGCTGTGTCAGTCAGGGTGAGCTGGGGCATCAGGGAGAAAAATGCTGTGAAAACCGTCAGTCCCCCACCCTGAGGTCACCAGAGGAGGGGTTTTAGCCAGAGGGAGCAGTGACAGCAGTGCTAGCTCAGATGCCTGTGCCATGGACAAGGAGTTTGAGCAGGAGATGAACAGGATTTTAACTTGAGCACAAAGGGGGCAACTGCTGCACCCCAGCTGAATAGTCGTGAGCACACCATTGTGCTTCCAGAGGAACCTTGATTCATTTCAAAAGAATAAACATTAAAAGTAAAATTTCAGGCTGTTACAAGAGTGAGTTATCCCTGTGAAGGGAAGAAGTATGTTAACAGCTAAGTGGGAGAGAGAAAATGTGAAAGAATAGAGGCAAAAAGATTATCTGTGACTGGGTTCAGTTTAAAAGGTATCTGTGAGTGGGTTCTGTATGGATCAAAACTCTTGCTCATGATGAAAAGTGTCTGTAGTGCTCTAATGATTTGGGAAAGAGTTCAGTTACCTGGCAGTTCATGTCCCTGGGAGCTTCCCCTTCTCCAAAGACAGACAGTGCACGAGTTCATGGCTTGCAAGTGGGAATGACTGAGACAGTGAGTGTCACCCTCAGGCCTGGGAGAAAGGATGAGGAAGTTCTTGGCCTCTCTGTAGGCTGAAAGCAGATTAATATATGTCTATACATATATATTTTGTTGACATACCTAAAAGAAACGTTTTCTATGACCAGAAAATGCAAGTGTTTTAGGATTGGATGAAACAGAAACCGAATGTTTTTAGGTTAGAAGGCATCTGGCAAATGTCCATAAAAGTGTCAGCTCCAATTTTGTACATGGCTGACAAACAAAATTACAAACTTTCCTAGTAGTGTAGATTATTATGGCCAGAGAGAAGGGGCAGAATAAGAATGTACACTCTCAGTAAACAGTGGTCAAACCAGTCCAGTATGATTTGCTTTTGCTGAGCTGAGGAGAGGCTTTGTATTGAACAGGCTTGCAGATCCCACTGCATCCTCAATGATAATACTTAAAGTGTTGCTTGGAAACCTGTTTTTGTCTTTTTAAAATTGTAAAATAAATATCAGAGAAGGTCTAAAATAATTTATTAAAAGTTCTGATGAACTGTAGGAGGAGGACAGCTTTGCAAAATGTTGATGGGACATCATTAAAGGCTGCAGTCCATGCAGCTGGTGCACCTGCTACAGAATTCACAGAGTTCACAGAATCACTGGTTGGGAGAGATCTTCAAGATCATTGAGTCCAACCCAGCCCCAAGCCCTCAACCAAACCCTGGCCCCCAGTGCCACATCCAGGCTTTGTTAAACACACCCAGGGATGGGGACTCCACCACCTCCCCAGGCAGCCATTCCAGAACTTTATCCCTCTTTCTGTAATAACTTTTTCCCAATCTCCAACCTGTATTTCCCTTGGTGCAGCTGGAGGCTGTGTGCTCTGGCTGTGTCAGTGCTGCTGCAGAAAGAGCCCAGCCCCAGCTGAGCACAGGCCCCTTTCAGGAGCTGCAGAGAGTGATGGGGGCAGCCCTGAGTCTCCTTTTCTGCAGGCTGAGCACCCCCAGCTACATTAGCAAAGGGTAGGACACCAGGGTAAGGACAGCTTTACTATTGAGTAACTCACAAATGGCTCGTGCTTGTACAGATTAGCTGGGATTGTGTCTGGCAGTGGGAGCCAAATGGTTTCCAAGTTCTTCCCTGCCTGTCCTGCTGTCAACAGAGCATGAGCCAGATCCCCACGGGCTCCAGGCGTTGGGAATTCAAAAGCAGGAATGTCACTGTCACATTCTCTGGAAAAATCCCTTCACCCAGGATTTTTCTCCTGGGAAGCTGAGAGGCCTCAGAGAAAAGGAAAACAATTCTTCTCTCATTTGCTTCTCCTGTGTTGTGCTCACATGTGGAATGTGTTTGGAGATTGTTCACCCACAGGTGATTGTTCCATTGCATTCTGCTGGGAGTTGTTTTCACTCTTTGGCCAATCAGGGCCAAGCTGTGTCAGGACTCTGGGGAGAGTCACCAGTTTTCATTATTATCTTTTTAGCCTTCTGTCTGTATCCTTTCTGTGTTCTTTAGTATAGTTTAGTATAGTCTTCTTTAATATAATATAGTACCATAAAATAATAAATTAGCCTTCTGAGAACATGGAGTCAGATTCATCTTTCCTCCCTGCCACGGGGCACCCCGCAAATACAACACAGGAGCTGGGGCTTCTTCACTCCTGCGTGCTGGAGGAGCCAGAACTCCTCTTCTTGGGGAGCACTGATGGGCTATTGCCATGCTGGAAATTCCCCAGCCCAGTCTTTGTGCAGCAGTGAGCTGTGAACAGGGACAGTGACACACTGCGGGCTGGTCCCAATCTCTCCATCGATCTCCCCTGTCTGCCTGAACAAAGGCCCAGCCTGACACAGACAGGTGAGGGCAGCACATCTGAATGGCCTGACACAAGCAAAATGACTGCAGCCCTATCTCTCTTTGTCAAGCGTGTTAAACAGACAGTGAAACCTGCCTGGGTTATAGCAGCATGGCACTCCAGGGCTTTGGAAGCTGCCTGAGGAGAAAAGGAAAATAAAGCAGAGTGCATTTGAATGCTTTGCAAGCTCTGAGCCTGGAATAGTAAGCTAGAAATAACAAGATTGCTGTTATATATCATAATGGCCAAAAGCTTAGCAGGAATCAAAAAGAATTACTATTTCATAGAGTCAGAGAGCATATGAGGAGTTGTTGCTGTTTCTTGAAACAAAAGTGGATTGAGGGAGATAAAAAGCCACCTGCTCAGTACATAAACTGTCCTCGAGGGGTGGAAGGTAGAGGGAGACTTGCCATTGGGAATTAGAGGTTTCTACATTGCAGGAAATGCCAAAAAGAGGTCACAGAATGCCAGAATGGTTTGGTTGGAAGGAAAATTAAAGTCCATCCAGTTTCAACCCCCTGCCATGGCAGGGACACCTTCCACTGTCCCAGGTTCCTCTGCAGCCCCATCCAGCCTGGCCTTGGACTCTGCCAAGGATCCGGAGACAGCCACAGCTGCTCTGGGCACCCTGTGCCGGGGCCTCACCAGGTCCTTATGAGGACATCAAGATATGAGGGAGGGCTAAAAAAAGGGATGTTCAATATTCCTTTTGGCCTAAATAGCTTTTTGCACCCTGAAACTGTCCCCACAGGCACCTGACGCCATTGCCACCTGCTCATGCTCTCCTCCACTGCAGGCACCATTTGGCCCAAGCAAAGAATTCACCTTTCACTTTGGTGGCTGAAGGAGAAACCATCTGCTTGCCAACATTCAGCACATTACAAATTCATTCTAGATTGGATATTTTATTAGTTACTCCTTTTCCTAAAGAGTGACATGATTGAAATCTGTTCTTTCACCCAGGTTGATTCTGATTTACTCAATTAAACCAGCAGAGCACATGGCCAGCATCTTGCCCCCACAGTGACTTTCAGTGGCCACTGCCCCTGCTACTGCTGTGCCAGGAGCTGTGCTGGCTGGTGTGAAAAACGCCAATCACTTGTTTTTGAAATTATAAAAGTTTCATAGTAATAAAATGGTTATAAAAATAGTAATACAATTAGAGTAATAATATTTTGGACAATTTGAATTAGGACAATATGAGACAATAGAAACAAAGAGTTACAGACATCCAGGTACCTTTTTCTGGGCACCCATTAACAAAGGATTAACCCTTAAAAGCAACAGCCTGTTGCATATTCATACACCTGATACATGATGCATAAATTCCATTCAAACACAGGATTCTGTCTGGTCATCATCAACTTCTTCCTTCTAATCCTAACAGCGCCTTCGAGGTGCGAAGAAGTTTGTTTCTTCTGATAAGAGGGCAATAAATTCTTTTTCTCTGAAAGATTTAAGTGTCCTGGGGCTGCTCTCTGGTGTGAGTCCCTCATTTCTTTCTTAAAAAAAATCCCACTAACATAGCTCTTATTTTAACTACAAAAGTTACCTTTTAATTACAAGACTACATTTATCATATTATTAAAATGTTACTACAGCACTCCTAATCAATACATCAAAATACATATGGTCAGTATCTGTGTACAGCCATATAATGTGCACTTTTGACACTGGGATGCCTCAGCTGCGTGTTTCTGACTTTTCTATGCTCCTGTCCTTTTATTTCTCGCTGACATTGAAGGCTCTGGGGTCTCTAATCTCACCTTTCTCTGTCTCTCCCAGTGTCTACCAGCTCGTTGTGAAGGAGGAGAAGCTGCAGAAAGCCCGGAGAGCTGCAGACATCATCGAGTGCTTCTCTGTGCCAGTCAGCTACAAGAACGCCTCCAGCCTGGACTCCCCACACTACTTTGCAGCTGAGCTGAAGCCCATCAACCTTCCTGTCACACAGCCCTTCACCGTGGGCGACAACAAGACCTACAATGGCTACTGGAACGCTCCTCTTTCTCCCCTGAAAAGCTACAGCATATACTTCCAGGCTCTTAGCAAGGCCAACGGAGTAAGTGCAGGGAAAATTGAGCTGCCTCTGTAGGTGTGGCTGCCTCTCTCTGTCCTCCTCGTCATTCTCCTTCCTTTTCAATTGGATGCTGGTTTAACTTCTCCTTCTTATTACCCTCTTACAGAAATCTGATAAAAATCAAGCATGCCATTACTTGTCCTTCACTCAGATCTCCCCTCTCTGATGCTCAGATCCAATGAGAAACCTGTTGAGGACCCTGATTCTGTAAAGGCACATTTGCCATGTGATTTACTAAACGAGCTGCTTAGAATTTAGATTTTTTTTTCTATCCTTCAATAAGCATGAATGTCAGAGTAGGGGCTATTGTGCTTTTAAGAGCCATAATTGCAGTATCTTGATAGTTCACAGTGCTTGTGATTTTGGAGGAGATGTTATGAATTTGGATTACCTTGGAGCTTGCACTTGGCCATATCCTAATGCAGCACTTGTGGTTGGGAGTTCAGCCTGAGGAAATCAGGTACTGCAGTGGGGACTGTCTGCATCTCTGTCCTCCTCCCTCTGCAATTCTGTATTTTTATACAGCTTTACTCTGTGATATTTGGTTTAAAATGCAGACTGCCCAGGAAATGTAGCCCACCCCATTCTCAGATTCCAATGACACACACACACAATGCCACAACACACCCCATCCCACCATAGGAAAACAGGAGGCCTCTCCTCCCTCTTCTCTTCCAGCTGAGGATAATTTGTGACTTTTTACCTCTCCTGTTTCAGGCCAGACCCAGCCTCAATGGATCACCTTCCTCCCCTCTCTCTCCCCAGCTGTTTTCTATTCATACATAGCACAAGAGAATTTGCCACTCTGGCCTCCCGAAGAGTCTTAGAGCATTAACAAGGCATCACAAATTTGGGTAGCAGAGTCTGCTATTATTAGCATGTTTGCCAGTGCTTTCAGAAATTAAATTTTAACATAGATAAATTCTCTATGATATCACCCCTGAGAGAGAAAAATTACAAAAATCAAAGGTGAACAGTGCAGGCTTTAGTGGCTTTTACACCTGAAATGCAGCTGCACATTGCAGAGGATTGGGATGGTTTCACAGGCTGGCAGTGCCAACGAGTGTTCACAACACATCTGAGTGCTTTACACCCTTCATTTATCACCATTTTCCTGCACAGCTTCAGCTGTGTGGCTGACAAGTACAAAATCTCTTCAACACTGTGCTGGTTTTCACCTTGGTTTCCTTTCTAGCCAATACAGTTTCTTTCCAGCGCTGCTCAATTAATTCAGTTTTGGATCTGGCTTTATAAAAGAAATTGTGAATATATGTATATGTCTCTCTGTTTCTAGTTAGTTCCCCCATGTGTGATAGTTAATTGCTAGAGAATGGATCCCCAGGGAAGAAGAAACTTTATTTGCTTAAGTACAATATAATATTCCATAAATGGGTTGTGAGGATGGAAGTGTAGGCTTCCCTTGGTGTTCTGGATTCAGGCAGCACTGGTGTTCCTGCTTTTCCTGCATCTCACCCTAAATTTCAGGTGTTAAGGACTCAAAAAAGGATGACTTGCTTGGGCTGTCCTAACAGGAGGGCTTTTTAAGCATAAGTTAATCAAATAGTTTTAATGCAACAATGCACAGTTCATGACAGTAGGAGAAGTGTCCAGCTAGACACAGTAAATTCCTATTTAAGAAAGCAATTTCCTCCTGTGTTAATCATTTATATTTCTACAGGATATGCTTTATATGTCCTCAAAGTACAGTGCTGTGGGTAAAAGTATAGAGGAAATGCCCAAGAGTGGAATATGGATCTTCAGAGGTGGAGCTTCTGTTCTGATCCCTTCTGTTTCTTGGTAAAATCATTAAGCCCCACATTTCAAACGTTAGGATCAATTTGCATTCACTCTTTTGCAGCTGTAAATAGCAGGTTTTTGTTCCATTCCCAGAATTATTTGCAGGTATCATTTGTATTTTAGAGTTCTGAGTTTTCACTTGTCTGTAACCTGAGCAGCTTTGAAAATCCTTGGAAAGGATTCCCAGGTCCAGGTCTTGGAAAATCCTACAAATAATTATGGCTGCAAAATGGCAATTCCATCCCTGGAAGTGTCCAAGGCCAGGTTGGATGGGATTTGGGGCAATCTGGGATAGTGGAAGGTGTCCCTACCATGACTGGGCATTGGAACTGGATGGTCTTTAAGGTCACTTCCAACCTGAACCATTCCATGATTTTTGATAAGGCACATCTGCAAAAAACTTGCAACAATAACAACTTAGCAGGGTTAAAGTAGAGCCTTATGTTCCCTTACACATGAAAAAACTTAACAGAACATTGCCACTCATTTTTTAATTAGGATATTCCATAGTTTCATTAATCACTGACAGTTGTGGAATGATGAAATTTCTTTCCACACCTGGAAGCTGCAATGAGAAGCCTTCATGCAGTGAACCAGAACATCTTCCTTTGGAAACACAGGGCTCTGGGGAGAGCCTGATTTCAAGAAACAGCCTGGATTTGGTCAAAAAGCTTGATTAGGAGGAGGTTAGGAGTGTTGTAGGAGTTCTGCATTGTTTGAGCTCCTCTGTACATGGAGGGCTGTGCTCATTTGGTGTTCCCGTCTGCTCTGCAGCCATTAGCTCTGATTGTTACACTGAAAGGAACATAATTAACAGCTGGATGCAAAACAAGTGTGGCAGATTGCTGCAGAGGCAGATCACCAGCTCTTCTGCCTTCTCTTGTGCACTGTTGTGGTTGTCTCAGAGTGTGAATGGAAAAGCTGGGGCTGGCTGGATCCATCTCCTGGGCGCTTTGGTCACTGTGGTGCTGCCTCCAGAGTCTGAGCAGAGCCTGGTGAGACTGAGTGCTTTTCAGTTTTGTTTCACAAAACACTTCCAAATCGTGTGAACTTCCCTCCTAGGCACTGCTGAGAGCCAGATGCTGAGCTGAAATGTGGCAGAGTTGGAAGTGAGAGAGGGGAGGAAGAGGAAGGGCACACAGAAGCTGCAGGCTTGGTGGCTGTGGGAGTGAGGAGCACCATTAGTTACTGCTCCTCTGATAGGAGGAGTCAGCACAAGAGGTGGCACAGAAGCACAGGGCACATTTGGCTTGGCTGTGCTCTGGCAGGATCTCCAGACAGTGTCACAGCCATCCAGGTAGGGATCTGACGTTTGCTGCTTGTCCTGGTGACACCTGCTACAGATGGCTGTGTGACAGAGCATGAAGGTTTGCTTGTCTGAAAACCCTCCCTGAGCTCAGCCCCTTTCAAACTCCAGCCCTGCCAGTATTTTTCCCTCTGGAAGGGGAGGCCATGTTGACAACCCCATTTTGCTCCTTATCCTCACACTGGCTCAATAATCAAGCTGAGATGCTGCAGGTTTGGTTGTCCCCAGGTCTTTTTCTTGTTGCTGATCCAGCACCATACTCCAATGGGGAGAATTTTTGGCTGCTGTGTGAAACCTGCCTGAATTTTTGAGCAGCTCAGAAACCAGAGCTCCTTTAAAAAAAAATTCTTTCAGGAGCTGCATTTTACCTCATTGAGTTAAAATGAAATTTGTAACAGCACAGTTGCAATCAATAACTCTTGGCCATTTTTCCTTTAAATGGGAGATGAGCAGGAGCCTGTGTAACACAGCCGGGAGTGATGGGAGATGCTGCCAGCTGCTCTGCCAGCCTGGTGGTCCAACAAGTGACTGATGTCTTCAACCCAGAATTGTGAAAAGTAGCACTGCAGGAATCAATGAGAATATTATTTTTTTTGAGGGAATGATAGACTCTACCAAGATTCCTATTGATTTTTTGCCTCTCTAATGACTTGTACTACATGCACAATCGGGCAGCTCATTATTATCAGGGGAGTTGAGGCTGGATTTCTTGATGCTGACAGGTCTGCTCACAGCACACAGCATTATTCTTCTGGGACATTTGGGAAGTATGGACAGAGCTGCCAGCAGAGAGATGCCATTCATCCCTCTGGAGATGGCCATGGAAAAAAACAGGGAGGTTGAGTTCAGCACGAGCTGTGCTCTGAAAGATGAAATGGCACCAGGGCTGCCTGCATCACTTCTGTGAGCTACTAACCAGCTTTGGGGAGCTCTGTGTTCAGGAGGATTTTGGGTGTACAGTTTATCCACTTACATTCACTCCTTCTTAATCTCATCTGGAGGTGCTGGCACAGAAATAAAGCAGCTGTGGGAACACTTCACTCTTTGTATGCCTCTGTTTCCACGTCTGGTTGACCAGAGGATGTGGACCTGAGTGTTTTCTGCATAATAAATAAAATCCTCCTCCAGCCTACCTCATATTTGAGAGGTTGAGAGGATTGGGTATCCAGTCATCAACTGCAGATCATTGACATAACTTCCTATTGTAAATAATAAAAGCCCTAACCACTTTGTTAAACCTCCCTTCTCCAAATGACACAGATACTAAAAAAAAAAGAAGCTGATAATGGGAATAGCAATAATAGTCTTTGGAAGGAAATAGCAATTTCCTGAAGCTGGCAATAAAAATTATAGGGGAGTCCATTGACCCTGCACAGATATATTTTAAGACCGCAAACCACTGGCTGCAATGGGATAGAAAATAAACACACAATTTAGATTGGGCAACATTTGTTGAGGACCAAAGAAATAACTCCTCAAGGCTGGACAAACCCATGGTTCCTTCCCTGTGTGAAGCAGGGTGCCAACAAATTCCATGTTCAGCTCTGGGATGTGGGGAGCTCAAGGTGGAACTGAGGCCAAGGGGAGAGTGGTGATTCCTTGTGTGGTCCGTGCACCAGCAGCAGAGGAAATGGCCTGATCCCAGTTTGAGGTGCCTAAAAAGCTCTGCCTGTTGTAGGGCAGCCCCCATGGCATTTCTGGGGACAGCAGGTCCTGCTGGGGCTGGCAGGGGATTCTTCAGGCAAGGCAAGCTCTGTTTGACTGCTGCAAAGTCATAATCATAGTAAAGGAAAGGGAAAATGGTGGGTGTGAAAACAGATGGATGAAAAAGCTTTGCTGCTTTCATTGTTGTTGGTAGTCTGTAAACAGCAAGCTGTCAGTTTCAAAGAAAAGGGGAAAAAAAAAAAGATCATGTGGCTTTTTAGGTTGTGAAGATGCAGCTGTCACATAAACATATGTCCTGCTGCCCTCGTAGCCCTTTTCTGCAGAAAATTGTTCCCATCCAAACACTGAAGAGGCAGAGGCAGAACTCATTTTGTTATCATGCATTTCCCTTGAGTGAAATATGCATTTAGGAACCTCAGTAATTAGTAGACAGCAGCAGCTCCTTTGCTTCTAAAGCGAAAGAATAAAGCTGTATTAAAAGAATGTTTTTAAAAGCCCTGGAAATCCAGGGGGATGCTAAATCAGGCTCATGGTGTGCAGGTTCCAGGCTGTGGAAAGGAGTTGTGTGGGCAGAGAGGGCTTGCCCAGAGGGTCCCTGGGTTGTGCTGATGGAAGGTGCAGGTCCTCCCTGCAGGAACAGGCTGCAGCACCCTGACACACACTGCTCATATGGGCCCATGCTGTGTGGACTCAAAAATAGAGCCAGGGTTCATCCTTGAGTGAGGGTACTCCATAATCTTCTTTCATTCGTTGGTAAATGGGTTCCAGAAAGCAAATTTCCATCAATATGTTGAGGTTGGCAGGTGGATGGGCTCATTCTGCAGGGAGCTTTCAGGGTATGGAGCATGTTGGAAAGTGAGGGTTGGGTCAGGAGCTGCAGGATGTAGTCATGAAGGGTTTTCCTATTCCAGGATCTCAGTTAAAATGTGCCTAGGTTTTTCCATTACTGTTTGGCTGCAAAATGTCTGCCTTAACCTGGCAGTGATACAGAGCTGAAGCAGTACTGGCACCTTAATTTAATTTATTCCTGTGAGTTCAGCCATAGCATGAAACAGACATGCAGAATATGTTGGCTCTTTGGGTATCATTAAGATTGTTGTAGATATATAAGGCCTTGTAAAACTTCTGCGATATCATAAAATGGGAAATAAGTATTGCAGCATTTGAAAGAATATTCAGAAACGACACAGAGACTGAATTTTGAGGAAATACTTGTGGGGTTTTTTTTTCTAAGACTTCTACTATTATCTCTTTCTTTAATTATTTTTCTTGCCATTGCTTTAGGTAAGCTGGATGGACCATTCATAATTACCAACATTGTTTATTCCTGCTTTGCTGGTGGCTAAAGAGAAGCACCTTGCAGTGACAGGACAACAAGCAGGGTCTACAAATTGAAAGATGGGGAATGTAGTTTAGGGGGAAAATATAAAAATAAAAGCACTGTCCCTGCCTGTGGCACTTTAAGGTGCATTCCAACCCATTAACATTCTATGATCTTTACTGTGTACAGGAAAGTGCCTTGAAGCAGAAGTAATATTTTTCAGAAAACAAACATGAATGTGGGAAACTGGTTTTTTTTGTTTTTTGGGAGGATGATTGGGTTAGTTGTGTTTTTCTTTTTTAGTTGTTTTGGGTTTGGGTTTTTTTTTTGGGGGGGGGGAATGTTTTTATTTTGTTTCTTCTTAAAAAGATTCATGAAACTTAAAATTCTCAGCATCAACCAAAGAAAAACAGAGTAAATTGAAAGGGATCTCATTTTTATGAGACACCAAAGAGAGCAGTGGAAAGCAATGCAATAATCAGCCTTAATCCAGAATATGGACTGAATTCAAGTCTCTACACTTTAGCACCTCTGGGAGCTGGTGTCTGGGCAGGTCCTTTTATGCTTTCCTCCCCAGAAGATGCAATTTGAAATGAAGTTCTCAAGTCCACAACTTGTTCCTGTAGCTGTTGTTTTGGGCAGTGCCATTTCTCCTAAGCACTGTGGCTGTGCTCGATGCAGCCATCAGTGGATGCAGATGCAAACAGAACAAATTCTGTTTTCCCAAATCACCCTGTGGGAGGGTCTCATGCAGGAATACACACATGTCCAAATGAGATCATTCTAGACTTCTTTTTTCCAGCACTAATTTCTCCTGCTTTCTGTTACATTCTGAAGCCAGCAGAAAGCAACAAATACACAAGAAAATTTTCCTCAATAAAATGGGATCAAGCGTCCACCTACTTGTAGACTGCAAAAATCCTGTCTCTTAATTTTTTATTTTACTCTTTATTGCTGATTTTCCAGCTCACCTTGTTGTAAATCAGAAACTACATCAGGACCTGTCTGTCTTTGGTTCCCAGCACTATGTGCAGAGTCAGCTCTGCAAACAAAGCTGTGTTTTTCCTGCTCCATACATCCCAAGCAGCAACAAAGACTTCGGATTTCCAGAATAACTGGGAATTCCAGCTCATTGGGATGAGGGGAGTGGGCAGCTCTGTGTGCAGCTGTGGTGACTTTGCAGTGCCAGTGTTGGTGCAGGTTGTGCAGGGGAGCTGATTTTGGGGGGACAGAGGGGTGTGAGCAGAGATGTCTCCGGTTTGCTGGGATGAGCAGGGCTTCAATCCCTCTCTGGACTGGGAAATAGACATGGATTGTCCTCGAGGAGCCAGCAATTCCTTAAGAGAGTTTGAAAGCAAGGTCGAAGGGAGGGTTTGTCCTTCTGGGTATCTCATTGTTCTTAGGCTGCACACAGTGTGGCTTATATCCAGATTGTGTGGCATCACAGGAAGGGACCAGAGGGAATTGCTCCTGTGATTCCCAGCATGGATCCTGCAATCATCCCCTTCCTACATGCAACAAAAGCACGAGGAGAAAGGCACAGTGTGTGTCTGCTCCAGCCAAGGAGGATTTGTCAGAGATGGAGCAATTTTCTCCAAGAGCAAATTCAGCTTTGCACAAGGTTTGTCCAGTTGTTTGAGGATGGAAGGAGGTGCTCAGCAGTGCTGGCTTTGCTGGGCTGTTGTTTCCAGAGCACAGACAGCATCCATATTAATGGAGCATTGTCAGCACAGTAATTTATGCTGGATTCATTACACCTGAGACGTGTAGAGGCATAAAGTGCTCTGCAAGCCTTGCAGCAGATTAGTGCCTGACAGAGGCAGCTCTTTAACAGGCAGCACATTCCCATTTGGATGGCAATCACAGGCTGGACAGCAGCAACCCCTGCCAGGAAGGGCTGTGCAGTGAGGAGCTGGGGACTCCACAGAGGTTGTGTTTGCAGCAGAGGTGGCCTGAGAAAGCTGCAGAGTCTGAGCTGTTTGTGAAGCCAAGCCCAACATTTGGATCCAAATCCTGTTTCTGCAGCTCTGCAGGCTCCAGGGTGGATTGAACACAAAGCATTGGGTTTTGTCCCAGCTCTGCAATGAGGAGCTGCAGTGGTGAGGGTTGTTAGAACAGCTCGTTTGGCAGAGGCAGCAGCACAGAATGTTGGTCTGCTCCACATCCATCAGAGAGCTGGAATATTCAAATGGCTTCTTCGGTGTCTGTTTGCCATGTGTTTAAATAAATACCCAATTTGCAAAATTTGCAGTAATGGTGCATGAAAATGAGATGTACAGTGGCGTGTACTTTTGACCCAAGGCTTGTCAGTCTATTACAGAGCAGGTCATTTGACTGGGAAATTCTATTAGCTAATCAGGCACTTATGTGGGACCCATCACTCACACGTGGAGCGTGGAGAAATGTGCTGTCACTCCCAACTTTTCAACTCTTAAGAGAACCAACTGCAAGCAAGTCCAGTAGTGTGGAGTGTTTTATGCAACAAAACCTGTTGGTGGTTTTTTTAAAGATGAAGTGCAAGAAAAGATATATGCGTATTTTTAGTAGCTTTTTAAAGGAATATGTGTTTACTGTAGATGGGCAAATTACACACTGTGATGTTTTCCTATATATTTTTCTTGTGTTTTTTTTATTTTTCAGGAAACAAAAATCAACTGTGTCCGGCTGGCAACAAAAGGTATGTGGGTCTCTCTCTTTCCTGCCAAACACAATACCAGAAATGTAAAAACTACAGTGGTGGCACAACTTGATTACAGTTCCTAGCCGAGGAACCAGCCTCTTTATTTCCTCTTTTATTTTATTTTTTTAAAAAGGAAGATTGCCAAGGCAGAACAACAATTTCTAGGACCACTCCACTATATTTGTGGCCTCTGTTATTTTTTTAATGCAGGGTATAATTCTCTGTGGTTCCTCCTTCCCCTCATTCTGTTGACAGCTTTTCTGTCCTGAGGACTGTTCTTGCTGTTGGCAGAACATCACTGAAAAAGTGACATTAACTTCCCGTTCAATTTGTTCTCTCCACAACTGTACAAAGTAGATAAGAGGAGATCTTGTGTAAGCCTAACCTTGTACACAGCAGGGCACAGTTCTTACATCATGCCATTTTCATGGTATAATTGAACAAACATTCCTGATTTTCATTGTGGTGAGCTCAGAACAGACCAAACTGACAGGTCACACAGAGCAAACCCAAAACAGCCCCAGGTTGGTTCACAAGGTGTATCTCCTGAGGGACCAACAGTGACAATGTCTGAGCTCCTTCTTAGAGTTTACAGCTCCTTTTAACAACTCTTCTAAAGATTTCAAAATCACCCCAGGGGCTACTTTTCCAGAAAAGATGTCAGACGCCAATTTATTTGTAGCACAGAGTAGCTGTAAAAAGATTTCCCCAGCACAAGTTGTAGTGTGCCAAGGAGCTGTGGGGAAATGCTGGGGCGCTGCCATGGGCTGTGCTACAGATGCCTCTCCATTCCCAAACTTAGCTTTGCCAGCTCGTGCTCTTGCTGCTTTGCTGAAATGTCAAATACCTGCATGGCTGCCTGTGGAGGCTTTGAGAATTCACCAAAACTGGCAGGAAATCCTTTGAGGCACCATCCCATTTTTTCCATTCTTTTCCGTCTGTTTTGGCTTGTGGCAGAAGTTCATGACCTCAGGGTCCTTTCTCCTGATCCCTTCTGCACCTGCGCTTGCAAAGGAGTTGGGAGGGCTCAAAGAAACCCCATTAGGCACTGGAGAGCATTTTCCATCTCTCTGTGGAGACATCCCCAGGCTGTCCCAGCCAGGCCCTGGGGTGGCCGTGAGTGGAGCTCCCACCTGTGCAGGTGTTTTCCCTGCTCAGGCTCTGTCATGCAGACTGCTGGGGCTGTAAGCAGTTGTGTCACCACTGAAAGCTGAGGAGGAGGAGCCATTTCTCCCATTTCTCCTTCTCATCCGTGGCTCTGGTGCTCCCCATTCCCTCCTGTTCCTTTCCTGTTTAAAAGTTCCTTGTAAAATCTTTATTTAATTCATTCTCTGGGTTACAAACATTCTGTGTGTCTCAGTCTACGTGTTTCCTTCCTCTCAGTTCTTTCAGCTGGTAGTAGTGTGGCCATTTCAAATACCTGATTTTGGCTTTCTGGTGGTAGAAAGAGCAAGAGCAGCACTGGGTGAAATGAATCCCCACAAGCTTTTCCAATAGCATAGTCTCTTCATGAGATCAGAGATACTGGATTAATTAATTTTTGGCAACCAGTAGTTCCTTCCATTTCTGTCATTTCAGTTGTTTATTTTTCTGGAGCTGGTGGAAGAATGCTGTCATGCTAGCAGGAAAGATACTTGCTCTGTGAATATTCAAAACAAACTAACTAACACAGCTTGAAAAATCCCATTCTGACACGACCTTTTGTTTGCACTCTCTGATTTGGGTACCTCAGCAAAGTGTCCTGTAAGTGTTTGACCTTCAGCTGACTTTTGCAAACTGAGACAATTTAATTAACCCTGTTAGGTCACCAGGAAAAGTCACTGGGCCACCCAGTCAATGGGCCCCCTCCTTCTGTTGGTTCTGAATGTCATCTCTTTTTGGAAAAAAATCTCTTGCTAGGATTAATTTAATAAGAGACATTAAAGAGATGGTAGAGCCTGAGGATGTCTAGAGCCAGTGCTTTTTGGTGATCTTATTCTTTAGGTTTTTTTTCCCTTTATTGACTTGAATGGAAAAGGACAAGAAATGATGGTAGTTCTAGTGTTTATTCTCGCTGTCTCAATTCATATCACTTTTGATTTATATCACTTTTGCTTCATATCACTTTTGATTTATAGGTAGATATCTCATTCCTCTGTGTGCAGTGCAGAAACCTCTGTGGAAATTCTTTTCCTCCTTTCCCTGGCTCTGAATTGCAGTGCTGTAATTCCCAATGCCTGGCCCTCAGCACGGAGCAGGAATGCCCCAGCTGTGCCTGATTTGAGGCAGGTTCAGCTCTCCAAAGGAGCAGGGCTGGGTGCAGCTCACAGGCAAGGGAGCACCAGGAGCTGGGCTGATGGGAATGTCACAGGAGCTGCCACAGCTGCAGCTGAACACGGTGGTTCTGTGAGCTTTCCCACAGTTTCAGCTTTCCATGTGTCCTGAGGCTGCATTCCCAGCATACATCAATTCCATATGGATAAAAGGGACCAGCCCCTGGAGAGGGCAATGCACAGAGACACTCACTGTGATTACACCATGTCCTGATCAAAGGCTGATAGCTGGAATGTTCTAGATAACCTCCTGTGTCTGTGCTGTCTTCTGTCTGCTCGTTATATTGATTATCCTTAATGGCATTGCTCTGTATTGCCCTTCATTTGCATTGGTGTTTTTCTGAGGATTGAATGAGCAAACCTGAAGTCTGCCTTGAACAGAATCATCAGAGCTGCCAGGGAGGATGCCACTGTGGTGTCTTTGATAGAAATCAGGGGAAAAAACAACCTATTTTGGAGTCAGGCTCAATCTCAGCATTAAAAGCTCTGCTTGAGTTGGTACCAGAGGGGAAAAAAAAAATTGATTTGATGCAAGTAAATAAATACATACTACTGGTGCCAGACTAAATGTTCATTTTGGAATAGAGGCCTAATTTTCCCATTCCCAGACATTTGTCACTCCATTAGCACCAGTGAAAGGAGTTCTGATTTACACCAGCGACAGCAAGATTAGGATCCAGGCGTGTTTAAGCAAGGCAAGAATTCTCTTGAAGCACTGGATTAACAAGGGCACTGAACGTGAGTGTGGGAGTAATTAGGCAGTGAAATGTGTTAGGCATGTGTTACTGGGGGATTGTAACACATCCTGGGTGTTGCTGCAAGGCACCTGCTCAGAGCTGAGTCTCTCTAATTACTCGAGAGACGCGCGGGGCTGCTCCACCGCCTCTGCTCCAGCTGGCTGCAGGGACTTGGCTCTCTGTGTCCCACTGCCCCAACACGAAGAAAACCAAAGCAGTGACTTTAAAAGTGGTTTAATCCACTAAAAAAAAAAAAAAAAACACCAAAAAACTGGAGCTTTCCCAGTTTTTTTCCCTCCTCTTTAGCCAGAAATAGGCTGCTCAGATGAGCCCTTTTCAGTTCAGCCCAGCTCTGTGCAGGAGCTGCTTCCCAGCTCTCTGGTGGTGCTCTCTCTACATGGTTCTCTGTGTGCTGCTCCTCCTTATATCAGCTTGATCCTTGTGGTGGCAAGAAGAAGCTCTCAAATCCTTTTGAATTGGGTTATTAAATACTGGCAGGAAGGGGTGGCATCAGCATTTCAGAGCAGCAGCTCTTCCAAAGCAGAGCCAGCGGGTTCCCAGCTGGGCCAGCACATCCCCTGAGCTCATTTCCCTCCATCCAGTGCCTCCATGTGAGGCTGGGTGCTGCCTTGGGAAGGGCCATGGGCAGGGATTCACTGCCAGCCCTTGCTGGGTGACCTGGCATGATCCATCAGAAAGCTCCCTGCGTTTGTCCTCTCTGTGTAGCCATCCCACACTTTGCCAGCATGTTAAACATTATGAACCTTTTGTATCTACGTATGTTCTTTATTTTCAGATTTGTTGGTCTCGGATCTCTTGCCACTTCCCTCCTCACATGGGCTATTCTCTTTTTTTTATATATAATTACTGGACTAATGTTATCTTTCACAGCATTAGGCACTTGGATGCATCTCATTAACATAAAACAGTCTGTAAAAATGTTTATAATTAAACCTCAATTTACCAGCTCTTTGCCATACAGTTTTCATTCAGATGAGTTATTTATAGGTTTTGCCATTTGGTTTCCTTGACAGCATTTGTTTTAATATGTCCCATTCTTTCTGAATTAACTGACTTGTTCTCCCTGTCTTAAAGCAACATATTTATATCGACACTTTATTAGAGAAAATTGCAACCTCTTACCAAGAGAGAGTGATTACCTCTTGTATTCCTAAAGTGCATTAAATTAATTTCACAGTGTAATTGAAACCAAGGCAGAGGGCTCATTAATGGTTCCTTATCTCCCGATACTCATTTCTTCTTTCCTTAAAATGTGAGTTCTTGCAAATGAAAGAATGGAACTATAATAACCATTATGAGGTACATTTTTATTTTTTTTCCTTTTTTTTTTTTGTCTCGTGCATGCTGCCTGGGAACCATTTTGCTTGTTCTTAGCAGTGATAGGTAGACACCAGGTGACCACGCCAAACCCGCCCAGCCTCTTGAGCACAGGTGATTATCAGTTCAGAAAAAGCAAAACTGGTCAAACTTCCAGAGGTCTGAGCAGCTTCATGACTTCTTGTTTAATGTTTGTTTTGCCTGAGAAATTACTTTTACAATTGCTCCAAGTACAGCCTAAAGGAGGGCAGTGCTTTCATGGCGCTCCTTCAGTGCCCAGGTGGAGATCTGTCTGTGCTGAGGGCTCAACAGCTCTCAAATCTTCACAGCAGCTCCTGAGTGTGATGGAAGAGCCCCGTGGATCCCCCTGAGTGTGCATGGAGCTGAGCTTGCAGTTCCATTTAAAGGAGCTGTGCCATTTTCTGGGGCTGATTGTTGTGCGTATTCACAGACAGCTGAGTCCTGCTGTCGGAGAAATGGTGGCAAGAAAAGGAAAACTTGATTCTGTAAGCTCTCTGTAGAGGAACAGAGGAACTATAGAAGCTGTAGTTTCTATAGAAACTTCTGCTGGAGCCAGAGATGCTGCAGGATTGAGCCTCAGCAGCACCAAGCCGCTCACAGCGGGGAGGTTCAGAACCTCTCAAGGGTTCTGCAGTTTCCATCAGAAGGAACTTGGAGCTCTGTGTGCCACAAAGTTGCCCCATCGTATGCAATACTGGGACCAGGATCATCATTAACTCCAGAAAATTTAAATATGGAGGGGAGATCCCATCAGCCTGTGGAATTTGGTTCTTCAGCTTCAGCCTGATGTGCACAGAATGAGTGGCTGGGATGTGGCAGCATTACATGAGATTAATGGGAAAGGAGGGTTGCTTTTTCAGTTTTTAGATGGATTACATTTCTCTGGGAATACTCCCCTCCCAGTGCTGCATGGTGTTCCTGCCTAGTTATGACTTCCTCACCCAAAAATTATTTCCACTGCACATCAGCTGTGAGGATACAGGAGCAGGAAGGTGCTGGGATTACTGGGAAGTTCAAATGCATTGGAAATAAAAGTCCTGATTTTTGGTAGTGCATCAGCAGGGGAAGAAGGAAACTTCCTGGGAGAACGTTGAAATCTCAATAAAAAACCTGGGTCTGAAATGTGAGCAGGAAAAATCTTGGGCTGGTGGGGGAGACTGCAAAAAATCAGTGGAAAATGAGAAAGGAAAAAGTTCCTACTCTTCCCACACAATTTTGCTGCACATGAAAACCGTTGATTTAATAACTCCTGCTCCCTCAAATCCATTGAAGAGGCTTCTTTTGTTTCCTGGAATACATTCTGGTTTTGTAGACAGATAATGTATTTTTTAAACAGATCTAATCCCACTTTAAATCTGTTTGTTGCTGCATTTTGTCTTCTAATACACTGGAATATTATTCCTTTGACAGGTTTATTCTGTTTGGTGCTATTTATTTCACAGGAGTTTATCACATTTTTTAAGTTGAATGCATGAAAGTGGTTGGTTGGGGTTTTTTTCCCCCTGAACAAATTTCTGCCTTCTAAAAGTTATTTTTTAGCACAAGTTTCGTGCATCACAATCCCTTTAGGGGCTTCCTTATCCAGGGCACAGCTTTGAGTTAGTGCAGAATGGGATGAGGCAGGAGTGAAGTGAATTTGGTACCTCCAGCCTCGTGTCCAGAGGTCATTGTCTACTCCAGAGCTCTGCTGCATTGCCAAACCCTAATCCTGGGCTCCCCAATTAAAATAGGCAGCTGGAGGCAAGAGAAGAAGCACGGTGTTTAAGATAAAACCTGGCATAGTTTAGCAACAGGAGACTGAAAACATCACCTTTGTAATTCAGAGCATCCACTGCCAGGACACAAGTAGCTTCAGGATGGAAAGGTCTTTGGAGAAATGAAAATAAAATACATTATAACTGTGTGAGCCAAGCCCTCCAGGAAGCCAAGCAGGCGAGGATTTACCTGGGAGGTTCTTGTCCCTTTTCAGGTGCCACCTGGTGGGAAAGGATGCTCCTGGCTGTGGCTGGCCCTGAACCAGTGGACATTCACCTTTGTTTGCAGATCAATTGGTAGCCAGGTAAAGGAATAGAAATTAAAGAAAAATCAGTAGTGGGACATGAAAGCCACAAGTAAAGGTCAAATTAAGAAAATATTTCCTTTGGTTTTGTTTTGCTTAGTTTGAATGCAGGTAGCATTGAATGATTATGAAATTTAGGGGCGTGTTTTTCATCTCTTCTGCTTGGAGCTTTGCAGGAAGAGCTCTTTGGATGTCCCTTGGAGCCTCCTCTGCACAGGGGCTGAGGAGGGGCAGGCGGGAGGGGACTCTCATGTTTTAGAGGACAGTGGGGTTTCATGTTCCTGACCTTCACACCCTCACACCAACTCATTTGGGTGATCAGGGTTTTGTCTCTGTTTCCTGATACCTGCAGATCCTTTCTAAGGTGGGTCAACCACTGGGCAGGTACTGCAAATCACTTAAAATGATTTTCATAAATAGATTATTATTGTCAGTGAGAGGAATGACAGATTTGTCTTTCCAAACAAGCTGTGGGTCTGCTGGTAGATAAAACCAACACTGGGAGATAAAAGAAACAATGGGAAGGATTCCACTGATTGGTGAATGGAAAAAGATATTTGCCTTTATAAAAAAACTGGTAGGTTTGCTGATAAATTAAATTGGATATTGAAAGATGAAAGAAACAGTGGGGAAAACCCCTAAATTGTGTAAGAATTAAAAATTAAAAGGAAGGGTTATACATTAGAGGGAAATCTCTGGTATCAGGTGTTTTGGGAAGTCTGTACCTCTCAAGTACCTCAGCCAATGTGGAAATGTGGCTGGGAAATTGGGATAAAAAGGGGGCTTGGTCCTCCAAAAATCTGAGAGACCCCTGGGGAATGCCCCATGGCCTCTGCCTTTATTCAGTTAAAATAAAAGGACTCCTCTGTCTCCTTTTTGGACATAAACCTGTGATGTTTGTGGATTAATTTTCCTGATATCAGTGTCCTTTAACAACACTTCCAAAGGCATGACAGACCCAGGACTGTTATAAACACGTGATGCCTGTTTCCTTAAATAGGTTTTTTTGACAAGCCAGTATTCCGAAACAGGGATGATGTTTACAAGCTTCTGAGCTTCTTCCAGGAGCTGGGCATTAAAAACGACATGGTTGCATTAGGATATGTGATAAAATTACAAGGTAGGTAGTGTTATTGCAGAGGAAAAGGGAAATCTTCATTCCAGTCTTGCCTGAAAGCGCTGCTTCAGCTTGGCAGAGCACGGGGAGCGTCCTGGTGTTCATGCAGCACACGTAGAGTGTGTGCACACAGAGACCTGACACTGCCCAGCTGATCCCTTTAGCTGGAAGAGAGATTCCTCCTCTCCATGCTGCTCCCTCAGCTCGGGGGGAGCCTCTCAGGGCAGCTCTCTGTGGGTCACCCTGGTACCTGAGGCACCTCCATCCCCTTGGGCTCCAAAGGTGACTTTGTTTCAGCCTTCACACTGGGTTTTCAGCTTCTGCAGCTGCTGTGGGTGTGGATTTTTCATGATAATCATGATGACAGCAGAGGGGGCTGACTGGGGCAGAAGTCAGTAATTGTGGTGGATCTCTTATATATCCATAACATTGTCAGGCACTGAGAAATGTTTGCCTCTTATCAGTCAAAAGGTTGATCTCCCTGTGTCTAAGACTAAAAATTGTCACATCTCTAAATTGGAACTTGTCATATTGGTAATTGTATTTGTTTTTCTGTTTCTGTAATTTTGAGTTAGTTTTTAAATACAGTTCTGCAAAAGTGAAGAGTTAAAACAGAAACATGCTCTCACCCCCTGAACCATCACATCCCTTGCTGGCATCACAGCAGCTCTCTTTAGCTGAGCTCCTCTTTCAGGGAAATGTTATAAACTTTGTTATTCTTGGGGACCATATATCTGCTTCTAGCAAAAATTAAGGGGTCCTGTTATGAAGAGAGGGGAGGAAGAAAGCCTTTGTGCTGGATTTCCCTGGAATCTCCAGAATCAATTATTGACTTACAGCCATTTTTTAATTCTCATTCAGCTTAGCAATGCTGGTCTTGATGTCTCACTGTGTGTTTACCCTCATCCTCCTACAGATTCCACCTGTAAGCCTGAAAATCCCTCATACAAATTCTGGTCTGTCTTTCTCTCCAGGACTGCTTTGTTTTGCTGCTCTCTCTGCTCAGAATATGGTTGAAAGCTTTTGGCTCTCGTCATTCTGTCAATTCCTTTTGAGCTTTGTTAAAGAAATGAGTGTGTCTCATTATAGGCTTAAGCCTGTGCTGTTTGCAGTGTTCAGTCACTGGAGGTGGAAAATTGGTGTGGTGACGTTGTGTGTGGTGATCCTCTTTGTGATGTTCATTTTTTAATGAATTGCAACAAAGAAACAGCCAAAAAGGAATCTGGCTTTTAGATGTGATGAGCTGTTCCACTCTGTTGGCTCGTGGTACGTGGAGGCTCCAGCATCATGCACAGATTGTTTTTTAGTGCTAATAAACTGCTGGAGGGTGTGGTCAGCTGGCACCCTGGGCTGGTGCTGGGTGTTTCTATATCAGCATGTAAAATCCACCTTTCCACCTTTATCTCAGTGTTATCATTCCTGGAGGCACCTGTCTGCCCTTGTGTTTGCACTCCAGACTGTGTTTTACAGGTATAGATATTATCAGGAACTGAAAACATGAGGGAAAACATTCCTGCATGCAGAGCTGCTTTAATAATTTGTAGGCCACTCACATAGAAAGCACCATAAAAAAATAAATAAAGGAAATCGTGTTTACAAGTGATTTGAGAATAGCTGTCTTTTGAATACAAGCCTCTAGGTCTATTAGGAGATTTTACATTCAGCACACTGCCTGGCCATTATGTGCTGCAAAGAAATTACTCTGATTGTGCAGATCATTTCAACACATAATGACTGGGAGCCCAATATTTTTCATTAATTTTTCTGGGTTAAATAATGCTCTGAAGTGATTTTTCTGATTGTTTTTTTGGTTTTTTTTTTTAATTTGTTTCAAGAGCTGATTTCTTTCTGAAGAAGCTGTGTTCTTAGGTGCAACAATTTTGAAACCAAACCTCATCATTGCCAGACTTGTCCCCTTGCTGGGTCTTTCCTGTCTCCTGGAGGTGGCTGAACCTCCCATTTCTTGTGTTGCTTCTCTCATTTTGTCCCTCCCTCCTTTACACTTGCATTGCCCTTTCCTGGACCCTGAATATTTGACCCAGCTGTCCTTAGAATAATTTTATTTGATTTTTTTTCTTTTCCTGTTAAGCCTTGGGATGCTTCTCTCTCCTCCAGAGTCTTGGCTTCTGGTGATTGTGGTGCCCCTTCCACTGCAGGAATTTGTGCCTCACCAGCTGGAAACCTCCCATAAATACCTGACTTTTCCTCCTGTTTATGGCTCTCTTGAATTCCTTTTCCTGGCAGTGTCATTTTTTTTAAATGCAATATTGTAATTGCTGCCTGAAGTAAAGAATGTTTCAAATTGCAGTTTGTGAAATAGGTTTTATGGAAGAAACTTGTATTATCAGCCCTGCTTAGTTACATGCACTCAGTAATCACTCTTTCCTGGATGTTTTTCAGAGTGCCACCTCCACAGAGGAGGTTGCTTTATATTTTGTGGCTTATTTTCAAATAATATCCCTGTGCAGAAATTGCTGGGAGAGAGATTGCCAGGGAATCTTTCCCTTAGATGCCACTGCTGGTTTTGCCCCAGAGGGCACTGCCCAGAGCTGCCCAGGGAATGGGAACAGCCCCGAGGCTGCCAGAGCTCCAGGAGAGTTTGAGCATCACCCCAGGGATGCCCAGGGTGGGGTTCTTGGGGTGTCAGTGCAGGGACCAGGAGCGGGGCTTGAGGGTCCTGGTGTGTTTCTTCCAGCTCAGCATATTCCGTGATTCTATAAATCAACAGCAGCATGGTCAGATTAGACCTTAATTAAAACCTTAATTAAACCATCAGTGTGTGATGATCCAGAAACCTGACTTCTCATGGGCTGATGAGCTGGACAGCTCTGGGAAATTGGCCATTTGCTCCTGCCCTGCTCTCTTTGCATCTCTGCAGCATCGCCAGAACTGTACCTCCCGTCAGTGCGCTGCCTGTACTGACTTCTGGCTCCCTGCAGGGTGCTGGATCTGGGAATTTTGGAAGGGATTGAAGAGAAACAAAGTCAGCTGGGTTGCTAGGAAAGAACTAAAATGTTGCAATAGCTCTGACTGACCAGGGGAGTGCTGGGTGAGTGTCAGTGCCTGTGGAAGTCAGTCAGGGCACTGCTCTGGCTCCTGGGATGTGCATTTTGTGCACCGCAGAAAGGAGCATTGTGACTGTGTTCACAGGGGTCCGAGGATGAGGGAAGAGACGAGGATCTGACTCCATGATTCAGAAGGCTGATCTATTATTTTATTATATATATTATATTAAAACTATACTAAAAAGAATAGAAGAAAGGATTTCATCAGAAGGCTAGCTAAGAATAGAAAAAGAAAGAATGATAACAAAGGCTTGTGTCTCAGACAGAGTCTGAGCCAGCTGACTGTGATTGGCCATTAATTAGAAACAACCAACATGAACCAATCACAGATGCACCTGTTGCATTCCACAGCAGCAGATAACCATTGTTTACATTTTGTTCTTGAGGCCTCTCAGCTTCTCAGGAGGAAAAATCCTAAGGAAAGGATTTTTCATAGAAGATGTCTGTGACAGAGCATCTCTGAGAGCAGTAGCTGGTGGAGCAGATCAGGCACAGACAGGGAGTCAGGGGACCTGCAGCCTTCACTCCTCTGGCACTGCCTGCTATCATTTGCCTTTCTTATTAAAAACTCAAGCTTGTGGCAGGAAATTGTCCTAGTTTGTGTTAGTGCAGAGTAATGGGGTCCTGACCTCCATGGGGGCTTTGGGTGCCACTGAATGCACACACCAATAACAGTGGTGACCTGCTCTGTGTCTTACTGTTCCAGCATCCAGCTCCTGTTACAAGGAACAATTCATTCCAGGAAATGTGGAATGTAACCACTAAAAAATACAGTTATAGTTGTTTTCATTCCTTTTTAATGGCAGCAATATCTAAACATGGTTTTTCAGAAAGAAAAGGGTGGCCCCTCAAGTACAGTAGAGCAGAGATTTGCAAGTGTGTTTAAAGATATTTGTAGGAAATGGCCATCTGAGCAGTTTTTATGGGCTGCTGTGCTCAGAGGATCTCAGATCCTGCATCTGTATAAAGGAGAGAAGCAAAGGTGAATTCCAAAACAGTGTTTCTGTCAGGAGCAGCAGGAGTCACGTCCTGAGAGAAACAGCTCACAGAGCTCCTCCTGCCAGGCCAGGAATTGTTCTTTCCTACAGCTGGTGCTGGGGCAGGGGGGAAACCAGAGCAGCCAGAGGAGATTTAGGCATCTGCATGGAAAATCTACCCGAACAGCAGGAAAACAATGGACTTTTGCAGTCATGTTTCACTGCAAGGCTTGGAGAATCCCAGAGCCAGGAATTTGCTGACCCTGTCACATTCTCCATTCCTAGGCACTATCAGCTGAGACAACTTACAAATGGTTGGGCTGGCAGCCTAAAGGAATTGCTGGCCTTTGCCAAGGGAGATAGAGGTGCCCAGAAGATTGGAGTGAATCAGTCCCCACTGTGTGGAGGTGTCAGGATGGATAATGAGCCTTTCTTCTCCTCCTGGAACTGCAGGAGCCTGCAGTGGGGTGGGAAATATCAGATAATGACACTCTGAGCACACATTGCCTGGAGTAAGGAGCAGCAGGCTGGCAAAATCAAACCAGTCTGGGGGATCAGAAGATGGAGTTGACAGCACATTCTTATTTCTTCTAACACAGCTCACACTTCATGAGGGTATTCAGATGGTACTAAAATGAGGGGTGTCTGACTGTGCTGTTTATAGTGGAAAGCCATTCTCCAACACCTATTATTTAGGGTCATAAGAGTAACTGCAGCTCAGCTGAAGGATAATTTGGAGTACTTCTGACTTTCCCTTCAATGAATAGAGTTTTAGCCATTTTCAGGGAGAAATTGTACCTTTCTCATTGCCTTTGTTGTGTGACAGTGTGGGGATTGCCTGTCTGATGGCGTGGAGCTCACCTCTTGCACACATTTACTGCAGGATTGTGGGAGAGCTTGTCAAATGAAGATGGAAATATGCAACTGATCCCTTATTTTATTTTCATGCTCAGGAGTCCCATTAATGCATTTCAGACCTGTGAGCACAGAAGTTATCAGTGAACTCTTAACTGAATGGGCAAATTGGTGAATGCAGCAGAATAGCAGAGTTGTCAGGGGCAAAAGCTGAAAATGATACGTGTGGTTCCAAGAGCCAGCCCTTTTTGCTTGGTAAATTTTGTGTTTTGCTCTGAGTAAACTAGATTAACAGCTTTGCTGTAGGAGAAGTGAAATCATGCTTTTATCACTGCATCTCTTAAAGCATGTGCAGTTTAACATGTGGCAAAGAGGCAAAACACCACCCCAGTGGCAATGACACTGCTGTCTCACCAACACATGGACTTGACTGAATATTCTCTCCCCCAGCAAGTGACTTTGAACTGAAGTGATTCAGATTTCCTGAAGATCAGCAGCACAGAGCTGCTAAAAGAGCAGAAATTTGTGGTTTTCTGATGTCAGCCCTCTGTGTTCACCTTTGATTCCCTTTGCCCATGTTTAAGCTGCAGAGGAAGACCTGGCTGACTGCAGCAGCAAAGGTGAAGCCCAAGATAAGAATGGATCTCATGTAACATGAATTCATTTAACTTTGTGAACGGCAGTGGTGATATTTTTAGGAGTAGTTAAGTGTATAACAGGAATATAATGAAGATAGGCTTATTTAGTCTTTAGAGTAGCCATGAGTCAAATCTTGTGGGGCTTTCTAAATCAAGCTCAGTGGCTTAAGCTATATCTGGAAATATTCTGTGCAGCAAGAAGTGAAGTCAGCAGAGCCAAGGTCTGTAATGAGGACTAATGAGGTCTCAGCAATAGGGTAGAGGGGAGCTGTCTCCAAGGTGCTCAGTTAGAGCAGAAATGCTGTGCAAATAATGCTCCTAAATACGTTTTATTTTCAGGTGTGTAGATTTCACTCGTTAAAAAACCAACCAAACGAGCCAAAACCCCCTAAAATTTCAAATAGAAATTATGCTCTCTTGTTTGGGCTGAGGAACTCATGCCTGGTGTGTGATGCTAAAGGGTGCTGAGGCACTGGAATTGGTTGTCCAGAGCAGCTGTGGCTGCCCCTGGATCCCTGGAAGTGCCCAGGGCCAGGCTGGATGGAGCTCCAAGGTTCAGCCTGTCGAGTGGAAGGTGTCCCTGCCCATGGCAGGGGGTTGGAATGAGATGGGCTTTAGGGTCCCTTCCTACTCAAATCATTCCGTGATTCTGTGTGGAGGGTGCTGCTCTATATGTTGGATTAATGCCTGTTACACATATATGTGTAATGGGATGTTTAAAAAAGCCAGGCCTCCAATACACTGAGAAAGACAAATGTGAGCTGATGTTGGAGGGAAAAAAGTTTCTGCCAGAAGAATTATTATAATTACATGTTACTGTGTTTACTGTTTCAACGAGTAAGGATTTCAAGTCCATTTAAACTATTTGAGATTAAAATTAGAACTGTTGTTCTCCTGTTTCTGGGTGCATGTTGAGTGCTTCAGAAGAGTAAATGCCCCATTACAGTATAACTTAGTAAAATATTCGAGTCATTTGCACTACACTGGGATTTTACACCCTATTACTGCTCTGAATTATCTGTCATTAGCCCTCATTAAAGGCAGATTTGGTTAGATGGACAATTGTCTATTGCAATTTGATTGCAAATATGTTGTTGGGCTTTCAAATGAATATTTAAAGTGGATCATTGCACAGTTTGCCTAGAAATTCTTTTTTTTTTTTTTATCTTGTCCTTCCTCTCACTCCATCTTTTAAGGAGCTTCCACCCAGAATTCCAATGCAGTGGAACCTGAAAAGCAAGTTGACAGCACGGTGAAAATGGCTGGAGTTATAGCTGGTCTCCTGATGTTTGTTATTATCCTCTTGGGAGCAATGCTCACCATCAAAAGAAGGTAAGTTTCTGCTTTGCTTCCATCTTGGACCTCTTGTTGTAGTTTCCAAAGGAAGAATAAATAAAGATAAAACATTCTTTATGTGTGACAGAGAGCAACAGTTGATAACCTGTGTACACAACACTGACACTTAGGGTCCAGAGGAAATTCCAGTTCTGGGAGATCCAGCAACAGAAGAATGGTTGTTACTGCAAAGAGATAATGATAATTAATTGGTAATTAATGTCAAGGGATAAGTCACAAAGCAGCATTGGATAAAGGGGATATAATGAGAGCCTCTCCTGCCAGGAAAGGCTGAGGGACTTGGGATTGTTCAGTCTGGGGAGGAGAAGGTTTGGAGTGACCCAGTTGTGGCCTTCCAGTACTTATAGGGAGCCTGCAAGAAAGATGGAGAGAGACAGCTCACAAGGGCCTGGAGTGACAGGACAGGGGAAATGGCTTCGAGCTTAGGCTGGATATTAGGAAGGAATTCTTCCCTGTGAGAGAGGTGAGGTCCAGAGAAGCTGTTGCCCAGAGAAGCTGTGGCTGCTTCATCCCAACCATTTTTCCAACACTTGAGTTTTCTGATGCTTTGGCTAAGTTACTGCTACAGCCTAAGTTATTATCTGCAAGATAACACAGACAAACCCCCAGGCAAAATTATTCCTAATACAGAATGAGGTTGGACACTGAGGATCCATTGCTCTGTGTGAAAGTTCCCAAGCTCCTGCTGAGCTGAGCTGGCCCCTGAGCCAGTGCCCAGGACCTTCAGCTGAGCTTGCCAGGACCCTGGAGCAGCAATGTTTGCTGGATTTGGGGGTGATGTCCCACTCACAGAACCTTGCTCTGGCTGGTTTTGCCATAGGCTCTGTAAAACTGGGCAATTTTCTTCAAAGTTAACATTGGAAAGGAGATGAGTGGGAGTATTAGAAATCTGAATTCTCCCCTTTTTTTCCCTAGAGCTGGAAAATTACAGTTTCCTCTGTGTTGTTTTCACAGCCCCTCCCAGGGCAGACAAGCAGGATCCCTGCAGTCTGGATCTGTTTGCTGCAATTTGCAAGGATACCTGCTGGAAGACACACTGAAATAAGGAATAAACTGGCTCATTGACTTTAAAATCTTTTCCCATTTAGAATCTCTGAGTGCAGGAGGAGGTGTGGGAGGCTGTAGCACACCTCCAGCACACCAGAGCTGCTGATCACATCCCTTCTGGGCTCCCTTGGGTGGGCACCAGCAGCCACGTCCAGCTGGGGCTCAGAGCTGCATATGGACAATGTTCCCTGAGGATGGACCTCAGCCTCTCAGGCTCATTGCATTTGTAAACTAGTGTGGGTTGGGGCCAGCTTTTATAAAAGGAGAAGCTGATTTGGGCCACAAATTGATTGGAACTTCTGGAGGAGCAGAGCTGAAAGCTTGAACTCTTCTGAGAGAACACTTTAACAACAGAGTTCTCCTTTTGTTTTGCAAGCAGGAGCATTTGGAGCTTAAGCTCTTGCATTCCATGTTAGCATTAGCCTCATTTTAAAAACAGTTCCCTTCCCAGTGCACCAAGGCCTTGGGGTACAAATAGTGTAGTCTTTCAAGGCAACAATTCAGAAAAATAATTGAATGAGCTGAACTTGAGATGTTGTCTTCAAATGGAGCTGGAAAATATCCCAGTGACATTTGTCCATTGTCCAGGGCATCACAGCTCACTGGGAACAGGCACAGGATTTCCTGGATGAAGCATTTTGTTAACAGAGAGGAAGGAGAGGCATTGGAAGAGAAGGGAGACATTGGTTTGAGATAAGCATTGGCATCATCAGGAGCTCTTTTTGTTCCTGTGGCACTCAGCAGGTTGGCAGCACAGTGCTTGGAACCCTTCAGACACAGAGCACGAGCAAGCAGTGCCCGGTTACTCACAGTATCAGCAGAACAAATTGCAAAACTTACAGGAACTCAAAACTTTCTGGGGGCTGATAAAGTTTTAGAGGATTCAATCAGATATGTGAAGCTAAATTAAGCCAAGCAGTGTTTTTATACAGTGGAAGATCTGGGTTTGATGTTATGTTTGTTGTCTGAAAGTTTTAGCTGAAACTTAGGGTTGTCTAAAATCTGCTGAAGTTTCCATATCTATATATTTATGTCAAAATTGTGTGTACATATAAATTTCTGTTTTAAACATGACTGTCTTACAGTATTTAAAATCAAAACCATTAACAGTTTGTTTTCTTGGTTTTGGGAACCCACTAACCCCAGAAGTTAAGCCATAGTATCATCTGTACACGTATATGAAATATAAAAATTGTTGCAACATAATGGAGAGAAACCTCACACAAGGACATGTAGGGACAGGACAAGGAGGGGATGGCTTCAAACTGAAAGATATGAAATTTAGATTGGATATCAGGAAGAAATTCTTCACTCTGAATGTGGGCAGGCCCTGGCACAGGGTGCCCAGAGCAGCTGTGGCTGCCCCTGGATCCATGGAAGGTCAGGTTGGACAGGGCTTGGAGCAGCCTGGGACAGTGGAAGGTGTCCCTGCCATGGCAGGGGGATTGGAATAATCTTTAAGGCCCATTCCAACCCAAACCACTCTGATTCTATGATAATTTAGCCTGTTAATTTAGAGCTGGTTATCCATGCCTACATAACTATATGTGCTCAAAAAAGGCAGAACCACATTCTTTCATTAACAGACACATATCCTGAAATATCTCATTTTTATTGTATGAAAATATTTCTTATTCTCTAAGGAGCTTATTGGCTTTTTTTCCTTAATATTATTTAAATACATTTGTGCAACAGAGAATACAAAATCATTTTGTAAAAACAAAAGGAAACAAGGAAAAAATGAGATATTTTTCAGGAGAAAATGCCCTTTGACTTTGCCCCTCCCCAAAGTATTTGATTTGGGTCTGTTCTGGTTTCATCTGGGCAGTTTTAATTCTGGTGTAATCGTGACTTGTGTTTCCCTGGAGTGAAGAATGTGACACCTCTCAGGCTGGTGTGTTTGAGCAGACAAAGCCTCCACTGACCCCTTTAAATACAAGACTGAATAAATAGGATCAGACAGCCTGTCATGGATGCACCATAAATAAGATCTTTAAACTGCTGTCGGTAGCAAAAAAGGAGATTTGGGGCTATGTAGGGTCTAGGATTATTTCCTCCTATAAAAATTCAGCTCCTTATTCTGGATTAGGATTTAGGTGGTTACCTTAAACTAATTAAATAAAACTCCAAAGCCTCTTGGGCAGAACATTCCCAAGCTGTAGGGCAGAATTAGGAAAAGGGACATTTGCTCATTGAGTGGCCTGTGTCCCCCCTGTGTCCCTGTTCAGGCAGGGCTTTGGGCTGTGTTGGACATTCTAGGACCAGGTTGTGTTTTTACTGAACCATAACTCTGACCAGTTCTCACAGTTAAGCTTTGAAATATTCTTTAGCAAGTCCTTATTTCAGGCTGCATATTTTGGAAGAATTTGAGCCAAAATGTCCAATTTCAAAACACAATCCTCCTTTTGTTTGTCTTCCTTTATTTTCTATCCTTATGGAGCAGACCTTTCTGAGCTTTCCTCTGCAGCCTGGAGGGATGTGCAGCTTTTTAATGAGGGCTGAGAGTCTGGTGGGATCCCAGATGTCTGTGGCCCAGACAGGAGAGCAGCAGAAAGAACAGCAGGATGTTCAAGGGAACACTTCCAGTCAATAGAGCTGTGTGAGCCCAGGTCCTGGCCTCTCCCAGGGCTTGGTTTAATGGAATTATTTGGGGGATTTCAGGGGTTCAGCTGCCTGTGCTCTCATTTTCTGCATCTTGGTCATGTTTCCCTTTGTTTAGAGGCTGAGTGGAATTTGGAGTTTCACAGGGAAGCCCAGTGGCAATCACTGCACCTTAACTGGTGCATTGCTAGGGCAGAACTGCTGCCTTCAGGAGATAATAGCATTCAGTTAAAATACATCCAGGTGTATCATGGAATCAGTGCCCTTCAAATAATGTGGTGCTGGGCCCCAGGACATCCCTCTGGCTGCCCTGGAGGACTCGAGACCCTGGTAGGGGTTCAGAGACCTTGGCACAAAGACACCTGTGCCTTTGATTTTAACCCATGGAAACAATTACCAACTTTGTGTGAAGAGTTACAAGCCACAAGAGTTTGAGTAGAATGATAGTGAATTTGTCACAGGGTGAAAAAGTAGAATTTTGGGGATTCAGAATGGGGGTTCAAGAGGCAAAATGGAGGAATTTGGGCATGGCCTGTCCTCCTTCTTCTTCTTCTTGTCCTGCATCTTCTGCTGTGATGGTGGCACTTTTGGATTGGTTTAGGGTAGGCACAGACTGTCTAACATAGGTGATAGGTATTGGAAAATTATTGTAAATAAAGTACACGTAGTTTTTAGTATAAAAAGCCAACACCACCCCAAGGGCAAGGACTGTGCCACAACCCGACCTGCTGGACAGATCTCAGCAGGTCAGAGAAAGAATGTGATAGATAAGAGAAAATAAGCAACCTTGAAAAGCAGAACTGAGGAATCTCAACTTCTTCTTCGGTTGTGGGGCTGGGAAAAAAGAGACTTTCTGACACCTCGGGGTCATCTCAGCCACAGAAACCCAAGAATGAGGCATGCATCAGGAATCTGGCCAAAAGAGCAGGTTTCTAGCAAAGGCCATCATCAGCAAAACCGTGGCACTTCAGTGAAACCCTCATGAACTCTTTACCCCACGTGTGCACAGCACAGAGGGCGATTGTGCAGAGTGACTGAGCTGAACCTGTTTCCACCTGTGCTTATGGAAGTTGTGTTCAGAGCAACCATAAAAGTGAACATTTGAAAGCTGCATTTGTATTTCTAAGTGATTCCTAGTCATCCTAGTATCTTCAAGCATGGGATTTTAAAGCTGTGCAAGAGGTTGAAGTTTGTGTTTCATTTTCTCTGTCTTGACCACTGCTGCTGCTTCTGTGGTTTCTTGTGACTGGTGATAAATCTCTAATACCCTGGGCTAGGTCTGTCATGAACCAGTCTTTTCAGAGAAGCCCCTTTCCAGCTATGAAAGGGTAAATATAACTTCTTAAGCTACAACTGAATGCCAAGGCTCAGTTTGTGGTGCTGCTCAAAATGTTGTGAAATGAATTGTTGAGAAACTGTGGTGCAAAATGCTTAATCACTGTGATGCAGAAAGCTAATGCATGCCCCCAGTGCTCAGCTATAAATATGGAGTGATGCTTGAATTGTTAATGAACTATTTGCATTTTAGAGTTTGATGAAGCTTGATTTATCATTAGACAATTTGCTCATTGTCTAAATATTCCAAAATTGTGGCGTTCTTACATTGTCACTTCCCTATTTATTGTTATTTGTATTAATAGCTCTGACATCTTTCTTTCCATTTCAAAAATATCAAAGCACTTGAGAGGCAAAATTAAATCTATTTGCCCATGGTACTGACATGATAAAGTGAGGGAATTAAAGGTGAGGGGATTTATTCATGGTGGCAGAAGTGGAAACACAACCTGTTTCCAGTTCAGTTTCTATTTAGTCCTCACCAACGTACAGCTCCGGAAACAAGTATAGGCAAACAGGATCTCAGTACAGAAAACAGCACAAATACTTTATATATTGAAAATGAAACTTGGAGTTCATCTAAATCTAATTATGTGCTTTTCTCTTTTTCTCCTTTTGGATTTTTTGTTCATCTGACTGGCCATCAATATGTAGAAGAAATGCATATTCCTACTCCTATTACTTGTAAGTACTTGACTGGGGATGAGGTTTTTTGAGCATGTTCACCCTGTGGTAATTTTGTGCTTTGTTTTATTTTTTCTTTCTGTTTATTTTTTTTTAATTTTTTTACCTCTCCATTTATCCTTGTCCTTCCAGCAGAATGTGTTTTATTTTCCCAGTTGCACGCCGTTACTGTTTTCCCCATTTTCCCACTACACCTGTAGCTGTGCCTGCAAACATATGAATGTCCACACATATGCCAGTTATGGTTTATAACTCTTCAAACTGGATATTCATCTTTAGATTGGATATCAGGAAAAATTTCTTCACCAAAAGGGCTGTCCAGCACCAGAACATGTGGCCCAGGGAAGTGATGGAGTCACCACTGAGGCATTTATTTAAAAGTTGTGTAGATATGGCACTTGGGGACAGGGTTTGGGGATAGACACAGCAGTGCTGGAGGAACAGTTGGACTTAATGATCTTGGAAATCTTTTCCAACATAAATGATTCTATGATTCTGTAAATGCTAATGAACAAATACAGAGCGTCCCAAGTGCACCTTTTTAATTGTCCATTGCTTGTAGCCACACTTCAGGGAAATTCACACCTGAAAGTGATTGTTGGGAATTTCTCAGCTATGGATGTGAGCTTTTTAAAAACCTTAAGGTTTCTGACAACTGGGAGTTGACATTATCCCAGCAAACATCCCTGTTCCTGGAGCTGCCAGGTTCTGAGTGTTGGTTTCGATCATTGGATGATGAAGTGGTTCAGATATTCAGATCTAAATCACCTGTCCAGTCCTAATGACAATGCTGCATAATTAAGGCAGTTGTTAAGGCACATGGAAATGCTTCACACATCAGTACTTCCAGAGCCATCTGTTGCCTAAAGATTGAGGGGCTGGGAAGCAATCAGGGCCAAGCTGTTTCTGCCATGCTAATGGTTGTCTGAGGATCTGGGGGAGGAGAGGGCTGGATCAATGATGTGAGGAGAAAGTCCTGGAGAAGTGAGCTGAAGCCTGTGCTGCCATCAGAGGGCTGGGAGGGATGGAGAAGGCAGCTGCTGCTGGGGACAGGAACAGCTCTGCCCTCTCCAGCTCTCAGGAGCAGCAGGAGCTCTGTCACTGACACCAACCCCTTCCCCAGCACCTGCCAGGCTTGCCAGGGCTCTGAAACCCACCGAGCTGTCCCAAGGGCCACGCCAGCCCTGACAGCCCCTCCTGGTCTGCTGCTCCAGGATCTGCCTCCTTTGCCCCTTTCCTGCAGTCCCTCCTTGTCTCATCGTGGTGCTTTTTTCTGGAAGCTGTTCAGCAGGTCAGCAGAATGAGAGGGTTCATGTGCTGCTATTTCAAGGGGAGCTGATTTCTTTTCCATATGAGTTGCTTTATGTCCAAACAACAGGGCAAAGGATTTCTTTTCCATATGAGTTGCTTTATGTCCAAACAACAGGGCAAAGGACGATCCCTACTCACCACTGCTTGGAGGGATTTTGTTTCTCCATGACCTGTCAGGAAGCTGTTGAAAGAGGAACCTTTCCCACTTTCCAAGCATGTGAGGAGCCTTAGGACACCATCACGAGCCTTGACTTTGCCCAGTGATGTAACTGTAAATGCAGAGTAACTCCCATTTCCTCTAGACCTCCCACTGGTTCACCCAGAATGGAATTTGACCTCAAGTAGTCAGATTAAAGAGGAGGTTAACTAAGTGTAAAGTAGGGGCTGGTTCTAACCCAAAGGTGCTAGGAGCTAGTTGAATTTATTGATAGAACCTTTCCTCTTCTGCACATTTCTCATGTTTGGTTTCCTTACCACCAGTAGCATCACTGCCTGAGAAATTCAGTGCCATTATAATTCTGTCTTTTTCCAGCAGGCAGTATGTGGTCAGCATGTTCCCTGCTTTATTTTATTTTGAGATCTGTGTGTTTAAAAGGATGAATCAACTTCCAAGCCCTCTGTGACCCATTTTACAGCTGCACAACATTGCTTTAAGCAGTCAGCTGAGGATTGTTCTGCCAGAACAAGCACAGGGGTCCTTAAGGGGTCTGTTTGCTGTGGGTCAATTTGCTAGACCCCTTTTCCTCAGGGATCAGTGCAGTGACTCAGGAAAAGTGGAGAGAAAACCCTCAGGAGAGTGACCCAAGCCTGGGGTTGCATTGAGCTTCAGCAGAGGCAGAAGGGAGGGCTTTAATAAGGTTTAATGAGGCAGATGTCCACCATGCAGCACATCACACCAGGGAAAAGCCGGAGGTGCCATCAGGCAAGCTGAGTGTTCATAGGAGCCAATGGAGGTTGGAGCTCAGCTTGCAGAATTCACAGAGCTTTTCCTCCCCAGTACCACGCCCAAAATGCTCTGCCAAGAGCTCTGGTGGTGTCGCAGGGACAGCTCTGGAAGCTGGAGGCACCACGTCAGCAGTGACCCCACCATAAACACTGCCAGCACCTGTGACCGTGTTCACGGGGGGTTCCAGGATGAGAGAAGAGATGAGGATCTGACTCCATGTTTCAGAAGGCTTGATTTATTATTTTATGATATATATTATATTAAAACTATACTAAAAGAATAGAAGAAAGGATTTCATCAGAACTAGCTAAGAATAGAATCAGAAAGAATGATAACAAAGGCTTGTGGCTCGGGCAGAGAGTCTGAGCCAGCTGACTGTGATTGGCCATGAATTAGAAACAACCACATGAGACCAATCCCAGATGCACCTGTTGCATCCCACAGCAGCAGATAATCAATGTTTACATTTTGTTCCTGAGGCCTCTCAGCTTCTCAGGAGAAAAAGTCCTAAGGAAAGGATTTTCCATAAAATGTGTCTGTGACTCGCACCAGGCTCTGCATGCTTGGCTCACATCTGGTCTGTTGCCTGCGCTGGGAAAACCAAGCTCTGGTTTTGAGTTTTTTCCCCTTGAGCAAAAATGAAGTTAAAAGGGATGTTCCAGTAGTGAGGGAAGGAAACAGGAGAGCTCATGAAGGAACACACAGTGAAGTTCTGCTGAGTTTCATGCTTCAAGTTTCACATGGAATAGGGTGTTTTATTGGAATTGCTAAGGACTGTGCAATTCTTATCCAAACTTGATTCAAATTGCTCTGGACTCCTATGAGCAGAGAGGTTGGATTTCAGTTTATTTGAAATGTTGTGGAAATAACAGCAGCAATATTGTTATATACAGATTTTTTTAAAAAAGCATTGGTTTCTATGCTATGACCTTGCATGAATTATTTAGTCCTGAAGCAAAATTCAGTTGAATGAGTTACCAGTATTGAAAAGCTGGTTCCCAAATAGATCTGCTGGCAGATCTTTAAATATGACCATATGGACTGTATCCCTTCATGTTTGGTTTCAGTTTCTGGGCTTCAAAGCTGAGTTTCTTAAAGCAATTCTTGACTGCTTTCAGATAATTCCTCCTAAGCCTTTGTCATCTTCTGTACAGGCATTTCTTCTTGTTAGGGACAAAAATCTCCTATCCTAACTCTTCCAAACAGTTCTGTAATGATAATTCTATAATGATAATTCTGTTAAGTTCCAAGCAGCTCTGTAATGATAATTCTATTAAAGTCACAGAGACTTTTTTGAGGAGTACCTGGTCTTTGCAGAGGCAGGCCACAACATTTGGTCATCTCTAGACTGGAGCTCTGCCCTCAGCCACTCTTGTGTTCTGCTGCAATTCAGGACTGGAAAATCTGATTCTGTGAGATGGCTGAGTACCTGCAGCTCTGACTGGTGAGACCAGTCCAAAATACTCCATTATAGGAGCAGCTATTTTGGGCATGCATAGTTATTAGGTAAATACTTCTGGGATTCTTGTATAGCAACACTTGATTGAAAACTTCCCGTAACATATGGGAAAGGATGAAAGAGAAGGCCATAAAGATTTTGAACATGCTTTAAGTGGAAATACAACCCAGGAGGCCTCGATTCCTGACTTGTAACTCATTGTGCAGGGTCAACATCATATCGTGTACCCGTCAGCAAAGGTGATTGCCTATGGGTTGAGATCATGTGAGGAGAGAGAGATGGAATTAGGAGCTCTTGTCCTGGTGCACTCCTTGCATGACTGTGCCCAGGGTGATGACTGAACCTTTCCAGAGGAGTTACTCTGTATTTACACCAGCACAAGTGGTGTCTAAGGCTGGGACAGAATTGCTGCTGTCTCTCTGCACTTAAGTTTAATGTGCAGTGTAAGATATCAGCCCAGCCAGGTCTGGAAGATGTTGGTTTTATTCCCAGCTGAAGCTGTAAAACACAGACAGCAATTCATCCCGTTTACAGAGGGGTTTGCATCTAGTGACAGACACCTCTTTTGCAACAGTATTTTCAACTGCAGCAATCCAAATCATGATTTTATTATTTGCTCACCAGGAAAATAAATGGAAATGTTTTCTGTGTGTGGGCTGTTTGTTTTGGTTTGTTTCTTTCTCCTGGGCTGGGTAATGGCTGCAGAATGAAATTTAATCAAGAGCAATATGAGACCAGGGAAGAATTTCTGGAAATACAGAGATTCATGTATGTGTTACAGGCACTCAGTTTAATGTTATTTATTAGAAAAGGGTACTCAATGGCCAAGATGTTTTCCTTTTCCCTGAACTGCCCAGAGCTCCAGGGACATGATTGCAATGTAGGAAGCCCCTTCAACTCCCACTGGAATTTCACACCAGTTTTAATTGTTGGGTGGTTTTAGCTGGGAGTTTCTTTTCATGGGAGAGATTGCAAAGGTTATTAAGCTAAATTTATACTTAGATTTTTTTGAGATAAGAAAGTTTATGCTGAATTTATTGCCACCATCTGTGGGACATTTGAAGAGAAAAACATCCCTTTATTTTATTTAGAAGTGTACCTCTGTAGAACCACATTCACACATAAATATCTCCAAGTATTTCCATGGAGGGTGGGATCTGCCTGCACAGGTCAGCTTGCTAAATCTGGATTTTAAGAAGAAACATTCTCATTAGGTGCTTTTCTCATCAGATGATGGAAAAACAGGATCATTAATCAGTGGCTATGCTTGTCTAATGAAAGCAAATTAAAAAATAATATATCAAAATGCAGAAAGTAGATGAGGTGATATTTAGAATGTGTTTGTATGGTGATTGCGAGCCTAAGCCTTGCAGAGGGCAGGGTTTGTGGGTGTCTGTACCAGCAGAGACTAATACTGCATGGCTCCCACGTGCACCTGGCTTGTTTAAAGTCTGGTTGTAAGTAAAACTAAAAAATAAATATTAAAAAAAAAATCCCCCACAAGTAGTGATTAATTTGATCAAGTGAAGCTTAGATCATACTCTCAAGAGCCTGTGCTTGTACACCCACAGTACAAAACACTCAGGGTATCTTTTGACTTAGCTCCACTTTCTCCTGCACTGTGAAGTTTGCTTTGTGACGTTGGCCTTTCCTCTTTGCTACACCTTTACTTCACCTTTACTACAGCAGCTCCCTCTGCTCCTGCCACAGCCTGGCTTCAGCAGAGCAGGCGTTGAAAGCAGGTTCAGCAGGGGCAGGTGAGGAAGCAAACCTTTAATCCAGAGCATGGAGCAGGTGTGTGACAGAGCACTGCCCTGAGCTCCCACTCCCCTGGCTCTGCTCACACCCCTCTAGTGACCAGCATTTCCCTGCCTGCCTGTCCCACTGGCTTCAGAGATGGGCAGCTCCTCCTGCATGGAGCTCTCCCCCAGCTTAGAATGAGCAGCCTTCCCCAGAGCCTCCCACTCCCCAGCCCCTGCAGGCAGCGAAAATGTGACGGTGTTACAGGGGTCCCAGGATGAGGGAAGAGATGAGAATGTTGACTCCATGTTTCAGAAGGCTGATTTATTATTTTATGATATATATTATATTAAAACTATACTAAAAGAATTGAAGAAAGGATTTCATCAGAAGGCTAGCTAAGAATAGAAAAAGAAAGAATGATAACAAAGGTTTGTGGCTGACCGAAACAGTCCGGACAGCTGGGCTGTGATTGGCCATTAATTAGAAACAACCAACATGAACCAATCACAGATCCACCTGTTGCATTCCACAGCAGCAGATAATCACTGTTTACATTTTGTTCCTGAGGCCTCTCAGCTTCTCAGGAGAAAAAAACCCAAAGGAAAGGATTTTTCATAAAAGATGTCTGTGACACGAGAACAACTCCCCTCTGGTGTCCTTTCATGTCTGAAAACCCATCAGCCCTATTTGATTTCCTCTTCCCTAGATTAAAGGTCCACATTTCCTTTGGCCTTTACTTGTAGATCATGTTTCCAGCTTTACCTTTCGTGTCCTTTGTGTGAGCCCCTGTGGCACGTGTCTGATTTGAAGAGCAGTGTTGGCAGCAGGGCCCTCTCCAACCCTCAGTCAGAGCAACACGATCACTCAGTTAGTGATCACCCAGATTATAGTGCCATGCCCTTACTTTTAAACCAGCATGAAACCATTCTTCCAAATTGAATTTGTCATCTACCACAGGTTTAGGGCATGGAGATCCTTTCCAATAGATCTGCTGTTTGACCAGTGCTCCCTGGGATTTGCATGGTCTATCACTGCCTGCCTTGAATTGGAGCAGATTCCATCACACATTACAGGTGTACTCCTAGGAGTTTGCTATGCACAATTCTCTAAAAGGAATTTCATTCCTTTTTTTTTACTTTCTCAGATTGCTTATTGAAAATGAGCAATATGCAGTTTGTGTCTGTAGGAGGAAATTTCATGTTTAACTTACATGATCTATACCTAATGTCTAAATTACCTGTGCATGCAAATCTACACCACAGTGTACAAAATCCATCCTTGGAAGCATCTAAAATTAAATCTGTCAACGTACATGCACGAGAGTTCTCCGGGAGTGGCAGTTACAGATTTAATGTTCATGCATGTAGAATTGATAGAAAAAGTTAGAGAAGAGTTTGAAGCTGCTTTTAAAAAATAATCCCTGACAGTCATCCAAACCTCCACGAAACAGGAATCTGATCCTACAGATAGTTCTAACAGAAAATATTGCTGGAGCTTCCTGATTAATGCCCGTGGCAGTAAATGGTTTGTGCTTGATACCAAGTTTGCATTCCTTGACTGTTTAAGTAGAACTCCTACAATTTTAATATAGTGCTTCAGATTTTATGTCTAGTCTCTGATACGAGTAGAAGTTTCAAAAAGTAACCAAATCAATTCTCCATCTTTTTTTCCCCTCAAATTCACACTTGTGTTCACTGCCAATGGCTTTTCTCCTTGCTTTAGTGAGGTCAGCATCAACTGCCTGATTATACAGCTGGTTTCATTTTTTCACACAGCTCTGAGCATCTTTCTGTCTCATCCCTCCTCTGTGTGTGTGGTGCTTGCAAACATCATCTCTTCATTTCCAAACTGAAAAGAGCAACCCAGTAAACTCCATCCATGGACTCCTGCTTCCTTCTTGCCACAGTTCCCTTACCCTTGGATGTAAACCAGCATTAAGATCATCTTATTCACATCCTGACATTCTGTGTCGATTGTATCAGACTCTTCCTCCCAATATCTGCCTGGTCCTTCATTCCCTCCCCTTTTCAGCTGCATATTGCATGAGTGGGGACGTGTCTGCTCCATGAGGGGTGTCAGCTGCGCTGGGGACACTCTGGGCACGCAGCCAGCCCATGACTGACACTGATGCTCCCAGAGCAGCTTTGTTGGGGTGTTGCAGTGGCTCTGTGCAGGGCAGTGGGGACAGCAGGAGCCATGTCACCAGCGTGGCTTGTCAGCGATTCACAGAGATCTCTTGGAGCGCCCTATTTTTGGGAACAGCATTTCTAGAGAAATGCTTTTCCATTTCCAAAAGGCTTTTTTGACGTGCTGGGAAATAAACCTCTACCTAGCTGTGGGTTTTAAGTCACATCCCTAACATTCTGGAAAGTGCTAGTCATTTGATTTTCTAATCTTTTCTATGAATTATAATGATGGCAAGGACCAAATAGGCTTAGTCCTGTGCTGCCACTCTCTCCAGACACAGAACGGCAGCAGAAAAGGCACGTTTAGAAACTGAGAGCCCCTTGATGTGTCTGGCAGGCTTAGCTCTGAAATCCTCAAAAGAGATCTGTCTTCCTTTTCCCTCTAAATTTAGATGAAGAATTTTTACATTCTTGGAACAGAGAGGGAGAAAGGTGGAAACTGATAAGGCACTGTGGAAAGAAAATTGTGGCGTTTTCAGATGCAGACCTGGGTTGTGTGTGCGAGGTAGATTGAGAACTTTAAACTCATATCACCTTTTCTTTTTAGGCATTCAAGCCAATGTTTTAGGGGCCTCTCTGTCTTCTACAGGACCAGGTAGAACTCCTTTGCATAGGGCTTTTGTAAGCAGGCCTTTGGGGACTAAGGGGCTTGGGTTTGGGGTTATTTTTTCCTGCCTAGGACATGCAGAAATGTTGTTGCTCATTCACTCAAAGACAAAACAAGTTTGCCAATTCCCGCTCTTTGTAGCTTGTTGGCATTTCTGAAAAGATACCAGGCAATGGGGATTTACAGATAATTATTGCCACAAATAATTGAACTTATACTGAATGAGGAAGTCGCCCCTTTTGACTCACCATTTTCAACCATTGAAGTCATGGTCTGTAGTGGCTCACCCCAGCAGTCCAGAGTGCTTGTTATTAAGGACTTCTGCATTTTGGATTAGTGCTTCCCACTGAGTGATTTTAATTCTTGTTGCCAAGGAATTCACACAGGCACGTACGATTAGCAAACCATCAGGATTAAAAGATCCACACGGCAGGGTTAAAACACTTCAAGGCTATTTTAGTTACCCCAGGTACCACAGCAGAAAAAAGCAGGGGCTCTCATGTCTGCAGCTCCCAGCTCCTAAATCTGGCGGTGCCAACGCTGCTGAACACTGGAAGCAAAGCTTTTAACATCATTGAACTCCAGCTTTTTGCTTCATCACTCAAGGACTGCTCCCCTCTTTGCATCTTCATCTGCACAAGTGGATACACCACGGGGGTTTGGGGAGATCTGAGTGAGCCCCCTGGGATGATGGACCCAATTTGAACAGCTCTGGGCTTGGATTGGAACCACCAATGGCACATGGCTGAACCCCAACTGACTGAGCAGATGAGATACACGTGTTTGTTCAAAAGTTTGCAGCAAACATCCAAGTTTTTTCCATAAATCTGTGCTCTCCTGATCTGGATTATCTTTCTTTAAAACAGGCTTTTCCCACAGACATAGGCAAAGGATTTAGCTCTCTTTGACCCTTCTTTCCAAACTAGTATAAGTGGCCAAGCTGCCCATCTCCTGAAGGCTGGGACTCAGCTGTGTGCTTGAACTTGCCTGTAAATGCCACTCTGACATGTTCTGGGCATAAATAGAGCCTGTTAGACTGTGTTGGAAGGAGTACCTTTTTTTTTTGGAATCTAATTAAGTTTGAAAGATGGGTAGTACTTACCATAAGCATGTTGTTTTAGAGAAGAAAAACCTCTTTGCAAAATGATTTAGTTGTTAGGATTTTTTTTCTTCTTTGAGTTGGAGAAGAGAAAGAAAACTAAAGCTCCTTCTTACAGTAATCTGTTTTTCTCCCTTTTATTTTATTTTCTTATCTAGGGAAGTGGTGTAAGCAAAGTTCTTTGCTGGTGCTAGGGATTTGTATGATATTTTTTCAAGGTGTGGATTGTAGAATGTCACACATTCATTTTTAAAGGGTTTTGCTTTCTGATACGAATGAAGCACAGGGCAGTCAAATGTCAGTGGAAGCTTAGCAGCTCACTCTCCCTGCTTCTCTCAATTTTATTATGCTCTGTGTTTGCAAAAGAGGAGCCTCTTATGTTCTCAGCTTTGTTAGTGTTTTCAGAGCAGGCATGCTGCTTTTGACAAAGTTTTTGCTGTCTCCTCAAAACAAGCAAAGACCCATTTTCCCAGAACAGGGCCACATTTGGACATTGCTAAAACCACTTCAACCTTCAGCGTGCCCCACGCTTCCCTGGCTGGGGAGGCCAGAGCAGTTCCAGGCCGTGTCAGGACTCAGGAGGCTGCTGCCCTCACTGCCGCGCTTGGGGACAGGACAGAACTCTGCTCCAGCTCTCAGGTGGCACAGAGCCAGGTCTCACACTCCCTCAAGGAGCATCCCATGGGACGGATGCAGATGTCCTGGTCCCCTGCAGCGAGCAGTGCTCCCATCCCGAGCCCTCTGCTCCTCCTGGAGCGCGCAGCACCCGCTCTGGGGCTGGCCCCGTTCCACCCTCTCCAAGGCACCTCCTCCAGGGTTTGGACCTATTGCACCCTCTCCAAGGCTGAGGTAGCACTCCCACTGCTGGGGTGATGCAGGTTGGTGCAGATGAGTGACGGGGGGAGATTGCTCCAGGCTGGTATCGCGATGTTTCTCGCGCTCCAGAAGTTGCGTTAAAAGCCCGCGGGAATTCCTGGTGTGCGGTTTGTCACGTGCCTTGCATGCCCGGCCAGGTGGGGTGATTTTGTCAAAATATTTTGCCGTTGCTTTGCTTTTAACGAGGGCAAACTGACCTTGCTTTCTCCCCTCTCCAAACCACCCAAAGGAAGCTAGCCAAGAAGCAGAAGGAGACTCAGACCAGCACGCAGAGGGAGATGGGTCCTGTGGCTGCTTCTGACAAGACCTCCACCAAACTCAGTGCTGTTCACAATGAAGAAGCTTTTTCTTCCAGCTGCCAAGATGTTAATGGATTCAGTAAGTTTAACTTGCTTGCCATGGATATGACCCCCTTGGAGAGCTCTGGGTTCTTAAAAGGACCTATTCCTTTGGGCACAATGTTGAGGAGTTAGGAATGGCTATGATAGAGATGGTTGCAAAAGCTCCATAGAAATCTGGAATGTCTCTGATACTGCCCCTGGTTTCACTGTCAGACAGGTGGAGAACATTCCTCTGGGTCTAAATCTACTGAGAATAATTTATAAAGCTTGTTCTAATAACTGCATCAGAATGAGAAGCACATGTTTATTTGTTGTTTAGAAATACTTTTCCTTTGTGAGTAGAAAAGTCAAATCCCTTAGGTGACTTGTGGGATGGAATAACATTTTCTGTATGAGATTGTTATGAAAGAAGGCCTGGTCTCCTGGCTAGAGAACTGGAATGGAAAGACAGCATTTCTTCCTTTGTCTGTGTCCTCAGTTTATTCTTCACACGGGTTCAGTGAAATTGATCTTAGTTAACATTTGTAAACCACTCAGACCTCTGTAGCTAGAAGAGTTTTGTGGGTAAAGCAGCACCAAGTCCTACTTTAGCCTCACTAGATCCAGGTTGAGTGCATGGTGTATTGCATGGTGGATTTGTAAACTTTTTTCGTATTAAATAAATTTAAACTTAGACACTATGGGCATGTCACTCCTTCTTTTGACACTCAGCCTGTTAGTCTGGACAAGGGACAGCTCTGAAACTCCAGTGTGCACTAAAACTCTTTATTAAGCATCTTTAGTGAAGGGTTTTTTTCCCTGATTACTAAAATGGAAGTGCTCATAATAGAAAATGTGGTTTATCATTGGAACCTCCCCTTGTAATCTGAACCTGAGTGGGACAGGTTGAGTGAATTCTTGCTTTCCCTCTCTGCAGGTCCTGTCAAATTCCATCTGCATGTGCTGCTATTGCCACTTTGTGTAGCACACCTGTGAGATGGATAAATAGATGTCTGGGACAGCCAAGGCTGGCAGGGAACACTTTTCTCTGGTATTAAATTGACTTCAGTCAAGATCTAATTTTCTCAGGTGCTGAGTAGCTCTATCCTAAGGAGGCAGCAGGAGTTCTCTGGGGTTCATATCTCTGAAGGCCAGGAGAGCAGCAGACAGTGTTCTATCAGCCATCCCCAAACAGCAGAGGCAGCTTGGCTGGAGTGTGGGGAAATCAAGTGTTTAACACTTCCCTCAGAATCCGGGCTTCTGAAAGTTTGGGGATTCTTTTTCCAACCAGAAAATTAGAAAAGAGACAAGCTTGAAATGTGACCTCATCTTCCCCCCCACCCTTGTTATTTTGACAGAGTAATTAAAACAGCTGACTCATTTGCTTGAAATGGCAACTGTAGAAAATATGATGTATCAAATTTTGTAAAGAAACAGCACTCCAAGTTTTCAATTTTTTTAATCAGTTAGATCTTGTCTGACATCTCTGCAGATTTTATCACTGCCTTCCCCTATAACCTGAGTCAATCATGGTTGGATTTTTTTTTTCCTCATTTTTTTTTCCTCTCATATCTATGAGAAAGGATTATCAATAAACCTTCATGATTTCTCCAAATTTTTTACTGCCAAGTCCAGGATGCTGAGGTGTTGGAGGTAAGTTCTGTGCAGTACTGTGCACATGCTGATACAGGAATTTTATGAGTAAAAGAATTCCTTGAAAAGAAAAATAAAATAAATTGCCTTAATGGAGTTTAATACTTGTGGGTTCTATACAGGCCTACTTTGGAATAACATAATAGGATTATTTCTTAACCTTCCTGCTAACTAATAGAGTTTTACAGGGTTTATCCACCAGAGCTGTTGAAATCAACAGTCTTAAGCAGCAGTCAGATTCATTCTTAAGTTGTTTTTTTGCCTGCCAACAGTAAATAGCATTTACTGCACCCCATGATGGGCAGTCACCCTCTCCATCCTGCCCTGAGCTGGCTGCAGCAGGGATGAGGAAATGCCCCTCTCCTTTTGGAGGAAGAGCCCACCAAAGTGTTTTCAATGCCAGGATCACCTTGCCAGCTCACAAAAGCAATCAAACAGAACAAGACAATTTGCTAAGTAGGATCCCTCAGTTATTGAATGACTTGCAGGCAACTTTACCTGCAGAATACAATGTCCTTGCAGGGCTTGTGTCCTTGCCTCCAGCTTTTACTTTCTGTCACAATAATTCTGATAACTTTTCAGACAGAACAAATTCAGTGAGTGCCTGCAGAAGCTTTTCTTTTCCCATGCTTTCTCCAGTTGGCCCCTGCTCTGCTCCTGGGTGAGTCCTGTCCATCCTCCGGCCCTGTCTCCCTGCCCTGCCACCACACAGGACTATTTTCTAAACCAGATTTAAAAATCCCACTTTCAAGGTGCTGCCTGATGCTCTGCACCATGAGGGAGATAAAAAATGAACAGCTGCCCTCCTTCTTATCAGCTCCTTGTTTTCTGTTGAGGCATCAAGACCTTAGGTCTCGCTGAAAAGAGAATTGGGCATTTATCTTCCCTGGCCTGAAGCAAAGCCCCTCATCCCTCTTTCCATTCTGCAGTGTTAGTTGTTATCCTGGCAGGATTCTTACTGACACATACAGGTGTTGAAATTAAAAGAGATGTTTTGGACTCAGTCTCTGTCTCTGACACTCCACAGAACCAGAGAAGGTGTTTGGTAAAACATAGATCGCTCTGTGGCTGTTCCAGCTTGTCTGCTTTTACTTGGGGATTATGAACAGCCACAGTTGGTCATTTTCTCAGATATCTTGGGTTTTTTTAAGATAACAATATATCCCAGCTCCATGAAAGGAAGGTGATGGCCCTGGCAGTGGCTGAGCAGCTCCCTGGAGTGCAGGAATGTTGGGAAGCAGCACAGTCACCTGTAGACACTGGCTCAGGGCAGGGTTATTATGGAGCAAGATGGGAAATGGGAAACAAAGTGGGCCTAAATTTGCCCCTCAATGTCTGCACTGAGCAGAAAGGTGTGCAGGGGGTTGTGACCACACAGAAATCATGGGCAGTGTGGCAGAGATGGGATGGGCAGCAATGGATCAGCTCAGCAGGGATGCACTGATGTGCTCTGCTCAAAGGAACTGCCATGGACCAGCCTTGTCCAGGAGAATTCCCCGTCCCAGCAGAGCCATCCTGACATCCTTGCAGGGGTTCTGGCAGGAGCTGTTTGATTCTGAGGGTTTCACCCATTAAAGTGCAGCCAGTTTTGCTGGAGACGGATTTAATAAGGTGTGCTTTACCTGTGTGACATCTCAGTTTGGGGGGAGACAGCTCTGCAGACACCTGCAGGAGGGACACAAATGAAGGAGGGGCTTTAATGCTTCAGGCAGAGCATTCTGGAAGTGGGGGAACTGAGTTTGCAGGAGGAACCACTGCCATAAGTTACCAAGTGTGATTTCACTTATGAGAACAAGAACATGAGAGGGAGGTGTAGGCAAGTGGCACTCAGGCCTTAAGGGGTCCATTTGTACCAAGAGCCATCAAAATTCACACCTTTCCACAGTCCTCCATGATTTTATGATCAGAGAGATGTAAAGGTCTTCACAAAAGCCAAGCACAGCGAGATGTAGTTCTTACTCCTGCCCCATGGATAATTTTCACTCATAATTAGGTGACCTGCTAAATGCTGCCTAAGGATTTGTAGGGTCGTGGACATGAGATGCTTCCTTTAGTAAAAGAAATCTTAAAATAATTTAAAAATAAAAGACAAACTCACATTTTATCAAAGGCATAAAAGGAACATGTACTAAATTCCCTTTTACTGGCTTCCATGGGATTCTTGTGGGGTTTGCTAGTTTAGGAAATATTACAAAAATTAAAGAATAATTTTCAGAATAGGAAGGAGCCTTCACCACTCTGCATGACTGGAGGGATCTGTGTGGCCTCACGTGCCACTCCAGGGAGCACAAAGAGAATTTTTAATGAAGTCTTAATCTCTACCCTGATGTGAAATCCTCTCTGGACTTGTTTCCTTTGATTACAGACCCAAGTGCCTGTGAGAAATGCTAGTTAGAAAGCAGTGTATACATCTCATTATACACCCTGACTGATTTCAGAAACAAGTTCTCCAAAGTTTTAAGAAACTTCTCTTTTGTGTTGGTGGGCTTTGGGGGATTTTTGTTTTGGTTTAGTTTTTTGGTTTGGTTTTTAATTTGGTTTGGTTTTGGGTTGGGCTTTTTCTTGGTTTTGTTTGGGTTTGTTTGGAATTTTTTCCCTCTTTTTAGATCTGAATTTAAAAGTCACAGCCCCATGTCACAAACCCAATTCATGTCCTAAAGCTCAGTTGGTAACATCTTTAATAAAACTCACTGACATGAGGTGTTTATCTGGAAATTCATCCTCAGCAGCTCTGGAAGGGCAGCATGGCCCTAGAAGTTATTTTATACTCCCAAATTCCAGAAAAATTTGTGTCCTGCCCCAAGCCCTGAGCGTGGCCTTGCCCTGTGACACTGGGCAAAGCAATTGCTCTGTTTAGAACTTATTTGATGTTATCTGAAACATGGCCATGCCCTAAGTGTGGTGAGAGAAGGGTCTGAGGCTGATTTAGGCTGGCAAAGTGCAAGAGGCCCCAAAGCAGAGGAAATTTGTGAGTTAAGGCAGCTGGGGCAGAGCTCCAGCAGACCAAAGCATGAGGAATTGGATTATTTTAATGTGTTTCCAAGTCTTGTAGGTCTGAAAATAAGGTGTGAGAATGCAGAACGAGAGCGAGTTCATGAGCTAGATGATTACAAACTGCTCAGGAGTAATTCTGATTTTATGGACCTCCCTAGACCAGTGACTTCTTTGGGTGTCCCCATAGAATAACTTGAAATTTTAAAGCAGTGTTTGCTCCATAGCTACAAAAAATTGGTTCTGAAATTACTTTGATGTACACTAGGTCTTATCTACTTCTGTTGGGCTATGGAATAGTTTTTCCTCTGTTATCTGTTGTCATCTTTCTGATGTACTGAGATTTGTATTAGCTTGTTTCCCAACATTCTGAGGAGGAGATATATAAATGCCTGTAACTCTGAGAGTGAATGCAGAGTGATAACAAAAGAATATGCCTTCAAAAGTGATGGATTACCATAAGAATGTGCATGTTTGCTGCTGTAGGTGTAAACCAGCCTCATAAATTTACTATCAAGACAAGAATCTACCACGAAGATGTTGAGCCCTTCCTCCTTTCAAAAATATTTGATTAATATGGAAATTTGTGGATTCTTGTCCAGAGAAAGTTAATACTGTAATGGGAGAAGGCAAGGATGCTTGTCCTGCTGACAGAACCCAGCTCACAGGGGAAGGGATTGTAGGATTTGCTATGAATAGTCCTGGGCTGAAGAACAAGTCCCTTGTAATTTTGTAATGTTTTAACCAAAACATTGCTACCCCACCTGTGTATTTTTGTGGTACATTGTGTTTGAGTAGGTTTATTTTACTGTCAATACTGATTCTATTTAGTTTGTATTCTGGGGGTCATTTTTGAGGAATTTCCTCTTAGAGACAAAACCCTAAGTTTGCTCCTTTGGTTTAAAAAAAATAAGAACATTTAGAACATAGACCTATGAGTGTAGCTCTGTGTGTATCCTATTTAGGAACACATTGATTTACAGTAACTATAATCCTATATTTGGGGTCTGGAGTGCTTATATTAAAGAAAATCCATCATGATGACAATGTAATAAATGTAATATGCATGTTGAAATGAAAAATATAATTCATTTTGATAAGCCTTATATATCCCATATTACTGTGTTCTTTGAGGAACATTCTCCCTGTTCTCTTTCTCTCTCTTAATATATGTCTAAAGTCTTTTCCTTATGTCTTTCCTACCTAGCATCACCCTCTCCTTGTTCATTTTCTGTCCAAAGCAAAACCCTTCAGAGCAAATCTATGTTGAATTCCTACTACTCAGGTACTAGTGCCAGACTTTTCTTTCATTCCTAAATTTTCTTTGCTTTTGTACGTTACCCAATATAACCTATAACAGACCGAGGCTTCTGAGTGTGAGACACAGCTAACCTTGTTTTCATTTTCTGTAACTTTTCTTTTCCTGTTGATCCTCTGTTGATTTCCATTGAATCCCTGTCGTGTGGGTGAACGGAATTCCATCTCAAAGTTTCATCAGACACCGTCCCATCGACCACGCTGTTAGGTAAGAGGACAGGTATGGTGTGCTGGGCTGAGCTGGAGAGCAAACACACTCTCTGTGGCATGAAAATTACACTCTGAAGTGCTTGGCTTCCAAAAGCAGAATTAATCCTGCTCTCGTGGGTTCATCAGAAAACTTCTGTTTCATTCGTGTTTTGTTATTGCTGTTAATTGCTTTCAAAGGAAAGAAAAATTCAAAAATTAAGGTTTAGTCATTTTTTCAAGTCTGTGTTTGTGGTGTTTGTGAAGGTCTCCAGGATGAGGTGAGAGATGAGAATTTGACTCCAAGTTCTCAGAAGTCTGATGTATGATATGATATGATATGATATATGATATTATATTATGCTATACTAAAACTATACTAAAGAAAGAGAAAGGATACATCAGAAGGCTTAACAAGACTGAATAATAAAAACCTGTGACTGACTCCTCAGAGTCATGTCCTCACAGCTGGACCATGATTGGTCATTAATTAAAAACAATTCACATGTTTGGATAAACAATCTCTCCAGACCACATTCCAGAGCAGTAAAGCATGGAGAAGCTGAGACTTCTCATCTTTCCAGGAGAAGAAATTCTGGCAAAGGGATTTTTCAGAAAATACCATGGTGCCATATGTTGTTCCTTTTTGTCCATGAGATTTGGGGTTCTGGGCCCCTTCCCCACTCACTGCCTTGCCTTAGGCTTAGTTCTGACTCCTGCAGCTGGTTGTGCCTGTGCAGCTGACACAGAACCACAGAATGGTTTGGGTTGGAAGGGATCTTTAAAAGCTCTCTAGCCATGGGCAGGGGCACTTTGCTATAGACCAGATTGCTCAGAGCCCCATCCAACCTCACCAGGCATGGGGCATCTTCCACCCCTCTGGGTACCCTGTGCTGGTGCCTCACCACCCTTTTTATAGAAAGTTTCTTCTTTGTTATCTAGTCTGAATTATCCTGTTTCCATTTAAAACCACCTTCCTGTGCTGTGTGTGGGGCTCAGCTGGACCTGCCTCAAGGCTTGCACATTTAAGTGAGGATTTGCATGTCTGCAGCAGGTGGGAGCCTGCAGTTTTGGGTGAAGCTGCATGGATAAAGGATGTTTGGAGAAATTCCTGGCTGGTTTTTGGGAAGTGGCTTCACCTGATTCTGTGTATGCTGAGAGTTAAATGCTAAATCTTTCAGGCAGTCAGGTATGGGTTTGAGAGGATAACAAACAGGCAGGTCCTGAGAGGCAGAGGCTGTTCTGTGGCTCTATAAGATATCAGAAAGGAATTCCTCCCTGTGAGGGTGGGCAGGCCCTGGCACAGGGTCCCAGAGCAGCTGTGGCTGCCCCTGGATCCCTGGATGTGTCCAAGGCCAGGCTGGACAGGGCTTGGAGCAGCCTGGGACAGTGGAAAGTGTCCCTGCCTCTGGTAAGGGGTGTTACTGGATGGGCTTTGAGTTCCCTTCTCACCCAAAACTCTCTGATTCTCTGATTTATGAATTCTTCCTCTATGGAGCAGAAAGATGATGTGTGGCTGATCAGAATCTAGCCAGTGGGATTTATCATTTTGGTTTATCTACAGTAAATGTTCCTTCCAGACACAGTAATCTACCCTGACTGCTTCAGACATCACTCAGAACATGGGGAAGGGCCACAGTTAGACCTGGAAGAAATGACAACCAGTGGCTGTTCCTTGGTTGTCGCTTGGCACAGAGGCTTGGAGGGGCTGCCACAACACACACATCCATCCTGCTGCCTGCCAAAATGCTCTGAATGGGGTGGGGAAGGAAAGGTGTCCATTTCCCAGGAGGTTTGCTCTCATTTCCCAGAGGCTCAGTGTCATCAGCAGAAAAGCCTAAAGGCAGGTTTCTCCTTTGGCTGTACTTTAGAAACAAGGCCCTGACCTGCAGTTTGATGGAAGATATCAAACTCTCTCAGTCTGCCATCTAGGAAAACCTGGCCATTCTTAGGGGGAGCTGTTTTCCCCCCTCTGCCCTGATGGAATTAAGGTGTGAACTGCACTCTTGCTACTCTGAAGCTCAAGGAGCAATGAACAGGTTCCCTCTGTGCTTCTTCTGCCACAGCAAAAGCCCCCAAAACTTTTAAAACTCCAAATTTTACAGATGAAAAAGAGGAAATAGGAATCTAACCAGCGTTATTCTCATATATTCAAAAATATTTCAAATTTCTACTAAGCACTAGATCTGTGTAAGGATTGATATCCCTGTTTTACACATGGGAAGTTAAGTACAGAGCACTTTTAAGACATGAATTACACAGACTGGTCACTGTCCCAGTTCCACCTGAATTTAACAGCCTGTGAAACAGCCCCTTGCACTGGAGAAATTTCCATCTTGTGACTTGCAGACAAATTATAACCTTGGCATTCTGGTTTCTCAGACAAATCCATCAGACGTTAGATGTTGCTGTATGAGCAAAAGAAGTTTAATTTTTGATGTTTATTAATATTAATTCCCAGGGAAGAAAAACATATCTTGAAAAGGGATTAGTCATACCACTACCAATATCTGTACCTGCAATTCAGTACTGTTTGTTCCCATCTATTATGCTTTCTGCTAATAAATGTTCTATATTTGCAGTATTGCATGGCTCCCTAGGCTTGGCTGTGACATGTAAGATACAGAAGATTTGGGATTTGCCTCTATCCCAATTCCCGATTAATACTTTTTTATTAATGTTTTTAGTGAAGCCATTTTCTCTTCCAGTTTTGGGCAACTCTGCATTTTAAATGTTTTGCTCAAACACCTTCACTAGAGAAGGGAATATCTAACACTAAAAAATACATGAGGTAAATTTCCACTTGAAGATAAGGCAGCACAACCTTAGGGATTATTTTTGGGGAAAAGATTCATGTCCAGTATCTTTTGAAGATCCTCAGAAGATCTCATCAGGGGATCTCTGCAGGGGAACCAGCATGTCCTTCCCTTGGCATCTCCTGGCAGCAGGAAAGGACATTGAGCCTTGTTCTCATTCCAGCTGCTCATGAGGATCCTCACAAGAGTCACCACCCTCCAGAGGGGACAGGGATTTTAGTGCCTGCAGATGAGCAGGACAAGCAGAGAGAGCTCTCTGACACCAAGTCTCAGACAAAAGACTGGCTGTGCTTAGAAAGACAGAAATTTTCCATGGGTTTTAGACTTCTGCAGCTTTTTTGCCCACCCCAATCAGTCTGCTGTGTTTACACCCCCAGCCTAGCATGAACAACCCGAAGATGTTAAGAAGCCAGTATTGGTGCTTTAGCAGGTGCCTCTGACACTGAATTTTTACTGTGGGATGAGTGATTTGATGCAATGGATGCTCAAAAATGCAATGGCTTGACCTGCTCAGTTGCATCAGAAGCCTTCCAGGCCAAGTCAGCCTCTAATAAGGAGCTCTGGGGGAGGTTTTCCCAGCATTTCTCTGTGCTGGGGTTTGTTAGGAGCAGAGTGAGCACCAAAGGTTCAGACCTTTGCAGGCTGGGCCTTGAGCTGAATTTCTCTTACATTTCTTCCTGCCTGCAGGACTGGAAACCCCTCTCTTCCAGCCTTTAGTGGCCTGTAGTTTCATGTGCTGTTTTGAAGTTTCCAGTTGTTTTCCAGGTGTAGCTGGATGTCTCTGGAAGGTGGGTTGGTCTGGCTGCCTCTTTTCACTGAGGAGGCAAAGGCAGAATTGGCTCGGTGAGCTCCACACATCCAAAGAGCTGCACATTTACATTTCTACCAAATAATCCCAAATCATTGCCCACCTCACCAAAGCATCTTCTTTGCACCTTTAACAGGATTTTCTTCTTTGTTACCTGATGAAGAAAATGCATGCAATAATTTTTATAAGATCAGAATACTCTTATGTAAGAATACCCTTGTAATATTAGAGTACTTTAATATTCTTATTAGAATGCTCTTATAGGATTAGAATACTCTTATGCTTGGTGTTAACCAAGCAATTCCTACAAAGTTCTTGAATCTATAAAAAAAGTTACTTACTTAAAATTATGGACATGTGGCTTCTTCATGCCTTTGAAATGAAAGGTGCACCCTCTGTGCTCTGTCAAGCCTGCTGTCAGAAGGCTTTGTTAAGGAATGTGCCTTTTCAGAGCTCAGTTGATATCATTAGATAAATGGTGTTTTGCCTTCAGTTTGCCATACCACTGTTGGTATTGTAGATAGAATATTAGAGCTGGGTATTTATCATATAATAAAGCCTTGACACACACAAAAAAGCAAATTATTTTTCATCTTGCACCATATCCCTGGTGTAGAGGGAAGAGGTATTAGCCATGCTCTAGTCACCCTCGGAAGATGTCAAAGAATTGACAGCCTTTGCTCTAGTGTGGAGAGACTGGCTCTGTGTGTAATTAAATCCATCACAAACACCACTCCAAACATAATTTATTTTGTGCAAAGGGTGTCGTATCGCATCTTATCACTTGCCAAGGCTAAGAGAATAAAGAATATAAGCAGATATGATAGCCCTGTCATTTTAGTCACAGGAGGAATTTGTGGACCTTAAAGCAAAAGTTTTGAGAGAAGCTTCTGCAGTGTAGAAGATGACACGGGAGTGCATCTTTGCTTTTAGTTGTGAGAGGCATGGCTGAGTTTTCTGGTCAGGAGACAACATCCTACTCTGTGCCCAGATATCCATTTCTCATTCTAACTGTGTGTACAAAACAAATGATCTCTATAAAAGCATCTAAAGCTTTAATCCCTAAAGGTGCTCTGGGTGAGCAGGACCTCTCCCAGCCACCTTACTGGGATGTTGCACAGGGCTCTGATCATACAGAGCCACTTCCACACTGGCAATCTAATTTCTCAGCTGCTCTTCATCTTATCTGTGACATTTATGGAGAAGTTCATCAGTTTTTCTGTGGAGGCAAACATATTTGTTTTACTTGTCTGAGAAGCACAAAAGTACAGAACACAAGGTGGTGTAGCAGCAGGCAAGCAATAATAACTCACTGTCAGGGTTGCTCATCAGATGGGGGAAGATTCCACTGAAGTGACCTCTGCTCCAGCTCCTCTTTGTGTGCTGGACTCTGTTTCTTCTTGGCACAATAAGACCTCAGAGTTGATTTCAGCAAGCTCATGATTATTTCCCCAGCAAAGACATTCACAAAAAAGCACCATTTCATAGGCAAGGAGAATTTGAGAATATGTGAGGTCAGCATTGCTTATCTGCATTTGCTTATCTGCAGTTTCAGACTAAACACATGAGCCGAAGAGTTTCCCAATCAGCCAAAGTGTGTAAGAGACAGGGGATCACTAATTTACTGTCAATTTCAGGGTGTTAGGTGAACTCTCAAGCTGATCACAGAATGGTTTGGGTTGGAAGGAGCTTAAATGCTCATCTCCTTCCACCCTCTGCCATGGGTAGGGACATTTTCCACTAGACCAGGCTGCTCCAAGCCCTGTCCAACCTGGCCTTGGACACTTCCAGGGATGGGGGGATCATGATAATGCCAGCTTCCAGAATCAAAACTCTGAGTTGGCAAAGGACATCTTAATATGTGGAGTAAGAGTGGCGCTGAAAAGGGTTAACAGACAAGCTGGCAACACCCTTTGCTGTCACAAGCTGCTGATTTTAGAAATAATCCTATCATCAACAGCATGTTCCCAGCCACACGCAGAATACCTGCCTTATTTACAGCTGCACAAATAGAACTGTGGGAAATTGGAGATTTTTCTAGGAAGGAAGCGGAGCCCTGAGCAGCCTGCCCTAATGAGACTTCAGAAGCTCTCAATTGATTTACTTTATCAAAGAGAGGCTGAAGAAGTGATTTGATCAGTGCCTGCATGGGTCAGGATTACAAATGCTCAGAGGGCTCTTTAATCTAACAGAAGGTATAATAAGATTCAGTGCCTGCAATCGAAGCTAAGCAAAATCAAATTGCAATTAAGAAATGTTTAGTCAGCAAGGGTAATTAACCATTGCCTCAAATTTAGGGGTCAGAATGGAATCACCACCTGCTGAAATGTTTTCATTTGAATTATTTCTTGAATGGTATTCCATCTTTGGACTGCAGTGAAATGTGGTGGGGTGTGTTCCTACCAAAAAGCACAAGGATATATAACTAGGATAAATGTGCATATGAAATATAATTTAAAAAAAAACACCTGATGCATGATCCTCCACATTTAGTAGTTTCTGAGTATTAGAGTGAATTATTTCCTGCAACTTTCCCCTTAAAAAAAAAAAAAAACACAACAAAAACTATTTTTCTATTTTGTTTTTCTCACTGAAAACTCACCAAAGGCACACATGCTTTATAGGCACTGCCAAAAATTTAGTGCAAAGTCTTGGCCAATTTGTCCTGCAAAGTCATTCTGATTTGCAGGGGACTGGGGAAATGTTTGTGAGAAGCAGGCAGAGAAAAAGGACTGTGGAAAATTACTTTAAACTCTTTAACTTGCCTTTAGTGCAACAATTAAAGCAGCAGCCTGACTTTGCTGGAATCTTTGTTGTCTTTCCCAGTAATAATGGTGCCAAAAGGAATGAGATGTGCTTTATAGCTGCACCCCGAAGGAAAAGCAAAGCCTGTTCGCCAGCCCTCCAAAGACTCTTTTGGTTGACTGTCCTAGTGAGAGATTAGTCTGCTGCCACCTCCCCTCCCACCTGCGTTTTGAACTGTTCACAGAATTGCTGCAAACACATCCTGAGAGGTGCCGGCCTCGCCGCGCGCCTCATTACCGCGCTCAGCTCCGCACTCTGGGGTGATTAGATGGAGAGGGAACAACGTGTAACCCGCATCAGCCTTTATTAGCAGAACATGGAAGTGTTAAGCTCAGCTCACACACTGCAATTTGTGCCCAGAAAAGCCCCTCTACATTTTGCTTGGCCTAGATAAAATGCTGGTGGGAGCAGCTGAGAGTCCAGAGCTGCTGCTGTTGTTGTTGGGGTTGGGATTTTTTTGCAGGTAGCACAGGTACCATGCATGATGTGTTTGTCACAGAGGACTGGAGGAGGTGATGGCCTCAGCAGTTTCAGCTGTGTGTCCCAGGGTGGAGAGGGGGGAGACCCACATTGTGTGATGCTTTTCTCCAAGCAGAATCACCTGACTGAGGCACACAAACAGTGCTGCTACAGATCACACTTTGCATTCCTCCCTGTGAGGGTGCTGAGGCTGTCCGGAGAAGCTGTGGCTGCCCCTGGATCCCTGGAAGTGTCCAAGGCCAGGTTGGGCAGGGCTTGGAGCAAGCTGGCATATTGAAATGAGATGGTCCCTTCCAAGCCCAAAGTGATCTGAGCTTCTGTGTTACAAGAGCTGCTCCCACAATCAGGAAGATTTGCACCAATTTTTATTTCATTGACCAAAGAGACCAGCTGTCGCTATGGACTCAGAGACAGACCCCTCTTTGCTGCTGAGCACCTTCCTCTAGTCCCACCTCCACACCATGAGTGCCTGCCTTAAGGGAAGTTATCTGGAAAGAACAAGCCACCACTTTCCTGGGTCTCACCTCTCCCTGTGAAACATTACTCTGAGAAGAGAGCCAAGTACACCAGAATTAAAGGAACTGATGAAGAGAGAAATTAGTAATTGCCTGCAAAGCAGCTGGCTGATCTGAGCTCCGTTTTACAAGTCGCCTGTGCTCTGCGTGTGCCCTGCCCGAATTAGCACCAGAACCACACATTAGTTTTAAGGCTCCCTCTTGAATTGGGATCTCGTAATGTTTTTTAATTGGGGCTGATAAAAATGTGGCATTACTTGCAGGTTCCTCGGAGAAGCCAGTTGTGAAATTGGGTTTGTATTAAACCTAATGATGGAAAATTAAGCATAGTACGTCTGTCGGAAATGGTCCGCGATAAAAATCTTCTCCTTTTCATTACAGGAGGTTAATAGGGAATAGGGGAGCAAAGATGCACTGGGAAAGCGAATCCAACTAGGGGAATTAATAAGCCTTGAAATTCCCTCTGTTCAGAGTTCTCACACTGTCATTAGTCAGAGCATTAGGGATGATTATACAAATGCTTTGGATGTTACTCTTCCTTAAATCCCAAATTTATTCACATTTTGTGTTTGAGGGTTGCTTTGCTTGAGCCGTAGTTCTGTAAATCTGAGTGTCCTGGGAATGTGACTGTGTTTATGAGAACCTGGGACTCAGAAATCCTGAAATTCAGGAGTTTAATCTTCAAAGCAGATGATTGCTGTGCTAATATATTTCCGAGGAGCAGGCTGTGTTCAGCATCTCTGATAATTCACCCCCTAGCCGTGTTGATGTCCCACTGCTGATGAGCTTGCCCTGCAGCAGTGTCCACTGCTGGCATTCCTATCTCCTCACAGTCCTGCAGCTACCAAACAGAGCATATCCCTGCTTTCACATCTTGCCCTAATCTAATAATAAACCAGCTGAATTGCTATTTGTCATGTCTGTGCTGAGGACACAGTGGGATGCCCTCAGCTCTCTGCTCCTGCCCACCTTTGCAGGAGGGACATGGACAGCCCCTGCCCAAACACCACAGTGGTTTCTCAAGCGGAGCAATGCTTACAAGAGCATTCCAAGATGATTTCTGCCTCACAGAAATCACCCTGAAGTTGCAATTTGATTTATTTATTCTTTATCCCTTTAAAAACGTGGCCGCAGTGTTGCTCTCAAGGGGTGGTGTTTCAGCTCTTTGTCAGTGAACTTGCTGTAAGAAACAAACCCTGTGCGTGGAAGGTCAAGGGCCTTTTGTGAACAGTCTGAGGGAGGTGCATTTTTTGTTTGCTAATGCCTTGGTCTGGGTAAGGCCAGAAAGAATTGATGCAGGTTTTATGTGTGAAAGGAGCTGAGCATCTCAGATCCCTGCAGTCCTAGAAAAAACAGTGCTATATTTGGCCAGCTACTTGAATTTGGACAGCACTGCTAGATAAGTCATTGAATTTTTCATTTAGGCTGAGTTCCTGTTGTTAAAGATTGTTACAGTCAATTGTTTGGTTATTGAAGTTATTATTTCTTTTCTGTTAGTTCACTGGGAATATTTTGTTGTACATACAGTTTTGCTGGGGATATGAAGTTGCAATTCCATCTGCATAGTGATAGATTTCTTTAAATCCACTTCTTTCGAAATGACCCGCTTTTCTATTAAGTTTACATATCAGAAATTTAAATTTCTGCACACAAGATAACTATATTTTTATGCTGGTTTAATTTTTTTTTCCTGATGGTATTACATCTTTGTCATTGACACACAAAATTTTAGGCCTGAACTAGCAGAACAGTTGACTTTGCCTGAGCATCCTGACTTATTTGAAATGCTAATCATTTGCCTGCTGTTCACTGGGGTCCCTCTCAGTTATCTCATGCTGTACACCCCAAATCCTGCCTGGATCTCTTGCTCATCTCTGTGTATCTCTGAGCCGTGTTCTTTGCAGGTTTGGGAAGACATCAGCTAAGTAGCTCTGTTGGATTTGTTGTAGGGAGCTCACCCTTGATGTGCCATATCCTTGTTAGCCTGACTGGCTGTTCACTCTCTCCTTGTCTTTTTGGGTTTGCTTGACACAAAAAAATATTCAAGCATGATTTAGTCTTTCTTGGCATTTAAGATAAACCCGTGTTTTCTATTCATTTCTTTACTTCCTTTTGCCCACACCAGCCTGCAGGGTGGTGTTAAATAAACAGAGAGAGGATTGTTATAAATGATCAAATCTGTAGCCAAATTTATGAAAAATTTAACAAAGATTTATTCGATCGAATAACAAAAAAATAGAAAAATTTCAAAAACCCCCACAGCCAAGGCAGCGTCTGTCCCGGACACAGGCGCTGGGTGAACCCAGGTCCACTGACAAACTGGCAGCATTTCTCCAGGAGTTCACCCCGAGTGTTTCCAGCATCCAGCTTATATACAGTTTTTTCTGCCTGAGGCATAGATGACCACATCTTTCTTTGTGTTCTTTTGTCTGCATAGTTGGATCCATACAGATGTAGAGACAGACAAAGGAGAACTCGAAGATGCAGGTGAATGTCTGAGTGTCCAGGCAGGGGCTGCATTCACATGGACTGGTTTCTGAGCACCACGATGAAGTCATGTCCAGGTGTATGTCTCGTGAGCTCCTCCAGACATTCCATTCCAGGAAGGTCCAGATGGTATCTCCCGATTGTGGGAACCAGAGGAAATCCCCCATAGTAGCTGGGGACCATTCCATTCATGTGGTAACAGACCTGATATCATCTTAACCCTGTCCAGGAACTGGTTACAATAGGAATAGAACTCTGTTCCCAGCCAGAGTGGTCAGAAACATAACTTTGGATCTTTGCAATACTTTATACACGTATATCTCTGTTTCTATAGCATGAATTATCTCTACCATATATAACAGGATGGAACTGGGGAAATCAGGTAGCTGAGAGCTTGTTCTGCTCTACCCCCTGTCTCCCCACAGACAGCAGCCACGGGGAGCTGGCCCAGCCCACGCTGACCATCCAGACCCACCCGTACCGCAGCTGCGAGCCCGTGGAGATGTCCTACCCCCGGGGGCAGTTCCAGCCCGCCATCCGCGTGGCAGACCTGCTGCAGCACATCACCCAGATGAAGAGGGGACAGGGCTATGGCTTCAAGGAGGAGTATGAGGTGAGAGGAGCCTTTCTTTACGTGACTGATGTGAAAAATGCGTATTTTATGATTGGCTTTTCGCAAATATTAAAAATGAATATTATATGTGTTGTGTTAGAAAGTTATGCTGTGTTAATTCTCTTAAGTAGTGTGGTAAATGTAGTTTTAGGTTATAACAAAATGTGAAAATAGAAACGATGCTATGTAAGGTGCTTTTTTAAAGAAAGGACTCGCAGTGACATAGCAGCCACAGGACACCTAAATCTTTCAGAGAACGAGAATTTATTGCTCCATTATCAGAAGAAACGAACTTCTTCCCACCTCACTCAGGCAGGATGACACCGTTGGGATTCAGAGGAAGAAGCTGACACTGAGCAGACAGAATCCTTTGTTTGAATGGAATTTATGCATCCTGTATGAGGTGTATGAATATGCAACAGGCTGTTGCTTTTAAGGGTTAATCCTCTATTAACCTGGGTCCTTCTTCAGGCTTATTTTGCCCAGAAAAGGTACCTGGACTGTCCATAACCCTTTGTTTTGATTGTCTCATATTGTCATAATCCTAATTGTCCAAATTATTATTACTCCAATTGTTTATAACGATTTTATTACTATGAAACCTTTAAAATTTTGAAAACAAGTGATTGGCGTTTTTCACAACTGAGTAGGGAAGTTGCACTCATGAGGGGTAAAAGCTTGGGAGAGGAAAGTAGCTGGTTTTAAGAGCTTCCTTAATTCACCCTCCTAATCCTTTTCTTTCTGATTGTTGAGGGCAGGGTTTTGCAGCAGTGTTTGTCAGTCTTTGGAGGCCCTCTATTCCAAAGAGAAGGTGTTCAGTACAGCAGTAAGTGGGTGGCACTGTGCTCATGCCTCTGTCCCATAAAGAGCAGACAGTGAATATTCAGCAGGTGCTGAACATGCAGTCCCACAGTCCCGTCCTTATCAATGCTCTCCTTGAGTAGTGTGAGCCAGGCTGTGAGAAAATGAAGGGGTTTTGCCTGAGTTTTTTGGGAGCTCCAAGCCCTCTCTCATAACTGATTGCATGAAATCACAGTGCAATGACCTCAGTGCACAATTGTCAAGCCAATTGTGTAGCTTAAATGGAGGTTAAATTTTCCAATATGATCAAACCTCTGGCTCAGAATAGGCTTGACTGACATCCTCTATCAACTCCGTGTGAGGAGATGAGTAAAACCTATGCTGGAAAAATGAGAGCTGCCCTATTTCCCTTCACCTCTTCTCCCTGCAAGCTGGAACATAATCCACATGACCAGAAGACATGATGGTTGGGATGATTTGGAAGAGGAAAACACATTTAGAGCAGAGCAAACAGAAGAGGGAAATAGCATCAAACATATGTGAGACGCAGCTCTAGCAAGTGATAATTATAATGAATGTAGTAAGCTTGTGGGAAGGCAATAAGAAATTAATATGCATAGTGGCATTAAAACCATTTAAAAATAATGTAACAGCTGTGAAAATAAGTTACTTAATGAAAACAGCTCACTTTTCCACCCTGCAAGCATGAGTCCGTGGGGTTTGTGTCCTCAGTGCTGAGGTTTGCTGTAATTGGGAGCCTGTCTTTTCCTGGTCCTCACCAGGGAGTTTTTTAATCATATGGCATCAAAAACTGTCATAGCATATGTTTCTGGAACTGTATGTTAACCAGGTCCAGGCACTCTTGCCCCATAATCAAGCATGCTAATTAAACTACCAATATAAAGAGCTTTGTTTAATATTGAAAAAGGTTAATAATTATCTGAGGAGATTTACTTAGCCCCACCTTGGCCTCCATTTCCATGAGGAGTACCCAAAACTGCATTGAGCTCAATTACAGATGCCTTAAGACCCAGTTCTTGATGTTCAGGAAGAAAAACAGGTGCTGGCATATATGTAATTTTCTGGAGCTGGCATGGGTAATTATCAAAATAGCACATTAGCATGAAAAATGTCAATGCAACTTTCAGCTCCACGAGCTCTGCCTTCCCCACAAAGTGCTGTATGTAAGGATGATGGCATTACACAGCTTTGCATAATTCCTTTCTTTACAAGGAATGGCCTGGAGAATGCCACAAGCTCACAAATCCCCTGTGTTGTCCCTCCCTTCCATCAGCCATAAATGCAGGCGTTTTCCACGGTGGGATTTGGCTTTGGAGCAGGGGATGGAGGCAGCAGTTCAGCTCCAAGCAGCAGTGGGGAGGGTGTCAGGGAGCAGGAGAGCTCCTGGAGGGTGGGAGGTTTGAGCTGCCTGTGAGTGGGGGCTCAGCCTGGGATCTGCAGGAGCACAGAGCTGCAAAATTGGCTTTGCAAGACGCTTTGCAGAGCAGCTGATACAATCTCGAGAAAGAATTTGATGTCTCTTTTAAAGTGTGTTTTCAGACGCTAATATCAGTGTCACCTCCAAATATGCTCTTTTTTTTTTTCTTCTTCTTCTTCTAAGGAGCTGATTTTCTACTTACTTTGCAAATTGATAGCATAAATTGCAGCCTGTTTAGTGACATGTTACCAAATAATTTTACTCTCATGAAAAATCACTTTGAACGGAGCATATCAGTCACACATGACAATCTCCTATCTCTGTGCCTTCCCATCTCCGCCGAGTAACCTGGAAATTGCATTCCATATTTGTTTAAAGGATGCCTGCACCTACACGTGTGAGCACAGGCAGCTTGTTTTGCTGAAGGCATCTAGAAAAATATTCCTGGTAGCTCCAGGAGGAGCTGAGAAGTGGAGGGGATGGTGTGAGGGGTGTGAGTGCTGGTGTGAAATGAGTGTTAACCGGGTGTGAGTAGTGGGAGAATCTGTCAGCGCTCCCTGTCTCTGTTATTTTGGGGCTGCACACTGCACCTGAGGGCAAAGTGGGACTTTGGGCCTTTTTGGCTGCTGCTTCTGTTCAGTGATAAAACAAGAGGAACAGAGGAGAAAAATCTGTCAGCGGTGCTGGGTGTAGATGGCACTGTTTGGGGTTGGGAATAGCCATAAACATTTAAACAGGACACATTTAAATGTCACCAGTTCCTTTTCCAGCACATATCAGCTCTGATTTGTTGGGAGCTGTGGGACCAGTCCCACAGACTTATTGCAAGCACCAATTACTGGCTAAGGAGATAATAGGCTTAATTATCCAGACTCATTTTCCATTATGATTTAGGATGTCACTAATGCACATTCTCCTGCTGCATCACTGAGACTGTTTCGTTATTTTAGATTTTGTGGCTCCTTTCCTCAAACATCTTAGTGCTGAGAGCCTTCAGATTGTGGAATTCACCCCTGGACTTTAACCCTTTGATTTCTGCCTACACATTTTCATATGGCCAGAAGAATAGATCTGATGGTCCAGGATATGGTGGGACACTGCAAATGAATGGCTGAAATTCCTTTTTTTCAGATTATGTTTTTTAGCCCAGGTAATTTTTAATTCTGGCTCCCAGCAGATTTGTAGGAAGACTTTTTCCACCACTGTTGAGAAGGGAATGGCTTCAGGAGGAGGGCCAGGGCTCCATGGCACGCTTTGGGATAAACAGGAAGACTTTGAATTGATGTTGCTGCCTTTGGCAGCAAAAGTGCAGCATTAAGGTGGATCAGTGAAAATGAAGGATTTGATTTTTTGTATTTAAATTAAAAGCAAACGGCAAACTAACTAAATGCATCCATCCAAAATTCAAATTGGCTTGCAGCGAGCCTCAGTTTAATGGGATCGCTTCAGTTATGGCTGGGCTGTGGTGCTTAGGAAGCTTGATTGAGATGAAGCTGACTTTGAGAGATCTATCCTTGTAATTTCAGCTAAAATTTAGATCAATTTAGCTTAAAAAGCTTCACTGTAACCTAAATTCCACTAGTGGGAAGATATTTCAATATAGATTTCACAGAACTTCTCCAAGACAAGTTGAGGCAGTTTTAGAAGTAGAAAAAGCTTAAAAATCAAGTATCATTTTTTTGAACACTAAAAGTATTTTGTTACCAAGTCAGAGAAAGAAGGGGGAGAATTTCCTGGGAAAAATGGATTAAATACCAGTGCCTGAGTGATCTGTCCTGATTTAACATTGCTGATAATGCAGATGGAAACAGGACTCTTTTCACAATTATAGAGATACTTATTTTGTACCATAAAAACCTGAAGGAACAAAGAATTAGCCATGCTCCTCATTTTCTGGCTGCAAGCCAATTATAATCCATATTCTTCTCTCTCTTTTTAATGTAGCTCCAATTCTTGGTGCTGCATTTTTTGGGATCTCATGAGCAAATTATTTGGGTGGTACATGGAGTTCCTCCAATTTGTTCATCTGATGTTTATAAAAGTGGGGATGTAAGGGGTGTCCCTGCAAAGATGGTTTGTGTTCACCACCAAACAGAGCTGTGCTCCCTCCCTTCAGAGCTGGTCGGTTCTCTGGAAAGCAGGGATTTCTGTGGTATTGAATGAAATGAAAAATCCTGGACTCTTAAATCTTTGGAGGCTCCATCAGCAAATATAAAAACATCAATTTCAGTGGAGAATTGCATGTTCAAATCAAATGAAAGGATACGGTTTGTTGAAAAGGGATTTATTGGACCTGAATATATTTTCTCTGGCAAGATAGCTTCTCCCATGTGGAAGTCATGAGAAAGGATTTTCTTTTATTTCTTTTTCTTTTCAGATAGCTCTGATTAGGCACCTAATGACAGTTGCCATTCTCTGGTCAATCTGCTGTAATTCGATATTAGTGGAAAAATAAGGCACCTTTTTCCTTGCTCTTTGAAGATGAAAATGAGCCTTCTTCACCTCTTTTCTTTCACTCAGAGGTTTTTTTTTGTTGTTGTGTGTGAGTTTCTTGGTTGGGTGCTTTTCCTCAGAAGATGAGCTGCTCTTTGGAAACAACAGTCTGCAAAGGAAATATATGTGTGATCAAAGCCCTCACCAATTACAGAGTTATTACTCTTTCTCCTGGGCTTTTGAATAGGAACTCAGTGTCCCTGTCTTTGTCAGCAGAGCTCGTGGCAGTGCTGCAGTGCCTGACATTTTCTGTCCTGGAACCCTTTGCGGGAAATTCACAGCGATCTGCTCTGCCAGGGCTTTGCTCATATTAAGTTTAATTGTAACACCAGTGTTGTAGATCCTAATTGTGTCTCTCTGCTATTGCATTCAGGCACATAATAGACCTGGGTGGCTTGTGAAGATGAATATAAATCCATTTTGTAACACAGCTGTGTCAAACTACCCGCTGCTGGCTGAGGCAGATGTGATTCTACAACGACTCTGGTATAAACCCTCTGTAATTCCCCAGAGACAAGAAATAATAAAACTTCTAATGATGATTTTAGTGATGTCGAATTGTGTTAGGGGTACATTTGGGAGGAGAGGCAGTTCAGGAGGGGCTGCTCTCTTCACCCATGTTTTTCCAAGAAAGGCAGGGCCATCCCCAACTGCTGCTTTCCAGGCTCTGACTTGAAAATCCCTCCTGGACATGTCTCTAGGATAAAGTGGTTCACGTGAGGATGTGCAGAATAGTTGTAGGGCTGAGCTGCAGGGAGGGAGGCACTGTGTGCTGCCAGTTCCTTTCCCTCTTCCTTCACCATCTGAAAGAGCAGACTTTAGGAAAATGGCTGTTTATTCTTGTGCTTCATGAGCATGCTTTACCTCGTTTTTCTCTCTTTCTTATACATGATCTAAAACCCTGAGCTGCTGTATCTTTCCCCAGAGAAATCCAGCAAATGGCTTGTATTGCATCACCCATTATTAACACAGAAATAGATGAAACCACTCTATTTTCAGCTTAAATATGAAAGGCTGAGCACTGTGTTTCAACCACTGGGTTTTCTTAGAGGTGTCGTCAAGCGAAATCTCCCCAAGTCTTGTTCTACAGGGGAAATGAGGTTAACCTGTGACTGTGCAGCCAGAAACAAATTCCCCTGATCTTTTTAGATGTGAAGTAGCAGGAGGAAAATGATTCTTGGCTGGTAGAAGACAAGAGATGCGAATGGTCTGCACAAGCTCTGCTTTTCCCATTAGTGGAGGTGCCCTTTCCTCACCAGCAGTGTTTCCTTGGTCAGCTACTGAACTGTGCAGCTCCTTTATTTTTGTCCTGCTCTTCTTTAGGCCACTTCCCCCACCTGAAGGCATTGGCCAGGTGTTTTAAACCCTCCCTTATTGTTTATTTTGCAGGCACTCCCCGAGGGGCAGACGGCGTCCTGGGACACAGCCAAGGAAGATGAGAACCGCAACAAGAACAGATATGGAAACATAATCTCCTGTAGGTGTAAATTCACATTAAACTGGGCGTCCTGGGAGATCTCACCTGTGTGCTGTGGAGAAGGGTGTGTTTGAGAAGCTCACCAGGAGCTGGCTAGCAGTACTGTGTTCAGTCCATTTGTTACAGGCTTTATTCCTGGGATTTATTTTATTTGCTGGGGTTTTTTTTAATCCTTAACATCCTTGCATGATGTTACACATTTTCTACCTGCCTTGCTTTCTGCTTTAGGTTTATAGCTCAAGGGCTAAATCCTTTTGTCACTTTTTATGTGATGATGTCCATTTTCTATTTTCACTAGAAAACCCAGAACTTCCAATGCCACAAAAGAGAGGAGCTGCAGACAGATCAGATTTTTAGCTGTGGCTCAGAGGCCAGGTTTTCTCCTTCCTTGGGGTCAGTAGCCAGTGCAGCAGTCACTGCTCATCCCTAGAGGGCTTGAAGGATGGGACAAGCTTAACTTCTGCCTCAGGATGTTGATAAGGCAACTGAAAATGCACTAAAACTTCTTGCTTACTTCTTTCAGCGATCGGTTCCTGTTGATGTTACAGGAATCTCAATATGTAGGAGAACTGCAGGGCAGGAAAGAGTCCATAAAACCATTTAGGTCGGCTTTATTGTTCAAAGCAAGACTAAATTCACCTTCCTCATTTTTGTCAGATATTTGTGAAGCCTCTTCCAAAGTTTCTCTCCAAAACTGAGCTTTCCACAAGCTCTCCAGGCAGTTAACCAGTGTTTCATTATTCCTGATAATGACTGGGGAGAGCAGGTATGAGAATTAATTCTTTTCAAGGGCTGCTGAGCTGAATCAAGTTGGAGAAGCCAAGCTTGAAACCATCAGAATAAGAAATCAGAATATAAATGAATGTGCCATAGGTTTTCATGACTGAGAAAATCTACAGAATGCTCTGAGAGCAAAATTAAGTTATGCTGAGTGATATATTAGTATAGTATATAATATAGTATATATATATATAGTGTCTATATAGTATAGATATATAGTATATTTCATACTATATTTTTTCTTGAGTTAAAAATGTATTTCTTGTAGAACAAATAGATTTTACTAAAAAAAAATTTAAACCCCTCCCCCCCCCAAAAAACCAACAAAAAACCCCACCAAAAAAGCACCAAAACAACAACTCAACTGACCCAAAAACCCAAGTTCTTCAAAAAGAAACCTCACCTCACACATCACTGCTCCTGTCCTTGAAGCCTGGAGATATCATGTGCCATTTTTGGGGAATGGCATAGAACATAGTTCAGGGGCCCCGTGGTAAAGATGAAGGAATCTGGAAATGAAGATTGAAGTTTGTGAGCCCTGATGTGATCCCAGTTCTGCTGCTGGCTTTGTGTGGTTTGTGAGCAGGTCACCGAGTCCACCACTGTTCTCTATCCACGTGGGAAATCAAAGTGACAGTACTGGAATGTTACAATTAGCGTGGAAGTTGTCTCCCTTAATTTCAGCTCCACCTTGCTGTGAAGTTTCTGTGTCCCAGTGGCAAAGAAAGATGTCCAGACAGAGGCTCTAGGCACCTGTCTATACAATTAACTCCAATTAAATAAGTCTAAGACAGATGAATCATCCAGCTATAGACACTGGATTGAAAGTGGAAATGCTGTGGTGTGACATGAAGATGAGGAAGGAAATGTGAAAGGATTTGTTTCTCTGTATGATTTTGAGGAAGCACTTGGCATAATTCAAAAGAGGAGGTGAAAAGAGGCAAAACTGTGCAAAAGCTTCCATCTCATTTTTGTTGAAGATGGTTACCTTGAACTCCAAGTGAAATGTGAGGAGTTCAAGGAGCAAAATCAAGGAAGATGAATGGGATGTTATCTAAAGAGAAGGTGTTCACAAAGACAAATTGTTGTCTAACGAAGAGTGACGCGAGGCTTTTAGCTCTAAATATAAATACAGCAGCAGTGCAGATAGGAGGTGATGAACTTGAATAAGGGAATGCAAAATGTAATCAGAGCTAAGGAGCAAGAATCTGCACCGTGTGAAGTGTCAGAAAAGGAGCTCAAGTTTGAGGACTGTTGGGAGAGATTTCGGAATGGGGCTGAGAGGGTGGAGTGGGCTTTCTTCTCTTCAAATATTTATCAGAACAAAGAGTTTGAGAAGGAGACAAGAGCTCTTTTAAAAGACAGCAAGAAGAATTTAGAAATATTGAGAAGGCCTGGAAGAGAGAAGAAAAGAAGGATGCCTAAGGAAGGAGCACATAATTCATGTGATATTTTGTAAAACCATTGCAAAGTTATCAGCTGAGCCTCGAGCCAGATGTGGGCGAGTTGGACAAACTCCCTGAGTAAAATCAGGGGCAGGAGCCAGAGCAGAGGATGGAGAGCAGAGCAGAGAATAGCAGGGCAGTGGTTCCCTCCAGGCAGGTCATGAAAGCAAATTGTGCTCTGGGGGTACAAACTGGGCAAAAGCCTGGGCAGAGGAGGTGGAACACAGTTATATCCTGAGCTGTTTGGTTGTACTTCAGTTGTAGTGGCTGGTGAAACCCAGAGCAGGCACTGGTTGCCCCTGCCAGTTTATTTGGTAAAAGGCTGCACGTGGCAATTAACATTATTCATTTAACCTCCTGAGCAACAAATCCCCTGCCTTTTGGGGAGTGAATTGGAAAGTCAGGTTTTGATCTGACTTCTGAAGCAGCGGCTTCAGAGACTGGTGTTAAAATGTAGGTTTGTAAGCCCTTGCAATGAGTAGCATTGCTCAGTGAATCACAGCAGATTAGATCTTGTCTTTACAGCCTCATGGGTAACAGCACAGTTACAGGACTGTTTTACTGGCTCACTGCTCTCCCAGAGCTGCATTAACATCGTGCCTCTCTCTGAAAACCTAGATCACGCTGCCAGCCCCAACACCTGCTCTTCTTCTTACATTTGCAAGCCAAAGCTTCAGACCAGCCTGAGAGCTGATCTGTTCATGCAGAGGAGGGGCAGGAGAACTCAAAGAGCTCTCCCAGCTTTCCATAGTCCCGTCCTATCTGTAACAGTTTTTGGAGCAAGAGAAGGAAAAGCTGAGCAGTGGATTTGGGGTCTGCATGACCAGAGAAATCCACTGTGGATGGTGGGAAGTTGCAGACAGACTTACCATGCTGAAGGAAGCTGCCCTGCTTGAACCTTTTATTGTATGAACAGAGCCCATGAGCTTTGCTCCTGCACTTTTATAAAAGCTGTAAAAACAAAGACAGTTGTGGAGATGCCAGGATTTTCTGTAGAGGACAAGCGTAGGCAGTGTACCCATTGATGTGCTGAAGCAAAATGATTTAATTCTGCTTTAGGGCCCAGATATTGAGACCTTCAAAGAGCATCAGAAAGTGATTGTTGGGCGAGGGATGTTGAGCTGAATCTATTACAGGAGAAGAGAAAATGTCCAGAAGCTATATGGGACCTTTGGTTCTATTTGATTTCTCTCCATCTTGCCAAGATTTAGAGCCATTATCATTATAGGAGAATAAAAACTCTCAGATGAGAGCTGAGGATGGGAAGAGGTAGGATGGTGTTTTGCTTCAGCTGATGGAGAGAACTTTCTGTGCCTTTCTTTTTTCCCCTGGACTTGAAGTCTCATGATGGTTCACTAAAAACTACAGAGCTGGTGACAAAAAGACAGTGGAGAAATTTGCTGTATTTCCTTCATGCTCTGACTGCTGTATGCTTTGGGTTGGAAAACTGTGCATTAATCAGAGAATTTTGGGGTGGAAGAGATGGAGAAGCTTTCAGCTGGCACACAGGTGGAGATCACTTCTTGCCCACAGACAGGGATAAGAAATGAGATAAAAAAACCTACATAGAATTCCAGACTTTGGGTTGGAAGGGACCTCAATGTTCATCCAGTCCCACCCCTGCCATGGGCAGGGACACCTTCCACTGTCCCAGGTTGCTCCAAGCCCTGTCCAACTGGCCTTGGAAACTTCCAGAGACAGATTGGATTTACAACAGAAATCTTCCAATTTTCAAACATTTTTATTCCATTATTTCTTCTGTAGTGCCTAAACTCTTGCATGTCTGTGTGATATCCATGGGATTTGTGTGATATCCGTGGGATTTGTGTGATATCCATGGGATTTGTGTGATATCCCATGGAATTTGTGTGATATCCCATGGAATTTGTGTGATATTCATGGGATTTGTGTGATATCCCATGGAATTTGTGTGATATCCCATGGAATTTGTGTGATATCCATGGAATTTGTGTGATATCCATGGAATTTTTGTGATATCCATGGGATTTGTGTGATATCCGTGGGATTTGTGTGATATCCATGGGATTTGTGTGATATCCCATGGAATTTGTGTGATATCCCATGGAATTTGTGTGATATTCATGGGATTTGTGTGATATCCCATGGAATTTGTGTGATATCCCATGGAATTTGTGTGATATCCATGGAATTTGTGTGATATCCATGGAATTTTTGTGATATCCATGGGATTTGTGTGATATCCCATGGAATTTTTGTGATATCCATGGGATTTGTGCGATATCCATGGGATTTTTGTGATATCCCATGGAATTTGTGTGATATCCATGGGATTTTTGTGATATCCCACGGAATTTGTGTGATATCCATGGGATTTGTGTGATATCCATGGAATTTGGCCCTGACAGGGTGGGATTTACCCCACCTGGATGTTGCCCGGCTCCCATGGCAGACTCCAGGGTCGGTGGGAGCAGAAAGGGGAGCACAGAGTGAGGATAAATCATTGTTTTGTCCCAGAACTGGGGTGAATCTGCAGATTTGTGTGCATTTCTCCACCCCTGGGTGGGGAGCCCTGACAGGCAGCTCAGACGAGCTGTGTAACGTTTCGATGGCGAAAGTTGTGTGAGATTAATCCAGCGCTGGTGTCAGAATGAGACGTGGAGGAATTGCAATGATACTTCAAATGATCACTAATGGGAATTTTGACAGGAGTTTAAGACGGTAACAATTTTGTGCTAAAGTGGGAGCACAGAGCTGTTCAGTGAAATTCTTGTCATTTTTGAAGTCTGTTTTAAGACCAATTTTCAGTCAAACTACCCTTCATATAAATTTAGAGTTCTGCTAACTAGCAGAAGGAGTGGAGTAAGCAGGGAGAAATAAAACCATTTACATATTTGTTAAGGTTTTTTCTACTTTTTTATGGTCCTGAATGCAACTTTTTTTTTCTGTTTACCCTCCATTTTTAATATTTATTAGAGTCCATTTTCAACACACAGGGATATGATGTCTGATAAATTTAGTGAAGAGTTGAGCAACACTTCCATTTCAGTCTGCCAAGAATTCTGCGTCCTTGGCTAGAGGAGTCCAGTGGATAAAGAGAAGAATCAGAAATAAGTTTTAACCACTGGGAGAAGAGATAATAAATGCATTTGCTGTTCTTTAAATAGCTCTTTAAAGTCTGTAGGCAAAAAACCCTAAGTACAAGATCCTTACTACTAAGAGCATAATAATTTGCCTTATTTTATTTTTTTCAGTCAAATCCCAAAGTTTTTTTGTGGAAAAAAGAGATTTACAAGAGAACTTATTTTATGAACTTTTATCCAGACTGTTCTCCTAAACTTTGGAACAAGGTTAAAGAAACCATTAAGACATCATTAATATTTTCTGTGCTTCACATATACACAGATTTTTTTTCTGCTCCACTGTTCTCACTTGGAAGAGCAATAAATCTCCCTCAGGAATTAATCTCATTTTAGTAAAATATGCAATGAAATATTTTGAATTCTGTCCTCCAAAAGCAAAGTTCAGCTTAAAGCATTTTTCATTTGGTCCCAAAATATGATTAGAACTGAGTGTCTCCTTTTAAAAACAACAAAAAAATAGCATTAATCTTCAGTTAAATTTCTTCATCCTTTATGTTTTTCCCATATTTGACTTTATAAAAAAGGAGGGAAAGGAAAACAAACGAACAACACTTTTCTGCACCTACTGAGCATCTTTTCCTTAATCATAATTATCCATAATTGCCTAAAATCATGGGGCTGCTCTCAGTCTGCTTCCCAGGTCTTCCCCATTCAGCTCCCTCTGGATGTATTCATCCTGCCAACTTTAACTTTCTATCCAAAGAATGGCTCAAAGTGCTGAAACTTAATTTTGATGTTTGGCTCCATTAAATGAAGAGAGGCAGGTGCTTCCTCCAGGGTTATTCAGAGCTGCAGACATTGTCTGTGTCCTTCATTAAAAAATGAACCTGAAATCCTTTTCCCCTCTCACTGGGGACGTTTTTGGTCTCATCATTTTTGGTATCATAATTTTTGGTTCCGTTGTTGCAATGAGTTGAGAGACTCCCACAGTGGTGATCTCTTGGGAGGAGTCAGTAAATGTTCCCCTCCCAGGCATTTGCTCCAGGGTTTGCTTTTTCTTTGCTTTTGTTCCATGTGGCTCCTAACAAGTTTAGTTTGCTGCCTGGAATTGCAAGTGTGAAATTGTCTGCAGGAGTTTCCCTGTATTTCACCCACATGTCCAGTTTGATCAGCTCTTTGTCTGTCTGTGTGAATTGCTCTAAGTATAAATTCTTTTGTTGTCTGTCTAACCACATGATTTACTTCCACTCCTCCTGAAGCTGCCTTGAGTGCAGGTAATTGGGAACATCAGCACTTGGAGAAATATTCCCCCTTCCCTGTGTCCACAAAGGTTATATTTATTAATACAAATATAACAGAGCTTTTGATGGATTCATGTGCAGAACCTTCTTTGAATGCAGAAGCATTCATCATATGGAATGTGATAAACGCAGCAATGTGGCTGTGGTTTTTTTAGGTGTGTAAATCTCACCCAATGGCTGAACAGAGTGGAATCATTCCTTTACACAGCCAAATGAATATTTAATCTATGTCCAAGTCTTGGTTTTCAGAACTGCTCGCACATCTGTCTTCACAATTATTATCTGATTCTACATTTAATTAAGACATGACTAAACCCCTTTTGACTGAGTTACTGCAGAATCACACCTCATATTTTTATGTTTCATTGCTATGGTTCTTTTTAATTGAATGTAAATCATGCTCAGGCCTGTGTTCTTCAAAGTGCTGCTAAACATTAATGCTGCTCTGACTGAGAGCTATGCTCCATAGAGCTGGTAGGGAGGAAATAAACTTAATGGACTCGATATTATACTTCTTTTAAAAAATCATTTAAAAATGAGCACAGCATGGCCAGCAGTGACCCCCATAACCCAGTAGCCTCTGCCAAGCAACTGGCCCTTAGAAGCAGTTCTGCAATTAACTGCATACCAGTGCTGGGATTGCCAGAGCAAATCACATCAGCAGCCTGGCTCTGGAGTATCTCCTGTGACAGAGCCCAGCACCAGCTGTTCCACAGAAAGATCAAAATATTCCCCTGGTGGAAAATCATGACATAATCTGCCCGCTGGGGTAGTTCCTTTCTGCATCTGAACTGTGGAGCATGCTGGGAGATGAAAAGATTGATCTCTGCTATTTTATTGCCTTATCTAAAGAAACTTTGAATCTCCTCAAAGAGATGAACAGTTCTGATTTTGTTGGTTTTTTTCAACACAGTCTCGATGCCATTTTGCTGCTGTGGGTTGCATAAAGGAATGTTGCACTGATTTAATTTGTATTTCCTTCCAGTTTCTGGGGTTTTTTTTCCATTTCCTATTTGCAGGGTTTCATTGCCATTTTACCCTCCTTAATCTTTTATATCTCTGTCATGATCTATTTAATTATGTCCTGGTCTTGTCAGTTCTAGCTCTTGCCTCAGTTTCCATAGATCAGATGAAGCCAAGGGAGTTTGGAGCTTCCAAGCAGGAAAATGGTTTTTGTCACGGAGATACACCTTGCAAAGATCTGTCCCAGACCTCCCAAACCGGACAATATTTGTGACCTGTCTCAAATCTCCATGAGGATTATGGCGACAGCAATGAATTAAATAAATACAGAGCATGACTAACTTAAGGATCTAAACATAACATCTTTGACACAAAACAAAGGGCTTTTAGCAACAGGAATGCATGTGATGCTATTCCATTTTTGATTATTGTAAGTATTCAGTTATTCAATTACCATGGTGGGATTCTTGAGACCAGGAGCTGCCCTTTGTGTGTCCCATTCAGTTCAGACCATTCCATAATTCCACCACACCACCCTTGCAGGAGCCAGCAGATACACCAGAGCACTTAGAAACTCCTCTTTATCGTTACTGTCACTTCTTTTCCTTTCCTTCCTTCAGATGATCACTCAAGAGTGAGACTGCAGCTGCTGGATGGAGACCCTCACTCTGACTACATCAACGCCAATTACATCGACGTAAGGCTCCTGGACACCCCCCTGTGCCAAACCCTCCTGTGACAATCCTGATTATGAATTTGGTGCCTCTGACACAGGGACAGGCTGTGGATGGGATATGAGTGACAGCTGAGCGTTGTACAAACGTTGTGTTGTGACAGGGAGAAGGTTCTCAGTCTCCAGTTTATTTTGTCTGACCAATCTGGGCAGATGGAGATTTCCTGTGTTTGACAGATCCACCAGCAGAAGTGGGACGTGGGCTAGATGATGGATGCAGAAATCAATATCAGCCCCTCACAATAGCATTAGTTGATATCAGAGGCTTGCCAACTACTCACAAAGTTGTGGTGCAGAAGGCATGTATGTAAACAGATTGACTTTTTTTTCAGTGTTCTAAAATGACATTGGAAAAGCAGCCTCTGTCTCACACACAGTGCATTTCTTCAACACAGCTCTTAAGACACAGCAAAAGGAAATGTTTAGAATAGTTTCTTGAAAAGATAAAATATGCCCTAGAATTTTCACAGAGACAAATTCATACCTTTCTTCTTTCCAAACAAGAAGACGCAACGTTTTGCCTGGTTTCAGTGTTACCCTCAGGTAACACAAGATTTGTGGTATTTTGTGGAAATAGTTTAAAAGTGCCCCATTCCTGTCTTATCTTTGGCATGAAGAGATTGTGTTATTCATCTGAGGGAGATGCCCTTACTTAAAATCTCTCAGGGCCAGCCCCTTCATTCATTCATTCATTCATTCAATCATTCATTCTTTCATTCATTCCATAACCAGTTGACTATAATATATTACATAATTATACACTGTCCAGAGGGCAGCAGTTGGCACCTGGAAAGTATCAAATCCTTTGATACACCTATCAAATGGTGGGCTTTGTCTGAGCTGTGATTTCACAGACACTCATCTATTCTCTTTTTTGTTTTTCCAGGGGTACCATCGGCCTCGCCATTACATTGCAACTCAAGGCAAGTTCACTCTTGTATGTCTAAATATTTGTAAACCCACTGCTGGTTTACACTGTTGTAGGAGCTTTTTGTGGGGTGACATCTTCTGTTTTGGGGAACATCAGAAAATTTGTTATATGGGTATCTCTGAAGGGGTGTCAGGGACAGATAAAGGTGATACAGAGACTCCATCATCAGAATGCATGAAAAAGCACTTTATTATTAGAAATTCACAGTTCTTATAGAAACAACGGTGGACCTAAGACCTGATTGGCCTTTAGGAATCTTCTCTCACCTATTGGTCAAGAAGGGACAGCTCCTTCTTGTAAATATCTTTGACAAACAGAGGTTGATTGCCAGGTGCAGAGATTGAGATAATAATTGTTTTAATTCTTTCTCTGAGCTTTCTCACAGCTTCTCAGGAAAATCCTGGGAGAGCTGTGTCTCTCTCTGCTCAGAGGATATGTGATTACTACATATGGGCAAAAGAGGGAAGGATATAGAATTTTCCAAGATCTTTATGGCACTCAGACTTAAAACCTCAGCTTCTGGAATAGAAAATGCCACAGACTTAGAGGTGGCAGCACAGGCTAGAATGTGTCATTTGTGCATGAAGGATGAGAGGACACTTACAGGGGACTCTGTGGGTCTTGGGTTTACCCTGCTTGAGGAGGGCAGTGTGAATAAGCTGTGACTGATGAGCCTTTGAGCAGAGCTAGTAAGAAATGCACTCGAACACCACCTTCTGTAAGTCACTGAAGAGTTTCTGATAAGAAATAAGGTCAGGGAGAGGCTCTAGGCTGACAAACCTCTTGTGAACTCTGGTTGGTTTGCTATTGGAACCTGAATTTTTTCTGGGGGAAACTCCAGGAAAGAGCAAATTTCTGCATATTTCCTTCCTCCTTCATAATTAATCAGTATTGAACTGTGAAATGGTGTGCTGCATCAGGTGTGAATTACAACACAGCCTTAATACAGCTTCAGTGTGGGGTACATCCTTGTCCCATCACTCACAGAGTTTCCTACTGGGGCCATCACTTCTGTTGCCACCATGCTGGAACCTGAAATAGCTGCTGTGAGGAAGGGTCTGACCCCTCAGAGAGCTCCAGGCTGTTCGTAACCCTGAATGGCAGAGGGATGCTTTGAGGAACAGCAGGGTCTTGAGGGAAAAGGACAGTGCCTGGAGAACAGCTGGAAGGGGTTATTGGCATTCCATGCACTCTCTTGAGATGTCCTGTTTGTCTCCTCTCCTGCCCCAGGGCCAATGCAAGAGACAGTGAAGGATTTCTGGAGGATGATTTGGCAAGAAAACTCTGCAAGTGTTGTCATGGTCACCAACCTGGTGGAAGTGGGCAGGGTAAGGTGCCACTCCCAATGTGTGAAACCAGACCAGGGCAGGGTTTAACACAGAGCTGCTGCTCAGGAGAGCTCAGCAGCAAAATGCCTTTTGCTTCCTGCAGGAAGGGAATGAATTCAGCCTCTCTGGGTTCTTTTTTCTGTAAAATGCTGTATTTTGTAATACTTAGCTGCTTCCCTTCTAGACTAATAAGGATGGTGTTCCTGCTGTAAGTCTGGGCTTTGGCAGAGTTATACACATTTGTGCTAGCTCAGAAGCTGTCTCCTTCCTCAGTACAGAAGGAAAAATGTACTTCTGTAATAGTTATTCCTTATCTGATGATTTGAATACTCCTCTAAAAACCCAGAGGAGTGAGGATGTGTGGCTGGTGCTCCAACTAGCAAAAGGCCTCTTTGCACGAGAGCCCAAAGCCTGGAGTTCCTGAGGTCACTGTTCCTGGGGGTTGAGGTTTTTGTGGATCCTGGGACCACCCAGCAGTGCTGGCCTCCTAAACAGCCACCAGTTCCCTCTCCTGCCCTGACCTGGACCAGACATCCCTGTGTCAGCACAAGGCAACTCCCAAAGCCCATCGTGGGACCAAACATGGATAAATCAAAAGGTGTAGGCTGGACCTCAGGAAATAAGGCAGAATGTCTGGGGTGGCTTTTCCCAGCATGGTTTTTGTTTTAGAGATGTTCTCAGCCAGAAATCGGAGTTCTTATAAATTTTGTCCTGATGTTTGTCACTTTCCATTGCTTTGGTACTAGGAAAAATTTAAATTCTCGTTTACTCAGAGCCATTAGTAATTCAGCTGCTTTGTGTTTGATTTCCCTTAGATCTCATGGTTGAATGCCAGCTGCTTCTGTTCATTTATTACTATTTATTCTATTTTACCTTCTACTGACACTTCAGTTCTGAATAAATGCCTCTGTGTAAAAGAAAAAAAAAAAATTCCAAACAACAAAAAACCCACAACAAACCTACATTAATCATATTTAATATTTATAAAACCCCTTTCAATTATGACTGGAACTGGAACATGAAGCCTGCTTTGCTGCAGCTAATTGCTTCAGCTTTAGGTATTGTTCCACTCTTCATGCTAGAGCATTTATTAACCTGATAGTCTTTGTTAGCCTAAATATCCCTTCTGGAGCTTCACAGCCTTGCTTTTATTTCTTTTTGGTGGTTTTGCGCATGGCTTCTAGAACTGGCTAAGCTGGGATATGTTTTACCTGCTCAGGAGATTTCTCTCTTGAGCCTTAGCTGAAGCCTGTCACAGCTGGTAAAATGCCAAGTTTGTGTCCACATCTGATAAAGAAAGCTCAGAGTCAAACGAATTTAGTGTCTCAACATGTATCCCACAATCCCCATAAACTGAAATTCTTTGGCTAAACAGAGAGAGGTGAGAATTACAGGAGCAGTAGCAAAGATTTTTCCCACAAGGGGTGGTGGTGGTGACTGTCAGGTGTTCTGTTCATCTGATATGGGCCAGGCACCTATGGAAATTCAAAGAAGATTTAAAAAAAAATCTAAATGCATCCTTTGCATTTGTATGGACAACAAAGAGAACTTTAAAAAAGTCCTGCCTGTGTTTTCTATGTATGGTAAAAGAATTTTGATCTAATTTATACAGTTAATTTTGGCAACTCTGCACATCAGAAGAAAACCCAATTTTCATTGGCTCCAGCTTGAAAGTGGAGGAAAATGTAGGTCAGCTCTGACTCAAGTTGAACTAGTTCCTCTCAATATTTTCCTTCTGCCCCCAGGTGAAGTGTGTTCGATACTGGCCAGATGACACAGAAGTCTATGGAGATATTAAAGTCACATTAATTGAGACAGAGCCCTTGGCAGAGTATGTCATACGTACCTTCACTGTCCAAAAGGTAAGGAGGTCTTCAGGCAGCTGAGATTGTGACACACTTCATTTGTGTTCAGAAACTCTGGGAAACACATCCAGAACGCTCTTGGAGGTGGGAGCTGTGCTATTTGGACAGGCTTCACTTCAGCAAACTCAGTTTTTGACAGGGATTCCATTTTTGGACAAATGATTTTACAGGAACATCTTGATGCAGCCACGAAAGTAGAATCCACAGTGCATAAAGTTTAACTGCATCCAAAAGGCAGCAGATAGCTGATGGTATGCCAGGAATAATAACTGCCTTGTTTCACAGTGGCAAATGGCAGAGGAAAAAGGTACCACTTAAACTGGATGCCAGATAGGGTCCCCTTTCATCAGAAATGAGAATATAATAAGAGCAAGAGTATAAAAACTATCCCCAAACCAGCAGGATTTGGAAGATTTTGTTACTTGTAATTAGAAATTGGAAGTCTAAGTGTCAGAGTATTCCAGGTCTGTCCAAATTACTTTCCAAACATTCAGTAAGTGGCTTTAAAGCTTTTCCAAAATTCCTGCTTAATGAACTTCAGCCACACTGGGAATATTGTTTCAGGTTTCTGATACATCAACTCCAAATTTCATTAAATCATTGAAAAACTTGGTGAGAAATGCTAATGCCAAAATCTGATGGGCTAGAGGAGATGCTGCTGGATTCCACCCTTATTTCCTGTACAATAAAACACAGGTGACCCAGGGTTGTGGGTTACCCTTTGCAGGGCAGATAAAGATGTGATTTTCACATAGCAACAACTTCCTCTCCAGAAAAGATGGTTCTGGGTACCAATGTCTGCCCCTTTCATTGCCAGCAGCATCTCAAACTGAGAATTTTTGGCAGGAGGTGGCAAAAAATCTGCTGTTAACCTGGGGCATGCCCACTTTTGACATGTTCATTCCCCAGGCTCTTGCTTCAATGACTCAAACAGGATTTAAGAGTGAATTTTTGGTGGTTTATGGCTGTGGGTAAACACAGCCATGGAGAGCTAGGGCTGAGGTCACCATGAGGAGGTGGGTATGAGCTCTGAGACCACAGGTTGGAACTGGAAGCCTGCACCCACCTTCCCAGCCTTCAGGTAAACATTACCCACTTCAGTGGGAACTGGAATTTGGCTGAATTTTTTTTTTTTAGAGTGAAAAGCAGCTTGGGACACGTTTGCATGCATAGCGAGAGCTCAGTGCTCGTCATCCCTCTGCACGAGGGAAGGCAGCAGGGAGCAGGATATGCTGATTGGAGTCTGATGGGAGAGAAATAGAGGCTGTGTTGTCTCCTCAGAAAGGCTACCATGAGATCCGAGAGATTCGGCAGTTCCACTTCACCAGCTGGCCGGACCACGGCGTGCCCTGCTACGCCACGGGGCTGCTGGGCTTCGTGCGCCAGGTGAAGTTCCTCAACCCCCCCGAGGCGGGACCCATCGTGGTGCACTGCAGGTAGGCCTGAAATAAACACGGCCAGGAGGCTTTTTCTCCTTTTTAATGCCTTTATTAAAAGTGGTCAGCTCGGGTGGGGAGAACCGACGGGTCACGCTCACGCCGCCGCTGCTGCTCCCAGGAGGGACTCGGAGGAGGAGGAGGAAGAAAAGTGCAGCTTTGTCCACTGGTCTGTGGGCAGAGCTGGGGCTTCCGTCCTCACCAGAGCATCAGGAAATTCCCTTGCTTTTCAGTTCAACATTCAAGTTCCTCTGTCTAGCCGGCATCTTTTTAGGTTAGGGTGAGGGGTAAAAAGGCCTTGGTGGATTCTGGATTCTGTTCCTCATGTCTAGCCATCACTTTGATTCGTCAATTTTGTGTTGGCTCATTGAAACACGGGCAGGAGACCTTTCTCCTTCTTAATGCCTTTATTAAAAGTGATCAGCTCGGGTGGGGAGAACCGACGGGGCGCGCTCACGCCGCCGCTGCTCCCAGGAGTGACGAGGAGGAGGAGGAGGAAGAAGAGTGCAGCTTTGTCCGCTGGTCTGTGGGCAGAGCTGGGGCTTCCATCCTCACGAAAGCATCAAGACATTCCAGTAATATCATTGTAGGAAAAAATATTGATTTCAACCACCTACCAAAAAGACAAAAGAGAGAAAAAAAAAAAAACAACCACATGAGAGAATTGCACATTTTTAAAACCCCATTTTCAGGTTAAAAGCCCAGAGTTTGGGTTTGTAGCATCAGCTATGTCTGCAGGGCTCTGGGCATGTGAGAGCTAAAGAAGATGTGGCTTGAGCACAAGGCTAGAGAGCAGAGCTGGCTGTCCCAAAACCTCACCCCTAATCCATTCCATCCACAGGGAATTGCCTCTACTTCCCACTCTGTGTCTTGAGAAAGAGAGAGAAAATACATCCCACAACTACTTTAAAAAGGAAAATCAATTAAATCTTATCTTTTCTAAGCAGTTTTGGATTGGGTGGGTGTTTTGTTTTGTTGGAATTTTTTTTTTTTTTTTAGCAAGCAGTTAGTCAGTTTTATAATCAAGTAAAGCTAAGCCTGAGGAGTTGGCACAAGAGATTTCATTTACAGCTCAGGGCCTGAGTTTGCTGCTTTGGTGCCATGGTATGGGGCTGGTCCTGGAAGGTGTCTGAACCTGACTCACTGTCACCAAGAAAGCAAGGAGAGATTTTTCATCCTTCCCATTTTAATGAATAAATGCCATTTCCTCTATGTTATTTATCTGCTTTTGAATTTTAATGACTTGCTTCAAGTGGTAATTACCAAATTCTCCCCACTGACGCCTGGCTGGATAATATCACTGTTCGATATTTATGAAGTGCCAGGATCTTCTAAATATAGAACTGTTAAAACTATTTGTTAAAATTCTGAAAAGCTGAGAGATAAAGGGAGAGGAAATGCCACTTATTCATTAAAATTCTGCAAATGAAAAATATCTTCTCACTATTCAGCAGTTGATTAATCTGGTCCATTAATTTATGGTCATTCATATCTCCTCGCTTTCGGCTCTGGTGGAGTTTTCAGTGCAGCTGAACTTTCCCTGGTCTGAGCAGAGTTCTGCTTCCTTCAGAGTAATGTGAAGAGACTTCTCCTCTCTCCATCCTTCACACCTAAGCAGCTTGGATGATTTCCCAGAGGGGAAGGAGGACACGATGACAACACAGTTTTGCAGGAGATGGCCCAGTTCTCACAAGCAGTGGGGAGCTCTGAACTGCTCTCCAGCAGCCTCGAGCTCCTTTCTCTGGGATTTACTATCCATAACTTCAAATCACCCTCCTCAGGATCCAAACTCCTCTGGATTCCAAAGGGAAAAAAGTGTTTGAGGTAGAGGACTGAGTTCCTTTCTCTGAGATTCACAATCCATAACTTCAAATCATCCTCCTCAGGATTCCAAAGGGAAAAAAAGTGTTTGAGGTGGAGGACTGAGCTCCTTTCATCATGCCCACTAGGGTAAATGTATGCATGCCTTCTAGAGAGTCCCAGGGAAGGAAATTTCTGGAATTGTGTCTGTTTGCAACCCAGAGGCTGCTCTCCCCTGTGGGATGAGAGGTGTGCAGGTGACCTGACCTGTAAAATTATAATGAGCATTTTTGGAATATTTTGTTGATGTTCAATAACATAAAGCTTTTGTTTCTGCTTCCCTTTCAAGAAATACTATTTCCCCTCATTCTCTTGAATCCTACAACAGAAAAAATGAATCCTGCAGGGATCAGGAGCAGCTCCCAGGAGGAGACAGCAGTGTGTGTGCTGCTGTTATTCTCTCCTCCACAGAGCCCTGCCTCTCCACTGCCCCTTGGTCACACAGATCCTCCTGTTTTTTTCTCTTCCAGTGCTGGGGCCGGGAGGACAGGGTGCTTTATTGCCATTGACATCATGCTGGACATGGCAGAGAACGAGGGCGTGGTGGATATATTCAACTGCGTGCGAGAGCTGCGCTCCCAAAGGGTCAATTTGGTGCAGACAGAGGTGGGTGCCAGCAGCTCTCCCTGCTCCAGCTGCTGCTTTCCTGTCAGCTTCTCTGCCCAGCAATTCATGAAGTCAACACTGGCTCGCTCGGTGCCTTGATTATGCAGAACTTTTGGTGGCCAAACATGCCCAGATTTGCACCAAATCAATTACTGGCAGCTTCTCGGGGCCTCCAAGACAGGAGGGCAAACCTTGGAGTTTAGGTCTGTGAATTGCTGATTAATTTTATTCTCATAGTAGGAAAAAAGAGCTCCTGAAGCCTCTCATGACTCATTCATAGGAGCACTGCAGGCCCCAGTAGTACCTAGTGTGTATCAATTACAAGCTAAGCAAACAAAACGTCTTTGGTTCAAGCTCTGGGTGCTGATTAAGCAAGGTGCTCCATCACACAGTGTCTGGCAGCTGCACAGACTCCTGTGGAACTGTTATCCTGTTGCACAGGCTTTATGTGTGTCCCTTAAACCCCTTCCCTTCCTGATGGACAGGACAACAGCTTGGAACAGAGAGGGGCTGTTAACTTTGTTGGACTTCCCATATTTAATTTAGGGAAAGAGTTTTACCCAAAATACCCAGAACCCAGAAGAAACCTGTTAATTCTATACAGCTGTGCCGGAGAAAGTTAAATTGTATATTAGGAGTTTCTTCATTTAAGGGGTTGTCCAGCCCTGGCACAGCTGCCCAGGGCAGTGGTGGAGTGACCATCCCTGCAAGGATCTAACAGACATGCAGATGTGGCACCTGGGGACATAATCAGGTGAATTTGGAAGTGCTGGGCTGGACTCAGTGATTTTAGAGATCTTTTCCAGCCTACACAATTCTCTGATTCTCTGGTGTCATTGCCTTGTGGACAGAGAGGCTTCACACCCTGATCTCCTCCTCAGCCCATCCCCATTTTGTCCCAACATTCCTGAGGGTGCCAATTCCCCATTTTCCTTGTAAATCTGAAATGAACACATGAGACCTCACATTCAATGATGGATGAAATATGCTCACAAAGCTGTCACACAGCACACTGTGTAATTTGTCTCCACGTGAAACAGAGCCAAATATGCATATTGGGCATGACTTAAGAAAAAAATGAAGAGAGCTATTTCATGATCTATATTAAAAATGTGCTTTTAATATCTCCTCCCCTGTGCAGGAGCAGTATGTGTTTGTCCATGATGCCATTTTGGAGGCATGTCTCTGTGGCAACACAGCCATTCCAGTCTGTGAGTTCAGATCCATATATTACAACATCAGCAGACTGGATCCACAGACCAATTCCAGCCAGATAAAAGATGAGTTTCAGGTAATTTCATATGTCTCAGTCACTGCAGTTGGTGTATTGAAGGTGTTTAATCAATTTCTGTGTATTTCTTTGTGATTTCCAGCAGAGCAAACAAGTGGGACACTGAGCCAAGGTCTGATTTCAGTTGATTTTTGTTGTTGTACTACTGGGTCAGGCAGAGATTTGTTTTTGAGCATGGACTATTCAGCCTTCAGCAAGGAAAAAATTGTCCCCATCACTCCAGTAGAGCAAGGGTACTAATTTTCACACATAATGTTGTACTTATTTTAATGAGTATTGTGTTGTTCGTTTCCTTCCATAATTTATACAGAAACATTTATGCCTCAAGGTGCCTTATTATCCATTCTTGTGGCTCATATGGTGCTTCCAAGCTTTGACAATCAACTTGTTGACAACCTTCCACACAGGAGAGGGAGCTCAGTGAGCATTATTTTGGCTATTGCTAATTTTCAATTAAATGTAAATGAATCCCTTAGTTCACTGCAGATGTTTTGCCATGTACCTGGTGATGAGGCCCAAAATAATGGACAGTAAAGCTCACAAGTGCTCCATTAGTGCTCTTTGCCCAGGGCAAGCAACAAAACAGGGGCTCCTCCTTTGTTTCCTGTCCCAGTTGCTCATCCCACGCTGGTAAATGGGCTTGGGACACTCCAGCCATGGGCCCTGTGCAGTTGTTCATCTCACAAAGTGGAGAATTCACCCAGAATTCTGAACACTGAACTGAGTTTTCCAGTCTTATTCCCCATGAATCTATAATTCTTTACTGTAAGGCTGAAGAGACACTGGCACAGGGTGCCCAGAGCAGCTGTGGCTGCCCCTGGATCCCTGGCAGTGCCCAAGGCCAGGCTGGACAGGGCTGGGAGCAGCCTGGGACAGTGGAAGGTGTCCCTGCCCATGGCAGGGGTGGAATGGATGGGCTTTAAAGTCTTTTCCAAACCAAAATACTTGGTGGATCTATAATTTCGAGCCAACATCAATGTAGGGAAAAAACAAGACTGTGGGGAATTTGGAGGTGAGTTTGATAGGAAAGAAAGAGACATCTATTTGTTGAGGCCACTCATAGTCAGAGTAAAAGGGGGAGATTGCTTTAATTGCTTTTTCCTCTCCCAGGAAAGTGTCTTTTGCAGCAAGAGAATGTTCTTTTGGGATCCCCAGCCTGAGTCAGAGGCCTCTTTTCCTCCCTCTCTATGTACAGGGAGAATGTGTGTCTTTTATCTGAAGCCTTACAGGGAATCATCAGGGTTGGTATAGTGAGATAAAGAATGTGGATCCCAACTGATGGCAGCTCAATTAAAAAAAGATCTGGTTCTATCAAGTGATAGCAGGCCTGTAAAAGTGTTTCTGGTTTGACATGAAGGAGCCAGAGCCGAACTTCATCAAATGCTGTTTAAAAAAAAACACTATTAAAAACTCAGCCACTGCTTGCTGGGTGTATTTTGTCATGATATGAGACAGGATTTGTCACCTCTGTGCTTGTTCTTTTGAGCTGCCAGGGGCTGGCAGCTCCTGTGGGAAGGAACTGCTCCACTGTGCTTTGCATAAGAGGTTCAGTGTCTGTCTTGTTGTAGAATCTATTTTTACAGGATTTTGGCTCAGAGCGTTCCTCAGCCCTGATTGTCTGGATTTAATGCAAAAGCTGGTATCTCTGCTGCAATCTTTAGCAACCAGTTGATAGAACTATAGATCTGTGCTTGCAGTTTGTGGTATTTAGGTCCCACTGGCCCTGAGGTAAGGCTGGATGTATTTCTCATGCTCCACATGTTGTCTGGACATACAAAGCTCACTCCAGAGAGTTTTTGTAATTTGAATCAGTACAGGAACAAGGGAGAGAGGGGAGCAGCATAAAATAGGCAGGAGTAAATCACTAGCAAGTCACCTGCCTGATTATCTGCACTGTCAGAGATCTGAGATTTCATGTTGTTTCCCCAGCCAGACTCCCTGCTTTCCATCTCCAGGCAATGTAGAACCTGAATAATTTAGAGCAACTACATTATTTCAAGTTTTAAACTTTGACACATTCTTTTATCTCGGATTGTTTGACCTTCCTCTTTTCTACATTCATAACCTCTCTGTGGCAGAAGTCTAGCTCTTGGTTAAGTTTTTTTTGGGGGGGTTGGCCCGTAAATATTTTGTATTCTTTTGGCTGCAGAGAGTTCACTGTTGGATTCCATGGACTTTGCTCAGGAAGGGGAGATGCAAAAGTGGAAATACAATGACATCAGACAGCCATTGATCTACCACCACTTAAGCACTGGGGCTAAGATGCATTCACTTTGATTTCTGAGTTTTGGTCCTTGCTGACCAACCTGGACTGGTTTGTCAGGAGTCCTCCACAATGGGGAACACAAGAGTAAAATAGATTTAAAGAAACACAGTTTGTCAAGCTGTGGAAAAGGCAGATTACAGTCAAAGACTGACAGCAAGGCCCCAGAGATTAGGTATGACTATGTAAGTGAAGCATCCTATGTGTCACTTCAAAAGGAAAGTAGCAATCTAAGTAATATATAAAACAAACAGACTTTTCTGTTAAAAAACCTCAAAATGACATTTTATCTTAGGTTTTTGTAAGATAAGTCAGTAGTTTGAGGAATCACCAGAGGCTCTGAACACTCTGCTGGGTGGTCAATACTAAGGGTTCACCTGCACAGGACCCACCTGAAGAGGAGAAGGATTTGTGCTTCCACCCTAAGGATGGTAGAAACAGGAGGAGGTTTCACTCCATCACCAGCTCAAAGCTGCATCTTATGCCTGTGACACCTATTTCCAACCTCTAGGAAAGAGCAGGAATGTTATGGCTGCTCTGTGGGTTTAGAGCTGGAAATGTCTGGGAGGTGTAGAGTGCTTTCAGTTTTTGCTGGAGCTAACAATGTTTGGGAGAGTTCCTCAGGACAATCTGCAAAACACATGTTACAACAGCAACAAGCTCCTTAATGCTTCTTCCATTTTATCTCTGGGATGCCAGATGTTCTGAAGCTGAGTAACACAGAGTCCCCAGGCAGGTGCAAAGGAGAGCCCTTTATTGCAAAAACCAGGCCTTTCTAAGCAGTTACCCCATAATCCGTTACATCCCATTTAAGCACAACAAATGTAATTCAACCAAGCACCCTAAACCACCATGTGAACACGTGATAGTTCTATAATTGTTTTTCTACCTCTAATTCAGCTGAGTCACTTTCCCATAGCCCTTTGCTGCTTAGCTGAAGTAGCAGGCCTGAGCCATAATTTTTTAAGGGTAACAAGGCCCTTATAAAATAAGTTATAAGAGCCAAAGCTCTGCTACTCTGAGTCCCTTCAAAACAAACATATTGTGCATATGGCAGCAACTGACAGAAGCAGAGCACACAGTCTCAAGCTGCACAAAGGGAAATACAGGTTGGATATTAGGAAGAAGTTTTTTACAGGAAGGGTGATCAAGTTCTGGAATGGCTGCCCAGGGAGGTGGTGGAGTCACCATCCCTGGGTGTGTTTAACAAAGCCTGGATGTTCTCAGGGCTTTTGCTGGTCACAGTGACCCTGAGATACATTAGAAAGTCTCTTTTCCCAGCCCGGTGGTCGAAGGAGTCAGAACTCTTCAGTTCTCATTCTCAAGGTTGTTTATTATTTCTTATCTATAAGATTCTCTCTCCTGGCCTGCCAGGGTCCACTCAGCAAGACAGTCAGAGGCACTCTGCTTGCCCCCAGGGCAGTGTTATCTTTTTATACAAAAAACTACGTGTACATTATTTACCATAATTTCCCAATACCCATCACCTATGTTAGACAGTGAGCTTCTACTCTAAACCAATCTAAAAGTGCCACCATCAGAGCAGAAGATGGAGGCCAAGAAGAAGAAGGAGAAAGGCTGGACATGCCCAGATTCCTCCATCTTGCCCCGAGCCCCCATTCTAAAAACCCCAAAAAATCTATTTTTCACCCTGTGATAAATTCACTATCATTCTACCTAAACTCTTTTGAGTAATTCTTGTATATTCTTTAATTCTTCTTATAAAGGTTGGCAATTGTTTTTCCATGGGTCAAGATCAAATGCACAGGGGTCTTGGGCTCTGTGCCAAGGTCTCTGAGCCCCCCGGGCAGGGTCTCAAGTCCTCCAGGGCAGCCAAAGGAATTTCCTGGGTTCCAACAGGATGTGGCACTGGGCGCCAGGGTTTAGCTGAGGGGTTGGGGCTGGGCTGGACTGGATGACCTTGGAGGTCTCTTCCAACCTGGTCATTCTGTGACTCTTGGAAGTGAACTGCAAGGCAGTCAGGCTGTTTGTATCCTTGTTTCCCCTCTCCCTGCCCTGCCCAGACGCTGAACATCGTGACGCCGCGGGTGCGGCCGGAGGACTGCAGCATCGGGCTGCTGCCGCGCAACCACGACAAGAACCGCTGCATGGACGTGCTGCCGCTGGACCGCTGCCTGCCCTTCCTCATCTCCGTGGATGGCGAGTCCAGCAACTACATCAATGCTGCACTCATGGATGTAAGCACTGCTCTGGCTCACCCAGCGCGGCCTGCCATGGGTTTATTCCCTCTCATGATGGTTTTCTGGTCTCGGGGCTTCTGCTAGTCACAGTGACCCCGAGATGCGTTAGAAAGTCTCTTTTCCCATCCTGGCAGTAGAAGAAGGAGTCAGAGCTCTTCTATTCTTGTTCTCAAGGTTGTTTATTGTGTTTTATCTCTAAAATTCTTTCTCTGGCCTTCTGAGGTCTGCTCAGCAGGCCAGACAGAGGCACTTGGGGTGGTGTTATCTTTTTATACTAAAAACTCCGTGTACATTATTTACCATAACTTCCCAATACCCATCACCTATGTTAGACAGTGAGCGTCTACTCTAAACCAATCCAAAAGTGCCACCATCACAGCAGAAGATGGAGGCAAAGAAGAAGAAGGAGAAAGGCTGGACATGCCCAGATTCCTCATCTTGCCTCTTGAACCCCCATTCTAAAAACCCCCAAAAATCCATTTTTCCACCCCATGACAGACTAACTATTATTCTACTTAGATTTTTGTGGCTTGCAGATCCTTATATAAGGTTGGTAATTTTTTCCATGGGTCATAATCAGAGTCACAGGTGTCTTGGGCTCTGTGCCAGGGTCTCTGAGCCCCCTGGCAGGGGTTTGGGCAATCCAGGACAGCCAGAGGGATGTCCTGAATTCCGACATTCTGGGAGAACGGATCTAAAGAACAAAAACTTATTTCGCTGTAATTTCTGAGTCTGGTATCTCCAAATTGGGCAAAGTGCATGAATTTTCTCTTTGTCGCCAAAATATGTCCTCCAGAGTATGGTTATCCCAGGGAAGTGGTCACAGAACCAGCCTGACAGAGTTCAAGAGGCTTTCAGACAACACTTTTGGGCACCCTTGGGGATGGTGCTGTGCAGGGCCTGGAGCTGGGCTCCATGATCCTTGAGGGTCCATTCCAACCCAGCATATTCTGTTACGTGCTGTTGTTCTGTGATCACACACCCTAGTGCTGCACCACACTGGTGGAAAATTTCTGGCAAAGGCATTCCTCATTGTGCAGTCTGAGGCTGGATCACAGAAAGTTAGATGCACAAAAAAGCAGGGGGGGGCAGCTCTTCCCATACATTGGTTTTGTATCCATTGGGAAGAGAAATGTTTGCCAGGTCAGCTGTTTGACAAGGATAATTTGCAGTGTGGAGCAAGTGATTGATATGATCTTATGCAGTTAAGAATGTGGGAGTGCAGGGATCAAATGTGCAGAATATTTTCAGGCTCAAGGATGTGAGTTGAGCTGATGTGACTCTGTCTGAAGGCGTTTTCCCTCGCTTTGTTTATAGCCTGGAATCTCACAGCATGGGTCATTTGTGGAGGATGAATTATGTTGATGGCTTCTTTTTGCTGCGCTGCCTTTGGACACAGATGTCTTTAAAGCCACTAATTATTGCAGTTGGAGTATGTGTAAATATGATCCAGGGTGAAATGCCATCATTTTTTCCCTGGCAGCAGCAGGGTCTCTGTTTTCTAATTTTGTCTGTTCTTCAATCTTTGGGAAACAGCGATACTCTTGCATTTAAGATATTCAGTCAAATGGTCACAGAATTTATTTTAGATTTTTTTTCAGCAAGATTATGATGTTTTCATTGCAAACATGCCTAAGGAAACTTGTTTTTTTTAAAGTGTGTTTAGTGGTTTTGTACATTTGCAGAAGCACAATCCAGTCTTTGGTTTCTTTGGGACTGGGAATGTTTGTACATTTCAGCCCTTGTTACCTCAAATCACTTTGCAAATATTTGGATCCTTCCCCACAAAATTCCAGTGGATTCATTTTTTTTTAGTACAAAGCAATTTTTCACCTGTCATTGAAATTCAGACACTCTGATGTTCTCTGGCTCTCCTTTATCTTTCCATAAAGGATTCAGGAACTTTTGGGGACAAAAATAATCACAGGGGAACAGCCAGAATCCTACATTTTCATAGCTGCTCTTGCTGAGGTGTGAAGTCTTGTACTGAGCAGGGACTTTTAGAGGACACCCTCCATCCATCCCATATTGCCCTGAAAGGAGCAAAACTAACCCTCAACCTCCCCTAAAACAATGGCACATAATCCTTAAAAAATGAGACTTAAGTCACATCATGAGTCAAGTCATGAAGAAGGGATGATAGATTTATGTTTAATCCATGGGCTTTGGAGAAAAACATGAATTTATGTGTCCCTAACATCATCATTGCCCCATAATCCCACACGTGTTCTCTTGCATGAGGAATTCACACCTCTGTGTCACCTTCCCCTTGAAAAAGGACAGTGAACCTGGTTCCTCACCTGTAGCAAGGAGCTGGGCAGGGTTTCTTTTTCTCCTAATGGCAAACCCCACAAGCACATGTGACCTTCAGCCAAGAGATCTGCTGCTTTAACTAGATTTGCTACTGGCACACCATGAAAAAAAACACAGCAGGAACATTCTGGTGTTTAATTAAGAGATAAACCTCAGTATTTTATTTGCCACTCTGCTGCCACCACTGGCCTGGTATTTCACAACTTCTTTGACCCATTCTGGTGTTTCTAGATGTGGAATGCAGAGTGGGGGAAAAGACAAAAGTCCATTCTAGATGAAAATTTCCCAAGAAATCATTTTGTTTTCCTTCTCTGTACATCATGTCCCATCACCCTCCTCACACGTGCACATTCAGAACCCCTTTTTCCCAGCATGGCCCAGCACTTCCACCCACATGTGCCTCACATGGAGGAGAAAAGGCAAACCCCCACAAAGAGCAGCTTAATACTTCAGGATTTTATTATTTCTTCACTTTAAATCCAAAATTTTATTCTGCTGGAGGGTTTTTTTTGTGCTTTTTTGTCTGGGTTTTTTTTTTACCCCAGAATTAGTGTGCCTTTTGATTCAAGTTTGCTTCACAGATGTACAGCACAAAGGACTGTGCAGTTTCCAGGCTCATTTAAGCCCTGCCTGCCGTGGCTGGGAAGTGATAAAGTTTTCAGCTTGTTGCCTTTCATCCCAATCATTCTCAGCCCTGCAGAGGTTGGGAGCACAGCTCCACCCCCTCGTGCTTAGGGAGACTGAGGTCAGGGGGCCTTTTTGAGGTGAAAGAATAACAGCAGAAATTAAATGCCAGTGTCACAAGCTCTGAATGCTGCCCCACAAAGGATGGCTGGGATCCAAAAGTGCCACCTCTGTCACACTGCACCCCCAGGCAGCCCCAGGCAGACAGGGCTAATCCCTTCTGGAGCTCCTGGAGGCCACTGCAGCACAAAGGAGAACATTTGCTTCCAGCTGTTTTCCTTCCAATTATTAATATTACTGATAGTTGTAGTAGTAGTAGTAATCGTAGAATTAGCATTATTTGCTGAGTCTCAAAATATAAATAATTGATTTGGGTAATCTCTGCTCTTGTGACACTTCTTTAATGAAATGTCTTTATTGGGAGCAAAAGAATCCCATTACGAGGCGTTCATTCATTGCGGGGCGATAACAAGGAGCAGGAGATGTGATTTGTATAATCTGGTTAAATGGCTCACACTGCCTCCCCACAGCCTCCCGGGTATAATATTCCTTTGAATAAAAGTTGATTGATTTTTTTTTTAATTTATTTTTTTTTTTACTAATCTTACTCTTTTGTTAGAGTCACAAGCAGCCTGCTGCCTTCATTGTCACCCAGCACCCCTTGCCCAACACCATCACAGACTTCTGGAGGTTGGTGTTTGATTACAACTGCTCCTCTGTGGTGATGCTCAACGAGATGGATGCAGCACAGGTCAGTGGCTCTTGATTCACTCCCTTCTCAAATCCAGGTTTGCAGAGAGTCCCTGCTGCCATTTTATTGGGGTGGGCGCCCTCCCACCCCAATAAATAAATGAGGGGGAGCTGGAAAGTAATAGGTGATGTTTTAATGGAGAATAAGTCTGTATGCCTGGCTCTTTGTAAGCTAATTCTTATTGCAATTAACAGGGATCATAGAAGGGTTTGGATGGGAAGGGGCTTTAAAGACCATCTTACTTCAACCCCCTGCCTTGGGCAGGAACACCTTCCACTGACCCAGGCTGCTCCAAGCCCCATCCAGCCTGGCCTTGGACACTTCCAGGGATCCAGGGGCAGCCACAGCTTCTCTGGGAACCTGTCCCAGGGCCTCACCATTCTCACAGGGAGGAATTTTTTCCTGATACCCCATCTAATCTGCCCTTCTTCATCTTAATGCTATTCCCCTTTTTCCTATCACTCCACACCCTTCTGGAAAGTCCCTCTCCAGCCTTCCTGTAAGCTCCTTTTATGTACTGGAAAGTTGCTATGAAGTCTCCCCATTTATTATATAAATACTTTGATATAAAATTATGTAAAATATATTTTAAAGTATCAAAAAGTTTTATATATTACAGAATTACTTTGTGTTTGCAGGCCAAAATTTCCCTCCAAAACCCACTTTTTCCCCTTTCATATTTTTGTCTGTGTTTGGTTCAGGAAAATGCTTCCTACCACATCCCCAGGGTGCTTCATATTTGCCTTTTTCACATGGCATTTCCAGAAGAATAAAACTAAGAGAGCTGAAACAATTTGAAGGATCTTTCCCCTGAGATTTCCAGTATGATTCTGTAATACTGAGAAATGTGCTTTGCACAGTTTGAGGATAATCTAGTCCTTTTATCTCTTTTTCTTTTCCTTTTTAGTCCCATGTCTAAGTTGTGTTTTGGCTACTGGACACAGCATTATTTTCAGCATTTGAGCTTGCCAGGGAGGAGCTTTTGCCGTTCCTCCTGCCCTGCTGTCTCCAGCCACCTTGCTGATGGGTGGCAGAGTAGAACAGCTTTCAAAAAGGTGTAATCATGCAATTTGTGTGGAGAGTACATTTGGCATGGCCAATTCACCCATTACAGCCCTTGTTCGAGGAGAGGAGCCCTCAACAGTTGGTACTTTTGGACTAATTTTTTCATTTGTCTCTTCCATTTGTCTTACCACACTTGCAGGCAGTGAATTGTTGCTCTCTTTTTTGGATGGTGCTGGAGAAGCCAATCACCCCAGCCCTTAAGGGGTGTCCCACTGGGGGAACTCAGTGGGATTCCATTCCAGCCCCAGTGACAGCTCTGTTCAGCAGTGGGCTCTCCTGGTCCCACCACTGGTGAGGAACCAGCGGTTCTTTGTATCTTCTGTTTTCCTCTTCCATCTCCTTGATTCTGCATCTTGGCATTGAATCCAGAGACAAATTTTACTTTTTTCCTGACACTTCAAAGCACAACCCATCTTTTTCTGGAAATGACACACTTTCTCACACTCAGTTCTGGGAAAACACAAACCTTTCAGCCCCAGCCAGCGTTATTCTTGTAACTATCTTTGTACACAAAGCTTAGGGTGTTTTTTTTCCTAGCAAAGTTTTGCTGCTATGATGTGGTCTGTAGGCACAGAAAAGGGGATTTGGCAGTGCATGAAGTCACTTTGACAGTTTCTGTAGCACGGTGTCACCTCCCTCGAGAGTGCAGCCAATGCCAGAACACCCAGGTGGCACTGGGAGTTGAGGAGGATTTGAAAGTTTGGATTTTATGAGCCACCAGGACCCAGTGAGACAGTTTGATATCACAGAATCATTTGGGGTGGAAAAGACCTCTAAGATGATGGAGTCCAACTCAGCACTGCCAAGGCCACCACTTACCCCCGTCTCCAAGTGCCACATCCACGTCTTTTAAATCCCTCCGGGGATGGTCACTCCACCACTTCTCTGGGCAGCTGTTCCATTGCTTGACCACCCTTGCAGTAAAAAAAATTTCCCTAATAGCCAATCTAAGCTTCCCCTGGCACAGTTTGAAGCTGTTTCCTCTCATCCTGTCCCTTGTTCCTTGGGAACAGAGCCTTCTCCCCGCCTGGCTGCACCTTCAGGGAGTTGTACAGAGTGAGAGGGTTTTCCCCCCCCCAGGCCTCCTTTTCTCCAGGCTGAGCCCCTTTCCCAGCTCCCTCAGCTGATTCTGGGGGCCCCAGACCCTTCCCCAGCTCTGCTGCCCTTCAGACCACACACAGCCACTGTGAGATTGAGTGGCCTCAAGCCCATCAATCCAGATCTCTCTGCAGGTCCTTCCTACCCTCCAGCAGATCATCAGATGCATTATGGAGAGGATTCTATGGAAGAGAACTTGGCACTGTGCCTGCACTGTCCTTGCATGACAATATTTTCATTCCCTGTCTGTTCATCAGTGCCTGATCTCAGGCTGTGCCCTGAGTACACACAGGGAAAAGGGAAATAAACCCCTGTGGAGGTCAGAGCACACAGCAGGCGGTGTTCAGCACACCTGTGTGTTTGGAGAGGTGGCAATTCGGAGACCTACTCTGGGAGAAGCAGATTTTCCATCCTAAGGAAAGATCTCATCTTTTTTTTTGCTTTCTACTGCACCTTGAGGTTGTTTGCCAAGGCTCCTGCTCGGCTCACATCTCCCTGCCTGAGGGACAGGTGCTTTGAGAGGAGATCACTAGGCAGCTTGAAAGTCTGAAGGAAGAGTAAAGAAACCCTTCAAAGGACTTGCCTGTGTGGTCTTGGCTGGCTTGCTTAATCTTGAAAAACTAACAAGGGCAAAGATGCATAAGATTGTGTGAATATCCCACCCAATTTCAATCCCATATGATCAAAGGAAGAACAGGAGTGCAGAATTAATGCAGCCACATGCACACACTCCACGTTGTTGCTGGCAGTGATTGAACTTGAAAAGCTGGAGATCAAGTTCAAATGAGCATCTGGGGGTTTCAAAACTTGTACAAAATTACACTTGAAAATAGGAAGAAAAAAAAAAAGCCACAAAGAAATACAATCTTAGCAGAAACTGCTAATGAGATCTCATGCAAAATATTTTTGCGCCATGATCTATTTCCAGCTGGATTTAAAATCCTTAGACTGTAATTTGTGTGCACAGGGTGGTTTTTTGTCCTTTCAACTCGGTAATATCAGCACAAGAAAAAGTCTCCCCAGCCTGCTTCACAAACTTCAGAGGTGCAGTTGTGGTTCACCCTGAAAGGAGAGCTGCTCTTGTGTTCTCTGAACAAACTCACTCTCCTTTTCCTGCTCTCTGGTAGAGCCAGAAAACTAAAAAGTTCATCTTACAGAAAAAAAGAAATTCCAGTTTGTTTGAATTAAGATTAATTTTCTTGGTGCCTGTACTGTTTCCTCATTTTTACCAGATCTCTATGGTTCCTATTAAATTTATCTACAGACATAAATCTTTCAATGTTCCTGTTAAATCTCTGCCTTTACAGAAGCTTCATTTGTCAGCCACCTTTCTGCACCTCTAGACCCAGAATCCAATCAGATCCAAACTGTGTTCATACAAAAATAAAGAGGAAGAAAATTCCAGGCCGTAAAATGCATTTCTTTTTTTCTTCATATTCAGGATATAAAATGTTTTACTAAACTAGAATGAGATCTTGTCTGAACAAAGCCACAATATACAAATTGGTGATGGATTTTGAGCTGGTTATAGATCCAAAATTACTTGATACGTTAATAATTAAGATTTCTGTTTGGTGTTGTGTTTTTTCCTAGCTCTGCATGCAGTACTGGCCGGAGAAGACGTCCTGTTGTTATGGCCCAATCCAGGTGGAGTTTGTTTCAGCAGATATTGATGAAGATATCATCAACAGGATATTCCGGATTTGCAACATGGCCAGGGTAAGACAGGAGAAATACTCCATTCCCTAAAACCAAATTTTGGCTCAAGGGAAAGGCAGAGCCAAGGCTTGTGGTTTAGAGATGCAGAATGTCTCACCTAGGAATGAAATTCCACTGCAGCTACTTCCTTTAATTAACATTTAATCAGCCTGCATTGCTAAAGGACTCTTGGCTGAAGGCAGCAAGTGGATGATATGAGCTGAAAATCTGTATTTAAATGGTGAGCATTTTTCTGTGTGTATTTGAGAACAATTCATCACTTAGTGGCCAATATAAAGCCATCAGTATTGCAGGAAATAAACTGGGATGGTGTCAGCAGCTCTCCATCTGTCAGCTCCCAGGCAGCATCTCTGAAGACAGATGCAATGTTTACTGGCTAGACTGGGATTCCCAACTGCCACTGCTTTCCCTATAAATAAGCAACTGCCATTTCTGTAAGCAGCTCTTTGTCTGTGTCCCTCAGCCCCAGGACAGCTGAAATGATAGAAACAAAGTTTATCTGCACACTGAGCCTTGGCAATCCGGCTTCAGGGCTGCAGGAAAGGGCTTCAGCGGAGGATTTTTCTCTCATTAGTTGTTTCCCAGATTGATTATGTTTCCTTTGTTGTTCCTCTTTCATTTTTTTTCTTGTCAGAAATGGAAGCAGGCTCTGCAAATTATATTTCCATGCAGTGTAACCCATCAGTGTCTGCATGGTCAGAGCCTGTGCAGCCGTTCAGGTGCGGCACTGCAGAGGGAACCTTGTGGTCCAGCCACAGCAATTGATAGACTGGTTGGAGATCAGACACCTTCCTGTGTCCCAGGGAGAGCCTGGGGGTGATAAAGCTGGTCAGAGCAAGGCTCTGTGGCTCTCAGATGGAGCTGGCCCATGGGTGCAGGGCTGCAGGGAGCTGTGCGCTCACAGCTCTCTGCGCTCATCCATGTCCAACACCACGGCCACTGCCAGCAAATTTGTGAGGATCCTTTCCCTCCACAATCCCCAGAGAATTTCTGAGGGCTGCCTCTACTTCTAATGGCACAGCACAGCACAGCAAAGAGACATTTGACCTGTTTGTGCAGTTGGATGGAACTTGATTCTGGAAGCCAAACAAAGCTCCCGTGCACTTGGTGTCTGCTTGGCTCTGTAATAATTGTTGCCAAGATTAGAGAAAAGCCCTTGTTTCTGCACTCTACCTGTCACCCTGGTTTTTTAAGTTTTTCTAAGCTTTCTGATGTTTACATTCTTGTAATGAACTTTCTCACACACTTTATAAATAACTTACTATTTTACATTCTTTTATGGAAAAGGAGAAATTTAATAGACTTAGTTTGTCCAGTGTCATTGGAGAGGTGGCACTGTCATCCTCTAATACACTGTCACTTTTAGAAATCTATAGATGTTAGAATCAGAAATTAAATTTTCTCTCCTTTTTCCCTTGGAAAGTGCAGTGTCCACATCATTTTATTTTGTGTCCTGAAGGGACACTGTACCCAATGTGGAGAGCGCCAGCGCTTCTGGTGCAGGTGCAGAGGGGAGGCTGCTGTGCAAGCAGTGCTCCTGATAGTAAAAGATTTTAAAATCACAGAAAATTCGGGGAGCTAGAAAGAAAGTTAGGCTAAGTAGGCCCTGGGAAAATGTTAAAGGAAGGCACTGGGAAATGTTAGGCCTTGTGTTTGCTCGACCATGTGAAACTGCACCTGTGTAGTCAGCATATGATAAATTATATAATTGTTAGATGTGATTAGATAAAATTATTGTTTAAAGAGTCATGAGAAACTATGTTAGGGGTTTGAGGGGGATCATGTGAAATCCATGCTTGGATGAAATCAATGTATAGAACAGAACAATGTAAGTTTAATAATTAATATGTAAGTGACAAAAAGATAGAATATAAAACATGTTTGGTCCAAAACCATGTCAGAGTCAGATTTGGGTTTGTGTACCCTCTCAGAATCTCTGCTGGCTGGCCAGAGTGACTCTGAGATACGTGCAAGCCTGTTTTTCCCAGCCCAGCAGTCGCAGAAGGAGTCAGGATTCTTCTTTCTTATTTTCTCAAGGTTGTTCATTATTTCTTATCTATAACATTCTTTCTCTGACCTGCCGAGGTCTGTCTGGCAGGTTGAGTTGAAGCACAGTGTCTGCCTTAGAGGTGGTGTTATCTTTTTATACTAAAAACTGTGTGTACAATATTTACCATAACTTCCCAATACCTATCCCCTATGTTAGACAGTGAGCTTCTACTCTAAACCGATCCAAAAGTGCCAGCATCACCCAGAAGATGGAGGCCAAGAAGAAGAAAGAAGAAGGACAGGGCATGCCCAAATTCCTCCACCTTGGGACCCCAAGCCCCCATTCTAAAACCCTCAAAAATCTGTTTTTCACCCCGTGACAAACTAACTATTATTCTGCTTAAACTCTCTTGACTTGTAATTCTTCATGTAAAGGTGGTAATTTCCTCCATAGGTCAAAATCAAAGGCACAGGTGTCTTGGGCTCTGTGCCAAGGTCTCTGAGCTCCCTGGGCAGGGTCTCGAGTCCTCCAGGGCTGCCAGAGGTGTGGTATTCACATGCCCTCTGAACAGAGAGAAGCTGTGAGACAAGCAGAGAAGAAGGAAAACACCATTCTTATCTCGCTTGCTGTGCCTGTGCTGTGCTGAAGCAGAATGCAACATGGAGATTGTTTACCCAGAGTGAGGATGTTTGGTTCCCTTGGCCTGTCAGGGCCAGGTGTGTCTGTGTGTCAGGCTGTCACAGGACAGGACAGAATCAGAGATGAGTGCAGGGTGAGCAGTTGTGAGCAAGACTGAGTGCAGGGCAGATTCAGTTTAGATACAATGTACATAGTACAGTATAAGTAATTAATTAGTCTTCTGATGATGGAGTCAGATGCATCATTCTCTCTCCCCTTCGTCAGAGTCGCCTTTGATTTACAATAAGAGTGTGACCATGTTCACAAGGGTCTTAGGATGAGGGAGGAGACGAGGATCTGACTCCATGTTTCAGAAGGCTGATTTATTATTTTATGATATATAATACATTAAAACTATGCTAAAAGAATAGAAGAAAGGATTCCATCAGAAGGCTAGCTAAGAAAAGAATAGCAAAGAACGATAACAATGGTTTGTGGCTCGGACTCTCTGTAATTGGCCATTAATTAGAAACAACTAACATAGAACAATCAAAGATCTACTTGCTGCATTCCACAGCAGCAGATAACCATTGTTTACATTTTGTTCTTGAAGTCTCTCAGCTTCTCAAGAGGAAAAATCCTAAAGAAAGGATTTTTCATAAAAGATGCCTGTGACATAAGAGGAATTTCCTGGGTTCCGACAGTACCCCTGACACCCAGAGCTCTTACTAAAAGCACCTGCATAGAATCATGATCATTCTGTGAGGATGTGTGGCTGCATGCTGACCCTGCCAGCCCTGCCCATGCCTGCCTGGCCTCTGAGCAGCTCTGTGTTGCAGCCACAGGACGGGTACCGCATCGTGCAGCACCTGCAGTACATCGGCTGGCCGGCCTACAGGGACACCCCTCCCTCCAAGCGCTCCCTGCTCAAGGTGGTCAGGAGGCTGGAGAAGTGGCAGGAGCAGTATGACGGCAGAGACGGGCGCACCGTGGTCCACTGCTTGTAAGTAAGGGCTGGGAAATGTCTGCAGCCTCACGTGTTGGGGTGGTGGCTCTGGAAATCTGGTGGTTTGCCAGGTTTCAGCTGGGGGAAATGGAGTTAAAGTACATACATGCTACTAACTTCACACCCTTCTGCACACTTCTCTCGGGTAGATGGTTGTTAATTGCTGCCCCAAGACGTGCAGGGTGTCTCTGTTTCGACCCGTGGGGCTGAAGAACGAGTCTGAGCTCTTCAGTTTTCGGTCTTGAAGTTGTTTACTAATTCTTATCTATAAAATTTTCTTTCTGCCCAGCTGAGGTCTGCTCAGCAAGGCAGCCACAGGCACTCTGACTGCCCCGAGGCGGTGTTGTCCTTTTATACTACAGACTACATATAACATATTTACACTTAATTCCCAATACCTATCACCTATGTTAGCCAGTGCACTTCTACTCTAGACCAATCCCAAAGTGCCAACATCACTGCAGAAAATGGAGAACAAGAAGAAGAAAGGCTAGACATGCCCAAGTTCTTCCATCTTGTCCCCATAACCCCCATACCAAAAATCCTAAAATCTACATTTTCACCCTGTGATCATTTTATTATTACACCATTCAAACCTGTGTGACTTTCAGGTCCTCATACAAAGCTGGCAACTTGCTCCAAGGGTCAAAATCAAATCCCCAGGTGTTCTGGGCAGCATGCCAGGGTCTCTGAGCCCCCGGTGGGGTCCTGGCAACTCTGGACACCGGGAGCGATGTGCTGAGTTCCGACACACTTCTACTTAATTTATAACTTCATGTGCTAGCTACATTTATAATAATAACTTCAAGTTGAATGTTGTATTGCCCTGCCATGTACCCAGCTCTGAGCACAGAGCTGCTGTGAGCCCAGAGCAGGGGTTTGCTGCACTGCAGTCCCCGAGCTCCCATATCCCCTACTGCAGGGGGACAGGGAAGCTCCCCTTATCCCTTAGTCCTTCCATCCCTGCCCCAGTTCTACAGGTCTCTACTCTCACAGACTCACAGGATTCTTTGGCTTGGAAGGGACCCCAAATACCACACAGTTCTTGTGGACACCTTCCACTATCCCAGGTTGCTCCAAGCCCCATCCAACCCGGCCTTGGACACTTCCAGGGATCCAGGGGCAGCCACAGCTTCTCTGGGCATCCCATGCCAGAGCCTCACCATCCTTACAAAGAAGAATTCCTTCCCAATATCCCATCTAACCCTACCCTCTGGCAGTGGGAAGCCATCCCCCTTGTCCTGTCACTCCATGCCCTTGTCCAAAGCCCTCCTCCAGCTCTCTTGGATCCCCTTTAGGCACACAGGCCCTTGAACATCAGAGACCTTCCAGGTGTCAGGAATGTCTCCATTAGAGACCCGTCCATGGGCTGTGTGCTGTCCTTCCCCCAGCCTCACCAGCCCCTCCTTGCCCTGTTTGTCCCTCTGCCAGGAACGGTGGCGGTCGCAGCGGCACCTTCTGTGCCATCTGCAGCGTGTGCGAGATGATCCAGCAGCAGAACATCATCGACGTGTTCCACATAGTGAAAACGCTACGGAATAACAAATCCAACATGGTGGAGTCGCTGGTAAGGCTTCTTCCTGCTCATTCCTCACCCCAGTGTGTGGGCAAGGGACATCAGGATAGGTTAAAAAATGTCAAAATTAGTTCAGGATGAATCAAAATGGATGGGAAGATGAAAACACTGGAGTTGAAGCTGGTCCTGTTTTAGCACATTCAGTGAATCTTTCTGCTGCTCCTTCTGAGAAGAGGGGATGCCCTGGCAGAGTGATGGGCACTGTGTCCCATGCCCAGCTGCCTCAGGAGGTCAAACCCCACAGAGCTGTCACCATGGCTGTGGGAAGAGTGGGGTTTGTCCTCCTGTCCATGCAGGGATTTGTCCTCCTGCCCACCCTGGTGCTGGGTGCTGTGACACATCTTGAAACCAGGAAGGAAAAAGAGTCCAGCCTCAGGCCTGGCTCCCTGCAGCCCAGGAGATTAAACTGTCCTGAATTCAGTCATCTCCATCCATCACTCTGAGCTCATGCCTCAAAAGCAACACGTGCAGTGAGGGCTGGAGGCAAATAATGAATAGTCCAGACTGGGGCTGTCTCTTTGAGTGCTTTTCTCTGCCTTTGATGACACCATCTCCCAGCCATGCTTGCTCAGGATCACTCAGAAACGCAACCAGTGTTTGCCTGCTCATGCCAAAGGGTATAAGAGAGAGGGAGGAGGTATTTTTGCTTGTAGAACGAGGCTCTGAGGAATTTTCCCATATCCTAATGTGTGACAGTGTTCACAGGGGTCTTTGGATGTGGGAAGAGACGAGGATCTGACTCCATGTTTCAGAAGGCTTGATTTATTATTTTATGATATATATTACATTAAAACTCTACTAAAAGAATAGAAGAAAGGATTTCATCAGAAGGCTAGCTAAGAATAGAATAAGAAGGAATGATAACAAAGGTTTGTGGCTCGGACAGAGAGTCTGAGCCAGCTGGACTGTGATTGGCCATTAATTAGAAACATCCAACATGAGACCAATCCCAGATGCACCTGTTGCATTCCACAGCAGCAGATAACCATTGTTTACATTTTGTTCTTGAGGCCTCTCAGCTTCTCAGGAGGAAAAGTCCTAAGGAAAAGGATTTTTCATAAAAGATCTCTGCGACACTAATGCCATTCCTTTGTGTCCTCTCTTTCAGGAACAGTATAAATTTGTATACGAGGTTGCACTGGAATACTTGAGTTCCTTTTAGCCCAGCCAAGGGAGGGGACCCCACGATGTGCCAGACCCCAAACTCTGGCGGATGCTTCTCCCCTGTCCCACACTGGAAGGCAGTAACAAGTGTGGGGAGGAAAACTTCTCCTTCCTTCTCAGCAAGAGACTGAGGTTGCAGAGACCTCGCTGGAAGGAGGAGGCGATGCCTGTGTGTGCTGCTGCCTGCTTTCTATGGGAACATCTACTGCTTCTTAAATAACTTACTGTAAAAATTAGCAACGTGGGAGACAGGCTGAAAGACTGGACTTTCTAATCCCTTCTGACTTCTCTCCTCTTTTGGATTGTGTTTTTGTTCTGCTTGCTGCAGAGTGGGGAAGGAATGAAACTCTTAGGAAATTCTCTTTTAAATGTCTCCTTTTTAATTTATAATTTTGTTCTCAAATCCCAGCCTTTTAATTTTTTAATTTCATGCAGCAGTCATTTGGGAAAAATGAGATAGCCATAGGGGATACATGAAATGTTTCATTACAATTTGTCTGCCTTATCTGTTTCCCTTTTATTTGTTTCTCCTAATGAAAAGGCCAACACACATACACACAAAAAAGAGACTGTGCTGGAATTCTCTTCCCAAATGTAGTCCCTTTAAGCATGAAAATAGATGGTGGAGATGAGAAGCTGTACATGGATCCACTGCCTCCACAGAAATATTGCCTCCCAGTTTCTGCTTGACTTCAGGGCTGTGCATGACCCAGTTCCATCCCCCTGGTCTGTGTCCTTTCACTGCTGGGGAAGCTGTTGAGGAGTTTCCCAGCCACTTGGACCTGAAGGTTAAATATTTGCATCCAACAAATGGCATTCATGTGGCAACTCTGGTGACTTGGTCACCACATTTCCCAAGTATTAGCTGGGCTGCAGTGTGTCTCTGACAAACAGGGTATGAAGTAGGTATTATTACTCATATACTATGTATGACTATTTTTTTATTTATTATTTGTATTGCTGTAGAACTTAGGACCCCTAGTCACACCAGGACCCTGCTGAACCAGGCACTGTGCAGGCAGACAGCAAAGAAAGTTCCTGCTTTAAAAGTCTGAAGGTTCTTAAAATTGGGTTTGGGCAAGATTTCCTCACTATTTCCAGGCCCTACAAGCTTCAAAATTGTAACCCACTGGAGCTGTAGGAAAGGTGATGTACATACACAGAAACCTGTTCTGACACCTGTAAAGAGAAGTGTTAGCCCAGCACATCAACTTCTCTTCTTAAGCAAAACAGGTTTTGTTTTATTCTGCAAAAATGCCTGCGCAAGTCTCCTTCTCTGAAACAAACACCAGATGTGTTTTGCCATGGTTGTGGACCTCATTCTGACTTCTTAGTGGCTAAGAAATTGCTTTTCTAAAAAAGTATGTTTAAGTAGTTAATCACTAAGGTCTGCAGGGTAATCTTGGGGGAAAAAAATAATTGAATGAGCAAGGCCTTACAATAATTAGTATTTCAATTTAGCCATTTATTTATCTTGAGGGTGCGGGATATGAGGTTGCTCTGCATGTAAAATGGATTCTGGGGTGTAGGTTCTCTAAATTCAGACTTGCTAAAAGATAGACTGGAGGTAATAGTTGAAGGAAACTCCAGTTTTCTTATCACCCTGTAGTTTTCCACCCTCAGGTAAATACTCAGAGGCTGCTGGGAGCTGTGTCCTGGCACAGACCATGCCAGAAGTTCAAAATGTTTTGCTAATTCTGTCTGTGAATTCAAAGGGCACCTCTGCTTCATGGTCATTCTTTCTTCAATAGTCACACCCTCACTTTGACCAGGAGGGTTGGAAATGAAATCTGGCAAAAGCAGCTCTCAACTCAGCCACAAACCTGTACCAAACCAAACCATTGCCATCCACCAGGAGCTGCACCAGCCTAGGGAAGGATGCTTGGAGTTTCATTAATATCCCTCTTGACAAGCAAAGCATGCTGAACCACCTGGGGTTTCTCTAAGGAGCTTTGGATTCTTGGCTTTAATATCATGAAGGTCTTAACTGATCATGAACCACCTTCTCACAGGAGCCTCTCTGTGCTGTTTCTGGTTGGTCCTTTCTGTTGCCTGCAAAAAAAAAAAAATCATGAAATCAACTTTAGTTCCAGTTGGGGCTGTCAAAGGACTGGTCTGAATTTTTTTTTTCTTTATGCAACAACACAATTCAGCAGGAAAAATAACTAGAAGGCAAAGTGAAACTATGAGATAAAAGGGAGAGGAAAAGAAAAATATTGGTGTTTTGATTACAGGTGGCTGGGTGGAACAGTGTAGGTCAGGTGCTGGGAGAGAAAAAGGAAGAAGGAATTCTAATCCCAGGATGGGATTTTTCAACAACTGCCTAGGTATGAAGAAACTACAAGTCAGCAAAGTGTTTTTGACTCTGCTGACTCCAGAAAGCCAGAGGGAATCACTCCCTGTGGATACTATAGAAATATTAATTAGGAATTAGCCTTCTGTTAATTTTACATAGAAAGTAGCACAGTGACAGGTCTCCCTCGTGACTTGGGGGAGTGCAGCCAGCGCCGAGGGTGACAGCTGGGATAAGGGAACAGGGAGGTGAAGAAATGCCACTATCACTGAGGTGTGAAGCGCAGGAGGTAATTTAGGCTTAACTTAAAAGAAAGTGGATTGAAATGCCAGAGTTAAGCCCACAGGAGGGGGTGTGTGAGTGAGGGGAAGGACGTGTGGGATGAGCAGAGCAGCACTGGCAGGGCAGCGCTTTAGGGTCTGGAGATGGGTTTGGATGTGTTTTATGGTATGAAAAACACTACTAAAGGGTCAGGTACCTGTATCAGCTGGCCCACAGCAACTCCCTGTGTGCTCAGCCCTCTGCAAAAGCCAAGTGATGTTGGCACAGACTGCAGGGAAAGATATTTAAGCTAAATTTCACATTTTACAGGAGCTCGATGCAAATGTTGGTTCCCACAGCCCAACTGTTAGTCACAGCTTATTATGTGGCCACTCAGCCATGTGTCTGAACTTCCTAATGTCCAGCCTAAAACCCATATGGAAAGATGCTCAGCAGACACTGCAGATTGTGTTGCCAAATTGTTATAAATTCCTGCAGTTACAGTGCTTTTGGGGACTGACCCAGCTCCAGTCTGTGTTGGCTCAGGGATCTTCATGCTGTTCCTCCCTGCACAGTGCATATATGCCAAGTGTGAATTAATGATGAAGGGAATTGTGTGGAAAAGCTCACTTTAAATCACTTTATTACCTTGAGGTTGCTTAAACCCTAGAGAACAGCCCATAGTGAAGTAGGTAATGTGTTTGAAGCAAGATTATGGGTGATGGGTTTGTTTTCATGGGGAAAGAAAGGAATTATGAGATGAGATAAAGGAGGTTTTCTCACTTCTGGAAGGATTAATAGTCAGTGTAGGCTTTTCAGCCTAAGCATCCCCTGCTGTGGATGAAAAGTGATAATGTGCAGTAAAAAAAAAGGTGAATTCCTCAGTGACTGAATCTTAGGCTGGAAAAAATATCATATTGACAATATTTGAATGGACATAATGAAGATGAACTTATTCCCATGGAGATGTCTTTCAGAGGTGAGGTGGAACTGTTTGTGATAGCACAGAGTTGGTGTAAAGTTTGGAATACAAGGAAGTAGAAACAGGTGGTTTGGGGTCACTACCTCATATAGGGGGTAACCAACATCTTAAATTATTATTGCTGTAACTGCAGCAAAGAATTCCACTGGTTATCAGGAGTTTCTGGCCTTCTATTCTAGAGCGGTAAACTCCCTTGGAAAAGAAAATAAACAAAAGTCCAGTAGCCACATGGATCCCACAGCTGTAAATTTAATCCTGTGGATGCTAGAGTGGCTTTTCCATTTACTTTCCACGGGCCCTTTAGCAGCAGTTTGTGGGATTTCCCTTGGGAATCTCAAGCCAGGGATTTCTGGTCACTGCTCTTGGAGTCAGAGGAAAGAGAGAGGCTCCTGCAGCAGGTGGTTCAGGAGGCAGTTAAACCAGTTTCCATCTGGAAGAGAGGGAAAGGAGAAGAAATCTCCTTTGGGAGAAACCAAATATTGGAGGAGAAGGCAAATGAAATGGATCCTGGAACAGGTAGGAAATTTGCACCTTGCTCTCTCTCTCTCATTCTTGCACAGCTGCTCTCATCTCACTCTTCTGAGTTCCTGCCAAGATCATAAAAAACACATAATGTCACATTCCCTGCTGTGGAGATGGAGCACTCGGAGTGTGACAGAGGGAATAAATCCTGAGGGACAAAGATAAAAGAAGATTTGCTCAAGAGAGGAATCTTCAAATATGAGGTGCTTCTATCTGTCACACTTGCAGAATTTTTAGTGAAGTCACAGAGCAGTGCACAGTCCTGGCATGGTCCTGGATGGGCAATGTGGTGGAAAAGTTCCCCTTGGAAAACTTCATTGTCCTGTAATAAATGTGAGCAATCAACTCCATGATGTTGGCAGCACAGGTAATTTTTGTGATCACTCCAGCCAGTGAAAGGGGCATCTCAAGACCTTGGTGTGAAACTGCTGCATTTTCGTTTGAGAATCTTTAATTTGTGTTAAGTGTACAAAAGATGGTCAACCCCATTTTTTTAGGAAAATAAAGGGGGCCATGTGGCAAAAGTGGCAACATTTATTCGGCATAACCACTGCCACTAGGTCAAAAATTCCATATTCCTGCTGTGTGAGGGCAGAACAAAGCAGTGCAGCTGCCCTGCCCAGAGAGAGGAACAGGAGGAGCCAGCTATGTCAGAGACAGATGTGAGCAACGAGGATTCTGTTAACCCTCCTGTGCTCCTGCTTATTTAGATTGCAGTCTTCTATAGCCATACATACATAATATACAATTTCAATGCAAGTGCTCTTTCTTTCCCTGTTCCCAAAAATACCTCCAGCTCTTTCTCCTCGAGGGTGAGCCAACAGCACAGCGAGCAAAGCCCAATTTCTGCCGATTTGGCAAGGACCACAAGGAAAATCCATCATGTATTATCTGTTCATTGACTTGGAAAAGGTATCAATCATCTCCCTCATATGCATACTTGAAGAATGTACAATTTGCTCCAACTGTCAAGCAGAATCATACATTTTCATATACCACCAAATCCTGGTGGTACAGAGTGTGATGGAAGGGAAAAAAAGAGGCAAAAACTTGCTGACTTCCAGTGACCTCTAGTCTATAACCATTAACTGCTGTGTTAAAATATTTTAAAAGTTTCCCTTGTAAAAAAAAAATAAACTATGCTCAGAATATCCTACAGTTTAATGTTGGACTAGCAGAGTGTGAAAACCTGGCAGCTTTTCCAGTTTGTAAAAACATGAGGGATCTAAATCAGTCTTTCCATCCTCATCCCAGTTCATGCAGCAGATTTTCCACCACTATTCTGTTTTCAACCTGAGCCTTAAAAGACAAACTAATGCAGCAGACTGAATGCCAGATGCTGGTGTTCCCATAGTGTTTCCTGGCAGGGGGGAAAAAATTTTTAAAAGGATGAAAAGGGAAAAAGACAAGCTAAAATGGTTTTTCTTGGAATTCAATTCAATGAGCTGTTTCTGAGCAGTATAAATATGAGCCAGTCCATGGCATTCTGGAGGTACAGGGTGAAAATTCTGTTGATGTCCCTTAGGGACCAGTCCTGGTATTTCATATATAGGTACCCAAGAGGTACCTATACATGAAATATCAGAATTGGTCCTGATATTAGTGGTTCCTTTAGTGGAGGCAATTGTCACAGCAGGAGTGTTTCACTGGGGATCTGTTACCCTGAAACGCCACCCTTTGGGACACCCTGTGAGACACCTCAAGTGTGTTGCACTGTGGATGGATTTCCTTGTGTGAGTACATCATCTTTCAGTGAGGAAATCCCCAGGAACTCTTGAAATAATGGAAAGGAGTGTGTTTTGGAGGACGGAAGAGGAAGTGGGGCCAGCACTTTACAAGTTTTCATGAATTTAGGTACTCTGAGACTCCCCAGGACAAACACTGCTCAGTGTTTCACCTTGCTGACAGTCAAACCAAACTTCGTGTGCTGGACTTCCATGTACCTGGAGCAGAACTGGAATTACCCCCTCATTGCCCTTCTTGCCCTTTCTTGCATTGCCAGCATTTAAACACTGTACTTCTATGCCAAAAGTTTGAGCTGCATCCTTAACACCCCCCTTAACCCATCCTGACTAACCGCAGTGACAGGATTCACTCCCGCCCTGATTTAATCTCCACCCTGTGGGCACCCAAACGTGCCAGCATCGCTTCTTGCCAGCCTTGCCAGCTCCTCAGAGGGCAGTGGCTGCCTCTGGCTGAGCAGTGTGCCATGCCAGCTCCCTGGATGTGTTTTTGGGCAGGGAGGAGTGCTGCATGAGAGGAGTCTCTGCTGATGCGGTGCCGCCCCCTCTGCTCCCCCTCGGCCTTTATGGATTACTGGTGAAACTCACTTGTACAGTTTGGATGTTTGATAGATAAAGCACGTATGAAAAAAAAAAAACAAAAAAAGGAAAAAAATATAAATACAAAACTCTCAACACTGTGCATTCAGTGTCTTTTCTTTCTAGCTTAAAAGAAGGAAGGTAAATAATGTCAAGTCAATGAATATCAGATATATTTTTTGACTGTACATTACAGTGAAGTGTAATCTTTTTTTTACAACTGCGAGTCCATCTTATTTATTCTTGTAAATGTTCCCAGACAATGTTTGTAATATGGGCTGTGTTGCAAATCCATAAAATAAATCTGTGATCTGAGATTAATGTTTTACTAAGAGACTCTTGTACTTGTGCCTTTTCTTTGGACTTAGAGGAGGCAAGGCATTGTGAGCAGCACTGCTGGAAATGATGGGGTGATTGCATGACAAAAAATAAGACCAGCATCTTGTCACAGTGATGGGCTTTGCATCATGGTTGTCATTCAGGAGATGAAGAGCAAAAAAGAGAATTCAGCAGGCACTTCAGCCTAGCTGCAGATTTTGTGTCAGTCCTCTCAGAAAGCCTGTGGATGTGAGCTAAGTAGTTTTGAAAATTACAGTCTTAGCAGCATGGGTTAGAGCAAAGCATGTTTTTGCAACTTTTTCTCTCTAACAGGTATTGCTGTATTGTTTCCTAGGTACTCAGGGCTGAATGACAATTGCTGATAGGTTCCTGAGATTTTTCTGGTAGTTTCTATAGATGGACTGTGCTGGTTCAGCTGGGGTAGAGTTAATTCCCTTCCCAGAGGCTGGTTTGGGGCTGGGGTTTGGCTTTGTGCTGAACACAGGGTTGATAATTCAGATATTTTTGTTATTGCTGAGCAGGCATTGCACAGAGCCCAGGGCTTTCCTCGTACAGTCAGCTGGGGAGGGGCTGGGGGTGTGTTGGAGACTGGGAGGAGGCACAGCCAGGACAGGTGACCCAAACTGACCAAAAGCAAGTCCCAGACCATGTGACATCATGCATAAAGCGGGGGAGGAAGAAAGAGAGGGGAATATTTGGAGAGATGGTGTTTTTCCTCCCAAGTAACCAATTAGTGTGACAGGGCCCTGGTCTCCTGAGGATGGTTGAACCTGCCCAGCCATGGGAATGAGGAATGAACCCCTTGTTTTGCTTTCTCCTTGCTTGCACAGCTTTAGATTTCCCTGTCTTTATCCCAGCCCACAATCTTTCTGGCTTTCACCCTTCCCATTCCCTCCCTGATCCAGCTGGAGGGGGGTGAGTGAGCGACCAAGTGGGGCCTGGCCGTTGCTGGGGCTAAACCATGACACAGAACCATGGAAATCACAGAATCACGGAAATCCTGAGCCGGGAGGGACCCCCAGGATCACCCAGGGCAGCCCCAGCCCTGCCCAGACACCCCAACAGCCCCAGCCTGGGCACCCCTGGCAGCTCCTGGAGCTCTGGCAGCCTCGGGGCCGTGCCCATTCCCTGGGCAGCCTGGGCAGTGCCAGCACCTCTGGGGAAGAGCCTTTCCCTGAGCTCAGCCTGAGCCTCCCCCAGACAGTTCTGTGCCACTTTATTGAGTCCTGCCCCTGGTGACAGCACTGAAGAGCTCAGAGCTGCCCCTCCTCTGCTCCTGGTGAGGATGCTGAAGACCTCAGTGAGGTCTCCCCTCATCTCCTCCTCTCCAGGCTGAACAAACCAAGGGACACAGACATGGAAGGGATTTTGTGCAGATGTTTTATGCTGCCAGACCCAAACAGTGGATGTGAGTGTCAGCAGTGAGTGTTTTCACAGGTTTCCTAGCACACATTTCCCACGTGTTCATCAACAGATACCCAAGGCAGTGCTTGGCCCCTTCAGTCAGTGCCAAGCCATAGATTGTGGCAAAGGCAGCAGACGAGGCTGCCCTGCTCTGAAAACCTCTTTATTCCAAGAACACAAGCAGGAATGCATTGGGATTCACAGCTTAGGGTGGCAAAACAGGAGAACTAGCCATGCTACACCTGCACAGCCCACCTGTGGTAAGAACAGCTCCTTTAGGTGTTGTCCATTATTGAAAAAAAAATTAAAATAAGTCTTATTAACAAGAATACACAGTTTCTGTTTTTGTTGGAGGAGTTGGAGTCGATGATCCTTGTGGGCCCCTTCCATCTCAGGCTTATATATGATTAAAGCACTGTATATGTACCTTGAACGTGTAATTTACTATTCCTTTCTGTATCATTATTTTCTTTTGAAAATATTTCATTTTAATTCTTCATTGCTATGAAAAAAGCTGTTTCTGCTCTGGGTGTTTGGCTCAGATATGGGTGTTCTGGTTTTTTTTATTGGCCTGATGAAGCAAATTCCCCATCTTAATTGCAGTGAACATTCAGATACAACTGCTTGTTTAAAGAGTTCATTATAATGAGGTCAGACTGTAAGAAACACCCTTCAGAGTTATTGTTATACCAGGGAGAGTATTAAAAGAAGTTGATACCAGAAAAAAGCTCCTCACTGAACTGTCAGACTGAAGTTTTACTGAGAGTCCCAACTGTGTAACAGAAACACAGTGATTAATTACAGTTCAGCTTGGCACTTCATCCAAAATATTTTGCTGACACTTGATATTAACAACAGGTTGCATTTAGGGAAGGTAAACAGCAGAGACAGCTCTGCCATATTCCAGATGGTCTTATAAAAACCAGCACTGAGAAACAGCCCCAGATTCACCTTTCTGTCCCCTCATCTGCCCAGCACAAGGATGACAGTGGGATAAAGCTGCTGGGGTGGACAGGACAGATGGAAAAGAACAAAACCCACAGGGGTTCAAAGTGTTCCACACCCTGTTTATGCTGTGCTGATGTGTGCCAAGGTGTGAATCCACAGGGGTTTCAAAGTGTTCCACGCCCTGTTCCTGATGCTGTGGCTGATGTGTGCCAAGGGGTGAATCCACAGGGGTTCAAAGTGTTCCACACCCTGTTCCTGATGCTGTGCTGATATGTGTGCCAAGGGGTGAATCCACAGGGGTTTCACCCAGGTCAGCCCCTGCCTGCAGCCAGCAGCTGCTTTTCCATCCATCCCCTTGGCAGCCAGGATCCTGTCCTGCTCCTGCTGCAGGGTCTGCCAGGTTTGACAAACACTCTCTGCCTGAGCTGCACATCTTTGTCTCACAAGCTGAACCTTTAAATACCAGCTCAAACACTGAGCTGAGCAAGCAGCTGTTGTTTTCCAACAGACTCCAAAGCTGGGACTTACTCAAGCTTGGTTGCTTATATGACAGTTAGAATCACAAAATTGTTTAGATTGGAAAATACCTTTAAGACCCTCAAGTCCAACCATTCCCGCAGCACTGCCAAGGCCACCACTAACCCATGTCCCCAGGTGCCACATCCATATGGCTTTTAAATCCCTCCAGGGATGGTCACTCCACCGCTGCTCTGGGCAGCCTGTTAAAGGATGTAACAACCCTTTTCCTGGAGCAATTTTTCCTAATTTCCAATCTAAACCTCCCCTGGCACAGCCTTGAGGCCATTTCCTCTTGTCCTATCACTTGTTACACAGGAGAAGACACCAAGTTGTCCAGCCCTAGAGAAGGAACACAAAAAATGACCTTGATGGTGAGAAGAGGTCTCTCCAGAGGGTGAATCTGTCTTGGATAAAGCAGCCTGAGGCACAGGGTTGGATTGTCCCTTGGATGGGCCTGTTTTGCTCCACTGTTTGAGTTAGCTCAGGGACAAACATCAAAATTTGGGCAACTAATTTTGAGATGACTACTTTATGTGAGAAGTGAGGTGTTCCCTTATCAATAGATACCTGCAGGAAAATTACCTATGCCATAAATTAAATGGCATAAAGGCAGAAGGAACAGATTTAATGCTTCTTGTTTGTACTTGGAAATCCTTCTCATCTATCTATCTTGGCCATTTCAGGTTCTCTTCTTCTTTTGTTAAGTCACATATTTGAAAAACAATTAAAAAATCTCTTTTATTTATATTACTTTCTATTTATTTTATTAAACCAACTTAAAAATCTACTCTGTGTTAATTTTACTGAGGTAGAACTGTAATTTGCAGTAGCTGAACCAAATAAAAAGACTTTTAGTCTTCCTGGTAATGACCTTGTTTCCTTGTGAGTTATTTCTGTGTCTATTTGGGAGTGTGTCATATTTCTCACTAAGAGTGTTTTTTTATAAATGGCTTGTAAAGGTTTATCCATAAAGTGTTTATATATATATATTGAGAATCAGTAGCTACAGGGCTTTTATATTACAGGTCAATGGGGTTACTTAAAAGCCTGTAACATTTACTGATGTGTTTATAAACACTGATAATGTACTCTTTATGCCAAAACCAATATAATATTTATAGCCCTTTATTAGTGCATGGTAAATGATAGACTGTTAAGATAAACTATAATCCAGTGGAATTTTCAGCAGTGCGGTGAAATAGTTTTTTTATTGCATATATAAATGGTTGTGTCTAAAACAACTGTGAGAGACAGCCTGGCTTGCCTAGAAAAATCAGTGAAACATACAGAACCTGATTCTGGAGATGGATAAACCCAGAAGTTTCCAGCAACAATCTTCTTAGCAGGATGAATGTGATCCTTGGTCTGTGTAGGATCAGGAGACTGAAGAGCTTGTACTAAATTCCCTTTTATTTGAAATTTCCAGGGGTGTTCCTGGGAGCATCCTTTCCCTTGTGTATCATGGCTGAGTGTGCTGGGAAGGTGGGAGAAGGCAGCAGTCATTTCCTGAGCCTCTTACATTGGAAACACTGAGTTCAGCTCTCAGATTCACTATGGATTTACTGCTGCTCATTGAGAAACTCGTGTTGGTGGTACACAAAATGATGAGTTTACAATGTCTTTTCGTGGTCCAGTGCCTGAGCATGGGATATCACAATTGTGAGGTGATACCTGGATGGATTTTCCTTCCAAGTAACGAGCTGAATTTGAACTTGGCTCAGACTTTTCCCATCCATGCAGTCCTTGCAGGACTTCTAACCCCGCAGCTGAGCACGCCAAGAGCACAGACAGAAAGAATCTCCATTGAGGATTGACACAGCCCAGTTCTGTGCATCAGTCTTGGAGATGGACCTGTTTGATCAGTGAAGTAATTGTGTGCATGTCTCTGTGTGTGTGCCCTCACCTGTGCCCTCTCACCAACCTGGCCTAGTGAACCCCACTTTTTGCAGGGGCATTGGATTAGGCGGCCTTTAAAGGTCCCTTTCAGCCCAAACTATTCTATGATTCTGTTTCCTCCTCCCAAAAGCTGAGCATCCAAACCCAGCATGAACTGCAAATCTCTATCAGCAGAGATTGCACAGCCCAGAGTGCTGACAATGAAAGAATGGCTTGTCTAGGAAAACGCTGGTGGATGTGCAAAGATCCAAAATTATTGTTTATTCTGGTGCTATAGGAACAATCTTGCAAAGAAAAATAGGCTCTGACAAAGGAGGTAATGAGCAACCCCAGTTCTCTGTGCCTGTGTGTACATGCAGTTGAATTATAATTGCACCACGTGGCCGAACGTGCACATTCACCACTTGTAACCAGCCAGTTCCCAGCTCAGCCTCAACAGGAGAACATCACCACACGGGACACTGGCTCCTCAGTCCCTTGGGATTAGCTGTGGCCTGAGTCAAAATTAATGTCAAAATCCCAAATAAGCACTTGGCTTGCTTTGTGTCTGCTGTGGATCCTAAGGAAATTGCTTTTATTTTCCAGAAGTTGTGGGTAGAAATTATGTTGCTTTTTAAGCATTTGTTTTTTGCCTGTTCCATACCAGTTGTAGCATTGTCTCCATTGCTGCAGTCAGAAACTTTGCTGAAGAATTTTGTGTGGTACAGGGGAAAGGTTGGTTTGATGTTTGGGGAGGGATTTATTCCTTCCAGTCATGCCAGTCATCCACACACCCTGTAACTCAGCACAACACTGAGAGCTGCTGCTTCTTCTTGTGCTGCTGAAAACAGAGCCAAGTGCCACTATTCTACTTTAGTAACATTTTTACACCAAAGTCTAGAGCCTGAAAGTATTTTATAATGAATGAGACCTGCTATGTGTGCTCACTGCTTCCTGTGTTACTGGCACATGATCCTTTTGTCTGAATATGGCTCAATTCAGGCTTCACTGTCCAAAAATGCCATTTTCCTACCAGGTGTTGCAAAAAAATACCCCTACATCTAGAATTCCTACCACCCTGCAGGACTGAAATGTGAATATGGGGCTTGGCTCAAGCTCAGGGATGGGAAATGAGAAGCAAGGGGCCCAAGGCTGCCTCCACACCTCTCAGAGAAGGTGCAGCCTCTCACCATCCTCCCACCCTCAGCTGTGGGTCCAAGGCAAATTGTCCCCTTCCTTCACTCTCCCACTCCTTTTTTGGACAGAACAGCTGCAAAAACTTCCATTGTACCATGGACGAGTATTAAGTCAAAACTCAATTTGGGCTGTAAACATGCAAATAATTCTCTTTGACAAACTCCTGCTGCTGCTGCTGATTACATGAATCAACTTTGCAAGTCTGGAGATTTAATTTGTGCAAATTGCAGCTGGAAAACCATGGGACCAGGCTAAAAAGACAGACTAACACTGCAGAAATATAAAGCAGAGAGTAGCTGGCTGGAAGAGAACAGATCTCTGTCAGTACCCGTTCTTTTAAGAATTTTGGGGCTGAAAGGATGTTGAATAATGTCACAATGATGTACCTGCATCAGGATGTGGGAAAAAAAATTCCCTTTCTTGGATTCTGCTATGTTTTCTTTTTTTTGTCTGCAGCTTTTAAAGTAATTTTCCTGCTGTGGTCCATGTGTGAAAGTGTGGGAGCAGTGGCAGGCATTGGAAAGCATGGGTCCATGAGGAGATCAGAGAGGAATGTTTCTTCCTGGGAATTGTACTGGATTTTTAGGGAGATAACTCCATCACTTCAGGATGTAATTATTTGCAATTTTCTCGCTCTTTCACAGACTTATGAGAAAAGGAGAGGCTTAGAAGTTATCAGTCCCAAAGCCAGCTCTGAGGGGTTGATAAGAACACGCTGCACCCTTTGAACCTCAGGGACAACCTGAAAAAAAGGGTATTGCAGATGGATTTAACCTCTTTGGCAAATGCAGTGGAAAGATGGAAATGAAATGTTTTCCTAACACGTTCCATCCAATTTGAAACAACCTGAGCACTGAAATCACATGCTGGTGCTTTTCCCTTCCCTGGTTTGGTGGTCCCCACTGGAAAGCAATTTTCTTTGGTCATTATGTCCTTGTGCTTGCCCAGGTGTTGGGGCAGGCAATAGCACTGGATGCTCCAGCAGCCTGGGACATTCCTGGGAATTTGGAGTAAATATCACTTTGATCTTGCTGGACTTTTGCACCTCCACTTTGGGGCAATTCCGGCTTTTTTTTTTAATTTACAAGTTGTGCAAATACCGGCTTGTGTCAGGATGTGTATCTTTATGTCCTCTATAGCTGTATGTCCTACATATATAAATATATATATATATATATATACACATACATAAATATAACTTTAAAACACTACTCATATATGTTATATATGTTATATACATATATATAGACATACCACATATATATATGTAGTACACTATATATACATATACTACATATATATATATATGTAGTATATAAGTATATATATAGATGTGTATGTGTAAACAGATTTTATGCTACTTGTAGCTTAACCTAAACCTTCAACTTGTTCTATAGCATACCATATATATCTATATACAACTTGTAAGCTCTATTTACACACATATATGTGTGTATATATAAATGTAAATATTGTTATGCTGCTTCCTGTGGGGTTGTCCAGCAAGCTGGGTGTTATCTTGGAAATGCTCAATGGAGTGATACCTGGTGGAAAAGGGGTGTGGAGGGGGTTTCTTCATCATGACAAAAACTACATTGTGATGTGTTGGGAATTTTCTCCCAAACTTTCCCAAAGTTTGCTGTTTATTCTGTTTCCCTTAGAAATACCCACACTCCTGACCCACAAGGCTGAATCATTATGGGCCAATATCTTGTAATCACAACTTAATACACAAATGCAAGTCTGAAGTGTCCTGCACACATTTATAGTGTTAAAAATAAGAATTAAAACAGGGCTCAAACTCCTAGATATATTTAAATAGTTCAGGATCAGGTGGATGGGTTAACAGAGGTGTGACAGGGCTGTGGCTGGTGAGGTGACAGTAGTTGAATTTTCCTTACAATCTCACACCTCAGGTGAGAGTGGAACATCACAGAGGCCAAGACCCCTTTTCCCCTTCTGCCATTCCCAGTGCCCAAGCATTCCCCTCAAGTTGAAAGCTGGGACTTTAATTTACACCCCTCCTTTTGGAGGAATATCTGTGTTTTAGGGAGGGGCTGTGTTTGTACATCAGCATGGTAGGAGCTGTGTGCTGAGCAGCAGAGGAGGCTACCAGGTGGTAAACAGAGAATTTGAATTTCTGAAAGCTCTCCTAAACCTGTTCAAATCTCTGCACTGTGCAGATAAGGCCAAGCTCTTGTATGAGCTGACACAGTCAGAACAAACTTCTGGCATATGCACAGCAGTTACAGAATTAGAATTGTAAAACACCTATTTCCCCTCTGCTTTTTTTGGTTTTTTAATCAAGTAGGAGCAAGTTTGAAAGGATGATTTGTGTTCTGTGTTTTCAGCTACAAACAAGAAAAAAAAACAAGGGTTGGAAAGGAGGTGAGGAATCTGAGCAAACACAAGAAGTCTGATCTAATTAATCTGGTTGCCTCAAATGTCATCACTATTTTACCTCAAATACATTTTAGTCTCTGGATATTACAGATGTTAGTGTTGTTCAAATGAGGAAAAAAAATATAAACTCTTAAACTCTTCTCTGATGGAATCCTTCCTTCTGGGAAGGATTAACCTAAAATCTGTGCCTTTACTGTCTTTTACCTTTATCCTGGTGATAAAAATTTACAATAAGAGGAAAGAAAGTGGCTTTTTTGGGTTGGTACATGCATGTGACAACATGCAAGGTTCTGCCACCCTTCAGGACAAAGAGTTTGCTTCCTTTTCTTCCACGACCATGTTGCAATCTAACACACTTAAAAACTTTAGAGACTCTGCTTTCCACCCAGAGAACATTGACATATTTTAAAATTCAGGCCTAAAACACACACAAAGCAAGCATCGCTGTCTTGTAAGGACGTGCTGGGTGTCAGTCAGCAAAACACCTCCCAGCAAAGGCCATTTTCCATCTGCCTCCTTTCCTCCTTCCCTGTCCTCCCTGAGCCAGGCTAATTGCAAAGCTCTGGCTTGCGTTTGATGTTCTGCCTCTAAAATCTCTGCCACGCTCTGGCTCTTGTTACAGTAATGCTGCAGGTAAGAAAAAGAAATGTATTAATGTAGTTTTTGATTGCAAAGGTGCTAATTTAGTCTGAAACTCGGATATAGCCGTGCTACTTTAGATTGTTCTGCATTGGAATTTTCTGTTTTGATGTTACAAAAACCACTTGAAAGGAATAGGAAAAATACTGTGTGTATAAGGTCAAGTGCATTGTTCTGTGGTTGTGTTTTCAAAGCAAAATGCTGGGATGTATGAAGGTGGAGAGAGCAGGGCAGGACCTGGAAATGCCGTAAAATGAGCAGGATCAGAGGAAAAGGTGAAGGGACTCTGAGCAATTTCTTTAAAAGCGTGGGCCACACATGTTGTATCAGCTGGGTTGTAAAAACAACCTCCTGACTGTCATTCAGGGTGGCAAACAAAGCTGTTCCCCTATGTGAAAAATGCATATTTTATGATTGGCTTTTTGCAAATATTAAAATTAATATTATATGTGTTACGTTAGAAAGTTATGCTGTATTAACTTTCTTAAGTAGTGCGTTAAATATAGTTTTAGGTTATAACAAAATGTTAAAATAGAAATTATGCTATGTAGGATACTTTTTCCTAAAGAAAGGAGATAGCAGCCACAGGACACCTAAATCATTCAGAGAAAGAGAATTTATTGCCCCATTATCAGAAGAAATGAACTTCTTCCTGCCTCGCTCAGGTTTGAAGGCGCTGTCAGGATTAAGAGGAAGAAGCTGACACTGCCCAGACAGAATCCTGTGTTTGAATGGAATTTATGCATCATGTATGAGGTGTATGAATATGCAACAGGCTGTTGCTTTTAAGGGTTAATCCTCTGATAACGTGGGTCCTTTTTTGGGCTTATTTTGCCCAGAAAGAGGTACCCAGACTGTAACTCTTTGTTTCTATTGTCTCATATTGTCCTAATCCAAATTGTCCAAATTATTATTACTCCAATTATATTGCTATTTTTGTAACTATTTTATTACTATGAAACTTTTAAAATTTTAAAACCAAGGGACTGGCGTTTTTCACACCTAGAACTGCTTTCACAAAAAGGGGCCACAGCCCATGGGGAAAGGACCAAGGGAGACCCCTGGGTTGCCCTGGCCAGAGGTTCTGTGTGTGAGAGCTCACAGTGGTGCTGCAAAGCTGGGCATCCCTGCAGGCAGCTGTCTGGGGGAGAGCAGCACGGATGCTTATCCATCTGTGGATGATTTAAAGCATAAATAAGCAATGGCTAATTGGGCAGGAGGCGCCAAGGGGTTTCAGTCTTTCAGTCCACCCTTGGTCAGCTGTGATGCTCTGTGGGTGTCACCAAACACAACAGTGTCACAAGGAGTGACCTTGTACCTCTGGTCTTGAGGGGGAATCCTTGAGCTCAGCAAAGGGGGACAAGATGCCAATGGCTGCCATTGTCACAGGACTCAGATATCAGCAGAAGAGGTGTTAAAAATGAACTAATGAACACTGTTAACAAAAACAAAAATGCTGCCTCCAATCCAACCTTTGCCAGTTTCAGTTTTCATCTCTTTCAGCTCAATATATTGATTAAACCATGAGCAAAGCAGAAAAATATATATTTTTATTTTTAAAGAACATAAACAACAGCATTTTACAAATGCAGCCATTTCCCTTTGCCCAGAAGGAATGAGAATTTTGGCTCCCTCCACAAGATGCAGTTGCCAAGTGGTGTTCAGCTACTGTCCCAGCTTTGTGATCCCCACAGCACTTATGCCCCCAAAAATTTAATCCTTCTGCTATTGTCTGCCTGTGTCTCTTTCTGAATGCATTTCCAAAACAGTTGGAGATGGGGACATCTGTTGGCTTTAAAACTTGCTGGATGACAGCTCAGCCTGACTTCCAGCATAAATGATCAGGGGAAGAAATGATTCTGCCAGGGAATGTGAGGTCCCACATCCTCACAAGAAGAATTCTGCTGAGCCTTGTGTAAGGCTGTCGTTCATCTTCTCCTGATATTAATTTACTCTGCTTGCTTAGCACTGTTAAGACTCTGCACAAACTTGGTTTTCTTTTGTCCCCCATTGCTCTGACTGTCCTGGGCACAAGAGGGCTCTTGAGAAGAACATCCCATTGGGCTGTCATGTTAAACAGACTCTATATCCAGACAATAATGATGGGAACTCAATTTTATGGGATTGGTGGGCAAGTAAGAATGATTTTTCAGCACAATTCATTGCTGTATAGCACTGCAGACAATCTGAAATGGCTGTTTCTGAAAGCAAGTCTCCCATTCCAAGCACTGTTGTTTGGTGGTGTTGATATGAGTGCATTGGAAAGGAAAAATACTGGTAAAAATCAGTTTTCTGTTTTTCCCTTTACTGAAAACCCATACTGTTTTCCTTCTATTAACTCTCCTGAAAGTTTAGAGCTGTCTATTACCTTGGACTGCAATGGCTTCAATGGAGTTTTATCAACCTTTGGCCCTGTCACTATAAAACCCTTCCATGTTTTTGCCAAACCTCCCTCTGAAAGATTGCTTCTGCTTGGAGGATGCCAATAAAGGAAATTGCTTTCACAAAGAAAGAGGTAGGAAGACAACCCCAGACCCCTCCATTTGGATTTCCTCCAATCTCAAATTTATTGGGATGAAGAGCAATCCCAAATGCATTATAACCCACCATGATCCAGGCAGTGTGGTCTCTCTGGGCACTGTTTCAGTGCCTCCTGCCCCTTCAGCTTTTGAGCAAAACGTTTCAAAGAAATAAAACAACCCCCATGCAGGGAGCTGAGGTACAAAGGCTTGGCACAGGACTGCAGCGGCCACAGGAGGGGATGAGCCCTCCTGCCACATGGAACAGCCACAAGAGCAGAAATCCCAGATGGTGAGTGGCAGAGCTGGTGGCCCTGTGCCACTTTCTGCCATCACAGGAATTTGTTCTTTGTCACTGCAGGACGCGAAACAACACGATGTACACGCTGCTGTTCTCAAGGTAAAAAAGGGGAAGTTTATTTTCTAACTCCAATATTTATAGATTTCCAGAAGTGACAGTGGATTGGAGGGTGATAGTGCCACCTCTCCAATGACAGTGGACAAACCAACAGTCCATCAACTTTCTCCTCCTCCATAAAAGAATGCAAAACAATAAGTTATTTACAGAAAGTGTGTGAGAAAGTTCGTTACGAGAATGTCAACATCAGAAGGCTTAGAAAATCTTAAAAAATCAGGGTGACAGTTCTTTCTTTAGCTGGGGGGCTTTCTGCCATTTTTTTTTTTCTACCCTGAATCCCTTTGTACAATCTGAGGAGCAGCACATGCTGCTGGACCAGCTGGAGGCTGCTGCATGGTGGCATAAACCTGGAAAGATGAGGCAGGGAAGGCAGTGTCTGTATGCACAGGCTGGAGTCTGCTCCAAACCAAAAACTGAACAAACTTGGGGAGGTAATGGCAGCTCTGTTCCTATCCCAGTCAAGCCCAAAGCCAGGCTGTGCAGATGAATGAACATTCCCTTGTTCCTGCCCAGATTTCCTCAAGGGAGCCTGGGGAGCTGGAACCAGCACCAGGAGCTGCAGGGGAGGTGAGAAGTGCCACAGGAGCTGCACATGGCTGTGCCTCCTGCTGCTGCCAGCTCTGCCCAGCCCCTGCAGCCCTCCAGCAAGCTTTGTGCCAGGCAGGCAGGCAGGTGACAATGTGTGACAGCACCTCTCAGCTCTTGAATGAGGAAATCTACTGGGTGTCGTCACCACATCCCTCACCTGGAGTCAGCTGCAAGGATGCTCAGGGCACCTTGGGCTGCCCGGATTCCAGCTGGACCAGCCTCCCAAGGTGGCCAAACTGTGGCCTGATAAAGCATCCAGAGTGGCCCAGGTGAGTGAGGGATCAATGGGGCACAGACACCTCAGCCCAGCCTCCTGCACTGGGATGGGGCCTTAAAATGGCTTTTTTCTGCAAGGGAAGGGAAGGGAAGGGAAGGGAAGGGAAGGGAAGGGAAGGGAAGGGAAGGGAAGGGAAGGGAAGGGAAGGGAAGGGAAGGGAAGGGAAGGGAAGGGAAGGGAAGGGAAGGGAAGGGAAGGGAAGGGAAGGGAAGGGAAGGGAAGGGAAGGGAAGGGAAGGGAAGGGAAGGGAAGGGAAGGGAAGGGAAGGGAAGGGAAGGGAAGGGAAGGGAAGGGAAGGGAAGGGAAGGGAAGGAGGGAAGGGGTGTGCAAAACTATCTATATCCCTGAGACCTTGGATTATTGTATTTGCAGGATGCCCCATGGCAGGAAGGAATGATCAATCTGACTCCATGTTCTCAGAAGGCTCATTTATCACTTTATGATACTATATTATATTAAAGAATACTATACTATACTAAAGAATACAGAAAGGATACTTACAGAATGCTAAAAAGATAATAATGAAAACTGGTGACTCTCTCCAGAGTCCTGACACAGCTTGGCCCTGACTGGCCAAAGAGTGAAAACAACTCCCAGCAGAATGCAATGGAACAATCACCTGTGGGTGAACAATCTCCAAACACGTTCCACATGTGAGCACAACACAGGAGAAGCAAATGAGAGAAGAATTGTTTTCCTTTTCTCTGAGGCCTCTCAGCTTCCCAGGAGAAAATCCTGGGCAAAGGGATTTTTCAAAAAATATGACAGTGACATTGGATCCCTGTGAGTTCCCTGAGAGAGGCTGTGTGGAGCTGCCTGGCTCTGCCTTCAGGGAGCTCTTCCAGAGCTGAGCCCTTCACTGGTACATCCATCACATCCTGTGTTGTTCTGGTCTGGTTGGTCTCCTCTGAGGCCAACTCAATCAAATCACCACTATTCAAGATTTGAGAGTGCAACAGAAAAAATAGGGACCCCATTCTTTTTTGATAACACATTCTTTAGATTTGCCTTGTAGTTATCAAGATGCTTTTCTATATGCATCAAAGCAGGAATAATTTCACTTTTCTTCTTTGAGTAATGATTTTGCCTTTCACTTTTTTCAGTTACATTTATTTCCAAGGCATTGATTTCATTCCTTTTTAAATTTTTTAAACTTCTTTCTCCTCACCTTTTTTTTTTAGTGATTCTGAATGGATTATCCTGGCTCTGTAATTATTTTGAATAGACACTACACTTAATATGTAGTGCCCAAAAAAAGGTAAAAACCTTAGGCTAAACTCTTCTAATGATAACTTTCCCTGCACCCTCAGAAGGTTTTATGAAATCCTGCTTTGGTAATGGTGTCACTAGATGCATCAACTCAAATAAATGATTGTTTTATGAAATCCTCAAAAGGTTTTATGAAATCCTGCTTTGGTAATAGTGTCACTAGATGCATCAACTCAAATAAATGATTGTTTTATGGAAGGTTTTATGAAGTCCTCAAGAAGTTTTATGAAATCCTGCTTTGGCAATAGTGTCACTAGATGCATCAACTCAAATAGTTGGTTGTCCCCTTGTCCCTTGGACTATTCCTAACCTTTTTTCATGGCAACATTCATGGTCTGGGTGGGACAGGGTGCCAAAGGAGTGCATGGGAATTACTGGAGATCAGACTTTCTGATTAATTCTCCCAGATTTTGGGGTGGAAGACTGAGCCAGCAGTTGAGCTGAGTGAGTCCCTTGGGACTGCAGGCAGCAGAAGGGCTGGGGAGAGGGGCAGGCAGAGGTGTTCCCATCAGGGCAGATCTGCTGGGCAGGTGTTGAGCTGCTTTGGCTCCTCAGAGCAGCACATCTGCATTCAGAGCACACAGCCAGTTGTGCCAGTCCCTGCAGCCACTGGGATAATTTATTTACATAACTTTGGTTTCCAGGACTGTACAGCCAGGTCAGATTATATAACTGAGGACTAGAGCTCTGCCTACAGAGCATCCTATGGTTATTGCCTGGGATATTCAGAGTCATCAGAAGAACAGGCCCCATCTCTGGGACCCCAAATTAGGCAGCCTAGAGGCTGGGAATGGTCAAATGGAGCTCCTGGACTTTGAGAGTGTTCCTAACCATGAGCTGTAGGAAAAATAGTAACTCTTGTGTGATGGTACAAACTGTACTAGAGAATGTCCCCAAGTGCTTTTTATTCTTTTCCCCCCTTCATTATTTTGTTCTTCCATCCTTTTATGTTTTATGTGATGGTTCTAAATGTTTCATTGTTAGCTCTGTTCAAACATAATTTTGCACAGAGCAAGCAGCTGACCACCAAATCCCATCATTTGAGATGTAATGTTCTCTGTAATAACAGCTCCATCACGAACTGGTGACAGTGATGGCCCTGGCTCTTGTGTCAGGAGAGAGGCAGCACTGTGACAGGGACTGGGGCTTTATTCTGGTGGAAGAAAAAGCTGGAAAAAAACTGCATGCAGGAATTCACATCCATTTGAGTAATTTCACAAAATTACCAGTGAGCAAGTTAACCCGTTCAGAGCTAGAAAAGAGGTGTTTGAAGCATGGCACACATTTGACGCCTATCTAGGCCTCAGAGAATTCAAAATACCAGTTGCACATCTGAAGTACAGGTTTCTTGTCCAGAAAGGGGCCTGATTATGGAATAAACTTTCAGAAGAAAATGGACAAGGCCAAATTCTGAGTGACTCAGGAAACTGCTGCAGCTCCGTCCCCCTTAGGCAGCACTGTAGGAAAATGGAATTTGCTTCCATCCTCCCTGGGAATCAACACACATGGACTCACTTCCCATGGGATTCTGCGTACACAAAAAATGACAAAGAACCAGGAGCCCCACAGAGACTCAGATTTTGCTAATCTGCTTTACATTTCTGATGCTCTGATACCATGGTGATGAGCAACAGCAGAAAGACCTAAAACAGAGTTTAAGTGTTTTCAACAGCTTTTTCCTACTAAGTGCACGTCATACTATCAAGAGAAAGTCCTCTTGGGTTTTTTTTTCCTCTTTCTCCCACTTCAAAAAAATCGTCTAGTACCTAAAAGGTCATTTTGAAGAACTTTGCTTTTCTATAAATTACTGGATTTTGTAAAAACACTGCATGTAAGTGATGATTTCTTATGTGTCTGTATTTAATATCTTCCTTTTAGAGTCCTAAGAGAGGGCCCTTTACCAATTTCCTCAAAAAGAATGGAGCGAGGGAGACAAATGGAGAGGGAGGAGACTGTACTGCATTTTCTTTCTGAATTTTCTGAACACAAAAGGAAAGAATATCCCAGAATGATTGGTGTAATTATAATAAAGAAGACAGAAAAGGTCTATCTTCTAAAACCTGTGTTCCTTCTCTTTGCAGTGTTGTGCATGGCCCAGCCTGGTGTGGGGGCAGCTTGTACTTGAGTAGAAAGTGGTGAGTTTTCTGGTATTTTGCTGGTTTTTGAATACCTTTTATTTTCCCCTGCCTTCTGGAGCTAATCTTACCCCTGGCTTCAATCATTTTGAAGGCAGTTGAGGGCCCTTTGCTAGTGAGGGGTTCAGTTTATCAATGCTCCTATTTAAATCCACGGGGTGATGCCAGGGTGCCAAACTGGCAGCACTGGGAGGTGACACTGCAGCCTGGGGCTGGCTCCCAGCCTGCTCCACACAGCTCAGCCTCTGCACACAGCAAGGGGGTCTGAAGGCCTGAATTTAAAGTCAAACCCCATCACTTTCTGTTAAAGAGGTGTCTTGGGTTGGAAATGCAAGCTGTGGCTGGGGCTGTGTGTTCTGTCCCCACCTGTCAGAGCTGGGGCAGCTCTCTGCTGTTCCTGGGGCAGTTTTCTTGATCTCTCCCACAGCCAACCCTCCCTCCAGGAGATCTCTGCTGTCCATGGCCACTGAGTGTCCCTGCAGGGCTGATCCAATTCCAGCATCCCATGGGGAGATGCTGCGCCCAGGGCAGGAGCCAAGCATTCCTCCCTGGATCCAATCTGAGCCTGGCACAGCACAGCAGCCTTTGCCCCCTGCATTGCCAGAGGAGCAGCTTTCTGCTGCCCTGCATGGCCAGAGGGAGCCCAGGCCCATCTGCAGCAGCCCTGGAGCTGCAGAGGAAAACTCCCCCCTTGTGCAGGATCCCTGCTGCAGCAGAGCCACAGCTGGCACTGCAGGAGGGCTGAGCCCCCATGGGATGGGGCTGTGCCACCCCTGACACACAGGGGACGGGGCTGCTCTCACTCTGACAGGGTTGCTTTGTATTGCTGCATTGTTTATTTTATTTTCATTTTCTTCCCTAATAAAGAACTGTTATTCCTACTCCCATATCTTTGCCTGAGAGCTCCTTAATTTAAAAATTATAATAATTCAGAGGGAGGGGTTTTACATTTTCCATTTCAAGGAGGCTCCTGCCTTCCTTAGCAGACAGCTGTCCTTTCAAACAAGACAAGAGGCATTCTGTGTGTGTAGGATGTGCTGAGCCTGTTGCTGCAGGGAGGTTCCTATCTTTGTTTTTGGTTTTGTTTTTTTTTTTCCATATCTTCCCTATTTTCCCTTCACCTTTCAATCCTCCTCTCTGTGCTCAGGATAACTTCCCCTTCCTTTGGTGCTGTTGCAAAGCTCAATGGCCCATTCTAATGCAATATTTAGGTGCCTCCTGGCTGTGGTTTAAAAGTTGCTTTAACATTTTCTGCACTAAAGTGGATTTTTCTTATAGCCCAGCAATTCTCAGTTTTCTTAGCCCCTTAGGCTCCTGGAGTTCAGACTTCCAGAGTCAAACCAAAGCCCCAGATCTCAGTGGCTCACATCTCATTTTCAGCATCAGGTGTTTTATCTGGCAGTCTCTTGTCTTTTTGCATCATTCCGAGTTGTTGGTGGTATTTCCTTCTTATTCTACAGGTGCTAAATGCACTTGGAGGCAAATGAGTGTTTATATAGAATACTTGCTATATCACTTTTGTGTGTGTAACAGAGGTTGAGGCTGAATGTAAGGCAGGTATTTAAACCCTGATGACAGAATTTGAAAACACTCTGAGAGAGCAGAATTATTTCTTTTGCCTCTGTGCAGCACCCAACAAATCTCCCTGGTTTTCCATCTCCTCCTGAGGTCCAGGAAACAGCAGAGGGAGAGCTCTCAATGCCTTCTTGAGATTATTCCATTTCAGACTGCACTGAAGCACTGCATAAATTGCTCCTAAGAAAGCACAGGATCACTTGACCTTTCTGAGGCTGACAGTGGCTGCTGTGTCACCTACTCTTCATTTCAATGCCATTTGCAGGGGGGGTGAAGCCTTTGGTATAATCTGCTGCTCCAACATTTGGGGCAGTGCCCTGCTTGCTTTCAGGCCTGTCAGTCTTGGCAGGAGGGGAAATCTCTGGGGAAATTCTGGAGCTCAGACTGTAACAGGCTATCAGTGGAGCCTTTCAGTGCTTGCCAGGGACTTTGCTTCTGTGATTTCAGAACACGGGGGATAGGTAGGAATTACAGTTTGAGTTTCTTCCTTGCACACACCCATTCAGAGAGTCCCACAGTTGTGGTAATAAAAAGCTGGTTTTGGATTTATCCATGCAAAGCTGGGCAAAGCTGGGATATACCAACAACTCACTTTGCAGGAAAAGAGGTGAGAAGGATTAAATGATTTCTCCTGATTAATGCATGTGGGGTAAAGCACTGCTGAGAAAGGCAGCTGGGCTGCTGCTGCTGCTGCTGAGCTCTGCTCTGCTCAAAGGTGTGATCCTTCCCCACCCTCTTTCCCCTCCTGGTGATCCCACAGCCCTGCTAAACCCTTGACATGTCCATTGAGCTTTCTCAGCTGAAGAACACAATTATTTCTCCTGCAGGTAGCAAAGCACTGCAGGGTGAGCTGAGGGTTGAATGGGAGTGGGCAGGTGCTGGGCCAGGGGAGGACCTGGAGGTCATGAACAGCTTTTCCAGTGGCACCCACAACTGTGAGGATCAAGATCTGGATGTCTTCCCCTATTCCCTGTCATTCCCAAAGTTCAGATAGAATTTCTTTTTGAAAGGCACCTGGCTTGACTGAAGAAATAGGTTGTTCATCCCAAATTCTGAGACCCAGCTCTTTCTCCATCTCGGCCTGCTGGGATGTGTGGTGTCATGCAAAGGCTTCATTTGGTGGTGTCTTGACTTGTTCCTTCAGTTACTGTTTTGTGCACAGGGTAAATGAGATTTACAATGGCTGAGCAGACCCTTTTCCCTGTGTTGTGGCCACCAAACCCACGTGGCTCCTTCAAAATGAGGCATGAGCACCCATAACAGGTTTAGATTGGATATTAGGATGAAATCCTTCCCTGTGAGGGTGGTGAGGGTGGCACAGGTTGTCCAGAGAAGCTGTGGCTGTGGCATGAGTGCTCCTGCAGCCCTGCCCTGCTCCCCTTGTCCCAGGGACAGCAGCACCACACCCAGCTCTGCCAGGGCCAGGCAGCCCACAGTGCATTCCATGAGAGTGTTTGTAATCGATTAATTCCACACTGGAAGCACACCCATCACTCCTGCAACATATGGCAGCTAATCTCTCCTTAAGCAGTTAATTAGGCACCATTTGCATGCATGTTGGCCTTTGCACGCCAAAGCAGCTGGGATTCCTGTAGGAAGCTGTTTGTTCTGGGCTGCCTTTGTGTGGAAAAATGAGATGTTTCCCACTCATTTCTTGGTGTATGTTCTTTCCAAAGAACAGGTGTACTGAGGTGCTGCCTTGGGTGAGAGAATGACTTGGTCTTTAGGGCACTGGGGGCAGGCTGAGATGAGCAGGGGGTCAATTTTTGGCTCTGTTCATGATTCATAGAATCATCGAATGGCTTGGGTTGGACCTTAAAGATCATCTTGTTCCAACCCCTGCCATGGGCAGAGACACCTTCTACTAAACCAGGTTGCTCCAAGCCCATCCAAAACCTCCAGGGGTGGGGTGGCCACAGCTTCTCTGGACACCCCATGCCAGGGCCTCAGCGCCCTCGCAGGAAAGAATTTCCTCCTAACATCCAACCTAAACCCTCCCTCTGTCAATTCAAATCCATTCCCCCTGTCCTAGCACTACATGTCCTTGCTAAAAGCCTCTGCATCTTTCCTGTAGGCTCCCTTCAGGGATGGAGAGGCTGCAATTAGGTCACCTCAAAGCCTTCTCTTCCCCAGGCTGAACAACCCCAATTATCTCAGCCTACTCCTGATTACAGGAACAATGGTTAATTTGGCAGAAATTGCCCTCCCTGAGCTCTAAGGAGGGACAGGCATGAGGTGCCTTGACAGATCTGATCAGGAAAACTTATTTAGAAGGCACTTGCATTTTAAAGGAAATTTATTAGCCAGCATGAGTTATTTCTAAATTTAAGAGTATTATAATCTGCTGCATTTAAGACTTAAAGGATGTTAGTTCTTGATCTTGGGAAAAAAAAAAATCCCCAAACCACATGGATTTGTGCAGGGTTTGGACTTGATGGTCTTTGTGGCTCCCTTCCAGCTCTGGTTATTCTATGATTCTAAGTTCTGCACCCCCAAAATTGGACCTCTTTTCTGCTAGGCACTCTCCAAACCACCCCAGGAACACAGTCATCTCTTCAGTGTGCTCATAACAAATACCAAAGGCCAGGAAAGTTTGGGATTAGAAATGGGTTTGCTTTTCCATTATGAATGGGGAGGTACAGCAAGGATTAATTAAGATCTAGGGGTAAACATGGGGTCTGGGTTCCTGAATGTCAGATTCAGTGCTGCAGCTAAGGATATCTTTGTTCCCTGGCTGAATTTCTGCTGTGCTATCATGTGTCTGACATCTGGATGGCATTCTGAGAACTTTAGAGGGAAAATGTGTAATGGACAATCAATAAACTGTTTGTTGGGGAAATTTTCTCCTAGCAGGATGATAAAATCATGTTCTGAAAAGGCATGGGAAGACATCTCAGAGCTGTTCATCAATTATCACTGCTATTTATTTCCTGAAATTGGAATGGAAAACTCAGCGCCTGAGTTGGTTTGAAGACACAGGAAGTGCACATTGTTCCACTGCCTCCAACTTTGGCAGACCCCTTGCAAGCCTGTGACAAATTACTAATCAGTCTGCAATTTTTCACACCTGCCTTGTCTCTGTTTTGCTGTGCTCTGGTGTGATTGCTGCATATTCCATCTCCCAGCAGCCTGTAAATGATCCATCAGCCCTACTGAATGCAGAGCTCCCTCCTGCATCCCATGAGCTGAGCCCAGGCTGGGCTCCCTGCACGTGGCTGAGCCTGGCACGTGTTGGGCTGAGCTTTGCCTGCTCCCTCCATGTGGGAGGCAGATTGCTGAAGCCAGGAGCCCGACAAAAAGGCTCAGAATTCCCCCCACCGAGCTGAATTTCTCCCCTTCATAATAACAGTGTGTAGCGCTTCAAGTGGCTTCAGATTTCCCTGTAGTTTTTACTGTCTTCTATTAGGTTAAATGTCATTTTTCTTTCAGAGCAAGTGTAAATCTACTAACTCCAAGTAATACACAGCAAAACAATGTTGTAACATGATTGGTTTGCTTAATCTGCCTGTGAATGACTCTTTCCCCACCAGCAGCCTCGTTAATCCAAAGTAATTTTTGTCTCTTTCCTGCAGTGATTGGTTTTTTGTTGTATAGAGCTGATAAATTCCATTCTTTCAATGAAATATATCAGAGATTTCTCTGTGAATTCTTCAGAATCCTTCTGTGAGAAGGTTTTTCATGACCCTTGCTGAGAGTACCCTGTGCATGGGACAGGAGGGCACTGCCATCTCTGCCAATGTCCCTCAGGCTGAATCCCCAAAGAGTTCAGGCACAGGAAAAGATAAATTGATGGGAAATCCACTGAGGCAAAGTTTCTAGAAGAGTGAGTTACAGAAATACAAGAAAAAGCAGCAAGCTACAAACCAATATTACAAGGCACCTTCATGTACCATTGAAAGGAATAGTGGATTTGTCTTTATAAACATGCTGTGGGTCTGCTGGTCGATAAAATCAGCACTGGGAGGGATAAAATGGGAAGGATTTCACTGATTGATGAATGAAAAAAGGTATTTGGTTTACAAATAAGTCCTGTTGGCCACACTCCTGCAGGGATGAAGATGTGGTAGAAGGAGGTTTGAAGTCAACCAGACCCCAAGTGAAGGAAACAGTCAGATGGGACTATCGTGGTGATGGCTATTTGTATGCCAAAGTGACATAAGGATGAAGCTAAAAGGCCAGGAGCTCAAGAGTGGAGTGGACTCTGTGTCAACTGGGAAAAAAAAAAAGAGATAAAGAAGAAAGAAGGGAGAAGGTGGCAGGGGTGAGGGAGTTGAGAGGCTGCTACAGCTTGAAAGAACCATTAGAAGTGCTACTATATTAAATGGGGAAGGGCATCAAGGGGGAATATTTTGCTTTTTCAGAAGTTTTGAAGAACTGTACTAATAAAGTAAGGTGAGCAGGCAAGGTCAAGGAGGCCAAAAATGAGCAATGAGGCAGCTCCACTGTTCTGACAGATACATGGCTCTGCACCTGCCACGGCCCAGATGTGGGACAAAGGCATGGAGCAAGAGGCAGAAGATAAATAGTGGTGCAGGAAGGCTTTAAATTACAAGCGATCAATTCCTCTGACATAAATAAAGTTTCTTTAACCTCAGTTCCCCCATGAGTCAGCATTTTGGGCTGGAAATGATTTACAGAAAAACCCAAGAGATGTTTGAGATGTGATTGTGAATGAAGAATGTAAATTTAAGGAAAACAGGACTTAGTGAGGGGGGATGAAATGAGATGCTGCTAACAGTTCTGTAGTTTAAAAGGTTGTTAGGCTGTGAGTGTGGCAACATTCTGAAGGCACTGCTCCCCAGATTAGGGCTCCAAACTGCCCGACTTCAAGGAGACTCTGCTCATTCTGCCCCTATTAAAGCTGAGATCTGTCTTTAACCAGGCTCTAAAGGGGCTGAACTTTTCCAGTCTCCCAGATCCCCCTCCTTTGCAGAAGGTGCAATGCTGACACTTGCCTGTTAACCCATGAACCTGGCATGAGCAGGGACTCACCTCCACTGCGCTACCACTTCAGTTGGCCAATTTCAGCTCATTTGCACACATAATTCTCTGCCAAGGTGACATTATCGAGCACTCCTGATGATGAGGATGTTATTTAGGCCAAGGGGAAAAAAAAGCAAAAACCCAGGCTGGAAATCTGAGCTGAAGATAAGGTTGTTTGACAATGAAACACAGCACAGGGATGGTTGGAGGGCAGAGCTGCTTTGGTCTCTGGTTGAGATGCCTGTAGGTCATAAAATCCATGGAGGTCAAACTGCCTCGATAATACCTATGGCCTGCTTTTAAAAACATTGCTAGACATTTGTTATGGATTTATTTTTGCCCTGTAGGTTTTAGGTTGGTGAGGGTGGAGGTTTTTATTTGTTTTTGTTGTTTTGTTGTTATATTTTTCCCTGCTTGCTTTGATTCTCAAAAACTGGGATAGGACCAGTGCAGCTCCCCCAGGCCTGACTGCCCCAGGTCCAGTTCAGCCTGAGCCAGTTGTTACTGCAAAGTCAAACATGTAATTTTACATCCATAGGTTTTAAAGGTCACATTTCCCTGCTTATAGTGTTTCTACTATATATATTTTAGTAGCCTTCAGAAGCCAAGAACATCTTTCAGCCTCAATGGTCCTAAAGGACAGAAAAGTGTGGAGGAATTTTAGCTCACTGCTCACATTACCAACATGATCAGGAATGGTGGGAGGTCAAGACAAACAAACAGGACGTGGAGGAGCTTGTAGGGACTTCAGGAGCTGAACTTCTCAGTGCATTCTCAAGGTCAGAAATTCCAGCAGCTAATCACAACTCATGGTCTCAGCCTTGGAAAATCCCAGGGCAGGAGGTCTCCTGGAAGAAGGAACAAGTAGAGGAGGAGGACCAGAAAGGCTGAGGTTGATCTGCCATTTCTTTGCCATTTCTTGTGATTTTGAACTATTCAAATAAATGGGGGAAAGTACCCATTGTTAAATGCTGAAATAAGTCTCAATAATTTTCTATGTTTCTCTTGATTTTCCAGCATTAGCTGTGAGTACTTTTAATGACTCTTTATGAAAACCTCTTCTGGTGTGGGGGAAGTTATTAAGCCTGTTACAAAGGGATTTTATGGTTTTAATTATAAACAGGTAATAGAGTCTATGTAAAAATTACCTTTTGACTTTGCAATAAAACCCATTTCCCCCAAGGTAAGAACTCCATAAAGAGAGAATTACACGACAAGGGAGAGGAGAAGTCAGCTCTGAAATCACAAGAGCAGATTTTGAGAAGCCCTGGGGATGCACCGACCTTAGTCTGCGTGTCTGTCTGTCTGTCTGCTGGAGGCCAAGGGAACAGCAGAGGGAAACGCAAGGCCCAGGCTGCCCAGACTGTCTCTGCCTACCTCAGAGCAGCCTCAGGACCCCATTAACCTCTTTAACAGTCACATCCAGACCACCCCAACCCCACAGCTGGAGACTGATGCTCAGTGCAGGGATGGATCATCTCTGCTTCTTCCCTTTCAGCTGTGCCATGGCTGGAAAAAGTCACTCTCTTCTTTCTTTCTGCACAATACTCCTAGATTTATCTACCCTGACTTTCTTGCTGTGATTTGTCAGCTCTGCAGCAGGAATTGCTTGTGTCTCCATGTCCCAGTTTAGGGCAAATTTGGGAGAGAATCTCCAAAAGAGGGCCCCTCCAGACAGCAAACCCACCCAGCCCCTCCCTCCAACCAGTTCGGGAAGGATTCCTCGGAGAGAAGTGGACAGAACCTGTTTATTTAACAGGCACAGCACCCCCAGCACACAGAATGAACAATACCGGGTGACACCACTCTGTCACTGCTCTGACAAAGATGACAAACTCAGAAAGTCTCTCTGGGGGTGGTTGCTCTGTTCTCAGTCCCTCCTGTGCTGGGGCAGCTGCTGCAGCCACAAGGTGCAAACTCTCGGTGTTCCCAGGTCCCAGTCCAGAGCAGGCTCGAGGGGTTCCAAAAAGGGAAAGGAGAAAGAGTCAAGGGAAAAATTTGGACTATTTAGCTAAACTAGCAGAAGCAAGAGCAAAGCAGAAGCAAAGCAGAAGCAAGAGCAAAGCAAAAAGCCAAGCAAAAAGCAAAAGCAGCACCAGGTACTGCCCTGTCTGTGTGTCCCACCAGCCGTGAGGGAGCGGCTGATAGCAAAACCAAAACAAAACTTTCACCCTTCAGAGCCAGTCCTGAAGGCACAGAACACAATATCCAGCATGAACAGAACACATGAATGGGGATACAAGCATCACAACGTCACCCTAGGACAATCCACCACAGAGAAAGCCCCTGTACTGCCAAAGCTTTCTCTTCCAGTGATTTCCACCACAAAGGAATAATACTTTTCTGCTAGCCCTGTCCTGGGGAGGTTGGTCAAACTCTGAGCTCTCAGTGCAGCCAAGGCCAGTAGCCACCACTGCCCTTTTCTCTGTCTTGAAGGGAAAACAGTGTGTTTGCCTCCTGATGTCAGACATGCATTTTCCTGATTATTAGAGAAGGCATTTTCTTGGCACAAAGTCCCAGAGCTGGTGTTCAGTGCTGAGCTCAGCCGTGCTGGTCCTGCAGACTCCTTGTGCCCTTCAAAAGTCACTTTATTTTCCTTTTGCTCTTTGTTTCTTCCCTCTTCCTTCCTTCCTTCCCTTCCTCACCTGTGCACATTGAGGACAAGCCTTTGATGAATGGGTTGTCTTTTAGCATAAGGTCAAGTGATCCAAAGAGACTGAGCTGCTGTGACTTAATGAGTTAATTATGTCACCTGCCTGTCAGCAAGGCCTGATGGAGCTCTGAGCTGCCTCCTGCCAGGAAACGCAGCTCAGAGGTTTAAAAACACAGTTTATGCTGTTTACAAGAGGCTACTGCATTTCCAGATGCTCTAGTGCAGACCAGCTATCTGTGCCACCTACCAGAAGTGATCAGTGATTTGACTAAGTTAATACCCAGTTGGTCAATATAAATTTGAATTCCTTCTTTCAGCTGGAAGACTGAGAAAGAAAGAGGTGAAGAGGAAAAAGCACAAGAGTGGAGACTGCAATTTGCTGTCTTTTAGCTCTCCCTGTATATCATTTATAAGGATATATAGACTATTATGGCTCATCTGTATCCCTCTAATCATTAATGAGGTGCCTTCCATGCCCTAAAGTGAAAGTCATAAAAGTAAAGTGTGTTTTCTACTGCAGGTCCATTTCAGTTCTTTATACAAATGTTCTGTTGCCCTTTATAATGTATTTGCTATAAATCTTGACAGCATTATTTGTTTTGTTTTTCTATCTAAATGCAGTGTTGAGTGGAAATGGCCTCATTATCTCCCTGTTTCTGAAGAGAATTCACTGTCTCTAAAAGGTGCTGTATTAACAGCCCTAGAGATAGAAATCCCTGTTCAGAGAGAAGAGGCAAACTCAGCCTGCCCTTGCTGAGCCCCCTGATGCATGAGCTGCACTTCACTGCTCTGTCCTGGTCTGTGGGTTCAGCAGGCAGAGAGTGCTCACCCACACCTCATCCTTCCCCTTGCCAAAAGCAGTGCCAGGTGAAAGACTTTACCCATCCTAGGGAGACAAAAATTCCTTTTGTACAAACCAGGTTCCCTCTTTTTTAACTTGCAGACAGTTAGTGTGTAACAAGCTGAGCCTTGTTCTTTTATTTGTAATGATCACACTGATCACAATTGCACCTGACAGGTACCAGAGTTAACACTGCAGCAGGCTCCTGGCTCCTTTGAGCTCTCACTCTGGCAGTGTCTCTGCGGCTCTCTTGGAGGTTCCCTTGCTTTCCTTTTCCTGCACTTTGTTTTTAAGCACTCCAGCAAGCTGCAATCCCAGCAGGCAACATCCCATACCCTGCTGCAGCACCAGGGAAATTCTGCAGGTCACATTCCCCAGCTCCAGCAGGAACCTGCAGGGCTCTGGTGTGGTGTTGAAGATTGCAATGCAAGATGTTTTCTATTACCACCTGTATGGCAGATTATCTTTTGTCAAGTGGGCAGTTTGCCTTATCTCTCTCTCTGAGTGGCCACAATCACTCCTCCCTCAGGGGGACACCTGCTGATAACAGCCATTGAATGTCCCTGCATGGCTGATAAGGACTACAGCATCCCACTGGGAGATGTGAGCCCAGAGGGAGGAGCCAAGCATTCCTACCTGGATAGAATCTGGAGATCCTGGAACACCAGCACAGCTTCTGCACTGGATTCCCAGAGGAACAGCAGCTGCCTCTTCCCCTGGATCTTCAGAGGCAGATCCTGCACCTTTCTCCAGGATCCCTGCTCCAGCAGAGCCACCCCTGACACTGCAGGAGGGCTGAGCCACAATTCCAATGGGGCTGTGCCAGCACCCTGACCCACAGGGTGTCAGGCTGGGTTCTGACTCTGCCACTGTTGGTTTAGTGTATTGCATTGTTTATTTTATTCTTTTATTTTCTTCCCTATTAAAGAACTGTTATTTCCTGCTCCCACATTTTTGCCTGAGAGCCCCTTTATTTAAAATTTATAGCAATTTGGAGGGGTGGGGAGGGTTCACATTCTCCATTTCTGGGGAGGCTCCTGCCTTCCTTAGCAGACTCCTGTCTCTCCAAACCAAGACACGTGGGCAGGGCTGTGCTCAGCTGTGAAACCAAACTGGAAGAGTTTATCTGTCCCAGCACTGATACCCAGGAGAGATTTTCCTTTCAGATTAGAGGCTGCCTGCTCAGCTTTTGCTCCTAATCTCACTTTTACCTTTCAATCCACCTGATATCCAAAGCAAAACACATCTTTCATAAGAATGGATGTTTACAACTAACAGGCATAATTTTTAAAACACTGTGATTGCCAAAGCCTGCTGAATGAAGAGCCAGATAGGGAAGTTTTTCACAGCTTCAGAGCTAATGAGTTGTAGACATTGGCAAATACTGACTTTTTAAATTAGAGCTGCTATAGTTCAAAGGAGACAGATGGTTTTATTTATGAAAAGGGATTTAAGGACCACACAGAGAAGACTCTACAGAAACACAATGTGTTGTTGGAGACCATATATCATAAAAGGTTATATTTAAAACAGTTCAAATTTCCAATTCCCCTTTTTCTCCTTGCCAGCCAAATTTGGTGCAGAGGCTTTTTGAAATCCAGGAACATTTATGCTCTGATAAAAACAAACACAAAACAAGAAGAAACTTTGAAAGATCACCTTCAAAGCTGAAAATACTGTAGAGTTCACCTTGGGCCTGATTCAAACCCCTTTGAAGTATTTTCTTCAATGGCAGTGTCATTGTGTTCCACTCAATACCCATCATCTCCAACTCTGAGACTTGGGTGATGAATACTTTGTCTTGTTTCCAGGTTCCTCTAACACAACAGCCAAGGCATCTGGAGCACCAAGCTCCTGCTAGAATGGTTACAACAACCATTTGCCAGTGTTGTACTTAAGCCTCAGTTTAAAATAAAGCTTGATCATCATTTAGGCCAAAGTTACAGAGATTTCAGCTGCTCTTTTTGAGCAGAACTCAAAGCAGTAATGGATAACATGGTTTTGGAATACGAAGGAATAAAATCATTCTTGTTTCAGAAAATGGCCCTCATCTCACAGGAGAGGTCAGAAATGGGGCAGACATGGAGAGCATTTTAATTCACCCACAAAGCATCCAGATTTGGCTCAGCCTGCACAGATTCCAGTGGGAAAGAGCCCCCCTGGAGACCCTGCTGGGAAAGCTGCTCCGGCACAGAGGGACAGGGAATGTGCTGACACTGTGATGGGCAGGACTGTGAGCCTGTGCCTGGTTTAAAATGAGGATCAAATCACAGCCCAGGCTGCTACATAGCTGTTTGTGCTCTGAGGGGACCAGCTCCTCATAGGGGAAGATATTTGTCTCCTGCTGCTGTTATGTTCTTTGCCAGCTTTAAGAAAACTCCACAATCTCTTTGCTGTCAGCACAGCATATGTCTCCTCTGCTCTGCTGTTATCTGAACAGAATGCAGGATGGAAGCAATTTCCAGAAAGCACAGCAAATATTAACACATGCAGAAGTGCAGGGCATGGAGAAAAAAATGTCCCAGCAGTTATTTGACTCTCCTGAATATAGTGGGGCAGCTCAAATATTCATCAAGTTTGTACTGCTCCCAACAAGGAGGCAAATTCTGAACCTTCAGTTGTACCAAGTGAGTAGTTTGTCTGTCTTGCAGCCTTCATATGTCAGTGTTCCTTCTGCATTTGCCTGGTTTAGTGCCCACATCTCCAGCAAAGCTGGGCAAGCTGCACTGCTGTGTCCCTGCATTAGTCTCTGGCACTGCCATTGTGGCCATTTGTGGCTATCTGATTGTCAGAGATAATTTGTGTAAATCATTTTTTTTTTTTTTTTTTCCCTAGAGTGTGGGAATAGCACTGATGCAGTTATGTGGGTCCTGCAGAGGACTCCAGGGAGTCAGGAGGTTTTGAAATCTTCACGTCTGGAGACCATCACATCCCAACAAGTCAATGAGCAGCACGCTCTGATGGGACCTGCTCTGAGCTGGGTCCTTCCAGCCCAGCTGGGGGTGGAAAAAGCAGTGTATGGCTGAACTTTTGCCACCCCACTGTCCTAAACAAAATGCACCCACACAAGAAAAGCTGCTGGTTTCTACTGGCAGCCTTTTCCAGACAAGGAAGGATTATTTTCTCATCTTTACCCTACACACTCCTGTCAACCAAGCACAGAACTGCCCTAAACCAGCAGTTTCCAATGCTGCTTTTCCCACACTGCCTGGCAGATGTGTAAAACATCTGTAGAGGGGAGGTTGGAACCTTTGTGCCAAGAGTCCCCAAGCAGCAGAGGAGCCATCAGTGCCCTGCTGGTGCCATCTGTGCCCCCAGGAGGAGGTGACAGCCACCACTGCACACAAAACCCTCAGCATCCACCCCTTGGTCACTGGCCACAGCTGTAAATTCCTCAAACCATGGCTGCAGCTACAGTCCCCATCCCCAGGCAGTGACTGAGGCCAGGCAAGGTCTGGTTCCTGATTTAAAAGCTCTTTCTCTCAGGCTTGGTGGCTGCTCCCCAACATTTGTGGGAATCCACAAAATCAGAGGGTTTTGGGAAAGCTGCAAAAGGCAGGTCCCAGAGGCAGTAGAACTGTGATTAGAACTAAGCAGCAGCCATGAGATTGGTCAGCAGAAAAATATTTAAAAAGTAGAAAAGCAAGGACAAATAGAACAATGATCTGCATATTAATGCTTGTCTAGAATAACTCTCTAAGCTACAGAAAAGTTTATCTAGTGAGATATTAGGAAGTTTGAAGCTTAATAATGGAGCTCTGTGCATTGTGGTTTTAGGCTTACAAGCAGGTGTTGTATTTGAAATAAGCAAGCATTGTTTAACCAAAGGTACCTGTGCTTACAGTGGTTGGATGGAACTACTGTCAATGTGCTTTTGCTTTGTGTGATTGGTCAAAAAACTTATAAAGTGAGTTGTAACATTAAGTTCTGTGTCTGCTGCCTGGGATGTGAGCTGCTGTCATCTTCCCATTGTCATAATCCTGTAATGAGACTGATGCTGGAAAATAAAACAGCTCAAGGTACGTTCCACAGCAGTCCTGTCCTGTTGGTGATTTGTACAGAGACCCCAGCTGGCGATAACATTGATAGGTGTCACCGTGATATTTTCTGAAAAATCCTCTTTACCCAGGATTCTTCTCCTGGGAAACTGAGAAGCCTCAGAAAGAAATGAAAACAATAATTATCTGATTGCTTCTCCCTGTTTTGCTGCTTTGGAATGTGGCTTGGACACTGTTCACCAAGTGGTCATTGTTTGATTGGTTCCATGTGAATTGTTTTTACTTGATGACCAATCACAGCCAGCTGTGTCAGGACTGGAAGGAGTCATGAGTTTTTATTATTTATTCTTGTTAAACCTTCTGTCTGTATCCTTCTCTTTCTTTAGTATAGTTTTAGTATAGCATAATATGTAATAATATGTAATAATATCATATCATATCATATCATATATCAGCCTTCTGAGAACATGGAGTCAGAATCCTCATCTCTCACCTCGTCCTGGGGACCTCACAAACACCACAGACATGTTCCATCCCTGGAAGTGCTCAGACCATGAGTGGATGTGGCTCTGGGGGACAGGGATAGGTGGTGGGCTTGGCAAGGCTGGGTCAATGGATGCTCTCAAGGATCTTGAAGGCCTTTTCCAACCTAAAATAGTCTGTGATTCTGTGATTCTGTAATTTGTGGCTTGGAGCTGGAAGATCACTCTCCAAATTGTGCTGTCCATCTAATTACCACAGTGAAAGGGTTGCAGACAGCACAGACAGACACACCCAGAGCGTCTGCTGCTAATTAAAGAGCATTTAGGGAATCCTGGGCTGGATTTGTGCTATTCTGGAAGAAAAGACAATTAATATGAAGATCTCCCCACTGGAAAACAAGACTTGACACCACAGGGACAGGCAACAAGCTGCAGACTACTGGGAAGGGAAAGGTCTGCTGGGTTTGACATTCTGCAATCATTGAATAAAGTGTGATTTAATCAATGAAAAGGAACCCTTTACAGCTTTAACATTAAAACCAATCTGAGTGCTGGCACTAAATATAGCTGGGAATAAAGGCAGTAGCAAGATATTGAAGGGGAATAGCACAGGAAAGTTAATTTTCAGCAAAGCATAAGGAGAGGGAGTGTGTGTGTCCATTTATTTTAGGGTTATGAAATTGCAGGTGGTTTGGGTTTTATTTTTTTAGCAAGATTCCAGCAGAAGAGGATAAATGAAGATAAGTGGCTGACTCAGGCATTCTGAAATTAGCACTGAAGCTCTCTGTTATAGGCTGTCATTACTCTGTGGACTTGCAAAGTGAGAAAAATATTGAAGTATTAAGTGAAGATGCCATTGAAACACAATGTGCAGTTATAAGGGCTAAAAAGCAGCTTGTTTTTATTGGCCCTTACACTTTGTTTTTTAATTTTGCTGCTCACTTCTAGTTTTACAAGACACTGCTCTCCAGAGAGAGGGAAAAGAGCCACACGACCCACTGACCTCTGTATTTAGAGTTTGTGTGTGCACTACTATGCCACATGGATTTATTATAAACTAATAAATAATATCTTAGATTTATATAACACCTTTCTATTCCCAGAGATTCCAAAGCACTTTGCAAACAGCAGGACTTAATTGTCTTCCCACTTTGCCTTTATGCACTTTTGACTTTAGGGGGATTGCTCTTGATTTGCACTAAAAATATCCAAGAATTGGGTATCTTCCCTCTGGACCAGAGCTAAGAGGAGCCACAGCAATCTAAGAAGCATAAAAAGCCATTTAAGACAGAGAATAAAAATTAGGGATTTTGACTTAACAGAAAAGAAAGTGCTGTAGAAAAGCAAAATATTCTAAGCCACACCTGGAATTTGGCTGGGAGGTGAGGCTCAGAATGATTTTGTCCAAAGCACATTTATCACCAGTGGCCATCCTTGAGTTAATATCTGATGCAGGGAGGGCACTTTGGGACAGCCCTGGAGCGCCAGTTTGGTGCCTGTGGCTGCTCACAGTCACCTCCTGCTCCTGGGGTTTCACTGCAGTTTGTCCCTCCCTGCCTGGGCAGTGCCCATGTGGGGCCTGGGCACTGATCAATTCCCTTCTATCAAGAGGCAATTCCCTGGGAAACAGCATTTGAAACCAATACTACATTTTTGTCATTAACCTGTGAAGTGTGTGTGTTCTAATATGTGGAGCAGAGAGATCAATGTCCTATAAAGAGGACAGTACAAATTGCAGTTCTGAGAGCAGTGTCCTTGGCTGGCAAAGGAAAGTTTTATTATCAGAACACTTTAAAAGAGCAGATTTCCATTTTTGCAAAAGCTGATGCTTTAAAAATCTTTGCCAAACCATTCAATCCACAAAGAATTATTCATTAGAAGAGAAATCAGAATACTATGATGTTTAAATATGTTTTACTATTTTGAACTTTCCTTTAAAGTGACTTTTTTGGTCCCACTTGATATTTGAAGTGTTGTAGAGCAAATAGCATTCAACCAAAACCAGGACATGGGGGAAAATCTAATTGCTCTTTCATATTGTTGGAATTTTCAGGCTTCCTAAAAATGGAATATTTTTATTTTAATTAGAAACACTTTTTATTTCCAAGGATTCCAGCTGGTCTCCTTATTATCTCAGTTCTGCCACGTGGCGGTTTGGTTTTCTAAAGATGGAAAAGTAGACAGTGTGGCAAAGATGGCTGATGGATGACAAAAATCTTTGATAATGGACAGAGCTGCTCAGGAAAATTGAGATGATAACATTTCCATGGGAAAATCTTGCATTCCCTCTGCCGTGCAGTTTTTGTTTTGAACAACATTTGAGAGGTGTATTCAGCCATAAGCTCATGAACAAGACTGAAGAAATCCACATTTTTGCTGCTAGTAATTAAGGGTATTAATGCTTTCAGGGCCACCAGGGCTGTTTTTCAGTCACTGTATGAACAACAGCTCCTGAGCTGGACTGTGATAAACTAAACTGGGCTCCCCTTGTGTGTCCCCATGGGGAAAGCAGTGACTTCAGCCAGAGCACCAGTGGGTTTGGCAGTGCCTGAACAGCACCCAGGCCACCCCTGTGGCTGCACCATTCCTCACAGAGAGCAGCAGGCACAACTTCCCCAAGGATTTTTCCTGGCAAGGCAGTGAGAAGCTCAGGGAAGAGATAAAAATTCTTATTTTTATTGACGGCTCCTGTTTGGCACACGTGGAATGTGTTATGGAGATTGTTCACCCCAAGTGATTTGTTAATTGGACACAGATGAAGGTTGGTTTGATTTCTTGGCAAATTAGGTCAAAGTTGTGTCGTGGCTGGCTCCAGACAGTCACAGGTACTTCTTTAGCATCTCTTTAGTGTAGTATTCTTTAATATAGTATCTCTTTAGTATGAAATTTAGTTTAGTATTAGTGCAATAATAATTGCTTAATTAGTATGGCTTAATAAAGGAATTGTTCAGCTTTCTGAATCATGGAGTCAGAGCACACCATGTTGGGGTTGCCCTGTTTCTACTACAGGCCCCTGTGCCCAGGCTGGGGGATTCACTCAGGTTAGCATGGGGTGCCAGAAACTGAACTTCAAATTGCAGACACAAAGTGTGCACACAGGTGCCTGTGGTGGTGACAGGAGGAGGAATGGTGAGCACCTCATCATCTCCTTAAACTGCAGTGACCCAAGAATGGGCTCAGTCCTGTGGAAATGTCCTTGCTCCACCCAAGGACATACAGGGGAGGACGTTGGGCTTTGCCTTTGTGCCCGCACAGCTTCCCTGGCTCTGCCCAACCCCACTTTTTGTGAGGCCCCATCTCGGGTTTCGGCTCTTCTGTCTCTGCCCCGAGATGCAGCCCAAGCTCAAAGAATGAGACTGGACTCTTCACTTTTCAGTCTTCAGGTTGTTTATTATTTCTTATCTACAAAATTTTCTCTCTGCCCAGCCAAGATCTGCTCAGCAAGGCAGCCAAGGGCACTCTGACCGTCCCCGAGGCAGTGTCGTCTTTATATACTACAAACTACATATAACATATTTACCTTTACTTCCCAATACCTATCACCCCTGTTGGACAGTGCACTTCTATACTAAACCAATCCCCAAGTGCCAACATCACCACAGAAAATGGATGACATAAAGAAGAAAGAAGAAGGACGAGACACGCCCTGTTCCCTCCATCTTGTCTCCATTATCCCCTATACAAAAACGCCTAAAATCTATATTTTCACCCTGTAAATACATCATTCCTGCACCATTCAAACTCGTGTGACTCCCATGTCCTCATACGCAGCTGGCAAATCCCTTGAAGGATCAAAGTCAAGCCACCAGGTGCTCCTGTCAACATTCCCTGAGCCCCCCAAGAGGGTTCTTGGTAGCTCTGGACATCTGGAGTGATGTGCTGAGGTCCCACAGCCCCAGGTTCTGAAGCAGCTCTATCCAGGCAGCCACAGGCCCAGCAAAGAAACAGAAAAGGTTTGAGAGTGGAGATTGCATCTTCCCTGAGGAAATGAGGAACGATCTGTGAAGTTCACAGCACAACACCTGAGAGCCACTGGGTGAGGGTCAAAGTGCTCTGGCTATTTTAAAAATATACTTGTTTGTTCTAAAGAATGAAGTGGTGCTTTGGAGAAAAATAAAACCAGGATGAGGAAGCAGTAATAAAGCAGGGCTGCTGTGCAAGTTGCCTTCCCAGAGGAGCATTTACAAGCCCTACTGATGTGTGACAGACTCCTTATGGCTCGGTGCTACCAGCCTTTGGAATAACAACGGCCTTGGGATGGCTGGATGGGAGCTCCTGGCTGAGGTCTGATTGCATTCAGCCCTCTGGGCAGAGGAGCTGCCTTGGATCTGGCAGGGTCTGTGTCTAAGTCTGTGTCTCCTCACTTGCTGTTTATTGATCCCCAGGGAGAAGCTCCACGGAGGGTGGGAAGGGTCATTTCTCACTGCCAGCTCATTCATGGCATAGGGCAAACAGCAAAATGAGCAGAAGAAAGAGGCTTTAATGAGTTCACAGCTGAGAAGTGATGGCTCTTCACAAATCAGAGTCTGAGTAACTGCTGCACCTCTGCACTGGTTTGTGTCAGACTCTTTGCAGTGTTCCCAGGTGGGTTCTCACCAGGGTCTGCAGTAGCACCTTGGAAACAGACTCAACTTAGAGGCAGTGGTAAATGCAATACTTGCTCTCAGAAGGCATTTATTACATGTAAATTCTGCCAAAAATTTTTTCAAGGCGCAATAAAGAGTTTGATCTCTTGCTGTCCTGAATGCTAGCATTAAAAATAAAAAATAGTCAGACATAAATACATGGAGCTGTTGGTTTTCCTGAATGCACCTGTGTTCAGTGGGTATCAAACCAAACTGGTTTGCTTCAGGCAATTCAGCCTCCCATGCATTTCACAGAGCTGGGAAAGGTAAATTTGGTATATTCTTGCTCAGAGCTCTTATTTTTTGTTTGCCTTTTTTTTTATTTTGTTGGGTTTTTTATTTTTGGGGGGGAGGTTGGGATTTTTTTGTTTGTTTGGGGGATTTTTGTTGGTTTTGTTTGTTCCATTAGTTTTGTTTGGGTTTTTTTGGTTTTGGGTTTTTGGGGTTTTTTTTGGGTTTTTTTTGTTGTTGTTGCAGGAATGAGCCATAATGGAAGGAAGACTCGATGTCCAGAGCCTGCATGAGCAATGCATTCAAACTCCAGGAGCCCCTGGTGTGGCACCTGCTTCAGGCAGTTGTCTGATGCTCACAGAGTACAGGCATGTCCAGGGAGGTCTGGTTCTCCATGAATTGCTGAAGGAGCCTGGGAGATTTAAGCACAGTGTGTAAGTGGCAAATGCTATGTGAGGTGACTGGGGAGCTCTTGATGGCCCTCCCAGGCCTTTGGCCAGACCCTCAGACAATAAAGACAACATCTTGGATGATGTGTTCGCAGTTGCTTTTTGCTGACAGTAACAATCTGCATTCCCATTGCTAAAAAACCACCTCCCCATTATCCCTACAGCTGTGGGTTGCTGAAATCCTGGTGTAGCTTTAGAAAATGGGATGTTGTGGAACATTGCTTCCAGAGCTGAATTTACCAGCTCAGCCTGTCTCTAGGTGCTAGTTAATGTTGTAGGAGAAAGTCCAGAAATACCCACAAGTGATGCTCTAAGAAGAAGAAAACTTGTTTTTTCCTTTTTTTAATTTAGAGATCCCTTGGTGTTCTGCAATTACACCAACACCCAGAGCTGTGGGGATGCTTCTGATTCACTTCTCAGCTGGTCTTAATCCGTATTTCCTTTAACAGCTCATTAACTTAGTTATCTTTGAGACACCCCTGCAAAGGGAAACTGAGGCACAGTGAGCCTGAGGGACTTCTCCTAAATTATATGAGGATTTGGAGAGAGATGGGAATGAGTCTCAAGTCCCATTGTAGCTCCCCAAGCACTCAGCCTCCCTCCTGCAGCATTTTGGGACATCACTGTGGCTTCCTAATCAACTCCTGACACTTCACAATTATTCCCCTCCTGCTTGCAGAGCGCTCCCCTTGGAAGGGCTTTGGCTGGAATTCAGAGTGAAGATTTTCAGAAGTTACTACCACTTTTTGGTCCTTGGAGTTCACAAAACAAATCCAAGAAGTAGCAAATCTTTCTCCTCCTCCCTCCCCCCCACCCAAGAGGACAAAATATTCCATTTTCCGCAAGTTCCTGTTCATTATCCTTGTTAAAGTCATTAGCAGGAAAGCAGCTGGGGAGTTCACATGTTTTTCACTCTCCCTCTCCAATGCCCAGGCTGGAGAGGGCGTGGTTGGAACATCTCCTTGTTACTGCTGCAGTCTAGGGAGATTTAAAACAATTTTTTTTGATCAAGTAATTTTGTAGTATAGGAATGATAATGCTCTCACTGAAATAATATTATGGGCATAATTAAAAGAACTCCCAGAAGAGAGTCAACAGTAAAAAATCAACCTCGTGCAAACAATATTATGAAAGGGCAGGACAGAGGCTTCTGAGTGCTTTCATTTGTGTTGACTCTGTAGCATTTACAAAGAACAGATTCTGTAAAGTGACCCTTTTCCACCCAAATGCCACAAAACTATTCTTTAATAGTTGATCATTCAACAGAAAATGGAGCAAAACATAGTTTTGTCTCATTCAGCCATGCATGGGAGAATCACATCTGCACTGTCCTAAGGAATGGTAGAATATTGAGGGCTAGAAAAGACCTCTAAGATCCTTGAGTCCAGCCTTTAACCTGACACTGCCAGGCCCCCAAGGGCCACAGATCCATGTTTTTTGAACACTTCCAGGGATGGGGATTCCTCCCCTTCCCTGGGCAGTCTGTGTAAGGATTCCTCTGCCCCTCTTGCTCTGGGGAACCAGAGTTGTGTTCTGTGCCTCACCTGGCTGCAGCCCCTGGGCATTGCTCCCTGGACCCAGAGGGGAGGTGACCTTCAGCCCTTTCCTCCCTGCCTGCCATCAGCTTCTCCTGCTCACTCACTGCTCTATCCCAAAAGCTCATTGCCTTGGGTTGGAAATGGGGGTGTGTGTTCTATTCCTGTCTGATGGGGCAGGTCTCTGCTGTTCCTGGGGCAGTTTTCTTGGTCTCTCCCACAGCCAACCCTCCCTCCAGGAGATCTCTGCTGTCCATGGCCACTGAGTGTCCCTGCAGGGCTGATCCAATTCCAGCATCCCATGGGGAGATGCTGCGCCCAGGGCAGGAGCCAAGCATTCCTCCCTGGATCCAATCTGAGCCTGGCACAGCACAGCAGCCTTTGCCCCCTGCATTGCCAGAGGAGCAGCTTTCTGCTGCCCTGCATGGCCAGAGGGAGCCCAGGCCCATCTGCAGCAGCCCTGGAGCTGCAGAGGAAAACTCCCCCCTTGTGCAGGATCCCTGCTGCAGCAGAGCCACAGCTGGCACTGCAGGAGGGCTGAGCCCCCATGGGATGGGGCTGTGCCCCCCCTGGCACACAGGGGCCAGGGCTGCTCTCACTCTGACAGTGTTGCTTTGTATTACTGCATTTTTATTTTATTTTCATTTTCTTCCCTAATAAAGAACTGTTATTATACTCCCATATCTTTGCTGGAGATCCCCTTAATTTCAAACTTATGAACAATTTGGAGGGAGGTTTTTTACATTTTCCATTTCAAGGAGGCTCCTGCCTTCCTTAGCAGACACCTGTCCTTTCAAACCAAGGCACTCACAAATAAAACCTGGCTGGCTCTGTGCTCTCCTGAAGGCACAATGTGGGAAAGGCCAGACCAGGGTCCTGGGGGTATTTTCATGCACTGAACTTGAAAGCAAAAGTGGCTCTGGACCAGGATTTATTACTTTGGTTTGCAGAGTTTCAGATAAACAATCACATCTTAGTCAATCAGCTGGATAAGGCATGAAAGCTGTTTGGGGTTTTTTCCCCTCAGGAAAACCTGTGTGACTTAAACTTTGTGGCCAGCAGTTCCCTTGCAGAAATGAAGTTGGCTCCATCTGCATTCAGCTACAGGAAACTGATACAACATAATGGCTCTGCCAATTTATTCATACAGCTGATATTTGCTAATGCACTTTGATTTATTGGCTTTCTCGCCTCACAGTAAAGCTGTATTTTTATATACTTTATTTCCTCCACAATCCCCAGCATGCACAGTTCCTGCTGGGCCTTCACAAATTAATCTCTGAGATTTTTTTCCTTGTGTCTTGAGTGAGCAGAGAGCACCATCCATCTCGGTTTGAAATTGGTTGTGCTCCAACTTTCTGCTTTTGCTTTTTCTCTTTTCGGCTTTTCTGGTCCCGTAGCACTTTCCAGGGTGGATTTGTGTCTGTTCACAGCAGACATGGCTCACATCAGTGTGGAAAGGGAGGTTGTGAGACCCATTTGCGTGTCCAGGACTTTCAGAGGATGCTCAAAAAGAATTACAGTTTGACTGGGGTGCTGAGGTTAGGTTTAAATTCAGATGTAATTGTCTCTTTTTGCTTGCACAAAATCAGGGGAATGATAATATCTAGAAAATTTGCCTTGCTATGCTTTGTTGCTGCTGCTGTTGTTCTTTTCAAGCCCTTTGGTTGTGACACACAAATACAAACACCTAAAACAGGTGATGGGCATTGTGAGCTCCATTCTGGATATCCTGGGGATGAAGGAAAGGTGCACAGGGACAGCAATGAAAGCTTTCATTTTGTCAACTATGTTTGAAAGCTGGAGTCACAAAATAGTTTAATGGAAGGATTTGTATGCTGGATAATTCTTTCCCCAACCCTTTTAGATGCACTAACTGAAAGAGGGATAATCAAATTTAAGTGACTCTGCTTAATTCACTGGAAACCATATGATCCACCACTGTGACAGCTCTTACAAGGCTTGGGCCATTATCCCAAACAATCTGGGGCTCCCCGTGTACACAACTGTGTAGAGCAGAGTAACTCAGCAGGACTATCTCCCAAAACTGCTGGCATTTTTATGATTGCTGTATTTTAAACTACTTACAAACTCGCTGTTGATCTGCTCCCAAGTACACCTGGGCTTTAGAATGGAGGTGAGTGTGTTTGAATGCAAATGTGGATAATACAGTACAAATTGCTTTAATGAAAGGGAAGCTGCCTCTTTGAGAGCATTGAATCCAGGGGAGTGCAACTCCCCAGAATCCAGGAGCTGGCTTTCAGCACTTTCAGAGCCAGACACTCACCAAGGAAGGTGCATTCAGTGCATAGAGAATAGTGAAAGGAATAGAAATGGGAATAAAGAAGAGATGAAAGGGAAGAGGAGGAGAGAGCAAAGTGGGAGAGAAATAGGATGCTACAAGAATCAGCAGAAGGTTGAAGTTGGGTTTGGTCACAAAAGAAGAACTACACTGGTGCAGCCTAGATACAGTGGTATTTATACATTTAAAGGAAAATGAGTATGTCAGGGAATGGGTTCAAGCTGACAATGGTCTGGAGTGAAAATCCTGAGGCTCCTCCTGTTCCAAATCGGAGCCTGAGTGAGATGGACAGACATCCCCAGTGTTTCCAGGCAGGAAGGTCTGTCCCCGACCCTGCAGCCACACTGGGAACCTGACCCTCTTTTTAATCTTTAGTCCAAGTCTGAAATGTAAAATGAGAAGAAAAATAATAAAGACTCCCTCCATCCTTGACCTGCCTGAAATCCAGAATGGATCCACTTGACAGTAAGTGCACTGGCATTTCCACAGGAATGGCAGAGAGCCCTGGTATCCTCCCTGCTAATCAGCAATATCCGTGTCTCACGGTATCACTGTGTAAAGGAGACACAGTGAGAGAGGAGCCCTGTGTGCCCTCAGGCCTTGCTGGGGCTCTTCTCCTGTTCCATGAAGCTCTAAAACTTGTGCACCATCCCCCCTGACTTTGGTGAAAATGGTGCAAATTTTCACTTTTACTTTGTAGTTTCAAATCCAGTGATTGAATAAAAAAAAAAAAAAAAGAAGTGTGAAGAAGTGTGTGACAGAGAAAGAAGGGAGGCATGCTGATTCCTGCTCCAGATGTTTTCTGCACCCTGCCATTTGGTTTCTGCTCTTTCTAAGCACCAGGAGTTAATCTTCTCCAGTGAAGTAACAAAACCGAGTGACAGCTGCTGCCAACACCTCTCCGCACAGCCCTGGGGGGAGAAGTCTGCTCACGGGTCTGGAGGGTATCACTGGTGACATCCTGATTTACTGCTGCTCAGTTACATCTCTGTGAGGGAAAGAGCTGTCTCTGCCAGCTGGGACAGGGAGGCAAAGACAATCACAGGCTGTGTGGCATCGTGGTGGGGGTGACATTCTCCTCCGCAGCAGAAAAGGTTGGATTGCAGCACATGCTGCTGGATCCCTGGCATTCAGGGAGGTGTGAATGACATTGTGGAGTTTCTTCTGTAATAAACTCTCTGTGGGGCCAGGCTGGGATGAAACACATTGGAGGGAGGCTGGTGACAATGACACTGTCATGTGGAGCTGGGTGATTTCCATGGGGTCTGCAGGCTGAGCAGAGAACTCTATGGGGTCCCAGTGGTTAAAGTTCAACATTGGGATCAGCAGATTTTTGTGTCGTCTCTCAGCTTCCAAGGTGATGTATTTTAAGGACATTTTTGGCTTTGTGTGTCTGCGAAAGCCATCTGCATGAGACTAATGGAAATGTGTGTTCCTGTCTGGTGTCTTACTCATCTTCTTAGGACAGCCTGGGGAAGGAAGAGGCAGAGCTGGGAGTGGGGAGCACTCGGTTGCTCCTCAGCCTGTCCTTGCTCTGTCCACAGGCAGCAGGACCAGGCAGGAGAGTTTGTTATCACAGCACCTTGCAGAGGTACCCCTGAGCCAAAGAGCAGGAAACAGAAGGATCAGGAAACACAAGGATCGGCCTGAGATCATGATGGATACATGGACAGACTTCCAGGGATCCAGGGGCAGCCACAGCTTCTGTGACCAGCCTCTGCCAGGGCCTCACCACTGGCACAGTACTGAATTATTTTCTTCCTAGTATCTACTCTAAATAATATTATATTCCTTCCTAATGTCTCCTCTAAACCTACTGTCAGTTTGAAGCCATTCCCCTTGTCCTGTCACTACATGCTCTTGTCAGAAGTCCTTGTGTGTCACAGACATATTTTATGAAAATCTTTTCACTAGGATTTTTCTCCTGAGAAGCTGAGAAGCCTCAGAAAATAAATGTAAACAATAACTGCCTGATGGCTGTGGAATGTGGTCTGGAGATGGTTTACCAGCAGGTGCATCTTTGATTGGTCTCATGTGGATTGTTTTTACTTGATGACCAATCATGGTCCAGCTGTGCGGGCACTCTGGTCAGTCACAGGTTTTTATTATTCATTCCTTTCTAGCTTTCTGATGTCTTCTTTCTCTTTTCTTTAGTATAGTTTTAGTATATCATTTTCTTTTAATATAATATGTATAATTTTCTTTTAATTATATTATATATAATATATATAGTATATACTATATATATACTATAAATATATAATATTACTATATTATTATATAATATATAATATTACTATATAATATATATAGTATATGCTATATATATTTATATATAAATACTATATATATTTTTATATATAATATATGAAATAGTAAATCAGCCTTTTAATTATACTATCAATAATATATACAGTATATACTATATATATTTATATATAAATACTATATTTTTTTATATATATAATATATATAAAACAGTAAATCAGCCTTCTGAGACATGGAGTCGAGACTCTTACCTCTTCCCTGGTCCTGGGGACCCACAGACACCACCACAGCTGTGCATCCCTGCAGTGCTGCTGTAAGAGCTGGCAGTGGGGCAGTGGGGCCCTGCACAGCTGCTCTGCCTCCCTCTGCTCTGGGTCTGTACCAGGAGCAGTGAGTGAGCACCAAGTGCTGCCCTGCAGGTGTCAGTGACAGGAGCAGCTGCTGTGGCTGCTCTGAGACACTGAGCCCACCACCAGAGCCCTCAGACAGTTCAGGAAGCATTTCCAGCCCCTTTCATTCTCTTTTTTTTTTTTTTTCCCTAAAGTTGATGATGTAGAGGTCAGTGACAAAAGCTAGAGTAAATTGGATATCCTGCTCCCAGGATATGCTGCCCCTTCCAGCACTGGGTTACCTATAAACTGCTGGATGAAGAGAGACTACACACAGCTTTTGCCAAGGAGTTTGCCTTCGGATGCTGATTCCAGGACAGCAAAACCACACAGACCCTTGCCATTTCCTTTCAGGCCCTTTGCTGCCTGGAGGACACAGCTGGAGACCCTGTGGGTCTGGGCCGTGGTAGGGAAGCTCAGCAGGCAGGGCAGGAATGAGAATTCCAGCTCTCCCTCCTCTGCCTGAGCGGCACCAGCACATCCTGCTCAGTGCCTGTGCTGTGCGAGCTGCAGCTCTGAATCCTTTCCTGCAGGGTCAGAAGTCCTGCAGGGAGATCATCTAGGCTGATACCAGTTTTCTGCTCTGCTGGTTTTCCCTGTAACCCATTACCTGGGATTGAGATGGATGCTTTCCCATAAGAGCTTTACATTAAGGCAGATTCCCCATCCAGGTCGAGATTTCTGGGTCTGACCCTCCCTGGTTTCCAGATGTCCCAGGGACATTAGGAGCAGCACAAGTAGTGCAGGAGGAGGGATGAAACTCTGCAACTCTGCTGTGTTTCTTTTTTTTTTCTCAATGTTGTCAATTAAACAGGATTTATGTGTTATTTCTCTGTTCTGTAATTACCCCCTGGGATTTATTTCAGATAGCTGGAGAAAACAATATACCTCCAGAACTTTCTGGCTGATGGGAAGAGTTATTGCTGCTCCTCTTGATTGTGAGCAAAATCCAACTCCCTTCATTACTGGCTTTACCTCAGTGAAGCATGAGAAGGTATCCATTGTAATTTTGTTCCCTTTCAGGAGGGGACATAAGAAATGGCCCGGGACATGCCAGGTACAGTGATTCTATAGGACAAATGGAATTACAGGTCACAGAGAGTATTATTAAAGCCCCATGTGTCAGGCTCTGAGAGCTCTCCTGCACTTGCCTGCACAGTCAGACTTCACAGCAGAGAAGTTGTCATTAGTGATGATTGAAGACCAATCTGTTGTTTCTGATTAAACACTCGCTAATGATGGTCTGATGTTACAGGTTGTTGTTTTTTTTATTTTGTGTTCATTTCAAAAGCAAAAAAAGAGATATTTTCTTCTTCTACTTATGCTTTGAAACCTATGATTGACTGGCACTTGAAGAGGATATGTGGTTGCTTGATTATTTTTTTTTGAAAGCTGAGGGGTGGGAGAGGGATTTGTTTGCATATGAAGGAGGGCTTGACAAAAAAAAAAAAAGAGAGAAATATTGACATAATTTAGGTAACACACACTCTAAACAAGCTGCTAGGTTTTGCTTACAATAATTTACATCCATTCCTCTGCAGAGCACAGGCTGTGAATTTCTCCTCATCCAAGACAGAGCCAATCATCCTGACTTGCAGGGCTTCCTCGCACATATTTCTGCCATGTTTGCCCTGAACTTTGGGGCTGATAAAGCCTCCACATCAAGTCAAGCTCTGCTGAAGTCACCAAGGGCTTAATCCAAGATAACAAATTGGCTTTGCTTTATTCATGTGTCTCAGGCTGAGCTTGCAGGCAGATTCCCTTCCAGCACAGTTGTTTGGATTGCAGGTTAGCTGGAGGTCGGCGGCTCTGCTGCTGGAGAAGGCAACCCAAGGAAACATGCCCAGTGGGGATGTGCAGCTTGTCCTTACAAACACAGACAAGTGGTTCTGCCTGCAGCCATCCCAGCCAGCAGGAGCAGTCCTGGAAAGGATTCCACTGTCATTGCCACTGCCACTGTCACTGCAAGCAGGGCCACCCAGAGAGAGCAGCAGCTCACAGAGCTCCCGTGGGTGCTGCTGGGCACTCAGGGGTTAACCCTGTTTGATCAGTGCCAGGACCCAGGACATTCCTCTGGCTGCCCTGGGTGACTTGAGACCCTGGCAGGGGCTCAGAGACCTTGGCACGGAGTCAAAGACACCTGTGCCTTTGATTTTAACCCATGGAAACAATTACCAGCTTTGTGTGAGGATTTACAAGCCACAAGAGCTTGAGTAGAATAATAGTGAATTTGTCACAGGGTGAAGAAGTAGAATTTTGGGGTTTTAGAATGAAGGTTCAAAAGGCAAGATGGAGGAATCTGGGCATGGCCTGTCCTTCTTCTTCTTCTTGTCCTCCATCTTCTGCTGGGATGGTGGCACTTCTGGATTGGTTTAGGGTAGAGACAGACTGTCTAACATAGGTGATAGGTATTGGAAAATTATTGTAAATAACATACACCTAGTTTGTAATATAAAAAGTCAACACCACCCCAAGGGCAGTGACTGTGCCACAACCTGACCTGCTGGACAGATCTCAGCAGGTCAGAGAAAGAATGGAACAGATAACAGAGAATAAACAACCTTGAAAAGCAGAACTGAGGAATCTCAACTTCTTTGGTTGCGGGGCTGGGAAAAAAGAGAATTTCTGATACCTTGGGGTCATCTCAGCCACAGAAACCTGAGAGCTCAGGGGCACACTCAGGCCCTGGGCAGGACACGTGGATGGGCACATGGATTCCTGCAGCCCTTTGGCTGTGCTGGCCCCGAGGTGGGGCTGGTGTGTCCCTGTCACTGCTGGTCCTGCTTTAGTGATGAGGCAGAGCAGGACAGATTGTGAGGAGCATCCTTGGCAGAGGCAGTGGAACAAATTGCCTGACTCCTGCCTCTAGATCCAGAGTCCTCCTGCTCAGCAGAACCCTTGTGCTGGCAAAGGCAGGCTGCAAGGTGCTGCTGTGCATGGGAAGCCTGCCTTGCTTCTCCAGACATAAAGGGCGCTGAAGCTCATCTCTCAAGTTATTTTGCCACAGCTTAGGTCTTAAAGGCATGATATAAACCCAAATGATTCTTTTCCCCAGCAGTGGCTTTCTGTAACAATCAGGCCCTAAGCAGGTCCTCCCCAAGGGCTGTGTCCCTGGCAATTTGTCCTGAGTCCCTCAAGACCGCACTGGCCTTTCCCCATGATGATCACCATTAGCCTTTTTCTTTCTTGGTTATTCTTCCTCTGCTCTTCATTGAATCAAAGACTAGTTTTAGTTAGAAGGGACCTTAAAGATCACCTTGTTCCAGTCCTCCATGCCTTCCACACCTTCCACTAGACCAGGGTGCTCAGAGCTCCATCCAGCCTGGCTTTGAACACTTCCCTTTGGGGCAGTTCCAAGGTTTGCTCTCCCCACAACTCCATGCTTTTGTGTTCTCCCAGTGTTGGAAGAGGCTCCATGATCTCCCAGAGGGCAGAGAGAAATGGAGATGGCAGTAGAGGACAGAGCTTTGCCTTCATCAGTACTTGGGAGAGTTAAAGCACTGATGGTGGATGAGGTTTTCATTGCAAACTCAGGGGGATGGAGGCCCATAAATTCTGGCTTTGGTGTTTGTTTCTATTTATGAGTAGCTCTAAATTAAAGAGGAATTCAAACCTGTGCTGCCTTCAGGAACTCAACCCTGTGCTGCAAAGGTTACTCTTGCCATTAAAATTCCAGGAGTCAGAGTTGTTGCTGAAGTTTCCTGCTAATTATCTCAGAAGATGATGTTCACATTTATTTGTCATTCTGAATGGGGCTTCATTCAGAAGTTCTTGTAACAAAAAGTGCTGTTTGCTTGTTAAAAAGAACTCACTGACTCAAAAGATACCTGGGAGCAGCCAGAGAGAGAACAAACAAATTTAATTTTTTTTTAGTATTATTTCCACATGAAAATGAAAGGTCCAAATTAGAGCTCTGGCATGTATCTGTTGAAGTCTTCATAAACAGTGCTCATACCACAACTGAAATTACAAACACCACATCTATGAGATCTTTCTTCTGTCCTCATGCAGTGTTTGTAATGTTAATATTTGTTTCTGAAACTGGGCTGAGCAGCTTCAGGCATTTTTACTTGTTATTTCCCTGCAAGTGTCAACGAGGTAATAACACCTTCTGGTTTTAACACCTTTCTCCCTATTTTAAATGTATCTATAAGTAACCATCGGGCTTTCTGGGGAAAACAATCATCAGTACTTTCATTTAAACAAATGAATAACAAACTGGCCATTTTAAGTTCCCTTTTAAGGCACTGCCTTATATTTTTCTTCCTATTGTAACTCTTGAGCCAAATTCAGTAGGGTCAGGAGCTCTCTACAGTGAAACTGCGCAGAGTAAATGGCAGCAGGATAACAGTATCTCACAGTCTATATTGCAAATCAACGGGGAAGCTGACACCCTGAATTGGACTGTTTGCTGAATAACAAATCTGGAACGGATGTCAATGTTCTTTCTCCCCTTGGAAAAAACCTTTCATCTGAGCTGAGGGGAAAGAAAGTATTGTTTCCATCAAAGAATCAGCTGTAGAAAGTAGATTCCCAAGCCCACAATATTCATATTTCAATGCAAATTAGATCTGTAAACAAAAATTGGGCAAAATAAAGTAAAGAATTCCAGAATTCCACTGCAATTGTCACAAATTCATCCAGGAGCTGGGGAGAACAACTCCTCAGGCAGGTCCAGAGAGGGCCTGGAAAAGCTGGTGTCTGGAAACAAGAAACACATCACTTGGCAGCCTCTTTCTGCATTTCTGTCCTCAGGGTCCATAGGCTGTGAAATATCCCTCCACAGCTTTGACATTTGCCTTTCTCTATAAACAGAAACATTCAGGTTTCTGTCTTCGCTCCCTGTGTCATTCAAACCCACGGAGGGAAGGGAAAACCTCTGCCTGGCTCAGGAACAGCTGGAAAAGTCATCTGCTGGGGAGGGTTATGTTGGATATCAGGGAAAGGTTCTTCCCCAGAGGTGCTGGCACTGCCCAGGCTCCCCAGGGAATGGGCACAGCCCCGAGACTGCCAGAGCTCCAGGAGAGTTTGAGCACCATTGCCAGGGATGCCCAGGGTGGGATTTTGGGGTGTCTGTGCAGGGCTGGGGCTGCCCTGGGTGATCCTGTGGGTCCCTCCCAGCTCAGGACATTCTGTGATTCCATGGTCTGCCACTGCCTGCTTTATGTGCAGTGGAAGGGGATGGATTTTACTGGGCTTGGTTCTTGTTTGTGTCGTGTGGGCAGTCTGAGCTCTGGGCTGTTCGTGTCACAGCTGTGTGAGCAGAGCTGGAGCTGAATCCTGGTGAAGTTTGGGGAGAGGGAAGAGAGCAAAGATGCACCATGGACAAGAATGTACAAAGCAGGGAAGGTGGAAGTGGAAGGCAGCAGATCTGAGGGGTCTTTGGGAAGCTACAAAGCAGCTCAGAGAGCTGCAGCAAGATCTGAAGGGTCAGAGATGGAAGAGGCTACACCAAGCATGGGCAGCCAGCAGCTGTAAACCTGGATGTCACCGCTGCTTTGGAGCCACATCCACACATTGATTCTGTATTTCCAGACATGTGGTAGCAATCCTCAGAGAGTTCAGACTCAGGGCTCCTTGGGAAAAATGGCAAATGGAAAAAACTCACAGAGTTTTTTTCCCTGTGACTTTGGATTCAACCGCGATTTTAGGCAAGCAGTCTTTTCTTGCTTCTACATCCTGTAATCTCTTGTTGCTATTTCTCTTCGTATCAGATCAACAGTGAGATAAACTGGAGCAAATCTTGTGCAAGATTTCCTCTCTCATATGGCAAATTCCTCTGCTTCATATGTTGGTTGGGTGGTTGATGAAGAACACCAGGAGGAAAAAAAGCAATTACATCCAGCACAGGCACTCACAGCTGGCATCACAGCCATGTGTTCACAGTCATCGTTGCTGTACTGCTGGGAAGCCATAACATTTATGGTTTCCAGCCATGTTAAACCCTCCCCAGTTAAAGCCACAGTGTTTCTATCTTCAGAGTTAAACCCCCAGATCTGGGCTTTAAAGTCACCACACACCCTGAGTCTCTCTCAAGGAGTGGGGCAGCTGCACTGTGCATGGCAAGAAAATGTAATTGCAGGGGTTCATGTAAGGCTAGTCTGCCTCAATTATCTCCACTCCTGGGCAATTACCACCTTCTCTTGGATCTTTCCAGGTTCCCTGCTTCTGCCACCCACATTTCTCGTGGACAGCCGGATTTCTCAGCCTCAGTTGTGTGCTGCTCCCACTTGACATGTTGTCAAATGACTGCTCCAGGAGTGAAAATGGCACAAAATCTCTGCAGCAGATTAAATGAGTGCTAGCAGGTAACTCCAAATTAGGCTGTGTAGGTAGGCAAAAGGCAAGGCAATGTAGCACTTCACTGGTTGCCATGATGGAGGATTGTTGACGTTCAACAAGGGAGTACAAACGCTTAAAAATGGATGGCAGTCTTGAAATCCATCACCCCTCCTCCCCGCCCCCCTCAGATTTGGGGCATTTCTCAATGATTGTTGGTTGTTTAGGCTGGATATCAGGGAAAGGCTCTTCCCCAGAGGTGCTGGCACTGCCCAGGCTGCCCAGGGAATGGGCACGGCCCCGAGGCTGCCAGAGCTCCAGGAGCTGCCAGGGGTGCCCAGGGTGGGGCTGTTGGGGTGTCTGGGCAGGGCTGGGGCTGCCCTGGGTGATCCTGGGGGTCCCTCCCACCTCAGGATATTCTATGATTGCTTCCTCATCTTCTGCCCCCTCTGCTTTCCTTTCCCCTCTCTCCCATCTCACCCCAGTGACATGAAGAGATCAACACTGTCAGTTGAGAAATGGGGTATACGCCAACATAAAGTAGTCTTTTAAGAATGCAGGCGATACTTTGATTTTCTTTTAAATCATGTTGGACACACTTTTGGTATGTTTGCAGCACATGGGATCCCTGCTGAATTGCAGAAGACCTGCCTTTTCCATCAGAAAATGCCCATAGCCCTGGGAGTGCCAGGCCTTTCCCAGGGCTGTGTATGGGACCCTATTGCACTGGAAAAGGCCAGACTGCAGATCCCCAGCTTTGATTCTGCCAGCACAGAACCACAGAATGGCTTGGGTGGGGAAGGACCTTAAAGGTCATCCATTCCACCCCTGCCATGGCAGGGACACCTTCCACTGTCCCAGGGTGTCCCAGGCCCTGTCCAGCCTGGCCTTGGGCACTGCCAGGGATCCAGGGGCAGCCACAGCTGCTCTGGGCACCCTGTGCCAGGGCCTGCCCACCCTCACAGGGAAGAATTTCTTCCCAACATCCCATCTAACCCTGTCCTTGGTCAGTTTGAAGGCATTCCCCCTTGTCCAGGCCCTACATCCCACCAGAAAGGTTGGGCAGCCTCTGGCTGCTGCAGAGCTCAGGAAAGGGCGGCTGCCAACCTCCAGCTTTTCTGCTTCATCTCTGCCTGTACAAGCATATGGATACCTGAACCTTGCACCATTAAATTAGTGCAACCTTTTGGCCTGGGAAGGAGGGATTTGCTCACACAGACAAGTGAATTATTAATACAATTTGCAGGAGGTAACCTCACTGGATGGCTCACAGGGCTGCTGCTCTCTCTGTATGTAGGGCTGCAACAGCAGCAAGGTTAATACAGAGCATCCATCATTTCCATTAATAGATGGCTGAGCTGCCTGGATCCCTTGTGTGGTCTGCCTTTAATTATGTTTTAAGGTGGCCTCTGCATATTTCTTTGCAGTGAAAGCTGGGCTGGAGGATGGCAGTCAGGTCTGTGGACTGACTGATTAAACCTGCCCATCACACCTTCTGTACAGGGATCTTTCCAATGCAAATAATACCTTGCAGCAGGAGAAATAGATAGGAAAATTATGCTGGTCCAGCCTTTATTTGTGAGGAGGCAGATTTCAAATGGATTTTTTTTTCTTTTACTTCCAAAATGTATCAGCCTTTTGTGACTCCAAATCCTGTGTGCACCAAGGATGGACAGAACAGCACTAATGTAGATCTTCTTTGTTAATGCCCTCTTAGGGGTCAGGATTGCCCTCAATTCTTCAGTTTAATAGTACATTTTATAGAGCATGTTGTGTTTTTAAAGTGGGTCTGTTACCTGAGAATGAAATTACATTCAAAGATCTGTGTTGCTTTTATCTGTCCTCTGAGCATCCACTTGACTTTCCAAGATTTGCACCACATGCACATGAAACACAAAGTATCTGGGATTTACTAGATTGTCACATTTTACCTCACATTTTACTGCAATATTAACATGCAATAATCCATCCAGAACATTTCTTTCATATGTGCTGCTCTGACCAGAAGTTAGTGGTTCATGTAAGGCCCGTGTGTGCACAGGTACACAAGAAAAGCAAAGGAAGAGCATTAAAAACAGCAGTCTAATAAATTCACTTTACATGTATAGTACATAGAGAATAACAGCAGGAACAGGACCCCTGGCCCAGACAGGAGGAGAAAAGAGGGGAAAAGGACTGGAGGTTACACTCAAATTTCCCTGGTAGCTCTGGCCTGTGTTTTCATTGATTCACAGGCTCTTTGTCTCTGCCTTTGCAATGGCCTGTGAGGTACAAGTGGACCCACTCTGTTTCAGATGATCATGCCAAGGATGAGCAGCAGTGGAATGGCCTCAGATTTATTCCTGACTCACTTTTTCTGGCAGCCAGAGGAGCCAAGAGTGTTTGCACTTGTCCTCAGTGCCCAGTTCAGTGTGTGCCATAGAGCCAGGCTCCACTCTGGAGCAGAAGGGCTCTTCCATCCCCCTCTGGAAAGCCAGGGGAGAGAGATGAGCATGGAAACATCCTAAACATCCTTCTTTAAACCCAGCAAACCCTGCCTGATGTCAGGGGCACCAGCACATCACTGCTGAGCCCAGCCCGGCGTGCTGAAGGCATCTCCTGGTACAGGTGAGGGAGGGATGTCTGGGGCTATAGGAGCCTCCTCGAGCCAGGTCTCATAACCTCTTGGAGCTCTATTTCTCACCCTAGATAGCTCAGCTACCCTTGGAGGCATAAAAATCAGCAGGATAGCTTTGGTTGCAGGGTTGGAAACAAAAAGGTTTGATAAAGGCAAAATAACAGAGAAAAACCAAGCCAAGTGCCAGAGGTTCTTGCTCCTGGTAAAACAGCCCACAAAAGTGATTAGTTTGTTTGTTCACTTCTTTTTCTAGTCAATTGCCCAGGTGGAACTTTTTGGCTTTTATCCAATTAGCTATCCTTAAGTCTGAGGTGAAGTCCCATAGGCCTATGAGGTGGCTTTTTTACATAATCGAGCAGAGAAACTTCTGGGCTTCTTTCCTTTGAGGGAACAAAGGACAGCTCTGTCACTCCATCAACAAGGGGCACATTCCTACAGCCTGCCTTCACTCTTGCTGTCTCTGTCTCTGTCTCCCTATAGATCCATAGAAATAGATCCATAGAAAATGGCTTATGAGAGAGGTACATGGCTGACAGTAATTTGGTGAGCAATGTAAAATGCTCTCATCACATGATGCACTGAAAACTGCATGGCAGATGTGAAAAACACCCATCACTTGTTTTTAAAATTTTAAAAGTTTAGTAGTAATATAATGGTTATAAAAATAGTAATACAATTGCAGTAATAATAATTTGTGGACAATTTGGACTAGGACAATATGAGACAATAGAAACAAAGAGTTATGAACAGTCTGGGTACCTCTTTCTGGGCAGCACGAGCCCAAGAAAGGACCCACGTTAACAGAGGATTAACCCTTAAAAGCAACAGCCTGTTGCATATTCATACACCTCATACATGATGCATAAATTCCATTCAAACAAAGGATTCTGTCTGGTCAGTGTCAGCTTCTTCCTCTTAATCTTAAGGCACCTTTGATCTTTAGCTGGGCAGGAAGAAGTTTATTCCTTCTGAAAATGGAGCAATAAATTCTTTTTCTCTGAAAGATTCAGGTGTCCTGTGGCTGCTGTCTCGCTGCGAGTCCTTTCTTTAAACAAAGTATCTTACACAGCATAGTTTCTATTTTAACATTATGACATAACCTAAAACTATATTTAACACAGTACTTAAGAGAATTAATACAGCACAACTTTCTAACACAACACATATAATATTCACTTTAATATTTGCAAAAATCCAATCATAAAACATGCATTTTTCACAGCAGAGCATTGGGAGCTGCTTCTCCTCTCCTGGCTGGAGCTGAGGCTGTCTCCTGGTGTGTTCCACCTGCTGCAGCTCAGGGTGTCACCAAGCCCGAGTCAACTTGTTTGCAGAGGATGTGTCTAATCCACTGCTCTGATCATCCCAGCTCACCAGCTACTCCCACACCACTGAATAATATCCAACCTCAAGTGAGCACAGGCTGCTGAGGGGTCATTAAAATTCCTCCTCAGTCGTGATCATTAAACAAAGCATACAAGAGGCAGACTCCATACCTGGGGAAAGTGGCACGTTAATGGAGATGCACCCAGCATAATTGCTGTCATCCATCACCCCCAGCCCGCTGCTATTGACAAAGTGCAGCTAAATATTTAAATAAGCCATTTTTCTTCAGAAGCCAAAGGATTAGATGCAGCCAAATTTCTCAGTCTAGTCAGCAAACGATACAAATCCAAGGATTAAACAGGATTTGCTGGAGTGAATGAGAACTGCTTCTGCATTATGCTTTATGAAAAAATATTCTTCGCTGCCAAGACTGTTGCTTGGGGCAAGAAGGGGAGGACAGACAATTCTCCTTCCTACTGGAAGCAAGAAAAATAGAATTATTTTCTCTTTACTCGACACTCTTGATTTACTTTGACTGTGTAGTTGAAGGAAAATGTGGCTTTTCCAAGCTCCATTAGACACCTACGCTTCTTCTAAAAAGCAAAACATAGGAAATGAAGATGTAGGTGTTGCAAGGCTCTGTGCATCTGTTTTGCTTCAGGGTCAGCTCCCTGGAAGGCTTGCCAGGTTGTTCTCGGTAAAACAAAGGAGAAATGCTTGCAGAAGTCATTTTTACTTGGATACATGTTGGTATGCTGCAGTTTTCCCACATCTGGAGACAGGTACATTGAATTTATTGGGTGAGATAGGAGGTCTTCATCGAAGCATTACAGGTACTTGTAGAGGGAGGCAGGAAAGATTTACAAACACAGAAAGAAATATTTGCTGGGGCTGGTTGAGAATTTTTTAAAACAAAATTCCTTTTCATTTGGAATGGAATTCTCAGTTCATGAAAAGTAAATGGAGTTATTCACAGGAAAAATTGTTATTGATTTTTTTTTTTAATAATGCAAGTGTAAATTTCTAGGCTTTGGTTATTGCTTTTTTCCAGGATAAAATATCTTGGTTTTATTCATTTGTCCTTAATAATAATATGGTTAAAAAAGCGAAACAAACCAGCGGAACAGAGTGAACTGAGCTGATTCAAATGAAATTGAACTGAAATATTTGAAAAGACCCAAACCACAAAAGGCAAAAATCTTGAGTTTTCAAAACTGATGTGAGTCATAAGCTTTATATTGATTTTAATGCCAATATCTCCCATCATTCTTCATGGGATAGAAAAAAAAAATCAGTTCTTGGCCTTTCTTAGTGGTCAGCTCAGTTTGGCAGCTCACAGGAGTGATTTGTGGGTTATTTTTTATGGAAGTGTGAGATCCCTTTATATCTTGCTTTTTCTGATGGCTGCATGTTGGTGGGGGGGAGGAAGAAGAGATTTGTCTTTGCAATGATAGCAGAAATGTTTGCACGTCTTGGCATTTTTCAGAAAATGCCTCAGATTTGTTGGTCTGGCTGATTTGGAAACCATGGAAAAGTTCTGTCCATTCACTTCAGGCAAGGTGTGAATCTCAAGGAGAATTGGTATAAATGAGTTGCCCAGAGCTATTCTGTCTGTGCAAAACTTGGGAAGACTTTTTCTCCCAGCAGATTATTTCTCTTTACATATTCACAATAATTTCTTGCAGGATCTGAACTCAGATAACATCTGACCAGAACCCTGTTCAAGATAAAAATATGACTTCTCTCCCTGGTACATCTGTCCAAGGATTGCATGTGCTTGCCTTGTCAGATCAAATGTGACAAACTTTTCCCCCTTGAATCAATCAATGTCAGGAATCTGAGCCTCATGCCCATCTCTGGGGAAAGACAGCAGCATTTATAAATCATGGGGAAGAAATTAAAATAGTAAGATAAATATTTCTCAGCTCAGGCTTGCAAAGGACTACAGAGTGAATATTTTTCCCTAAATTATGAGAAATAGAACTGCTCTACCCTTACATCATAGAGAGAGGGTTTGGTGGAAATTAAGTAGATTATTCTTTATAGCTTTATTGAAATTCTACTAAGATGTCTAAAAATCCACAAGCCTGTTGCTTTGCAAGTGAATTCAGTGTTTCATCTTTGTGAATTGATAGTGATACATAAATGTCAGCTTTATTGAACATGTCTCCACTGTCTGGCTATCCAAACAGTATTAATTAACTCCCTAAGTCCTGCTCCAGCATGTATTTGAACTCATTTAAAAACTTGCTTTAAAGCAGTTGCTGCAGAAGTGCAGACTAGAAATATGGAGCACATTTTTAGCAGAGAGTAATTAACCACTGAAATAAATTACCGAGCAGCAAGGTGGATTCTCCATCATTTGAAGCCCTTGGCTGGAGGCTGATTGTCTTTGTGAAAGATGTGTGCTAACAACAGGAGCTGCAAGCCTGGGGCTGTGAGAACATGGTTGTGTATTTACAGCTCTGCTGAGCAGGGTTTGTAGGAGAGTTATCCCTGTTCTGCACCCCAGCTGCCGGAATTCCTGGTGGGACACAGCTCTGCTGCCAGCTGGGAGCAGGATCCAATATTTTACCTGTTCTCTGGAAGATTCTCAGGAAGGAATTCCTCCCTGGGAGGGTGGGCAGGCCCTGGCACAGGGTGCCCAGAGCAGCTGGGGCTGCCCCTGGATCCCTGGCAGTGCCCAAGGCCAGGCTGGGCAGGGCTTGGAGCAGCCTGGGACAGTGGAAGGTGTCCCTGCCATGGCAGGGGTGGCACTGGGTCAGTTTTAAGTTCCCTTCCAACAAAACCCTTCTGTGGTTCTGTGTTACCCACAGTAAAACCAGCTGGCTTTGCTTTTGGGCTCCTCACTGCAAGAAGGTCCAGAGAGTGTCCAGAGGAAGGAATGGAGTTTGTCTGGAGCACAGCGTGGGTGAGGAGCAGCTGGAGGGGCTCAGCCTGGAGAAAAGGAGGCTCAGGGGAGACCTTACAGAGCTTTGGCCCCTTCTGCAAGGAACAAGCTACAGAACCAGAAAGAACGGCCTCGAGTTGCACAGGAATTTTAGATTGGATATTAGGGAAAGCTTCTCCATGGAAAGGCTTGTCAAGCACTAGAAAAGTGAGAGAGCTCCTGGCTATTATTGATCTGTCCTTTTGAACTGAAAGGTGAGGAACCCTCAGTGCCCCGAGGGCTGGAGGAAGGGGAAAGTGCACCACAAACCAGTACAAACACACTTACAGCAAGGCTTTGTTCACTGTCTTTCTCATCTGAGCTGAGCAGAACACGAAAATCTGTTGGATGTCACCAAAATGGAAGATGCTCCAGAAATACCTTAAGCAGATTTTTTATTCTTATGCTTATTTTGACTGAAGGAAGCCTGGCAAACTTTGATGAGGGTTAGCCTGGAAAAGCTGTGAATTGGCAAAAAGAAAAACTTCTTTGGATTTCATCTCCAGCAGGCATCAGGATTTCACATAAAAATGTGGAAAGGAATCAGAAACCCTCTTTCAATGTGGTACCTGGTGGCTGCTGCCCTTTTTCTGTGCACCTGGGTGAACAGACCGTGTCCACATGGTGAAAGGAAGGGAACAGGTAAAACACACAGAGCCAGATTAGCAGTAAAGGGAAGTGTGTGGGGCCACTTTCAGGTGCTGAGCCCTCCTGGGGGCAGCAGGAGCATCCCAGAGCCACCTGTGTGGAGAGCAGCAGCCAGGGGGCAGCTCCTGTGATCCCTGTGGCAGGTCTGTGTCACAAAAACCTCCCTCAGCCTCCCTGAGAGCTAGCAGACAATGTGATTAAACAATAAACATTTTGTCACACTAATGAATCCTGGCATCCATCTTTCTGATATGATTAAACCAGTGCGGAGACGAATTCTTCATTTTTGACACCAGGTCAGTGCACAAGGAGCAGGTTGGGTTTCATTCTTTGTTTATTTTTATTTCAATACTGAGTTAAGCAAGGTGCTACCAGCAGTAATGAAGGCACTCTGGATTAATTCCTCCCTTGTAAATGGCAGGGAGCACAGAGCTTTTTTATTTTCTCAGCTGTGGATGTTCACAAGGCTCTGCCTGGCAAAGTGGGGCTGGTTTCTTTCTCCAAGAGGACTCTCACCCTGCATGCACAGACACATGGAACTGTGTTCTGCCCATCCCCTTGGCTTTCCTTGGCTCCCTGTGGGAGTAGCTGCACTGGATTACGCCATAAGGCACACAGAGAGCTGTTAAGGGGCCATATAATTATTGTCATTGATGAAAAGCCCCTTTCACAGCAGTTCTGCTGCTTGCAGGTGAAAGAAGGCTCTGCAAATACACCATCAGCCATTCACAATTAACTTGGTTATGGATGGCATTCCATAAATATTTAAAAACACTGAAGGAGAAGTAATAAATGGTTGATTTGTTTTCTTGACTGCAGCTGCTGCGGGCTCGCTCTCTTTTGTGTGTAATTCTTTATTCCATTTAGCACCAATGGATATATCTTCCCTTGCCTCCCCCTCCTTTTAAACTTTTATCATCTCCTGAAACCTGTTTCGAGGTTGTTTCTGGCCACTGCACTTGGCTGGAGGATCTGGGGTGATAAAGAGAAAGTCTTGGCTCTGCCAGCCGTGGAATGCACTGCCATTAACTGCAGCTCACAAATACACTCACCCCTCCTCCAGATACCTTGTACAGCCCAAATTATCTGCACTTTCCTGTCCTCATCTGGGGCTTCCTTTCATTCATCATCAACATCTGCAAATACAAATTGCACTCGGGTGCAATTCCCAGGAGCTCAAGTGGCAACAAATGAATTTTTTAATAAACTGGTTCCTTCTTTCTCTTTGGTAGCCACTGTAGTAATTCATAAGGCACAGATTGCAAGTTTGGCTATAGGTTTGGCAAGGGGGAGGGAAAGTGTGATCAACAAGAAATTGTAACTTTCGTGCTGTTAAATCATCATGCAATGCTGCTGCACAGCTTAAAAATAACTGTCCTTGCTCCATGTCCTTTTTCACTTCCAGCAATAGTTTTAGACTCTTCTAATCACTCAGTTTGCTTTCCTCTGGGCTGGCAGGGGCATCAGCTATTGTAAAAAATAGTCCATCCAGTGGAATATATCTCCTCTGAAGGACAAGATTATTCTTCATTTCTCTTTAAAAAAAATATCTCAGAAGAAAGGAAACGTTTGCTAAAATTCCCTTCAGCCTTGCTGTATGTGTGTTTGTCCTGGTTTGTGGTGCACTTTCCCCTTCCTCCAGCCCTCGGGGCACTGAGGGTTCCTCACCTTTCAGTTCAAAAGGACAGATCAATAATAGCCATGAGCTCTCACACCTTTCGAGTGCTTGACAAGCCTTTCCATGGAGAAGCTTTCCCTTGTATCCAATCTAAAATTCCTGTGCAACTCGAGGCCGTTCTTTCTGGTTCTGTAGCTTGTTCCTTGCAGAAGGGGCCAAAGCTCTGTAAGGTCTCCCCTGAGCCTCCTTTTCTCCAGGCTGAGCCCCTCCAGCTGCTCCTCACCCACCCCGTGCTCCAGACAAGCTCCATTCCTTCCTCTGGACACTCTCTGGACCTTCTTGCAGCGAGGAGCCCAAAGCCAAAGGCAGGCTTTGAGGTGTGGCTTCAGCCGTGCTGTGTGCAGGGGGACAGGCACAGCACTTGCAGTTAAACACAGTCAGCTGCTGCACCTGGGAAGGAAAAGTGCTGAGGGAGCTGTTATGAGTAGAAAAAGTTGCCCATTTTTTTAAAAGGTTGCAGAGTTCACAGGTTGGGCTAGTTGCTGCCAAGGTGGAGTTCTGTTTGTTGTAGTAATCACCTGTTGTTTTTGTTAACTATCTGTGGTTGATGGTTAAAAATTCCCCCTTTTGTCGAGTGACACCCTGCTGCTTCCTGGAGGATGAGACCCAGAGGTGAAGGGGAAGGGACATCGAGTCAACATGCAAATGGCATCAGATCCAGCATGCAACGGGAGGGACCCCTCACCAAACCTAGCCAAAAACCCCTAAAACAACGAGCCAACACAAAATTGATGAATCAAACTGATGTCTAGATATGAAGAACAGAATCCAGTATCTGCCAAGACCTTTTTACCCCTCACCCTAACCAAAGAAGACAGCTAGATAGAGGAGGTCGAATGTTGAACCAAAAACCAAGGGATTTGTCCATGTTCTCGTGAGGACGGAACCCCAGCTCTGCCCACAGACCAGTGGACAAAGCTGCACTTTTCTTCTCCTCCGAGTCACTCCTTGGAGCAGCAGCAGTGTGAGCGCGACCCGTCGGTTCTCCCCACCCAAGCTGATCACGTTTAATAAAGGCATTAAAAAGGAGAAAAGCCTCCTGCCCGTGTTTCAATGAGCCAACACAAAATTGATGAATCAAAGTGATGACTAGACGTGAGGAACAGAATCCAGTATCCGCCAAGGCTTTTTTACCCCTCGCCCTAACCTAAAAAGATGCCGGCTAGACAGAGGAACTTGAATGTTGAATTGAAAAGCAAGGAATTTCCTGATGCTCTCATGAGGACAGAACCCCCAGCTCTTCCCACAGACCAGTGGACAAAGCTGCACTTTTCTTCTCCTCCGAGTCACTCCTGGGAGCAGCAGCAGCGGTGTGAGCACGACCCGTTGGTTCTCCCCACCCGAGCTGACCACTTTTAATAAAGGCATTAAAATAAAGGCATTAAAAAGGAGAAAAGCCTGTGTTTATTTCAGAGCCACAGCACGGGAGATCCTGTCTGGGAGGGTGGCGGCTCTGGGGCCGTGGTGGGGCAGCAGCCCCAAAGGGAGCTCTGAGCTCTGCAGCACAAGGACAGCCCCGTGCACATGTAAAGAATTGAGTGGAATTACAGGAGTAACCTCATCCCTGTCCTGAGGAGTGAGTGATGGCTGCTGGAGACCCCACCCACTTCTGACACTGACTGGATGGTGTTACACAGACCTCAGAGGAAGGCTAGGAAAATGATCCAGGGCATGGGAAATGAGTTACATGACCTGAAGCACCAAGAACTCTATTCATTACCTTATTAAAGGATGGAGAGGAGATTTTTATCGTTAGTTTTAAGAGTATCTACATGGAGAGGAGTCTTGAGAGTAAAGGGCCTTTTGACCTTGCAAAATAGAGCCTAACAAGAAGACTGGAAAATGAGTGTGGAGAAAGCCAGCCTTGAAATGCAGCAGCATTTCCCAGCAGAAAATCACCGAGCAGAACTGGCGGTGGGCTTGCAAGCAGATTGTGTATAATGAGATTTGGTATCTTAAAAGAAAAGGTTTCCCATCCAATTTCAGTGACAACCTCTCCTCCTTGCGCTGGCAGCAGCCAAGATTGCTGGGGTGCTCGTGCAGCTGTCAGTGCCTCTGAGGCACAGTCCCACAGCACCATCCCTTCCCTGCTGCCTTCTGGGCTGAACTCACCCTCTGTCCTCCCCAGGGCAAGGAGCAGCCTGCTGGAGAGCTGTCACAGGCACCAAGGGACCAGGACATCTGACCCCTGCCTTCTTGCCTTTATTTGATTTTTTTTTTGAACTTTAATTGAGCAGCAATCCTGGGCATTTAAAACAAATTTGAACTTTTCCTTACGCAGCAGCCAGGGAGAAGAAACGGAAAACTATGTTCCTCTTTGGAGACCATCTTCTCTCCCAGCTACAGAAGCATAGGCATCAATGGAGGCACTAGGATTGAACCATTTCCCTGGAAGGGGCTTTGTAAATAGCATTAGCAGGTAGAAAATGATGGATGTGACTCCTTATCCACAAAACCTCACTGCAAAGCGGAAGCACCACATACTGACCTGTAGAAGGGAAACCAGGAAAAGGGGGACAAGTGTGGTCTTTATTTAGATTCAGTTCTTTGTTCTTTTCCCTTTTTTCCCACCATTTCACTTGCCCAACAGCTTAGATCTAAATAAACTATCAATACACCCCACTGTGTTACACCAGGGACACATTTGACCCATTTATTTTTAAGTGCTCCCGCTCTCTTTTTGGTATCTGCTCCAGTGTGAGCTATTAAAAAAAGCATCTTCATTAAAGCAAAAGGTATTAGAAAAGGTGCCTGTGTGTAAAAGAACTAGTTGGGAGCTAATGGGATCTTTCAGGAGACTTGACTGTACCAGTGATAATTGAAACAAAGAGACCTCGGTGATCTAAACTAATTCAGAGGAGCTGTATTCCTGTTTTTTATTGCACAGGCAGTAGTTCAGCACTCTGCAGCTCCCCACTGGCATGAAGAGACACTTACAGCTGTTCTCCCCCCCTGATCCCAGCACTCTGTGGAGCTAATGGGGGGCTCCCAAGGCCTGATGAAGTGCTCCAGGGCTGTGACTGCACCAGCCAGAGGACTCGCCATCTGCCTGGGGAATTTCACCTCCATTCAGACTCAATTCAGCCCTAGCTCCCAAGGTGAAATTCCATTTAGGTCGGTGCATTCTGCACTAGCAATTACAGAGACGTGGTGGAGGCTCAGTGTTCTCTCTGCTGGGCTGGTGGCTGCTGGGTGCAGCCAGGCACGAGCTGCCTCACCCCTGCCGTGGTGACCCCATTGCAGCAGGGCAGGGGAAATTGAGATCCAAATGGGGAGAACTTTGCTGCAAATAAAAACAAATGAAAACACAAGAAAAAACAAGGACTTCTTGTGCTGATTTTCTCTGCTGCTGCTCTCACCAGAACAAGGAGGAGTATAATGTAAGATTTTCTAACCCCTATCAGCGCAACAAATTTCATTATTCTTCAAGTTTCTTTATTCTTAGAAAACTCCTTATGTGTGTATTTCCAGCTGTTTCTCTGGTGCACTTTCGACAGATTGCATTGGAGAAAACTCCATTTTAATGTGGGGCCAAGGGAAATCTCCCACCTTGTGCTGTGTTGGAGACTGAATTTCCCCAGACCTCATTCTCCCCTGGGTCCATTTGCTGCTCCCAGGGAGCCAGGACTGGATTTTGTATGGAATCAGGGGCTGGGTATTTTATAGAATCAGAGGGTGGGTATTGCATGGAATCAAGGACTGGGTATTTTAGAGAATCAGGGATTGAATATTGTATAGAATCAGAGGCTGGGTATTGTATGGAATCAGGGGCTGGATGTTGCATGGAATCAGGGACTGAATACTGTATAGAATCAGGAACTGGGTATTTTATAGAATCAGAAGCTGGGTATTTTATAGAACCAGGGACTGAATATTGTATAGAATCAGGAGCTGGGTATTGTATAAAATCAGGGATTCAATATTGTATGGAATCAGGGGCGGGTTTTGTATAGAATCAGGGGCTGGGTATTGTATAGAATCAGGAACTGGGTATTTTATAGAATCAGGGGCTGGGTATTGTATAGAATCAGGAACTGGGTATTTTATAGAATCAGGGGCTGGGTATTGTATAGAATTTTGGGTCTGTTGGTACCACCTACATCTTCCTGGGTGCAACACGCCTGCTACAAACCAGAACCCTTGGTGGAGGTTTTAACTCCATTCAGGTTTGGTGCTCTGTGCAGCTGCTGTGAGCAAGGAAAGCCATCTCTGACCTTTTTGAAACCATGACTTCCATCACTCATGTCTCACTAATTGCTGCTGCAGTTCGTGGCCCCGCGTGGAAGGGAGAGCGGGACGAAACTGCCCTCGTGAAATATAAATTATTTTAATTACAGTCAACAAGCACTTAATGGCAAACACAGTGGGGGAAAAAAATCCAGATGGCTTTTTTTTTTAGCTGCATCTATAAAATTCGCATTTTGGCTGTGCAAAAGCTGGGTATGCTCCTGGGGGGGTTACTGAGGGTCTGGAACTCACACTGGTGCACTCCTGTTGCAGTGAGGACTCTTCCCTCAGAGAACAGGCAGGTTTGCAGGTTTTGGCAGATGTAAGTAGCAAAACACTAAAAATGCAATCTAATATTTATAGAATTATAGAATCATAAATAGTTTGTGTTGGAAGGCACCATTAAAAGTCATTTAGTCCATTTAGCTGTTTAGTTTCTTGGTGTTTAGTTTCTATTTTTTATTCTTTTTCTTTTGCATCTGGTAGATGGGTATCAATATCAAATATTTTTCTGCTGAGGTGCTGCAGCCAAGTAATAAACTTCCCTGCAGGCTCAAGATAATCTGGCTTTACATCACTGATACCTTCTTTTTCAAATAATGCCTTTCCTCTGTAGCAAGGTTCATCAGCAAAGGTACAGGAACTAACCTAAAGCCCTGGCTTGTAGTTCATTCCTGTTAGACAAAGGTTTTAAGCACGTTTCTTTACTGAAAGCCAAAGATCTGCATCAGTCTTGGCTGAGTAGGGATTGATTTAAACTTGTCCTTAAACACCTTGTGGAGGGAGGCTCATACACAGAAATACCCAGCTGGAATTTCTCTTCATTTGTACTGATATATGACTGAGGCACAAATTCCCTGAAACTGGTGCTGCATGTGGGAGAAGAACCAGGTCCTGGGCATTTTAATTTCAATTGTCTCAAAATACTAACACACGTTTGTAGGACGCTTAAACTATCAGCCATAGCTGTGCTGCAAAAATCAACCCCTCAGCTGCCAGCAGCATGGCCCTGTTCTGTTATCCCACACCTCCTTCCCAACAAGAAGCATCTAAATGTTCATTCCATCAAGCTATCAAGTTGGCTGAGCATCCTTCAGAGCTTTCTAACACACAATAGTGTGGCCATCACTTTGTGTCTAATGTTTCATTAAAATGCCATCTATACCCTCCACTTTCTTGGCTTCCCATCTTCTTTAATGAAGGGTTGCACGAGTTTCACTTCCAAATGGTTCCTTTACCAATGACAGAAACATTAGGAGGTAAGATCCTATTGTAAAATGCTCTGTGATTGTGATGGTGTGGAGGGAATTTGGCATCCCGTTCCCTCAAAAGTAGTACCTCAAAAGCAGGAACATAACGAATGTATTACCCACCACAGTAACCCTCACATCTCATTTCTGCAGTTGGATATGACATTTGTGTTTGCGTTTACCACTTCTTGTGTCTCCCATGGAAGGTGCTGGGATTTGGCAGGTCACACTGAGCCCCTGGCCTGGGTGACTTCCCTCCCAGGTATTAATTAATACATCAGAAATATGTGGATATGTAGGAATTGGTACAAACAGCTTCCTGAGTAGCACACGCAGAGCTCTGGTTTGTTCCTCCTCCTGCCTCTCTGCCCAGTAATGTTGTCCTATGTATTCAAAGAGAATTTCTCATGGGCAATTACCTCTCCATGCTGTGCTTCCTGCTGCTATCAGGAGCAAGCTGAACTCTGGTTTCTGAAAAATAGGCTTGTGGGAGATTCATTTCCTAACCTCCCCAATCATTTCTGATCCCTGCCTCCCTTTTTATAGGCTTGGAAAGGCTACACTCATTTATACTCTAACTTTTTCTTGTTGAATTTTGGAGGCACCTGACTTTGCACATCTCTAATAAGTGGGCAGACATCTGAAAAGCCACTCACCATTGCTGTGGGTTCATTGACATTTGGAAAATGGGCTTCATTTTATCATCTCCAAAATGCCTTCCCCTGCAAACATCATACTTAGAATGATTTATTAGCCTTTCTGGAGATTTCTGGGGTTTAATGCCTGCTGGGGAATTTTCCAGGAGATTGCAAGGTTGTGGGGAAATTGCACAGGGATATATGTACACCTGTACGTGCATATATGTGTGTTTAACACCACATCTGGCTAACAGCAAGAGGAAAAAAACCTTTTTTTAAGGTCTGCAAAGAGGAACTGATTTGAGAATAAATATTTTCACATCTCTGTCAGCATTTGGGGCTGCCTTTGTAGATTCAAGTGTGACTGAAGCACTCATAGCCTTTGTGGTGAATGGATCCAGGCACCCAGTGATCTGAACAGGCTTCCCAAGAGGGAGCGCAGCTCTCCTCAACATACAGGAGCTCTGACTCCTCATCAGTGGAGTTTGGGTCTGAAATACTTGTTCTTTTACCCAACAAGGAGAAAACTCTGTTGACTCTGAGCTAAGGAGATGTTGAGAATTCAGATGCTTATCCATCAATGTTGGAAATATAAAAACAGTGACTCCCATATGTCGGTCCAGATTTCCTCCCCATTTCCCAGATGGAAATGCAGATGCTGTGCTGTGTTTCCAGAGTCAGCCCACTGAAACCAAAAAAAGGCATATTTTGGGCCTCTGCAAACCCAAATACTCTGAAAGTGTTGGTGTGTGCTCTCCCAAGACACCCACGTGCCTGTTTGTCCATACCGAGAGCATCAGTGTCTGAGAAGCTGGGCAAGTGTCCAAAAGAGCAGAAAGGAAGCCAGCAACATGGGAAAAAAATGTAATTTGAGAGCAAAGGATGAAATGTGGCACACGAGGCCAAGAGAGGGCATTTTGGTGAGCTTCTAGTACAATATTTACCTTTGTGAGAAAGGAAAGGGCGCATGGAACAGCTCTCTGCACGACTGGGGTGACACAAAGAGGCAGAGTGTGATAGTGCAGCTTTTCCCTTTCTCACCTCTCCAGAACCACAGCAGCACCACCCCTCACTCCTGGGAACACTGTCTTTAACCTTAATAGGATTTCCAAAGACTTGAAGCCGGCTGGCAGTCTTCTTCTTGAATCCTTGTGGAGATAATCAGGCTGATGTGCTAATCACATTTGTGCTGTATTTAAAAATAGGGGGATATAGTCTGAAAAGTGCTGAGCAGCACAATTCACCTGCAGCTTGTTTACAAGGGAAACAGAAAGGGGAGAGGTGCTGGGCAGCATGGCAAGTGGGGATGTCCAGGTGCTCTGCATTTGAATTAGAAAATCAGCTGAACTCTGGTCATTCCCCTCACTGAGGTTCCTTCGCCGTGGTGGAGGGCGAGCAGGGGGAGAAATGTTGTCTCAGCTGGATCATATCTGAGGATAAACCCCCAGACTGATCCTTGCTCAGCCCTGTGAGCAGGCTGGGAGCTGTGGGATTTATGCTGCACATGATTAGCTGTGAAACAGAGGGGAAGTTTATTGCAGAGAGCCTGGCACGGGCTCGGGGAGTGAATTGGTAAAGATGACATGTACATTGTCAGCTTGGGTGTTCTGAATTTATAGAAACCCTGAGAGCCATTACTCAGTTCCACCTGTGCAGTTCTCCCTGCCAAATCCTACTGTATTTATAGGAATAAATAAAAAGGAAGAACTGGTTAAAGACATGTAAAATGCTCAGGTTTGAATGTCTGACAGTTTTTTTTTCCCTTGATGAGAGCTCCTCACACCCACAAACTAGCTGAGGTAGAGGTGTGCAGAATGATTCATTCTCCAGCTTTCCTCCATTCAGAAAGTCTCTTGGGTGTCATGTAAACTACTCTCCCCAGTCACATAATGGGGTGCAAAATTGGAAGGAAAAAGGCAATACACCTAACATTTCCTAGACCTGTTGGTGCATATCACATCCTAAAATAATCGCCCTTGCCTCACAGGGGGGTTAAATCTGTTATTCTGACTTCCAGGTGCATTTGGAGCTGCTCAGGGAATAAACGGGCTGCAGATCCCTTTGTGCTGCCCTGCTCTGGAGCACACCCAGGGAAGGGAAAGGCTCTGGCTCTGCCTGGGGCACTGGGGTGTCCCTCAGCCTGGGGCTGCTGAGCTGGGCATGAGGGCACTGCACAGGGAAGGGAGGATGTCAGGACAAGTCCACAATGTTCCAATGCCCCCAGCTCGATCAGAGGAGCTCCAGAGCCAGGAGCTGCCCTCGTGAGCAGGCACCGTCCCTGTGAGTTTGGGATGTCTCTGCTAATGAAAGTGATCATTCTCTGGCTCTCACATCACCTCCCATTACGCTGGATGTGAAATACAAAGCTGTGTTTCGTGTTAGGTACATACAGGCAATGTGTGTATTTGTGATTGTGATACGCGTGGAGACCAACCATGGGACAGTTACGAATTTTAATAATAACTGAGGGGAGTAAAGCATGGAAGAAGGCCTCTGAACCTGTCTTTTGTTTGCAATTAACCTTGGTTGATTTAGGAGCATTGGAATTAAAGCGTTAAGGATGTTGCTCTTTTCTTGTAGCTGAGCCCTAAAGACTTCTGCAATAATAACCTTTTGAATATGATTTTAGAATATTGCTTGTATCCTTGAAACTATAGCTTTGGAATATATATAAAGGAAACATGCTTGTCTCACGCCTTAACAAAACAGAGAAAGCAGCTTGAGAAAGGAAGATGAACATCAACTCAAGGATTTATAGTTTGACCAAGGGAAGCTGGACATCACTGTTATGAGATTTACAGTCCTTGCAATCAAAATGTGGACCCACATCTGGGGAGCTGGACGTCACCAGATGGGATTCCTCTTTCTTCTTTCAGAAACCAAACCACCACCACCTGGGGATGCTCCTTTTGGGATACATCCTGAGAAAAACTAAATCACAACAGTGTATAGAATTGTGGCATAAAAATTGGGAATAGAAACTGCTGATGAGTAAAATTTGGAATAGAAACTGCTGAGAAAGCTGATGAGTACCCCTACAGATACCTGTAAGCCTCAACTATGGTGTGCACTTGGAGGGAAAACTTCCCCCGCTGCACCCAGCACGGTATTGCTCATACTTTACCATATTAATTAATTAATTGATTGCTGCTTGAACATTGGCCTAGTCAAGCTACTTATTTATAACATGTACCACGCCTGACACCCTGAACATGTTCCCCCTCTGCCCTGCACAGGCAGCCCTGCTGCAGAAATGGCAATGCAAATGTCTCCCTGATAGTTTTGTCACACCACATCTGATCACATTTATCCAGTGTCATGCACACTCACATGCACACGCTCCACGACTTCTGCCCTGAGGCTTCAAAGCCAAACTCTGCTCTCCTCGATGAAGAAACCCAGCAGGAAGTTGTCCAGAGTGCTTGTGTGTCAAGTGACCTGTTTTATTCAGTTTTATGGGCTGGCTGAGCTTTGTGGTACAAAAGCACTGGTGGCAGTGAACAAAAAGCACTGTCTATTGGTGTGCAGGGAATGGATTTGGGAATCAGCCTTAGCCACAGCCTTGCATAAATCACTTTGTGGCTCCGTGCCTTGCTTTGATAAACTTTCCCTATAGGTTTATTTACTGGAGGCTTAATTAATCTGTTTGCCATGTCCTTTGAGATGAGGTGTGCTCAAATAATGTCAAGAGATCAGTAAGAGTCACTTCTTAGAGAAAGGGCATCAGCAGCCATTTCTCAAACCTGAGCTTCCTGAGCTTCCTAATTCCAGGTCTAATACATGGATTTCCTGAGAGAACGTGGGAGGTTTTGGGTGGCATTCAGTTCCACAGGCTGATGCACTGCTGGGCTTGTTGATGTGATTGCCTTGCTGTTTCCTTCCCTTTTCAACAGAGAGATCCCTTAAAGGCTTTTTTTGAAGCACAGAGCTGCTCCAGACCTTGGGAGAGGAAAGCCAGGCTGAGCCATGTTCTGAGGAGGAGCTAGCAGAATTTGAGCCCCACTGCCAGCTTCTCCTCCTGACACCAAACCTCATCTATTCTCATTTGCTATGGCCTCCGTATTTCACAGGGTGATTAATTCCACTTCCTCTCACCTCTTGAGACCTTCTAGTAGTTTTGTTTCTCCTCCATTTGCAGGTTTCATTTCAAATGTGCCGTTGGGAGGAACAGGTTGAAAGTCCATAGTGCCAGGAGGCTGCTGGCAAGGTCCAGCTTCATTCAACCACTGGCCCCCATCTTAAAAGTAGTAAAGTGAAATCAGGAGAAATCAGACATCCTGAAGGTAAGCAGAAAAATGTAAGAGTTTGGTAAGAGGAAGGCTTTGGCTTCCTGTGATATGGGCCAACAAACTCCAACTCTTTTTTGATGTGCAGAAGCAAAGAAGGTGAAAAGCATTCCCTGCTCAAAAGCGAGGTTTTTTCTTCTTTCTGACAGTGGATTTAAATCTTAAAGTTCTCTGCAATGTGAGCCCAAGTTCCAGGACCCTGTGCAAGCCCAGCAGCTGGAGCTGATATGAACAAGGCCTTAGCTGAGCTCTCACCCTTTGCTGATGTATTGAACCCAGTGAGGCAGAGGTGATGCTGCAGAAGGCACTGCCCTCCACACTGCAGCCACTGCAAGGCAAAACTGAGCATTACCAGCTGCTCAGCCAATGCATCTTTATTTCCAGAGCATTTTACATAAAAAAAAATTTAAACCATTAACAGCTGTTTGTGGGTGAATATGTAGCAATTCCTCATTTGGCATAATAGCCCTGAAGGAGCAGTAAAACTTTTATCTGTTCCACTCAGTGACGTTTACCAGGCATACACAGACTTGAACGAGGGCAAGGAAGGGAACATTGTAATCAGGGGCTTATTGATTGCCCAAAAAAAACAAATAAAAGGGTTTGTGCAGTGGGAATGCATCCTTTCAGTCAGTCACTAGATGAGTCAGACTGACACTGAGCTTGGGACTCTGTGTCCATTGGGAGCCCTGGTGCTGCTCCAAGGCAGCGGCTGCAGAGAATGTGCTCTAGGATGTGCGCTAGGAGCTCATCCCAGGATTTCCTGAGCTGTGGCAGAGGGTGGAAGGGATGGTTTGGGGGGTCAAACAGGGTGACAGCCCTGGAGGAGAGTAGACACTGTGTGGCTGAGAGGCCCCAGGGAAGCAGGGTGCACCTTCTGCTCTCCTTTCCATCCTCAGGCATGGGTGACACTGGGGTCTCACCTGGGCAGGGAACACAGTTAATCTGCACATTCCCACCTCAGCCTACCCTGACAGGTGCTACCTGCAGCCAAACACCTCCAGTAACACGACCAACCCTCAGGTTCCCTGGGAGAAGCTCATTTTTGGCTCTCAGAGCTGTTTTGTCAGAACTCAGTGCATCCCTCCGGGTGTCCAGAGCTGCCAGGACCCTGTCAGGGGCTCAGAGACCCTGGCATGCTGCCCAGAACACCTGAGGATTTGATTTTGACCCTTGGAGCAAGTTGCCAGCTTTGTATGAGGACCTGAAAGTCACAGAGAGGTTTGAATGGTGTAATAACAAAATAATCACAGTGTGAAATGTAGATTTAGGATTTTTGGTATGGGGGTTATAGGGACAAGATGGAAGGAATCTGGACGTGTCCAGCCTTTCTTTCTTCTTCTTCTTGTTCTCCATTTTCTGCAGTGATGTTGGCACTTTGGGGTTGGTCTAGAGTAGAAGTGCACTGTCTAACATAGGTGATAGGTATTGGGAATTAAGTGTAAATATGTTATATGTAGTCTGTAGTATAAAAGGACAACACTGCCCTGGGGCAGTCAGAGTGCCTGTGGCTGCCCTGCTGAGCAGATCTTGGCTGGGCAGAGAGAAAATTTTATAGATAAGAATTAATGAACAACCTCAAGACCGAAAAGTGAAGAGCTCTGACTCGTTCTTCAGATGCAGCAGAGACATCCTGCACACCTCAGGGCAGCAATTATCAACAGCAACCTGGGACTGGTTGACCTGAGTGGCACCACTGTCTCAGTGCCATGTTGGTGACATTTAAACTTTCCCTTGTGTCCATGGGGCTGTGACATAGGCAACCCCTTCCAGTTTTATAGTCTTCTGCATCTCCTGAGTGTGTTTAACTCCATATAAAGCAGGCTGTTGCATTATTAAGCAGACAGGACTCAGTTTCTTCATGCAGAAAAGCCAATTCTTTATTCATTTTTATACAGTTTTTACAAGACCCCATGTTCAACCCCAGTTGGCTACTAATTTTCTTGCCACTCAATTCATTGGATAGTAACTGGCATTTTACCTTTGCATCAAATCTCTGTATTCTTGGATTGTTTACACATCTTCTTCACTGATTCTCATGGGACAGATCTATTGTTTATGCAGGTGCAAAGTTACTTTTCTTACTAGAATATGTTGTTTGTGTTAAATGCCTTCATTCTTATGATTTTTCTTTGTGGGAACTTACAAGCTGCTCTAGCTTGTAAGCAAGGCCTAAAGCATATTTTAATTAAAACCTTTCTTTTGTAATATCTCTGCCTGTCTGCAACAGCAGGCCTTGCTTTTCTCTCATTAGTGGATGTGTTAATAAATATTAACGTGCCTGCTCTATCTCCTTGATGCCTGTGCATGGGAAATTATGTCCCTTCTTTCCTTCCCCCCTGCCTTGAGCTCAATGGTGTTTTCTCTCTCTCAGTACAGAAAGTAACCCCCATTTCCTTGGTAAAGACAAGGATTTGATAAATCCCTCACCCCTTTGCTGGTGGTCTGACCCCAAGGAGATCTCAGGGGTGCTTCACTCAGCTGCTCCCCTTATAACGTGCAGCTCTGTGCCTGGAGGGTGCCTTCCCATCCTGGGGGTTTCAGAGAGGCACTCTGAGGCAGCCCAGTTCCATGTTTTAGTTCTGTTAGATCTGAATTCCTCCTCATGCCCAGACTATTTTAGCACTGGCAAACTGGTAATTGTGGCAGATCTTAATTTATGTATATAGAGATAGACATCCAGCTGATGTGCATCATTACATGCCATTGAAATCAAAATTAGGAGCTGGCCAAGCGTTGCATAAGTCTGTGTTAGGCCCTTTATTTTGATTTAATTCTTTTTTGAGGCAAATCAGGGCATAATCCTTCCTAGAGCCCAGGAACTGCCCTATTCCCCATTTTTCTCCTGCTTTTCCCTCACTGGGGCTGAGCCTCTGTTAGTGCAGGCAGGGCACAGGGTGATGCTCACAACCTCTTGGCCCAGCAGAGCTGAGGAGGAGCCCAGAAATATTGCAGAAAATGCTACAAAACCCAGAAATGCTTCAAAATCCAATAATACTGGGGGGAAAAAAGGGCCCTAGAGCTGCTTTAGGAGATCAAGACTGGAAAGATAACACAGGGCTGCTCTGCTTTATGAATTGTCCTTCTTGCTAATCATATTTCCTCTTCTCTGCCACTTCATCTACTCAGCAGTGTGTGAATTTTTGCTTTTCATGTCCCCCTGGAGCTGGTCAGTGTGGAATACACATTTCCACTCTAACTGGGATCCTCTCAATTATGCAGAGATCTCCAAGCTGCCTCAGCAGGCCTTTTAAGTGAGCTTTTACTCCTGGATGTGGTCAGGTACACGGGGTGGCACAGCTCAGATGAGCACAGGCTGTGTGGCTCCAAGTTTTTCCTGGCACTTACACAGCTGAGCACAAAATGAGGATGAAGAGCCCTGTCCAAAGCTTTCTGGCCTCCTGTCTGGCAGTCAACATTTTGGGGGAGCACGGGGTCAGATCAGGTCAGACTCTGGGCAGCAGTGACATGGGGAACTAATGAAAAAATGAGGTTGCAGCAACATCAAAAGATTGCTGTATCAAAGTGTAGTAATTACCAGAACAGGAGAGATTTGAAATATCTGATAGCTCCTTTATGAGAATTACCAGTTATCAGAAAGGAAAAAAAAAAAATCTGAACTGAAAAACTCATGTGCAGAAAATGAGGAAAAGGCACAGAAATGGTAACGTGGCTTCTTGGATCTGTTCTCAAAAAGCAGAGCATGGGTGAGACCAAAGCCAGCCCTGAAACTCTAATAGAGACATTAGAGTTCTTCCAGACTGGCAGAATCTCAAGGATTTGTACATGTCTGATGGAAGGATTGTTCACTTAATATCTATTTTTCTACCAGGAGATGATCCTGGCATCAAATCCAATCTGATCCGAAGCCACCCGAGTGTTTCTGTTGCTGTGAGCAGGTGGAGGCTGTCTCACACTCAGGATGACCCCACTCTGTGCTCAGTGGCAGCTCAGGAGATGGCACAGCCTTGGTGAGGAATAAATCCTGCAGAGGAAGCTGCAGACACTCGCTGCATTTATCACAGGATGTGCAGTTCTTATTCAAGGCAGGTGAGGCATTGATGATAACTTCCGAGTGCAGAAAACTCAATCTACATCCAGAACAGTTTTAATTAACACTCTGCAGCTACAAAGGCAAACAATCAGCAGATGATTTGCCAGTTTGGTGTCAGCCCTTGGATGATACCAGGCTACAGAGCTTCCTTCTGCTTTCTTTTCTCTCCTCGTGTCTGCTCCACCAGGTTTGTCCTGTGCAAAGTGATGTGGCAGAGGCAAAGCTGTTGTCTGTCAAATTGTGCAGGGCATAAATATATTTCTCTCTAAAGTTCAGAAGAGAACACATTTGGGCGAAAATTACTGTTGTTGCTTCACTATTGTTTCAGCTGCTCCCCCTGCAATACCAAGTGCTAAACTTTAACTGCAGTGACTGAGGGTGACAATGAGCATGTAATTGTTACATCTACCAAAAGAAAAAATAAAAAACCAAAAACAAACAAATGAAAAACCAAACAAACCCCCCCCCCCCCAAAAAACCAAACCCACAAAAAAAAAACCCCAACATATAAACAGAACAAACAAACCAAACAGAACAAACAAACAAAAAAACTCGGGGAAAAGTGAATGGGGGGGATGTAAGAATATTAAATGATCTCATCCTCCCAAGCTTTAATGGAAATGAATCGAGGCTGCTAGACAGCTCAGGAAGGCAATTACAGGGAAATAATCTGTGGTGTTTAGTGAAGCAGTGATGTGGGGCATGCTGAACATGATGGATCTGGCTGCTGTTTCCAGTTAATAATAATGCACTTTTAGGAAAGGCGGTGCTGCACATGTTTGTGCTTTTGTGTCTGTTTGTGTAGTAGAAGAGCCAGCCAATTTTTATTGATTTTTTTTCCTCCCCTGGGAATTGCCTTGAACCCAGTGGCTGAAGTGGCTTGTAGCAGTGCAAGTTTCCCCTCAAGGCAAAGCTTCTGTAAGGCAGTATTTGCTTTTGTGGAGATCTTGGCCCTCTTTCCAACAATCCAGCTGCTGGGGAATTGTGCCTTAGGGAGCTGCTGGCTCTTTGAGGGTTGGGATGTGCCCTGCTTGATAGCCATTCTTGGCTGAAATCCCTGACAGAGGTCAGAACCAGCTGTGAAAAATAGAAACGTGTGTGCCTGGGAATAAATCCACTCATTAATAGAATCAGCCAGGGAAAGGCTTTTTTTCCTCTTCGACTTCAGGTCCTCCTTTCTGCTGCAGGGCTCTGGAGGCAGCTGAACAAGCTGTAACAAAAGAGACTCTAAAACTGGCCTGGACTATTTACTGGGCTTGAAAAATGGGGTTAGATTTGCCTGCCCTTGGTCTCACTTGAAGCAAGAGCAAATATTCACCTGTAGAAAGGGCAGCTCAGAGGAGGACCTGGAGGGGCTGCAGGTCCCACAGCAAACAAACTCTCCTTTTGTAAGAAAGGTGAAGAGGGACTTTGGACAGGTTCATGGAGTGACAGGAGGGGGAATGGTTTAAAATTGACAAAGGGCAGGGTTGGATGGGATATTGGGAAGAAATTCTCCCTGTGAAAATGGGGAGGCCCTGGCACAGGGGTGCCCAGAGCAGCTGGGGCTGCCCCTGGATCCCTGGCAGTGCCCAAGGCCAGGGTTGGATGGGGCTGGGAGCACCTGGGACAGTGGAAGGTGTCCCTGCCCATGGCAGCGGAAGAATGAGATGAGATTTAATGTCTATTCTATTCTATTCTATTCTATTCTATTCTATTCTATTCTATTCTATCCTATTCTATTCTATTCTATGACTCTACTTTGTCTATTTTCTTCCCCAGTAGGTCCTAAATCTAAAGGGATTTTTCAAACACCCTCCTTGTCAAGCCACCCAACCACCAGGCACCCACTAATTTATTCTGCATTCAGTTTGTGGGCTCAGTCAAGCTGTTCCAGACTCCAAAATCCTCAGTCCTGATTTCCAGGCCAAGTACATTAGAATAAGCCCAGAGAAATGTAATAAAGACAAACACATTTAAATATTTATCTGGAATGAATGGAAAGGAATTCCAAACTCTGGAGATTTCCTTGTTGCTAATGATTTGCTAATAAGTCAGTCTGATGCAGGCTGACAGGGAAAATACTTTTCCCAATGTGACAGGCTTGTGTTCTTGTTTTTTTCTGTCTCATACTGGTTATTTTATGGAAGAGTCTTCTTCACCCCTAAGAACCTGGAAACCAAGTGAGAAGGGAAAGAAAGAATCAGCATTTCCAGAAGATGCTTTGCAGTAAAGAGAATTCATGTTCTTATTTTCCAGAAATTTGCTTACAGATAATATTTTGTAAACTCTCTGTCTCCATCTCATTCCAGGGCTGAGCTGTGTTTCATAATATCCCAGAAATGGGAAATAAAGCAGCATTTTAACCTGGTTTTCCACAAATGTATGTGTGAAGTTAGTTTAGTGCTGGTGAGGTGCTGCAGCTGGTTGGATCTTCACTGCTCCATAAACACCTCTATAATACAGAGAAATGTGTCAGTTGTTTCTAAGCTGGACTCCTTTAGACTTTGACTCTTACAAGGACAGTTTATTGTCCTTATCTTTAAGGAAAAAAAAAAAGTATAACCATGAGGAATGGTTATACAAGAAGTAAATGTGAAAAGACCCCAAACAGAAAATTAGAGGGATGAAAATTATACATAAAATAAGCTTCAACTCAGCGCTAATAAGCTTCAACTCAGTGCTACCTTTGGTGCAGAAGAAATATAAGTGTGGATTATGAGACTGTCACCTACTTTTCTTTTTTTTTTTTTTTGGCATTTCAGAGCACCACTTTGCATCATCTCAGTTCTAGAATACCCACCTTTAAAAATTAACCTTCATGGAAAATAATTTTTGAATCATCAGGGAGTAAAGTAAAGCCAAATTTCTAAAGGAATACCAGATATTGGCTGGTGAAAAAAGTTTTCATTTTTATTTCATCAAACACAACTCAAAGTAAAATACATAGACGTTTTACATAACTCTTATATTTTTTTTCTCCTGCCCTTAAAGCAAACTGCAAAGTTCAGGTGCCATTGATTCTTTAACACCTGTTTTATTCTTCTGATTTGGAAGTGTAAAGGTTAAAAGAATTCCTTTTTCATCTGGATAAGTTTCTGTGGAGAAAAGGAGGAGAGGAGAGGAGAGGAGAGGAGAGGAGAGGAGAGGAAGAGGAGAGGAGAGGAGAGGAGAGGAGAGGAGAGGAGAGGAGAGGAGAGGAGGGAGAGAGGAGAGGAGAGGAGAGGAGAGGAGAGGAGAGGAGAGGAGAGGAGAGGAGAGGAGAGGAGAGGAGAGGAGAGAAGAGGAGAGGAGAGAGAGAAGAGAAGAGAAGAGAAGAGAAGAGAAGAGAAGAGAAGAGAAGAGAAGAAAGAAAGAGAAGAGAAGAAGAGAGAGAAGGAAAGAGAAGAGAAGAGAGAGAAGAGAGAGAGAGAAGAGAAGAAGAGAAGAGAAGAGAAGAGAAGGACCCTGTCCATATCCTGGGTGTGGAGAGGGAACAGCCTATGCAGAAAGGAAACATCTGAAAGGGATCTGAAAGCAGGTGGGCACGCAAAAAGGAAAGCGAATCTGCCAGCAAGGTTTTGGTGCCTCCAGAATAAATTGTCCAAGCTGTGTTCCAAGCATTCAGAAAGTCAGACAGCCCCCAAAATTCCACCTTCTCCCATGGCCATAGTGCTCTGGGAGGAAAGGGAACCTGCAGGAAGGGTGATTCCAGCCCATGCCAACAGCTCAGGCAGAGCCTGAGGAGGGATGCTCAAGCAGCAGGGATGGGATGGGGGAGCGCTGAGGAGAAAATGACAATCGCATCCAC